>JAHLJT010008756.1:112325992-112400890 GCA_031308135.1 Acheta domesticus | reverse complement strand
AAACAAGTTCTTAATGTAATATTACAAAAATAGACTATTTGCCTACATAAGACATCCAAGTCAACATAAACCTTTAGAATAAACAAAATGTCAATAACTTATTTAACCTCTCTTTTTACACATTGGGAACTAGCTTCGTGCTTTCAAAGGATACTACTTTCATCATAGATTATCTGTCTCACTTTATAATCAAATGATCATCACCATTACCACAATTCTATAGTGAAAAACATTTTCCACAAAATAAATAATACTCGCTATCACATCTTTCACATAAACACGACCCGAGTCACAACTAAATGGCAGTTAGACAATTTCCTGTGTTATCTCTGCTAGAATTGACAAAAAAAACCTTCAAACAATGAAAAACTAAACATAATGCACTTATACTGCCACACCTCTATCAGCTTTTTTATCCACCATTCCCGATAGCGTAATAAGTATACCTTTTTCGCACTTACAGCCTTTAAACCGTCCGAAAAATTAGTTCTTGACCACCTTTACCAGCTTCCTGCACTGTAGTCCCGTGTTTCAATTTTATTGCTTTTCGCCCAAAACTCACTTCTGATGTACGTTGCCATACCCATGGCATAACCCTACCATTAGAGCTTGACAATTCACTACGCACCTTTTCATGACTGGTACATCTACCATTAACTGTCTGGCGCTGATGCTTCTGAAACCCTCGTTCTACCTGGTACTGCAACTTATCTTGATGCGTCGCCACTACGTCACATTTAATCACTTCTTGACTAGACTTCGCTTGCCTTTCCACCGGCATCTCATTAACTGTACCTTTTTCACTACACACCGCTCTGATCTTGTGTCTCTGCTTGCCGCCTTGCCGTTTGCTTTCATTCCTACCACTGCGTTCTACACTTCTCCGCGCGGAAGTACTGTCAACTTCTTGGACGTGTAGCTCCATTTTCCCCTGCAGTTCGTGCTCCTGAACATCACACTCTTGCTCACTATGCATGCGATTCTCCTCGCTTGCCGCTAATTCCCCAATCTCCGTGCTGACCCTATCTCCGTCACTGCCCGATTGCTCATTATTTACGGGACGTTCCTTGCCTGTCGCAGCCTCTCTAATGTCCGTGCTAACTCTTTCCGTATCGCACATTAAACTAACATTAGTTTCACGTTTCTCTACACCGCCTTCCGGTGATCGCTCACTAGCTACACAACTATCTACATCCTGGCATTCCGATGCTCCCTTTTCGTATAAACTTTCTTTTAATATCGCGAGTTCACTTATCGAATCGCGCCAAATCTCAATTGTATTTTTATTACCGCGCTCTATTTTCTCACTAGCGCTACCGTACTGCTGTCGGTTATCCCTGTCTCTGTTTACCTCGGCCTGCATCTTTGTAACTAATATCCCCTGCCTATCACTGTTCCCTGCAGAGCACTTTTATACATTTCATTATAACTGTCCGCTCCTAACAGCATTTTCCTAATTTCACTTCCGCTAAGCTCGGATCACTTTTGCCCTTCCGATGCTGCTCACCGCGCCTTCTTCCTGTGGACGTGGCCCACTGCTCGCTGTCCTGCTCCGCCCCTCCGGTCGGTCGCTCCTCTGCTCGCCCAGCCGCCTGCTTGCCCTCGCCGCGTTATCAGTTACGCGGCCCTCAGCCGCACCTCGCCGTGCAGCCCGCCGAGCAACCTTGCTGGAGGTTGCCGCTCCCGCGACGTTCGGCCTTCCCCGACTCGCTCCTGGATGGCGTCTCCCCGCTGTGGCGGCCCAATGCCGCGCCGCTATGTGCCGTCGCCCTGGCGGCTGCAGCGCCGCCCCGGTGTCACCTGCCCCGCGACCGCCGGGGCTGCAGCGCCTGCTGCAACGGTCTCGTCCTCTATCTGCCGCGCCGCACCCCCGTGCGACTGCCGTGCACACGTCTGCTGTGGCGTGCCGTCCCAACCATGACTCGTTGCATTCTGTCCACGCTGCCATCTGTTGCCTGCCGTTCTTCTGCGTACTGCCGAAGCTGTTGCTCCATTTGTTTGCCAAATTCCTCCTGCTTCTTTATCATCTCCTTCAGCACTTGCACCATTTCCATTTCCGTAGCCATTTTACAAAACCTTTGTCACCAATTTGTTACGTCGTAACGCCTGCAGCCACAAATACTCCAAAGTTTAACCTCGTCGCCAAATGTTATGGCGACGGCCGGCAGCAACAATTCTCTTAATTTTCCTCGTCGCCAAATGTTATGTCCATAAAATAAACTTCGTACGCACATTTAACAATAGTTTATTTATGCATTCGTTACAACATAATCCGTCATACAGCTATTCACGGGCAATCTCCAATGCCCAGCCTATCATGCATCGGGCAATCACCAATGCCCTGACTACCATCTCGCGGGCAATCACCAATGCCCGGACTACCATCTCGCGGGCAATCACCAATGCCCTGTCGCTGCTGCTGCGGTAGTCGTTACTCCGTTGCTCGGCTGCCGTGCTACTTCCCAGACCGCTTCTGCCTGACTCTCGATCAGGTGTCGGCTGGCTCCTTATAAAGGGCCGGTGCCCTGCGGCGAGACTCGCTTCCCGGCTCGAGTTCGCCGAACCGTGGCTGCAGCCAGTTGCTGCTGCCGCCGGCTCCCGCCAGGGCGCGCTGCCTTGGCGCTAGCGCGCCACATCCAAAAGTTTATGTCGCGCCTGGTCGCGGCGCACATAACAAAACTAACGTGTAATTATAAGAAAGAGCCAAAACCATTTCATTGACGGTATTTGAAAGGAATTTGATAGAGAAAATTCTAATTTGTATTATAATTTTAAGATGGAGACTAGAAGTAAGACAGCACGTTGCCGAAAATATTGAAGTAGATAATATGGCGGATACCGGTATGAAATCCCGAAGGAGATATTTCGCGAGACGTGGTTGAAATAGAACAGGAAGTAGCGGTATCTCCAGTAGTTAATACGGATTCGAGTAATTTAATAATTAAAATGTTAGCTGAAATGAAGGCAGAAATGAACGCTAATAATGCTAAATTGGAAAATAAACTTGAAAATATAAAGATAGAAATGAATAGTCAAACACAGGAATTTAAGAATTTTCGCGAAGCCATATGTGAGGAGATATCACAATTACGGACCGTAACAATTAGTGAATTCAGTAATATTTATTCAAAAATAGACTCATTGAATTGTCAAGTAAATCAAATACAGGAAGAACAAAAGGAATGCTTGAATAAAATGAATTCGGAGAGTTGTAGCTTTACGGGAAAATGTTACCGCGTTAGAACATTTACAAACTCAACAATGCGAAAAAATGACAAACGTTGAATCGCGTTAGAATGTTTGAATGATATAGCGCAACAACATGGCGATAAAATAGATAATCTTGAATTAAAAATGGTTTGTGACAGACAACAAGGTAGAACAGCAGATACAAGAGGGGCTAAGGAGTATTAAAACCTTGCAAGAGTCCGAATCGGAAAAACAGTTAGCTAATATCAAGGGGATAGAAGTACCTCCGAAATCAGTGGGACTTCAATAATAATAATAACATAAGCATAGTTTATGATAACTTGAAGGAAGCAGCTGCAAGAAGGAAGATAAAGCAGAAGCAATATTTTAAAGGCGAATATAAAGAAAATGACGAAGTATTGATTAGAGTGTCTCAAGTATCTTCGGTGGATAAAAGTTATTTCATAAATTTTTTCCTCTGTATAAAGGACCGTACCGAATTGTCAAGGTATTAAGTAAAAACGCGGTAATTCTAAAAGATGAAAACGGCAAACAGATGGGGACCTATAATTACAGAAATATCAAACCGTATAAAAGGGACGATACCTACGACTGAAGATTTGTGTCATTGTAAATAGTTTTGTATATAGTAGTGTATAATAGTTTGTTTGTTTTGTTGTGTTGTTTGTCGTTGGAACGTGCAAGGAATTTCAATTAATATGTTAATAATAGGCAATAAGGCGATACGCAATGAAATGGTTAAAACTATGTTGGCATGTTCACAAATTAATGTAAATAGTTGTAAGGCTGCAAGAGTACAGTGCAGTGCTCAGTGTCAGTACAGTGCAAAGTGTCAGTGAGTTCAGCGTGACGAAGCATGAAGAAAGTTCTAATATCGTCTTGTCATTTAGTTAGGTGGTAGCAAACAAAATGACGCTTGGAGAGGGGATGTTGTGATATACCAGAACGGGACATGGTTTATTCATAATATTAGTTGTATACGGGGCGACTAAATGGACTTGTAAAATGGCGATATCCGGCCCTAGTAACGCCAGCGCAGAGGGTTGCTATGGTGCAGGGCAGGTAAATAAACTAGCTGCAAGCCTCGTAGGTGCCGGAACGCTGGCTAGATCGATATAATAAAGAATATGTGATTGGTCGAAAAACGTATGACGGACGAAGGCGCGGCTACATGGGGTTGTAAGAAATGAGCGGGTTGGCGGGGGGCAATTAGACTTTCTGGTGTTTACCGCCGTGTTTTGAAAAAATAGAACGTGAGACGCTACCGACCCATCAAGGGTTGCAAAATACAGAAAAACATTCATTCGGACTTGGAGCTTCGTTGAGTGCAGATCGTTACAGTCTGACTCAGAGTGGTGGAGTGTAGGTCGTGAACTCGGCTCTTGAGTTTCGTGGAGTGCAAATAGTGTGCGGACCTTGTAGTTGAAAGTGAGACTTATACATTTTCGTGCGAAAAGTAACAGTCGTCATCGGACTTAGAGATTATTTGCCGGAGTACATCCGCGGACTTGGGCAGTTTTGGGTGTTCACCGGACGATAGTTCGAACATTAGTATTTTATTAAACTCGTGTGAAAGATTATAAACCTAAAGCGTCGGAAAGAACTTAGCTAGATTTTATGCAGTGTGGACTGGATACATCAGCAACCGCGCAAGATCAGAAGACAGAAGAGCGACTCGGATTCATCGGCCAAGTGAGAAGCGTCTTCGGAACGAGCGGGTCGGCAAGACGGTAACATATACTGCAGTATATTAAAATAATATCTTTTAAAAGGGGTCATGGCCATTAAGTAATCTGTTAAAATTAACATTGAATAAATTGTTAAATTTTGTTCTTTGGAAAAAGAAAAGAGTCTGTTCATTTGTCAATCATAAGCTTCTAATTAGTTGGAAGCAGAGAATTTCCATATTTCAGATTCCACGCCAGGCTGTACAGTCGGCAGATCAGGTAATCGGCTATCTTAGCGATAGCGAATACATGTAATCCGAATCCATCGGCCCAAGCTAGCTGGATGCCCATATAATTTTGACAGAATTAAATAGGGAAAAGTTAGTATTAGTTTATGTCACCTGTTCCTGGCGCCCACATCTTTCTATAAATTCGGAACAGGTCAAACTCACGACAACGTATTACGAAGTGAAGGATGGAGGTATATTTCAGTACATTTAGCACCATCCGTACAAAAAGTTTGAAGAAAACTTTTAAAGCCTTTTTTGAGAAAATAGTGATTGTGCGTTTCTGAAAATAAAGAATTGTGAGTTCGTTTTCTCTGATGAAATTTTGAGTTTTCAAGAAACTTAATTTAAAGCATGTCCTCATAAATGCAATAATGTAAACAAATCGCCACTAATGTAAATATTAACTACGTGAGAGGCAACTCAAAAAGTTACATTTTTGTAGTTTTTGAAAAACAAAAGAATAAAGCAATATGGCGTTTACGTCATCTCATAAACATAGAGTACATTAGGCACGCAATATTGCACGAAAACGACTAAAAGTTTAAAAAATGTACATGACGTTATTGAAAGAACTAATTAGGAACAAAAAATATAATTTGAATTGAAAATATCTTGTAATTGTAGGAAGACGCGGAAAAATTCGAACTTTTGTAATTTTCGAAAATTCAGAGTTAACCGTAAAAATGGGACCAATACCACCTTTATAAGTGTATTTTCATCTATTCTTACAAGAATTTAAAGAACAAGTTTGGAAACATTTTTGAGAAAATTTTGAAAGTGTCCCGTGTAAAGTACTCCCAAAAATTAATGAACGTTTTTTTAAATCGCAGAGCTTGGACACAGGCCTGAATCACAGGAATTTCTTCAGTTTGGAAAAACTCGAACGCATAATGTAGGCGCTAATGTTGATCACACACACCAGATGGACGGACGAACGGCCTTCAATCGATTTTTTGGTATGAAGAACCCAGAAAACACGGTTTCTGGCTACATCATGTGATAGAGGATTTATTCCTTAATGTTGCAACTGGATTTACCCACTTTCTCGTTACCAGTACCCGGCAACGTGAGTTTTTCTGCAGAAAATTCGCCGTTTTTTCGCGCAGCATTACATAACTTTCTCTAAACTACATTATTCCAGATATACGTACGTATGCGACAAAGTGAAAACGGACCTATGCCTTATTTATAAGAGTATTTTGCTCTATTCTTTCAAAACATTTAAAGAAAAAAATTGAAGCAATTTTTGGGCAAAATTGAAAAGTGTCGCAGGGGCTTCATGTTAAAGTATTCCGAAAATTCAGTGAATGTTTTTCAGTATCTCAGAGCTTCGAGTGAGACCAGATTGACAGGGGTTTATTAAGTTTGGATAAAATATTACGGATACTTTACACTCTAGTGTTCTTCACATACACCAGGTAGATAGACGAATTGATGGACATATTGAAAAGAAAGAAAACAACAACCCACCAACACTTTTTGGGTATCAGAGGACCTCAAAACGTATTTCCGTTGAAATCTCGAAATTGATTTTCTGAAGCAGTACATACTTCCTGTATACTACGTATATTACTCCGTATATGAGAAAGTACTGAAACATGGGTAATTTTCCCTGATTCGTGTCAATAACGTTACCATATTGAATTATGTTATATGGCTTTTTATCTTCCTGTTTTAATTGATGATCGTAATGATTATTTAGCTTGAATTGGGCGCCAGGAAATAATTACGTGAACTTTTATTGATTCTTGTATGGAAATTGATTTTCAACATAAGACAATACCGCGCTCGCTCAGTCGATTGGGTTCTGATTCGTAATTGGTACCTAGTTAATCTGCAACCAATTACTCGATCTGCCCTTCATAAGAAATAGTGAGGAATCTGAAAATCCTGTTAAAAATCTGGTTTGCACTTATTTAAAATGATAATCAGTTATTTTTAAATAAACAAATAGTAGTTTATTATAATCATTAATCATTCTAAATGAATGTGAATAATTACAATTATCACAATGCAGCTTTGAAGGTTTGGAAACTTTTGGTCATGACCGGTTCTTTGATTGAATGACAGTTCAAAATTTTCTCACATACGATTTCTTCCTCTCCAAATACGACGGCGCCACGAAGAATCTTCTCGGATGTCCCACGATGTCTTCTCTCTTCTAATACCTTTATAGGCGCGATATTTAACCCCTATCATCTACTGAGATATTTTACTACTAGTTCACAGTCTATCCTATCACTCGCCTCACGGATGGACGCCTACATACGCAACTGTACTTACTACCACAAACAATATTCCCTAATCATTCCCTAATACTAATAATATCCCTAATATCTCTGTATCACGGGCAAATATTATATGTCTTTGAAAACCACGCAATAGAATCCAAGTTCTATTTCAATGTCTACTTAGTTCCTGATCAAAGTTAATGTTATTTAACTCTTCCCAGCCACGGTAAATATTCGATCTGATCCCTACCAAGTCAACAGATAGAATGGATTCGGCAATCTTTTTTAAATCCTCAATGCTCACCTTTTCACTTGTCATAAAATGTTTTCCGCATAAGCTAATCACTCGCTTGTATATCTTATCTTAAAAAAATGACTTCTAACGTCAGGTTGTTTATTTTCTACGCCCCCGCTTCCATGGTGACCCCATTATTGTTCGCTCATCTTAATATCCCCGGCTCCCGCGGAAATGATATTCCCCTTGCGTTATACACATTTCTATTGCTTTTATCGAGTACCATTTTGGTATATCACAGTACAAAGAAATTATCATTGAAACAAAATATCAAGCAGTTTAGATCCACAATAGGCAAATAAAAGAATCATAAGTCCATAAAGCACTTCTTTATTTTCGCATTTTCCACAAACATCAGCCTACACACTAAACATGTGTATACAAAGATATAGGAACACTCGAGACAATCAATCTATTATGAAAAAACAGTTGATTTGTTCTATGGTTCCTCCTGAAATATCACAATACATCAACGCTAGAGTTGACTCCGGGGTGGGTGGAATGGGTGAGGGTGTGTGATTTACGGTGGGGGAGGGGGGCTGGGATTCGACCTGGGCGAATCGCGCGCTCCCTAAGGGAGAAATTCCAAGCCCCAGGTCAAGGTACAAGAGGAGAGACAGGGAACAATATTGCTTATTTCGTTCCTGCATTCCCGACCGAGCGACTGCCTCGCGCAGTGCGGTGCCTGCTTTGGTCGCCGACGATGGACTGTTTACACGAAGACACGATCACCCTCTGTAAAAGGATGCAGGTTGCTCTGAGTTGCGTTCCAGAGCATTGGAACCTTCTGAGTTTTTGCTCGATTGAACTGAGAAATGTGTCGTGGTTTGGTCATTCATATGGACTCGTGTATTAGGCAATTTATAAAGGATTCATATGGATTCGTGTATTTCTCAATTAGTCTTTATTATTTGCATAAGAAAAGTAATGTTATAACTCGACCAAGCGAAGAATGAAGGATGCGATTGCGGCGCGTCGTGCAAACACGGGTCTGTACAGTCAATTTTGCTAACAAAAGTCACCAGGAGCGTGAAGCGAGTTCAGAGACTGCTTCTACGAAATCATCATGGCCTCCTTCATAGAGGTTGTGAATCAGCTGATAAAACAGAACTTCAGAGACACATCGTGCAAGATTTGCACAGACTGTTTTATTTTTCTCCCTTTAAGTTGCTTTTTTTTTTACTTTTCACCGTTCTAGTATTAACTTTACTGTCATAAGTACCTACAATGTTCTTCATTATGGTGGTAGTTACTTCATACATAAAAAATTATTTGATATATATATTCTGAGAAACTACTGAAGTTAAAATAAACGATTGATATGAATGTTACTGCTCATCGAAATAATTAGTTTCAAAATTTTGAATCGTTATGCAGAGAAAAGTATACTTTTATTTATTCCAGTATGAGGTGCAGACCTGTCCAAAGACAGTTAAAATATTAATTGGGAAGATATTAGATTTGCAACGAAATAAATCGCGCTTTTTTTTCGCAATAGTTTGGCACGGTCCCATGTTAATTTTGAATAGAATATCCTTATATCTCAGTCTCTGTCGTTTCGGCTGTAAACACAGACGGTGGCGCGCTCCTGTAAACATCATTCTCAACTTGGTCGAGATATACCGCTAAGTTATTGTTCCAAAACACTTCTTATTAATAAAACAATTATTTTCAAGAAACCTATACAGTCGTGAAATTTGCACAAAATGTTGAAATTAGCTGCTATTTCGTTCAATAACAGGGACCGTTATACAACTATATTTCGGGGTAAAAACTGATTAATTCAGCACGCAATGTGAGGTTGATTTCATTGTATCTTCACATAAAGACGTCCTCGATCGACTACCAAGCGCGTACCCGGTTTGTGTGCCTTTTTAGACGTCAATTGAGTCACTCGACAACCACACAGACCACTTCACGAAAAACACAAGTGCCACGAAGTGTACGTGATTTTCGTTCTCGTTCACGAATCACTTGTATTTTTGAAGGAGATGATATTTCCAAGGAATAAACGCTATGTGGAACTCTTCACGCGAATGATTTGAGGAAATGATCAAGGTTACTTTTAACTTTGAGTCTACAATCTAACATACTATTCTGAAGACTCTTCATAGGGAAAGAGAGGATTTTACGAAACTGCCAGGAAACTAGAGAATTTGATTTTTCGCTGATGAGGGAAGAGGGCATGATTGACAACGACCACATAACACTTAAAATCTCGGAGCCGGGCTCAGAACGCCCATTCGCGGCGAAAGCTCTACAGGTCGCCTTTCTTTACAAGCGACGTCGGTGGGAGTATTCTATGATCGGATCGCTACGAACATCTACGTCTTCCACAGAAAGCCACGAATATCGAAGAACGACGTTCGCAATAAATTAAATAAAAGATCCGTATTCTCGTGTCTGTACTCCAAAAAATACCAGGTATCAGTGCCTTTCTTTTACGATGAGACAAAATATGTGCGATTTCTCTTGCAAACAAATTTGCTACTGTTCGCCGGCTTAGGACTACATTCGCCACGAACAGTAGGTGACTATTCTTTCGTATATTGCTAATTTTAGAATGTATTCAACACTTGTTGTTCCCTTGCATCTTCCATCAATTTGTAAGAATATACTGAAAAATCTCTATCACAAGTAGGACAATTCTTACTATCATAATTGTATTTAGGCTAAGAATGCTACGGTATGAAAAGAGTAGGCCACGTTTGCTTTGTTGGGCAGATCCGTACCTGGGGTTAGAACAGTGGCGTAGCGAGTGTTTGCCGCCAGGGTCGCTATTGGAGTTTGTCATCCTCTTAGAAAAGAAGAGCAAAAAACCATCAGGCGACGGTAGAAGAAGTGAACGAGTCAAAGGCTGCTTTGGCCAGTCAGAATGTGGATCGTTTACTTGTTTGCTTTTTATTCCGATGCCTCTCCTGACAACGTGCCATTCGGAGCGGCTTTGTCCCTCTCTCGCCCTTCTCCCCCATTAGCTACGCCACTGAGTAGGAGCAAGCGCCAGCCCTTTAGGCCATTCTACCCTTCGGAGGCCGTTTCAGCTAAGACGCCCAACACCGCACCGGCCCTTCGCCTCGCCTTGCCCGACGAGCGGCGTTCACAGGGAGCATCGAACCCCATGTTCCCGCGTTCCGATCCGATGTCGTCCTGGTTAAAACAAATTATGAAAAGGAAGAATTCGTTCATTGTCGCTCATACGTCACGCGAAAAAAATAATTGCGCGTTTGATAATAAACACACCACCTTACAATTTTTGAATCAGCAAATGGTAATGTAATTGAAATACTATCTGGCTGAAGATATCACACGTCTATTTTATTTGCTTATCTTATCTTATTTATCTCTATTTGCTTATCTTTCTTGGCATTTTCCTGAATTTAAGATCGTTAACAAAAAGTATCTACAAACCAAAAATACACGGAACAACATTGTACATTATGCGACTAAGTGAACAAAAATCGTTTTAAATTGTACAGTTCTGTTTTCAGTTTTTGAAAAACCTGTAAAATTGTTTTCTTTGCTGCTGTGATTCGATGCTCAAATCCACTACGTGATGGTTGTGCTTCGAACAGTGAGGTGCTTAATTATGAATTATTACACTTAGAAAGGGCAAGAAAAGTAAGAGCATTAGTTATAAAAATGTGAATAACTTATCATGCAGCAAGAATTATTTAAATACAGAGAAATGTGAACCCATCTCAGTCTTAAAGAGCCTTCTCATTTCACCTCTCTATTTGTGCATTTTCATTGATTCGCTACATAGGTTCATTACGCTTAATTTTATGTTCCAACGTACATTACGTTTACGTTACGTTTTAATTTTACTTTAATATGCACCACACCAAAGGTTCATATTTTTATATGTCTAGTATTGATGAATATTACATTTTTTCAGTATGGGTATCATTTATGACTGCTCAATAAACCAGAAATGAACATGGAGAACTGAGAACCAGAACTGAGTTTGCTATATTCACAATTCATTATTTTCTCTTATGTGAAAATGGTAAGTTGAAAAAATTATGGTCAAATTAATATCAAGTAATCAGGGATGTAGTTCACGAGATTTGGGCGGAGTAGAAACAATTAGGTTGCCGACATTTCGGAATATTTTAATTCAGTTCTCAGGCTAGTGTAAAAAAACAAACAAACAACAAGGCATGAAGACCACATCAATAGGGATATACAATACACTAATTATATGATATGCAAAAATGATAAAAATGTACACACCTTACTAAATAATTATGAAAATATTAGTCTCTCAGCAATAGGACTGTGTATTTCTATAAAGATATGTACATTTTTATCATTTTTGCATATCATATAATTAATTTGTGTATTGCGATATCTCACATGGATATGCAATAAAACCAAATATTTGGAATATTTATAGAAAAAATATTTGTATATAAATATTTGTAACGACAAATGACGGCGCGAAGGCGTAAGAACATTTTCATGTATTTATGACGCCACAATTGTCAGGCTAGCAACATTTAAGCAGACAGATAAATAAACAAAAATATTTATGGTTACGAGAAACTGATCAGAATTAAGTTCAAAACCAAACTTGTGACAAAATTATATAATAATTTTATTTTGGTTTCATAAGACAAGTGAATGGCGAACACCTTACGTAGGGTGTAAATTGGAATACAAATGACAGAATCATGACAATTTACTTTTAAAGATGGGAGAAGTTTAGAAAAATTTTATAATTAATGTACGTAGAGAATGTGAGTAAACGCAAGTTGGGATAAGGAAGAAAATACAATTTTCTTTTCTTTATAGAAATATACGTGTGACAAAAGACGGGAAGAGATGGCGATTGTTTTTCGAATATTCTTGTGGATGAAAGAAGGAAGTTAGTACAGAACGCTTTAAGATCTGGTTGAGTACAGATGTGGCTGACCAATAGAAGTTTTTTTTGTTATTTAAGGTCGCATCAACTACTAGGTCATTAGCGACAATTATTGGATTTAACGTTATGACGATGATAAGGTGTAAAAGGATGAACACATGCAACCACGCCTGAGGCGGGACTCGAACCCGCGACCTCTTGGGTCGAGCTCGCTACGACTTAGCGATCTGGGCCACGGGGCCGACGAAGTTACGCTTTGAGATGTGCTAGTGAAGGAGATTAGATAGATAGATAATGCCTTATTTACGTGGCGAGACTCGGGCCATCAGGCCCGCTCTTCCGTCTGACCACGCAAATTTCGCTACGCTCCTTTCACCTAGCGGAGAAAGAAGGTATTATCTCGGGCGACGAAACAGGCGATTTGAATTTAGCTCAGAGGCGTCATTTAGGCTTGAGGATCTTTTACATGCAAGTAAATCTACTAACATGGGCCAGCTGGCTTTATTTCCCCTCCGCGGAAGGCGTACGAAGGATTTTTTCGCCCTTAAAAAATCCACGCAAATCCCGTTCAATCCCGATCGGGTTTGAACCCGCGAACTTGGGTATGACAGTCCGGCACGCTAACCGTCACACCATCGAATCCGCCTAATAAGGTGTAAAAGGTGTAAAAGATTAATGATGTCTACAGCCGCGGGACAAATTACCAGACAGTCACGCAGCTAGAATGGTGGTGGTTCGCTCCCGGCTAAGTCAAACCTCACAAAAGGGAAGTGGTTCGACTTTGATTTTTGTTGTTTTCGTGATAAAAGACATTTATAAGAAGTCCAAGTTGTATTTGGTAAAAGAAAGAAAACATCACTTATAAAGTAAAAAGTAACATGGCCATGATAAAAGAAAATGCGCGCTTGGGTGACTGAGTATTTTTGAATGTTAAGTGTGAATGTGTTGTAAAATATTTGTTTTGTGTTTGTTTGTTTTTCCATGTTTTTCTAAGAGTATCTATATTTGCACATGTATCAGCAGCGAGAGTCGGCAACTGCGCCAAATAGTCCTTTTGTGAATAAATTCATGGCACCTAGATTGATGGTGGCTGTGATCTTTGAAATTGTTTTTTTTTTATTTGGGAAATCGGGAAGGGAGCATGCAACGTATGGATACCCATGATCCTATCCTATCCTATCGCAAACCCACGATCCTATAAATTTCTCAAAACTGTCCGTGGTTTCACGTCACGTGCTCGCGATTGTTATGAAATAACAGCAACATAAGGAAATTAGGAATTATTTCTGTGGCACGCCTAATGTGGAGGCGATTATAAAATAAACAAATATGATAACAAAATCAAGTTCTGTTTCAGTATTGTAGATTCATATTGACCGAAACATATTTGCATAATTATTTAGTACGACATATACATTTTCTATCATTTTTGCCTTTTGTATAGTTAATTTATATGATCATATAATTGATTTATTACAGTCAAATCTGTCTAAACCGGAACTTGCACAAGACGTAAACCTGTCATAACCGGAAAATTTCTCCGGCCCGTGGAGTTAAATGGCATTTTTACACAGCATAAAACGGAACCTCTCCAACGCGAAAACGGAATGGTTTTTCATGTCTTGCAGGAAAGGAAATCTTTATAAAACGGAACCCCTATGAAATTAATGCAATTGGCAGAGATACGCGAGATGTTCTTAATGAAATGAAGGCATCTGCAAGTTTGTGTTTAATTATCCCTGTAACTCGCGCCCAGTCGGGGCAGCCCTCTCTCAACTCACTGAGCGTGCGAGGGTATACTTCTATTCTGAATTGAATTGAATTGAATTGATGCCTTATTTTACGTGACGAGACACAGGCCACGAGGCTGCTCTTCCGTCTGACCACGCAAATCTCGGGCGACGAAACAAGCGATTTGAATTTAGCTCAGAGGCGTAATTTAGGCTTGAGGATCTTTTACATGCAAGTAAATCTACTAACATGGGACAGCCGGCTTTACTTCCCCTCCGAAAGAAGGCGTACGAAGGATTTTTTCGCCCTTAAAAATGCACGGCTTCGATCGGGTTTGAACCCGTGAACTAGGGTACAGCAGTCCTTTACGCTAACCGCTACACCATCGCAAACTGCAAATTCTCGCGTCTCCCTGCCCCGCATTGAGAATCCCAACCCGTCTCCGGCAGAGGCCGGAGACGCATTGGCGAAGGCCGTCCGAGGGTATCAGAAGGACAGTAGGCCTACTCTTGGCTGTGACGCATTGTGCGATGAAGAAGTCAGCAAGCAGTCCGAATATAACTAGTAAGGTGGTGTGTATTTTCCAACTCAGAAATCGTCAATGATGTGTGTTTAATCTTATTGTTGGTTATTTTGTCCTAAAATACATTTTGCATAGAATGCATTTTTCAGTAACGTAGCGTGACTCGCACGTTCGGGGATGCTCAACAATAATACACAAAATGTCACTATCAACTACTTCATCTAACACGCGAACGCAACACAAGACATATACACTGGAACTACTTCCACGATCTCGATTGCTTACGACGGTGGAGGCGCTTGCCACAAAATCCTAACAGCAGTAAGGGCTGCCGATGTCTTGAAAGCAAATTATACAATGGCTCAGCTTTAATTCTTGTACGCGAATGGCAATAAGACCATTTGTTAATTTATACATTGCAGACTTAAATAATATGTAATCTATTTAAGAGACAATACAATTTCTTGGATATTAATTAAGAAATAGTAGAAAGACAGTATTTCTACAGTGTGTACCCATGACCAAGCAGGGACTCCCGAGTGAGAGAGAGATAATTTACTGACCGCCTGAAGTGTGCTGCGCTCTCGTGCACAAACGAGCTTCTTTCCGCGTAAAGGAGGAAACCCATTTGAACGGCACAGCGCCGCCCCGCCCGGCACGGCGCGGCACGGCGCGGCACGGCGCGGCACGGCGCGGCACGGCGCGGCACGGCACAGACCCGACCGAAATCTTTTGCGTGGTTTACAACTGGGGGTCTTCCACTGCTACCTGCCAGCTCCGCTGGGCTCGGCCCGGCACCGCACCGCTCCGCGCGGAATGCCTCTCCGAGAATAAATTCCGGTCCGGGCGGTCGGGGCGGACGGCCGGCCCCGGCCGTCAAGGGCGGGCGGCTGGCGCGGAGTGTTGTCTTGGACGCCCTGACGTGCAGGTCATTTGTGAAATTGGTGAACTTCATGAACTTTGTTAAAATGAGTTCTGACGAAATGTTAATAGAAGCAGTTAGAGAGTACCCATTTCAATATGATCCTAGTAATTCAGGGTATCATGATAACAGGAAGAAGGACAATGCGTGGCAACAAATTTCTGAAAACTTTCTAGAACTGCCATGTAAGAACTATTGCTTCATTATATTTTTGCATTTACTGTCTGTCTTTAATATTTAAGAAATAGTCCCACTTGATTATAGACAATTTATTTACATGGATTTCATAAAACAAAACATTTATTTGGTTTTGCAACAAATTGTCATTGGCATTTAAAACGAAATAATTACAGATGTTATCGTTGCCAACAATATTATTTGTTTGAATAGCAGCTTTGAACGGCTTAGCCATAATCATTAGTTTTTAGTACAAGAAATATAAACAAACAATTAAAACACGAGTCAAAAACAAAACATTAGGATTCAAAGATTACTAATAATTTTAAAACCGAATTAACATTTTATGAAATAAAAGAAAATAAAAGGGGGGCGTTAAATCATTTAATAATACAGTAATTGTGAATCAATGCAATAAAGTGGAAGTGTTTTTCTCTGATACAAAATCGCATCGTTCAATTCAAGTTCTTGCATAGATATTCGAAACCTATTGTTTTGGTTTTAACTCATGTTTTAATTTTTTGTTTATATTTCTTGTACTAGAAACTGATGATGATGGCTAAGTCATCGAAAGGTTCTATTTAAATAAACAATATTGTTGGCAATGTCGTCACCTACAATTATTTCATATTTGCTGAAATATGTTGTGGCAATTTTTTTAACAAACTAATATACTTTATCGAGTTTATTATTATTATACTTTATAATTAATATACTTTATCGTTTATGGAGTTCTTTTTCATTTAAAATTATTATTATTATTATTATTATTATTATTATTATTTTTATTTTGTAAAATTCATCAAACATTTGTTGGTGCATTAAATCATTATTTTTTCTTTCGCGTAATGCAAAAGATATTCATAAACATTATTGCAGGGTAAATTTTAAAGACAGAAAGAATGTGAAAAGTTCAGCAATAATTGTTTACACAATATTTACAAACAAACCATGCTGTGCCGGGCTGGGCCGGGCTGGGCCGGGCTGGGCCGGGCTGGGCCGGGCTGGGCCGGGCTGGGCCGGGCTGGGCCGGGCTGGGCCGGGCTGAGCCGGGAAGGGCGGGCCGGGCCGGGCCGGAGACACCGGCCATAATGGGTGAGTCAGAGGCCGAGCCGAGCGGGGCCGAGCCGCGCGGAGCGCTTCCGTGCTGTGCTGGGCGCCCGTAGTAGGTTTCTAGCTTAAAGCAGTCGGGTTTCTCTGGGCCAGGGGTGAAGAGGGGAGAGGGGAACCTCGTCATCTGCGCATGCGTCATTGCTCGTCGCAAGCTCACGGCGGACGCTAGAAGCATTTTAGCTTCCAAGCAATCACAGACCAGCTTCAACAGCCCGCCGAATTCAATCATAGGAAATCAATTTAAAATTAATACAAAACGTGTTTCGCTCAACAGACCACTTGTAATATTATCAATTCAGTATTTAAGGTTCTTATATACGGGGATGCTCAGCATCTGAGCGTCCCTTGACGCTACGCCACTGGGATTTTGATAATTATAATAAAGTCAAGTAATTTACTACTTTCAGGGCAAAAACATCAATTTCGCAAGTGTAAAAAAAAGTTGCGTAAAACGGAAACCTCCCTATACCGGAATATTTTTGTGTCCCGATCGATTCCGGCTTAGACAGATTTTACTGTATAATGAGACGTATTGTGTCTGCGTTCCCCTCCCCTCCGCCACTTCCCTTCAGAGACCACTCTTTTTCAAAGATCGTAGCTTTTGTGCATAGCGGAGAGAGGCGCTGCCGCCCCTGAACCCCGCGCTTCCTTCAGACGGGTTTAGGCGTCATAAAACCCGCCCTTCGTGGCCGCACTCAGCCCGCCGCCAAAACCCCCACAGCTCCCTTTTCTTCGCATCCATGCGTCAAAGAGCGAAGAGTTATATCTTTGACGCAATAATTGAATCTCTAACACCCTGAACGTAACGCAAGTGCGCAGTAGCCGATTCTGATCCCCGAGCCCGCCCCACGAAACAAATATCCCCGCACACGTGCGAGCCCTCAGATAATTGCCATGAAGGTTCTTTTCAGCACGCCCAGAACAAAACGCGTCGCGTCTAAGACCTCGCCCGCGTTGCGGAGCAAGCAGCGTCGATCACTCAATTCTCCAGCGTCATCCACGTCACCCCCTCGCCACCCGGCGCCCCCTGGAGAGTGTCGCCTGTCTTCCCGGGCGCACTCGGTTCAATAATTACCGTAAAAATCCTTAGGCACGTAAGAGAAACTTGACCCACTTTCGCAGCGAGCGCTCTTCGCCGAGAGCGGGACACCATTTCCGACCGCCGGAGACAGAATTCTGACAGAATTCTTTCGATCTCCGACGAGACAAGTTCTCTGATCGCTGAGCGCAAGAGAACATTTCGACTGCCGACGACGCAATTTTTCTGACCGCATCTTTGTATCAGTGACTTCGTGGCCGCCGCGACAAATAAGTTACGCGATCTTCAACGCCGGCGTCGGGAGACTCTCTGCGTGACCAGGCCGGCCGTCGCCTCCCCGTGAACGCGTGACATCGGTTCCCGCTGTTGCTCCACCGCACGACGACAACAGTCAGCTGTGTTGGCCCCGCCCGCGTATCTGCTCCCGCCGCGGCGCACACCGCCCATGAATGGAGCCTGACTTCCTCATGTGAATGGGACTAATTCACAGCCTCCTCATCACCACCAACTGTAAGTAGGTTAAGCATTTTAACTCTGGAAAACTGTGCGACGCCATGAACTGTTAAAGACTTACCGGACTGATCATTAACAACGCAAGATAGAAGACGACGTAATGCATGCTCATGAATAGGTGTTTGCAACAATTCAAGACAATTCAAGAAGTAAGAACAATTTGTAATCAAATGTAGTTGTGTTAACTGTAGATATTTTCATTCTTAAATAAATATGTGGGCCCCATTAAATGAAACTCGCTTGCAAATTAATTGCATAGTAGCAGTAGTAGTATTTGAATACACCTGAACCAGTTTCCCTTGAGAAATCTCACCCAGAGAGTCCACCCCTGATAAGAACATGTCATCTCTCCGGGAGCTGAATCTCACAAAGGCCTCTGGCTGCTGTCAAAGGCCGACACTGGTAAGGTTGACGTACGTCAGTTTGCACGTGTCTGGCGCCCAAACGCCTGGCAATGACGAATCAAAGGCCGATACGTCACAATAATATAATCAATTATATTATAATATAATTGATTTCCTGCCTTGTTGTTTTCTTTTGTACACAAGTCCTGAGGATGGAATTAAAATATTCGGAAACGTTGGCAGACTCCGACCAGATCCCGTGAACTACATTCCTCATTACATCCTTGTCGAGAACTATAGAATGGTTAATATCAAGTTGTATTTTTTTTCTGATAACTGTTCAACATATACAAACTGGTAAATTTTTCAATTTTACAATTTTTGGTACGTGTAGGGTTAAGTCCCCTAATGTGGAATACATTCCTAATATGAAATACGGAAGTATCGGACCTGTATTGAGCTGACGTCTGGAGAAAAAAATTGGGAATTCCTTTGAATCGAGCGTAGATAATGTTTTTTCGAGTTGAAGCTCTTGACCAGAGTGGCAGAGCCGATGTTTTCTTCAGTACGTCAACAAAAATATTGGAGCAGTAAACTGTTGTTGTTACCCGTGTGCCGCAAAAATGAGAATAATTATAGTATACTATAGTATGTGTTGGCTGCATAATATACAACACATACTATAGTTACTATATCTATACTATTAGTATAGATAGTAATTGCGCAACTTTTCTGGAACGATGACCTTGCTTCCCCTTCTCTAGCACAATAAACAGTTGACGAAAAAAGCTCGTAGAGAGCACTGATGACAATTTTTCAAACACATGTTCTCTGGCGCGAAATAGAAACTATTTTCTGTTGAAGACGAGAACTTCTGTCCGTAATTTTCTAAAAAATCTAAAGAAATGACGGAAGATGGTGAAGATTCATCATAGGAGATACCTCGAACTCCTGAGAAAGTTAGAAAGCCAATTATTGAGAAAGTTACGAAAACATGACTGATTCTACAGAGATTGACATTGCTTCATAAAATCTAGTTGCCGATTTCGTAACTAATACCCCCACTCCACCCGCATTTCTTCAATTAATCGTTCAAGAAAGTTGCTTAGAAATAATTATTCTAATATTTACATATCTAGCGACTATATTGAAAGGAGTGTGGCCGCTATGTCCCTAATGTGGAATACGAGCATTGTCCTAATGAATATTCCGCATCGATGTTGAATGTATGTACATGGTTCTTTTGACGAAATATATTAAGTTGCATTTTCTAACATATCAATGTTGACATTCTATACCGTGCTGTGGAGATGTATGGCCCAAGAGCTCAACTGATTAGACTCAGTGTCAGAAATGTAAGAACCAGGCTTATGTGTAGGTAATCCAAAAAAAAAAAAAAAATTTCGTCTGTAGAAACTGTCAATAATATTAAACCAAATATGTATTTTTGCTTAAAAAACGTTTTTCTACACGTTAATGCATTTATTATCTGCTAAAAAAAACATTCCCTATTCCACTTTAGAAACAGGGTTTGCTGAATGTAGAATATATGTAGATCTTTTTAATTACTTTTTCGATACGTTGTAATTAAAAAGAACAGATTGAAGTGAATAATGCTAACTATTTATAAATGACGAGTTTCATTTATAGTCTACATAGTATAAACAAGTCTTCAAATGTGCGCTTATTTGTGAAGTTGTAGACGAAAATGTAAAATGTATTCCACATTCGGGCACTTTACTCTAACAATTTGTTAATCAGTGTTCTAAGTAATTTCAACAAATGAAACATTTTATAAATCCATATATTATTATGATTGGCTGAAGTTTCTCTAAATCAATAATTACTATTTTTTGTAATATAAGCTCGAATAATAAAAACTCGCCGGAAAGACTATACGGTATCGAGGTATCTCGGATAAAACAGAAACGACTACACATTAGAATGTGTCGAATTCTCAAAACTTTGAAATTTCTTATTGTAAAAATAAATTTTAATTTTAATTTTTCATTTGCTAATTTTAGCAGCAGAAATTCGAATTTTTCGGCTGTAAATCGTCTCAAGTTCACAACACACGTAGTACATTCTCTAGCAGTATTTTACATTACCTGCGATAATTTGCGAAATAGCACTTCAGTAAATGAAAATGATAATATGCAGTGCTTATAAAACAGCACTATTTGATTTAATATTTCTGAAGAGAAGTTTCTTGAATGTAACAACTGGAAATTATTAATATAAAGTCATTTCATTTGTCTTTAGGATCGTTTGGAAATTCGGTAATTAATGTTTTCACCAATAATGAATATTTCGTCATCAGGACAATCAAATCAAAAATGTTGCTCGTTTGATATTGAAAATATTTTCTACCGCAAGGGAGCGAACAGTTATTGAATGTTGCCAACATCTCTCATTGCTCCATTTGTTCAAAATTCAACTAAGCATATTAAAAGAGAGAGGGCAGGGATTCCGAAGCTCAAGAAAACCTACCCACATCCCATGCGTACATCCCATGAAATGTCACATTATACTTGTACATTCCATAATACGTAACACAGATTTTATTGTTTTTTGACATAAATAAATATCGGCAATACTACTACTGAATTGACTGTGTGAACGCCATTCGTTTGTCTAAATGCTGCGGATTGGCGTCGGTAGTAGGGTCTTTTCCTTTTGTTTTCTATGAGATTAATATTATAAAGGAAGAACATCATGTGATCTACCCTAACTGAAATTTATGTTTTATTTTAACTGCAGAACCCTTCGTATGTTCAGTTTTCTATGCAAAGTGACACGTACTATGCGATGATTTACAAAAAAAAAAAGATTCGATAAGCAATTGCTCACCAGACACGATTCCCTTTGGACGTGTGCTATGTGGTGGGATAAAAACATATCCATATCTAATATTTATTATCATGATTAATGCAGCAACGAACATTCAAGCTTTGACTACTCATTGATACAAACACGGAGTTTCTACAACTTCCATTTTCTAGTAAAATAGTTGTTTGATGCAGATTTCTAGTAATAAATGATACCTCCAATCGTTTTGCGTGATATGATCTTCAAACTCCAGCTAAATGCTAATGCTACGAAATTAATCTCATAAACACAATACGTCTTACTTCAGATTGTTCTTCAATTTAATTTGCAGTAATTGTATACTAAGAAATGTAAAAGTTATTAGTTGTACGTATATACACTCACCGTAATATAGAAGTATAAAACAGAAAACTGACACGCAATGTGTCCAAATTAATAGAAATAACTAAATAACTAGAAAATGAATCTAACTCGCTATAATTTAAGCAACGCCAAAAGTTTGTAAAATTAAAAAAAATGCTTATAGTGTGAATACTCTGTAGCAATGGTTTAAAAACAAAGTCTCATGGCTGCGTAATTTTGTACATCTTCGAAGAAGCGAAGTTAATTGACGGCATAAGATAAACCATTGACGGGATAATATAAACCAGAGAAAAAGGTTTAAACTTCAATATAAATGCAATGCTCGTTTCAATATCCCACGAACAATGGACTTCTACTGGTGTCTCTTAATACGATTCTGTATTTTTTCAGATTGGTAAAGGACACGTGAGCTCTAAATACTTCACTTGAGCTTTTAGATTTCATGATAGTTTTCATTCGTTTTCATTCAGCCTTGAGCTAGATTTCAGATAAAGAAGTTAACATAAAAATAACAGTATAATAAATGATAAACGTATCCGCACTGTGTTTCAAGGAATTGAAGGCTAAAGCGCGTAAAGAGATACATACGTTTGAATCGCTTCTGGACGCACAAACTCGGGCAATAACATTTCAATAATACATGCACCAGACATTTGCAGTTTTTGAAAGCAGGACCTTCTAGGATTTTTGAACATTTTTTTGTGACTAATTATAGTCCAGAGTATTGAACCGATCTCAAAATATGCCAAAGTAAAATAAAATATAATTAACAAACAAATTTAAAACGCTTTGCACAAATTATTTTTATGGCAGGTTCGGCGGGCGACAGAAACAAAATCGTATGAAATTGTTTGCCATTGAAAATTAGCTAACTTATATTTTGCATTAAATTCTGGGCTGCCATATTTGCGAAGGAAGAGCGGCATTTTTCAAATTACTAAAAACGTGAATTTTATTTTTTACGTAAAGCTTCAGAGTTTTTAGTGAAGGGTCACAATTCTTTCAGATTTTCCATAAAAATATGGAGCATTTGCATTGAAGGTGCGTGCGTGGGTGGCCCCCAGCAAATCACCTAACCAGGCATTGCCATGAAGGTCAGTTACGCTCTGAACGTTTTGTATGCAATGCTTGCTTAGATAACAAAAAATAAATTACAAAATTTTCGCAAAGAAAGCTTTGATTATTGCAGATTTTATCGCTTAAAGCTCTTGATCCGTTTGATGTTAGAACCAAGTGCTTATTGTTTTTGGTCAAGGTTAGTCTTATTCGAAAACGATTAGACATTCGCCTAAGACAAAACTCGTAAGACTCCATATGTTTATCGCTATCAACTCCCTCTAGGCCAAATGTTAGATGGGAATGTATTTATTCACTTAAACAGGTTTCCTATTTCTAAAAGGAATGTGTTTTTTGATATCTACAAAACCCAGTGATAATTGTCATTAATCCTTTTTTGGAAGATACCTGAAAGCACTACTAAGCAAACTTATATTTTGGCTTTGATCAATTTTGATCATTTTGTAAGTAAAAGCTAAGTGCCTTGTCACTCAGTTCAAGTGATCTGCGATTACCATTGTATATTTTTCTGAAATAACTCGGTTTTTGCGCTGCCCGCCTTTTGCTGGGTCTTTGAATTCCACACAGAGGTAAACTATGCATTAAAAAATCTATCAAAGTCTTAAATGTGCATATTCTTACTATTTTCATTAGTAAGCAGGTGCTAGAGAGATTGAAACAGCATCTCATGGAAGGAAGGGGGATACTCATGGGTACATAGGTCTGATACGGTCGTGAGCAGAACTCGTGAGAGTACAGGAATGGCAACGTTTTACAGAATTCCTATACATTGATATCGCAATATTTAGAAAATCAAAATTACTATGCATTATCATATATTGTGTATAATTTACTGGTGATTAGATATACTGATTTTCATTTGGTGTATAATATATAAATGGATATAAATAATGAAATAAAAAGAAATTGAATTTACTGTAAATACTTGGACTACATATTTTTAAATCGTAATAGAGACACAGGTCTAGGTATGTATGTATATATAGATATACATGCATATACACACATATACACACACACACACACACACACACACAAATGTTCTTCGCGTCAAATGGTTGATGTATTGAGAGGTATTACTCGACCAAGCGAAGAATGAAGGCTGCGATTGCGGCGCGTCGTGGAACTAACAGTGTAAACACGAGTCTGTACAGTCAGTTTCGCTAACAAAAGTCGCCAGGAGTGGGAAGCGAGTTCAGAGACTGCTCCTACGGAATCACCATGGCCTACATCATTGAGATAGTAAAACAGCTGATAAAATATAACTACAGAGACATATCATGCAAGATTTGCATTGACTGTTTTATTTTTGTCCCTTTAATTTGCTTTCTTTACTTTTCACCGTTTCTAGTACAAGATTATTATAAAAAGTTCTATTTATATTGAATTTTTAATACTTATTCATTGAATTTAAACAGTTTGTATTCTCCTTCATTCCTCTTTTTTTCCATATGCTTTAGACGGTTTGTTAGGTATGCGATAAAGTACCAAAACATTAACTTTACTGTCATAAGTAACTACAATATTCTTCATTATGATGGTAGTTACACCTTACATAAAACATAATTTTATTTGGTATATATTCTGAGAAACTACTTAAGTTAAAATAAACGATTTATATGAATGTTACTGCTCATCGAAAGAATTAGTTTCAAAATTTTGAATCGTTTTGCAGAGAAAAGTATACTTTTATTTATTCCAACATGCGGTGCAGACATGTCTAAACACAGTTAAAATATTAATTGGGAAGATTCTACATTTGCAACGAAATAAATCGCGATTTCTTTCACAATAGTTTGGCATGGTACCATTTTAATTTTAAATTGACTATTCTTTTATCTCCGTCTCTGTCGTTTCGGTTGTAAACACAGACGGTGGCGCGCTCCTGTAAACATCATTCTCAAGTTGGTCGAGCTATAAATAGCAGCATTTAAGAAACAAAAGAACGCACAAACAAACACGTTGCCACCCCTCGGCAGGACCAAGTTTGGAAATCGTGGTGTCGGTGGCTGGTAGAGAGCAATATGGAAAAGAGACTTGGAGGTAGGATAGAGTCGATTGTTCGGTTGCAAGAAAGTAGATCTATAAAAATAGAGCCCTCTAAAAAAATCGTACGGCCCCTCAGCAAGTTGGGAGCGCGTGAACTAACCGGAATTTCAAGTCACTATCAAGTGTGTCATCGCGAGAGATATTCAATATAAAAATATTTGATATTTGGCGACGTAATTTGAAAAATGTTTTTTTGAATTCCACCAATCTTTATCGATACAAAAATCGTTGAGAAACTAATACCTTACTGCACAGATTATGAGGCATTTGTCTTTTATGGCACGAATAATGGCATCATCGCACATTCAGCCAATCGAAGTGAGAGAATCAAGGGAAGGTAGCGGTAAATCGAACAGCCGTCCACCGATTGGGTTTACGCAGATGGCAAATACCCGTGATGTCACAATGAAGTTGTTTCCAAAAATTGACTTATATTCTCTTATAGATATATAATGCTGGTATACAAAAATAACAAATGCAACTAGTGTATAATGTTGGTTTATTACACTCGTACAAATCTGAAAATTCGCTCCTAACGTAGTTCGTTTTCAAAACATGTACTCAAGCAATAAAACTTAACTTTATAAACAAGTTGCGTAATATAAAATTACGGTTAATAATGATATATTAATTCACAGTTTCAAAAATATCATCGGGTCTTGACATGTATTACGTAGGTAAACCTACACTTTGAACAAAAAAGTAATTTAAGATGAGGGTTTAAGAGCATAAAATTAATATGGTGACGAATTTTAGTCATTAAAATGTACGTGATGCTGATATAGAATGTGGGAGAAAATGATAAGGGCATTTTTGTGCGTTTCTTGAGAACAATTGAAAGATACGCTGTGAGGTAACGCACTGTAAACTTAAAGAAATTCCTAGATTTGTTTTGCAACGTTTAATGAAGGAGCAAAGTAAAATAAATTTATCTTATTTGTTTTAAAATATTCCAACATTGCCGAAATAATGTCACTACAAAAACATAACCTGAAGGGTTTGTCATTAGGAGGTAATGTGGCCAGAAAAGTACTGTAACAATAGTGGTACTATTTTTTAAACCACATTTCTTTACATAATAAATGATTTTGGCTCGTAATACGTAATGCTTACTGTAAAATGAAATGCCGATTAATTGACGCGTCCGGCACTAAATCACAAATTTCTCTTGGGGAGTCCGACAGAAAACAGTGATTTCTATGAGCCATTTTCCTGTTAACTGGTGTAGGGAAATGGTACCCAAGAAGTGAAAAGCATGTCTGTAAATTTGGATATGTAATGTATGGATAAATTTGGATATGTAATTAATTAGAATGAATTTAATGCGAAAATTACTATTCCAGCAATTTAAGAAACAATTTCATTTCTTTGAGAAATAACTCAAATAAATCAACTTGACTTCAGTTTCAAGTCTTCCGATAGTTCAGTTGAGACAAAAAAATCTAGAAGTAAATGTTGTTACTTGCGCACTAAAAATATTTGTATGTTTAAAATATATTTATTTAATTAAAACCAATGCATTGAATATTAAAAACAAATGCATTGAATATGAGAGTATTTTCTGTCATAATTTCATCCATAAACACGCGATATTCGTGGCTGGTTACAACATGGTGGATTATGATTTTAAAATGTCTAATTAGAACAGTAATTGAATTCTATTTCATTATTTCTCTCTTTAATTATTATTTTATTAAATTTCCACTTAAAAATATACATGTGTGCTGAGTGAGAGACAAATTTATTAGTTCTCATGGAACCTTTTTTGTATAATTATATACAACTTTGCGGTGTGTTACTGTATATTAGCTATGAGATAGTTACATTTTGTAATAAAAATATAAGCTGTTTCTTTGAAATATTTTTTCAGGTATATTTGAACCCTGTACGTTGCCGATTATATAGCGAAAAAGTCACAAAAAATTTTGGATGGCACACAATAATTTAAGAATAAATCAAATTAAGTGTGGAATTAGCATCTTTAATGGATACATATCGTATGAGAAGAGGCCAACCACAATTATTCTTTGGAACCTGAGAAGCGATTAAAATTATGCCATCGTTCAAATGAAGATCGTTTTCTAAATACGGTATCTTCTGAAGCAGAAGTTGAAAACGAGTGGTCCATTAAATAAATTTAAGCCTCTTACCGCGCCTGCAATAGAGGACAAAGCATGGCATGCATAATCATGCATTAGCATCATGTTCATCACCATCACCATCACTACAGTTTGTGAAAGTTTACCAGCTGTATTCGTATCCTGTTTCCGACATCTTTTGAGTTTTCTATTTGACGTATTTTCGGAAAAGCGTTTTTGCAAGATGAAATGCCGGCAATGAAAAAAGCCGTATAGAAAATATCCCATTGAAAAAATTCTCGTAATACGACACTGCTCCAGCCAATACTAATTTTCTTGCGCCGACTTCTTTAGCGTAATTTCAATTAATGGGATCCGATGCCCTGATGTTTTTTTTCGAAAGAGCGCAATATGTTCGCCACAAAACTTTCACGTCTTTTTTCTGCGACCTCTTACAAGTAATCTAGCTGTAATTCAAAATAAAGTCAAGAGAATCATATGTAATGCTTCTATTGTATGAGAGAAGCTTTAGGGTCGATTTCCATCTTCATAAACTGAAAAATAACAATTATGGAGAATATGTGCAAGTTGAAGATTCATTGTTCAAAAAATAAAAAACGAAATTAGTAGGTTGCTCGTTTCTGACGTGTTAAAAACGACAATTATTTTAATACACTGTTGTCGTAGGAAAAAAATGAACTCAGAGCCACATTTCATTATTTTTTTTAGAAATTTGGGTTTGTAATCTCATGATATAAAAATGTGTAATTCCACGCCTCGTGAGAGGAAAAAATGAAGTGAGAAGAAACAAAGACGTTCATAAAAACGTAAGTGTGCAGTTTTAATTGTTTGTTCACTTTCGTTTGTACGATTAACAAACACTCACATTTCCATGTGCGTTATGGACGACTGACGGTAAAATTGCGCATTGAGACCACCCATTTTACACCTTGAAATTCTCAACAGACCTGCTCCAGATTTCTGAATGAATTTGATGCGATGATGTACCTGAGTTGTATGCAATTTGACGTCCACCTACGCTGAGCGCGTTGCCCTGACAGGTATAGAAACAACATTGTTTCCAGTTTTCTCAAACAGGTTACGCGGATTACCAATATTTGAACAAAAATTATTGGGAGGTCGTCTGCCACAATTATATTTTAACAGTCCTTTAAATCCTCCCTGTACGTCAAATTCTATTGTACATTCTTGTTCTCGAAAGGAACCGCATGCTCTAGAGGAGGGTTATGACTAGAGAAAGGATTTCCATGCAAATGCATGTTTTTATATTTATATAAAAGTTTACTTCGTAGAGATTTCAAACTTTGTAAACATATGTTTCATGAAAAACGTTTTAAAAAATACATACTTTTTCCTTGTGTGTTTGCATGCTTTGGTAGTTCTTTTTTTGAGAAATTCATGTATAACGCATTTTTGGATGTTTTTTAAAAATAAATGCTGCATATTTAGACTTTATCTAGCATATTAAGTAATTTTTTATTATTTCTCTGCATAATTTGTGATTATTAAAACTGACGCTTATATTACATAAATATTATACTGATCTTAAATCCTGAGAGAACGTAGTTGTGTTTGGTGCTTATTGTTGTACTACTCATTTTAACTTTCCGGTACACTACTTGGATTTGCAACGCGAGTACACGTGCGGGGAGCAACAATCGCGAAATGATATCAATGCCATATGATACGCCGCAAAGGATATAGAAGATACAAAAAACCAAAACAAAATATCCTTTGATAACTGACAATAGGGGAGGAAAATAATCAAGCGCAGGCTCTCAGTCTGCTTGCGTGCAACAGAGGATTAACACAAGTTTCTCAATTGTAAAGTTGTAAAGTATAAAATTGCTTCTTCTAAGGCTCCGTGTGCATCACTTCTAAAACAGAGGATTGGAAACAACTATTGTCTGGAGGGCGGATGGAAATGTAATTTATTGCAATTACTGTAATAAAGAAGTAAGTAGGCTGCACTGTAAAAATGGATTAATTAAAAAAAATCTCCTGGTGCTGTTTTCCTAGTCGAAATATTCAGTGCTGAAGTCTAATATTGTTGTAGAAATTGTTTAATTTGAAATATCGAAACTCCGAAAAGGAGAAAACAACGTCAATGAAATAAAACGAAAAACAAAACTTTAATTTGTATTGAAATAAAAATAATAATTTTCGAACCCTGTTAACAATTTTTTAGCAGTTTAGAGATTTTTGTGAGATTTAAGAAAGAAATTGTTCGACGCATTGTTTTTAAATAATTTTTGCTTGTGGTAGTATGCATATTTTTTAAACATTTTTCTCGAGTTTCGGAATTTTACCTCCATGATTTTTAATTTTAATGAAAAAAATGTAAATCGTGAAGTATTTCACATTTTTTCTTTTAATTTTGTTTGTGGTACTAGTAACATCGTCGGGTCTTTAAAAATACATTTTCATCATTAAGAAAAAATAGTACGACAAAACAAGTACGTAATAAACCTGATTTCTGCAACCAAATCTCAAATTCGGGCCTATATAATTTCTGTCCAGATAGTTCGAACCTGAACAATTAGCTGATACGCCGCAATACATTTTGAGTAAAGTACGTTTATCTTAAATTCAATATGACGTTAATTTGAGTCAAAATATGAGTGAAATGTGTTTCAAAACATGGTATTTTGTAGCAAAATTTCTAATACTCTTTTTAAGAAATATGTAGCCCTATATATTTTGAATTTATTTGTGCAGATTATATGTTCTAATAAGTTTCAAGTGTTCCAGCACCTTGCATCTAATTCTCATAGTGACAAAGCTAGAGAAAAGAAAGAAACTGTGCAAACTTTTGTTACCGAGGCAACATTAAAGCCTGTAACAAATCCATTCTTAATGTAAATGTGTAGTGCTTTAGAAGGCACAAATTTACCGTTCGAAAAAGTAACAAATCCATCGTTTAAAGGATTTCTAGAGAAACATACAAGACAGGGCATACACACGAAGAAAAATTATCTTCCTTATCTTCAGAAATTAGAAGCAGTAGGTCTTTCTCTAGTGGAGTAATTGAAAATTCTTGAAGGCATTAATGAATCTGGAAGTAATGTTTGGGGATGTGGGAGAGACTGCTAGGGAGAAATCACATAAAGTGATAAATTCAAATCGTGACTTAACATTTTTCCAATATGTAAGAAACAAGATTGTTTGTAGTGAAAAATCAGAAAATGCAGAATTTGACCTTAGATTTCGTTTTTGAAGTATGTTCCAATTACCACTTGTGATGTACAAGCGGTTATTTCCTGCATTCAAAAACATTTTTTTTTCTGACAAATGAATGAGTTTAATTGTTCTTTTTCAAAAAGCAATATAACTGAAAATTTAAGTAATATAAAATTTGATTGTGCATGTTTTGTCCAATTTTACCCTGCATCTTGCATATTTGGCTATTTGAAAGTGCATGTTTGCATGAATATTTTTAGCATTTGAGAGTGCATGAAAATCCTGTCTCTAGTTATAATAAATGATTCTGAAATGGTTCACTGAATACGAAAATATTAACTACTGTAAAGTAATTACACGTGCGTTCCTGTTAAAAGTAAATTTTTGACAATTTCAGTGATGTTTAGTAAAATAGTTTACCTGGGAATGAGCTCAATTTGGCAATTCCTTTTAAAGCAGAATTGGGTTTGTAATGGCATGCTTGCCCGTGTTTACGAAAGTATCGAACAGTTATAATACTTGTATGTTGTCCAAAGGTAAATATTACAACCGAAATAAAGTCATGTTTACAAAGAGGTGAAGAATAAAAAGTGTGGTTTCCACAACAAATGTTAGGTGGTTTGAGAAAAATAAAATTTAATATCGGATTGCAAATATCTGCCGCAGATATTTTCAGAGTAATATAAAAATTCTTCTCAACCATATATGATTAGTATCTTTTCGTTACAATATAATTCAAAATAACTACTAAATCGGTTGAAAAGATCATGTGAATGATACTAATATGTGTTCTGTGCTCTAGTAACAACGAAAGTAAACATGTAAGTGTATGTGAAACATGAAAATGAGAATCATTGTGCAAGATTGTGCGTCCTCTTTTTCGTTAAACGCAGTGTGAACTATATTTACGAGAAAACATTGAAACACTCCAACTGACTCTTCTTGACAGATGTACAGTATGCACACAAAACAAGATATGAAAAGAGTAAGATTTTTGGAGATTGGACACTTTTGTGTTGGAAACGTCGAATGAATTTCAAGTAACGATCTGATAAGAAACTTTTGAAAATGAAAAATAAAATTTAAAAAAATCTATTTTCGAAAATTATTTTGACTGACATGAAGTCCTTATTTATTTATAATAAAACGACGAAAGTAAAAATAAACGGAACAGATTATTACAATTTACTTAAAAAACTATGTTGAACTTACATGATGGTTATATTTGATCAACGATATAAAAATAAGATTAAAATATTCGTAGTATATGGATACATTCGAGAAAATACCATGTAATCATGGAACAGAAAACAATTCTTATAGTGCACGAGTGTTAATAAATGTTTCAAAGAATAACATACGCATTAAAATTATTTTTGAAATGAAAGTCACAATTACATCGCACCCCATTTCTTAGTTAGAAATCCATTACTGAGCACAACAAATTCTGCTAATTACATTACGAGATAATGCTTCAAGGAATCCACAGTGTTTATTCGTATTCGAAGATGGCACCATTAGGAATATTCAGGGCTTGTTCGGCTCACTGATCTAAGCCAGGATCCATTTGCCCTAATCTGCCAAAGAGATTCCCTGTTTACTTAGATTCCGGCATCATGATTACGGTAACGCTTCATTTACACGATAAAAAAGTTCTGCGTTTCTGTCCGTCCATCAGACCGATACCGTCAGTCCATTTGACGCTCTACTCGTAAATCCAAGGACACCAAGAAATCGCACGTGCGTAGAGCAGAGCAGGGCAGGGCGGGGCGAAGGATGAGTGCGGGCCAGGGTGGGGGAAAGGACTTGCGGACACTAGGCGCTTGTTCTTGAGAGATTGTCACCTACAGCGATCACCCTGTGGAGTCGGCCGAGGCCATCGTAGGCCGGGTCGCGGCGGGGGGGCGGCGCGAGGGGCGGGGGAGGGCGCGGGGCGGGGCGTCCTTACGCGGGGTTCTGCAGACTCCCGTCTTGGGCGGTTCTCGCGTCGCCCGCCTCCGCGTCCGCGTCCGCCTCCGCCGCCGCCGCCGCCCCCGCTCCCGACTCCGCCGCTCCGCCCGCGTCCACCGGCGCCGGCGATGGGGTCGAGGCCGGGGGTCTTTCGCCGGCCCCACTCGGCGCGTCTGCCGCCCGCGCTGCCTCTTCGCCGCCGCCGCCGCCGCCGCCGCCACCCGGACCGCCTTCCTTGCCGATGAGGTAGTACGTCATCAGCTGCCCCTTGCCCTTCACAGACACTAGGCCGCGCTGCTCAAACGTGTAGCCGAAGTGGCGCAAGATGGCGGTCGTCTCGTCCGTCACCTGCAACAGCAGTTTGTTATGTGAATTTCATTCATTTAATTCAAATAGGAATTGCCTGTCGGCTTTCTCTGTAAAACGCATGTGATGCCGTTAAGATATAATCTGTTTTATAGAGTTTCTTTTGAGGGGAATAAAACCACAAAATATACTTTCAAATTAACTTCGTTGTTAATTCTCTTCAAATTGCCGAGGCATTGCATTCGATCATATTTTAATCGAATTAACAAATAAACTAAGAGAATGTCAGATGCAATGTCTTTCCGAGGATGTACACAGGAAATCCGAATAAAGGAATACTTGAATTATTTCAATACGTATGTAATACGTATATAAGTAAATTAAGAACTTTTAATCTCAACATCGCTTTGTCCATGTACCATGAAACGTGTATCATTGGTGCCGTTCGCAAAGTATTAATGAATTCCTTTTCTTTTAAATGTTTTTTCTTTGTTTGCCTACGGAATATTCGATTCGTAACGGCAATATTATGAAAAATCACTGCAATCCGCCACGCATGAAATACCGACCACGATCACATACTTTCGTCAAAAACAGAATACGTCGTGTGCACACTAAAATCGATACTTTTGGCTTGTCACTATCATCTTTTCAATAGTAGAATGATATGAGGTTGAGTCAAAGTAGACACTATCCATTGGGGAAATTTACTAGAGTATAATTTACAGGTATTTCAGAATAAATAGAAACTTCTGGGGCACGTGCAGAGGTTGAAAATGATCAATTTCGGCCAATGAACATTTGTTAGGAAATTTCATGTTAAAGTTCCATTTGTCCGTTAATTGGCAGACAACTCATCTTCAAGGAGGAAGGACGAAAGGTGAGGGAGCAAAGAGGGAAGGGATGTAAGAAAGAAAGGAAAAGAGAAGGGGAAAGAGAGAGAAAAAGGAAAGAGAGGGAGGGAAAATGAGAGGGGGAAAGAGCGGGATAGAGAAAGGGGGAAAAGAGAATGAGGAGAGAAAGAGAAAGAGAGAGAGCAGGACAACATATGACGGGTTCTGCTAGTAGGTTATAATAGTATTCTTACAATTTTCTTTTCCATTTATTATATTTTCTAACGAACATAAAATGGAAAAACTATACAAATTAATAAAACAAAACCTAACATTGTTGGCCCTGTGGCGAGATCGTTGAGACAGTGCCGTAGTGATCTCGGACCCTACGGTCGCGGGTTCGAGTCTCACTTCGGGCATGGTTGCATGTGTTCGTCCTTTCACTCCCCTATCATCACCATATCGTTTCATTCTCATTCCATAACGTTAAATCCAATAGTGGTCGCTAATGACCTAGTAGTTGATGCGACCCAAAATAAAAATAAAAAAAAAATTTTTTAAGAAAACAAAAAAAAAAAAAAATTAAGTTTTATTCGAGCTGTCGGATGCAAGTTATAAGTTGAAATTTAGGGAAACTGTAGAGAATACATAGGACTACAATTTGTATTTAGCCCTTTTTACGATCTGCGTCCGAACATGAGATATTGAACAAGTTGATTGTAAGGATCAAAATCGGATAATGTGACGTCGTGGGAATACTACGGTAATCACAGACCTGCACTTTTGCTATATACAAGTTTATTGTACAGTTATTTACACAAAGTACACAGTTCTCACTGCTCTGGAAGACCTCTGTTCCCCTGATCGCAGAAGCGATCCTTAGCTGATTGAAGATCTGAGTTGTGGCCCTCGCCACTACTCAACGAGTGCCCGCACACAGCGTAACACCCGTGACCGCAGTCACACATGGAATAACTTCCACAACGGCGTTCCAACACATGGATTGCCCTCACGAGCCCCGCTCGTCTCCGCAAGTGTGTTGCATCCACACCTCGATTCGGCCTAGACTCGAATGCTTGACCTTCGCTGGCCTCTTTTGTGAAAAGTCATGTGACGGCCCTCCCACCCTTCCGCCATCTGCAGGCCGAATTCTGTTGTCACACATCATCCTTTGTGCGCACTGACAGCCGCCTTCCGAGACACGCCCCCGGCACGCACCCTGCAGAGACCAAGGTCCGGCCGCCCGGCACCCTCCCCTGCACGACATGAGAGGTCCGGCTGCCGCCAGCCTGACCCCGGATGCCAACCCCTCAGCCCTGCACGACGGGGAGTCTGTCGGTCGAGCTCAGTGCTCTGACGTTACAATATAAACGTCTGAAAAATTCTCGAAACATCTTTGTCGTTTACAGAAAATCGCAAGGATAATTAAAGTCAATATTCAAAGGCGTAATGTGCTTAAAAATGAAACTTAAATGAGGTGCTAAAAACACGTTTTTTCGTTCGTACGAAGTACTCCAGATAAATTGATTTAAATCTGGCAAAAAACTTGTTTTTTTATACTTCAATTACGATTTTCAACATATTCTTTTAGTCACGGGGTCACTTTTGCCTATCTTTTTCCGGTACCGGTACCTCTTTATTGATACATAAAACTAGAAAACATAAAACTAGAAAACTGGAAATGAAGATGCATCACTTTGGAAATAAACACTTCAATTTCCTTCCTACATCTCTGACCGGGAAGTTCTAGTGTTCGAATCCCGACAGTGCACCGCGGTGTAAGGATTTTCGACACTAGCTTGAGAGCTAAGTGGAATTCAGTCGCTTTCTGGAGGAGAATTTTAGCGACCGGCTGTTCTGATCGGCAGTTTTCCGTGGTGAACCCATGAACAACAGGCAAACGCCGGAGCAGTACCTTGACAAACGGGTCATGGACCATGCGCGATCTTTCCTTCCTCTTCCTAGTCCTAACCCCACCCCCTTAATTACACACACACACACACACACACACACACACACACTCTGCACAACAGTACCAGTCAGGAGTTTAAAGCTAGCCCCGGCTCGGGGGAACCACGCTGGTGCGAGATACCTGATTGGGAAAATCCTACAAGCCGACCAATAGATCGGCGTCGAAACGCACCAACCAACGGGGGAAGATCACAGCCGTATAAGGAGATAAATATACACTACATTTATGGGACTAATGACAGTTGTAGCGCCCGTAATCACTAATCAATCAATCAACCAACCAGCTCATATTTCCTCCGTGTCACTAAGGGAGCTTACCTGGATGCAACCCGCCTTGCCAGTACTCTCCATTCGGCTGGCGACGTTCACCGAGTTGCCCCAGATGTCGTAGTGGGGTTTGCGGGCGCCGATCACCCCTGCGGTGATGGGTCCGTGGTTGATGCCTGCGCACAAGTCATTCGCAGCCATGTAACAAAAAATGTAAGAGCCATTCCAGGTCAAATCGCACAAGAGTTGACACGACTTTTTTTAAAACGTACGATATTTTTTTTCTTATATCTGGATATCAAAAAAAAAGACACGTATTTTTTTATTTGCCTCAATATTGATTATTTGTGTTAGTTATGCCTGTATTAAATTTTGGAATTGACAGGTACTTCACAAAATAAGATCAATTGTTGCTCCGAATACACTGACTATAAAAATTTCTAGTTTGTTTCATTTAATACTTTGAAATGTGTATTTTATTACTCTGAAAATAAATTTTTCAAAAATATTTTTTTCATTTAAAAAAAATTATTTTTTTAAAAAAAAGTAATATTTCTATATAAACTCAATGAGATAAAAATTTGAAACTAGTGGTGTTACAGAATGGCATAGACCTCCCCGTATTAGTTTTCTATTTTCTTGGGTCTTAGCTATTCGGAATTGCCGTAAACTCTTTTTTTTGCCAGCTGTCATCTATCACCGCCAAAAGTACATTTTTTTTTTCATTTTCTTAATTTTTCCGTTTCCTATTGGTAGAACGAAAATATTAATTTTAGAATATTAAAGAACACAAAAACCTCGCCGTAAATGGCTATTTTCTTTTAAAAATTATGTGCCGTTTAACAGAAAATGGAGTTTTAACACTACTAAAAATGTGAAATTTGAAGCTCATTTTCACAGAAAATGTTTGAGTTTTCAAAATACTTTATTTGAAGTACTTACACTCACAAATATAATAATCTTTACAAATTGCGGATAATTTGCATATTAAAGATGTGAGAGATCTTTCAAAAAATTTACATTTATATAATTTTTGAAAAAAAAACGCAAAATAAACTTAACGTCATATTAAAGAGTGTAATTATCACTATCCGTTACAAAAGTTTCAAGAAAAAATTGCAGCCATATATGAGAATATGGCTTTTGAGCGTTTCTGAAAATGACGAAATTTGAGCTACTTTTCATAGAAAACGGTCGTGTTTTCGAGAAACTTTACTTAACATTATTTAAAGCATATATACTCGTAAATATAATGTGAACATTGCCGATAGTGTAAATATTAACGACGTGAGAGACAAGTAAAAAAATGTACTTTTTTGTAATTTTTGAAGAAAACAACCGATAGCGCGATATGGCTTTTATGTCATCTGATAGAGTACATTTACCACTATCCCTACCAAAAGTTTAAAGAAACTAGTGGTGCTCCAACAGCACTTACTTTCCCGTATTAGAGGAAACAGCTAAGTAGTACTGTAATATTGCACTTTATGCGCTACTAACATCTTCGCTTGGAACTCACTATTTCCATTGCAGTGTAGTCAGAACTATGTGAATTCAACAACTTCACAAAAATAGAATGCAAAAGTTTTGTAACCCTGTATTATTGGAAAAAGAAGCCTGATACCCTGGAAATATAGAAATGCCTTCCATTGGGCCATGATTAGGGAAGAGTATTTTAAAACCATGCAACAAATTCTCTACTCACTGCAAATGGTACAGCATTTGGTGCAAAACTAAATATTTGCCTGCAAATATCAACATATATTAGACAATTATAACTCCTTTTCATACAGCTCCATTAGGTCACAACAATGACACTAATTCACAGATATTCGCGAGCGCAAAGTGAATTCCATTGTTGCAGACCCTGCATTCTCGCTATTCTGAGAGCTATTAATTCTTTTTACTTATTTCAAATATTTCAAAATAAACAATTTTTAAAATATTAATGTGTAAGTCTATAACAAAGTTCGAATGTAAGAAACGAAGAAAGAAATAATATACAAAATTGCACATTCTAATTTACGATGCATCCAGCTGTCCGAAGCGCAGTAAATTTACAGCGGCCTATTACGTTTGTCACAAAATTAAAGAAAAACTACTCGTATTTTGAAAAAATTAAGCATGACCGTATTTATTTTATTTATTTATTTATTTGTCAAAAAACAGAAACAGAATGGCACAGACTTTCCCGTATTAGTTTTCTATTTTCCTGGGTCTTCGCTAGCTATTTGGAATTGCCACATACTCTCTTGCCAGCTACCTTCTATCATCGCCAAAAGTACATTTTTTTGTCATTTTCTTAATTTTTCGGTTTCCTATTTGTAGAACAGAAACATTAATTTTAGAATATTAAAGAACACAAAAACCTAGCCGTAAATGGCAATTTTCTTTTAAAAATTAGGTGTCGTTTAAGAGAAAATGGCGTTTTAGCACTACTAAAATTCGAAATTTGAAGCTCATTTTCACAGAAAATTTTTGAGTTTTCAAAATACTTTATTTGAAGTTATTTGAAGCACTTACACTCACAAATATAATCATCTTTACAAATTGCGGATAATGTGCATATTAAAGATGTGAGAGATCTTTCAAAACCTTTACATTTATATAATTTTTGAAAAAAACAAAAAAAAAACTGAAAATAAACTTCACGCTATACTAATGAGTGTAATTAGCACTATCCGTTACAAAAGTTTCAAGAAAAAAATTGCAGCCGTATACGAGAAAATGACGTTTGAGCATTTCTGAAAATGCCGAAATTTGAGCTACTTTTCACAGAAAACGGTTGTGTTTTCGAGAAACTTTACTTGACATTACTTAAAGCATATATACTCGTAAATATAATAATGTAAAAAAATCGCCGATAATATAAATATTAACGACGTGAGAGACAAGTAAAAAAATTTACATTTTGGTAATTTTTGAAAAAAACAACCGATAGACCAAAATGGCTATTATATCATTGATAGAGTACATTTACCACTATCCCTTCCAAAAGTTTAAAGAAAAAATTTGGAGCCTTTTTGAGAAAATTTTGTTTTTGTAATTTTTTAAAATTGCACATACGGCACGCAATATTGCACGAAAACTACAAAAATTTTGAAAAACATTTACATGACCTTTATTAAAGAACTCAATGTGCAGAACAAATTTTATTTGAAGAAAAAATCTCTATCTTCAATTTTGTAGTTGGAGAAAGACGCCGAAAAAAATTCAAACTTTCACAATTTTCGAAAATTCAGAGCTGTACATGAAAATCGGACCTATGCCATGTTAAAAAGTGTATTTTCCTCTATTCATACAAGAAATTTAAAGAAAAAATTTGGAGCCGTTTTGAGAAAATGTTGAAAATCCCCGGGGGGCTTCATATAAAGTACCCCAAAGTTTAAAGAATCTTTTTCAAAATCACAAAGCTTCGACTGGAATCAGATCGACTGGGGAATATCAATTTTGAAGAAAATCGACTGAACGGTTTAGGCGCTAGCGTTGACCACAGACGGACAGGCGGACGGAATGCCGTCAATCGATTTTTAAGTATAAAGAAGCAACAAATCATGGATTTTGACACACCACGAGATAGAGGATTTTTTTTTCTTAATTTAGCAACTGGTTTTATCCACTTATTCGTTTTCACGGCCCGGCAATTAATTTTTTTCCGCCGAAAATTGGCCATTTTTTCGCGCAGCATTATATAACTTTCCCTATACTACGTATATCACTCTGTGTATACGTACGTATACGGGAAAGTAAAAATTTGGAGCCGTTTTTGAGAAAATCGTGGTTTTGTGATTTTTTAAAATTGCACATATTGCACGCAATATTGCGCGAAAAATACTAAAATTAAAAAAAAATGTAGATGATCTTAAAGAAAGAACTCACTATGAAGAAAAAAAATTATTTGAAGAAAAAATCTCTATCTTCAATATTGTAGTTCCAGAAAGACGCCGTAAAAATTATCAACTTTTGCAATTTTCAAAATTCAGAGTTATCCGTGAAAATTGGACCTATGCCATGTAAATAAGTGTATTTTACTCTATTCCTACAAGAAATTTAATGAAAAAATTTGGAGCCGTTTTCGAAAATTTTGAAAATCCCCGGGGGGCGTTATGTAAAGTACCCCCAAATTTTGAAGAATCTTTTTCAAAATCTCAAAGCTTCGACTAGAAGCAGATCGACCGGGGAATATCCATTTTGGAATAAATCGTACGTATGGTTTAGGCGCTAGCAGTGTTCACAGACGGGCAGACACAGACAGACGGACGGACAGACGGAGGTTTTCCGTTCAATTGGTTTTTCGGTATCAAGGATCCTCAAAAGAGGGTTTCTGGCTACAGCATGTGTTAGGGGATTTTTTTCTTAGTTTAGCAACTGGTTTTATCCACTTTTTGCTTTTCACGGCTCGGCAATTAATTTTTTCCGCCGAAAATTGGCCATTTTTTCGCGCAGCATTACATAACTTTCCCTATACTACGTATATCACTCCGTGTATACGTACGTATACGGGAAAGTAAAAAATATAGGCGTGATCCTTGTTTAATTTTCTATGAAATACGACAAGGAAAAAAGTGAGCACTCCACACACAGGGTTCTGAAAAAATCAATTGTAAGTATGAGGGCGCCCTCTGCCTTTGCCTCTGCACTAACGAACTGTGTTCTGCCAGTCTTTGATGTAAGTGCTGAAGAACTAAAAAAGTAATGACCGTCTGCCTGATTAGGGTTCAAGATTAGGTTATTTTAGATGTTCACTCTGCTCCAAAATGTATAACATTGTGTCCTATATGCTTTTGTGGGTAACATCGTGGGTGACTTGCGGGTCATCAATGTTCTGATGGATGAGAGCGAAACGAATTGAAATATGAGCCATTCCACGTCAAATCGGACAAGAATTTACATGATTATTTTTAAATGTATGCAATTAAAAAATAAATGACTCGAATATATGGCATTCATTCTGGACATCAAAGAAAGAGGAACGTAATTTTTTATTTACCTGATAATTGATTATTTTTGTAATTATGCCTATATTAAATTTTGGAATTTACGCGTACTTTACAAAAGTGATTGATGCTCCGAATGTACTTAGCATAAAAATTCCTGGTTTGTTTCTTTTAATATTTGATATGTGATGATTATTTATTGTACTGTGTATTTTACCTCTGTAAGTTACTTTCTCAAAAAATAAATATTTCATTAAATAATTGTATTTTTTTAAAAAAGAAAAGAATATTTCTATATGAATTTTCTCAGATAAAAATTTGAAAAAAATATATGCGTATTTCTTGTTCCAATTTTCTACAAAACACAATAAGAAAACTTTTTATGTTATAATGTATGATATTATCTTTATTGATATATTTCTTGTAGACGATCGAATGGCTTGCATCACGACGCGATGGAGACTATCCTCGCCCCCCTGTGCCTTCTACGCCAATACTCTCAATCATTCGGATAAACAGGCGTATCATAGAGAACGTTCGTACTAGAGATCATGATTGCGGAAATCAAGCCGATCAGCTTCTCAGTCGTTGGCAGTTGGTTCAGAAGTTTCTTTTGTAATAGTTAACTATGAAAGAACCAGATGGCGTTATCGTCCGTACAGTGTGCCAGAATGCGCCGAAAGACTGGGACTTCTGAATTTGGCAGTTACCTATTTTATGTGTCTGCAACTGTACATCAACGCCCAGCTGCAAATGCATTGTAAATAATACATCGTTTGATATTAAACTCAAGGTGCCGGTTCGTTAAGATATTCAATATGCAAACATCGTTTGAGCAACATTTCCATGTACCGAAGTGAAGTCTAAGCCTATTGAATTGTTTCTAATGGTAACAACTGATATTTGGTATTCAAAGATGAAAATATTACTTTGGCTCGGAATTGTTTTTCTTGAAGTACATTAGAACGCAGAAAATAATCCAATACGTTTTAGTGTAGAAAGAATTTTTCAATTTTCGCATCCCAGAAAGCTGGTACCCTGCCCCTCCAAAACCCTCTCTGTTCCACATAAAACTAGTGGTGCTTCCAACGCACATACTTTCTCGCTCTGCTTCTATACGGTCCTTATTGCTATTCCACTACTTCATTAACCAGCAAAAGTGTATTATACCAGCAAACGTTTTCCGTACCGAGACCCGACATCCGAAACTCAAAGTCAACGAACCGGCACTTATACCACTACGCAACACCAACACCGCCTGTGTCGAACAGAGCCATGAAAGAATAGAACCGACCTATAAAATGGTAAATGCATGATAAAGAAACAATTGATACGATGGTACATACGCTTTGCAAATCCAAGAAGAGAAGTAAAAAATTGTTAAATGTTAAAAATTTGAACAAATATATACAGACATTTCCAGTACATTTATCGCAATTACTTATATTTTAGTCAAAACGTATTTATATCGGTTTTATCATTAGGAGACGGTAATTGTCAACATGCGAAAAACATGTCTTTCAAACATGACCAAGAAAGGCAGCGGTGAACCGCTTTACGAAGTATTCGTAAGGCTAGAAAGTAATAATATTTTGGAACGGTTAGGGATTGTAAGTTCATCGCATGCTTTCTGGTTATAATGTATTACAATTTAACGTTAATATGCTCATAATTTTACTTAAATTGGTTCATACAGATATATACTAGACAACGGTTGATTTGACATGTCATACGCTTCAGAAATCGAATTCCAGAGTTGAAAAATTGTTTAAAAGATGCAGTTAGGGAAATCACAGACAAGTCCTGTCTATTTATCTGCATTGATTGTATTCGTGAGTAGAAGTACTTCAAATGATTTTCAATAAAGTATCTACACTCTTCAATGTTTTTTTCCTGCAACATCACATTCATCAAATAAAAATGCCCCTCGGGGGATCGAACTCGGCACCTTCCTTATTGAAGATCTCAACCCGAAGGTGCTTTAACCAGCCGCGCTACGGGACCCACATGCGGACCAACTGCTTATATTTTAGTCAAAACGTAATTGTATCAGTTCTATCATTAGGAAGCCGGTAATTGTCAACATGCGAAAAACATGTCTTTCAAACATGACCAAGAAAGGCAGCGGTGAATGGCTTACTCCAAATAATTTATCCTCTGATCGGCATTTGAAAAATAACTACTGCCAGAAAGTATGTGCCATTCTATAGCACCACTAGTTTATTTATATATTTACCGTCCCTTATTACACACGTGCAGAAATTTTAAAGAAAAAATTTTGAGCGGTTTTTGAGAAATTTTTTTTTGTAAATTTGAATCGCAATTTACGCAAAAACTACTCTTTTTTACAAAAAAGGGTTCATGACCTTATTTGAAGTGCTAATTTTGTACAACCGACTTTGTCTGAGGCGAAAATCTCTATCTTCAACTTTGCAGTTTTTAAACAGTTTTTTGCAATTTTCGACAAATTGGGCCTATCAATGAAAATGATACCTACGTCATTCCCTTCACCGCTCATCGCACTATTCAACAACAAAATATAATCAAAAAATTTGGAGCTATTTTCTTTTAACTTAGAAAATCTCAAAATGGGCTTCATGTAAAGTACCCTCAAATACTAAGATATCGGTTTCAAATTCAAGAGGCCTTGAGAGGAGTGAAAACGTTCGGGGAATATCAATTTTGAAGAAAATCGGGCGAACGGTTTAGGCGCTAACGTTGACCACAGACGGACAGACGGACGTTTTGTCGTCAATCGATTTTGCAGTATGAAGAAGCAACATCTCATGGATTTTGACTATACCACGAGATAGAGGATTTTTTTTCTAAATTTAGCAACAGGTTTTATCCACTTTTTTGTCACCAGACCCCTGCTATAAGAGTTTTTCTAACGAAAATTCCCCGTTTTCCGCCGCACGATTACATAACTTTCTCTTCTTACGAAAGTATTCGTAAGGCACGTTATGAAGACAAGAGTGCTAGTGTTTTTTCTGTGAATCGTGTGTACATTGTACAACATCAGTAGCGATCGCCGTATGAGATACGACAGATGTTTCAATATCATTTAATCTTTCTGATCACGGTTTTTAGAAAAGAAATTCGTCAAGACGCGTAAACCACAATTTGCTGGTGAATTTACAGGAGTCATAAGATTGGAAAATTTATGATTCATTTGGAAAGGGAATCGGCTTCCAAAACAGCCTTTTGTTAGTGAAGAGTGCGTCGAGATCAGTGGCTCTCGTGACATTAACAAAAGTAGCGGAACGTCTAGTGAATATAGTGAAAAGAATGGAAATCAAGGAAATAACAATTAAAATTAATGTGTCGGCGAAATTAATAAAGAAAAGATAAACAAAAGTTTAAATTCAATTGGAGAAACTCCCGCCAAGAAAAGAATATTGGAACGAAAACGGTATCCCCATGAGAAATTTCAGAAAAATGCCAACACAGATAATTTTTTCAGATTGAAGATCCTTCGACGTCCATCGAAAAGTCAGACAAAGATACTATTTAGAAACTTATCGATTCCTTTCACTCAACAGATGGCATGACGTTCAATATTAAAATTTTGACAATTTTTGAAAGTTGGACATACAATAAAATTAAATGACATTTTTCTGCAACCGAACGCATGATATAAGTGTCTAAAAAGTTAGCTGAAGAAAATGGAATTTTGTCCAGACCTGAAGTAAATTCGGTAAGGCATTACCGTGACGAAAGTTCAGGAATTCTATGGTAAGCGAGTACTTGTACTTAAAGTTAGTTGTGACGGACCAGAAAATTTCAAAAATGTCAATCAAAACATAAGTCGAGAATCCGTCATTTAATTATTTATAAATTTATAAATGGTTTATTAATATATTAATATTATTTATGTGTATTAATATACATAAATATTTTATATATATATATATATATATATATATATATATATTCAATCGTGGAGTTTTACCACCTCAAGAGTATTAAATTACTGCTTCATCCAAAGAAACCGACGGCCAGTAACGCAAGAAACGCATCTATTGCAAGCAATCTATTATACTCTCTTTCGTAAAATATTAATATCTTTTAAAGTTGCTGAGATCCCACTTTGATTTTTCCTGGAGACATCATCAATACTGTAGTGGGTTTATAAATATTTTTATAAAATTTTTATCTCATCGTGTTTACAAAAATGTTTAATTTTCAAAATTTCAATTTTTTTAAAAAAAAATTGAAAATTCACGAAAATAAATATTTTGCAAAGTCTTAAAAATTAAACATGTTTTTAAGTTTCGAATGTAATTTGAACGGAATTTCTATAATTAGTGTATTCAAGTATATGCTATTTTTAAATTAGTGATGCGCGTCATTTTTAGCAAATTTCATTATACAATATTTCTGAAAATAATAAAATTAGAAAAAAATAAAAATACACGTGTTAACTTGTTTGATCCATATAATAAATAGAAAAAAATAGAAAATAATTAAAAATATGAAGGTCAAATTTTGGTCTTTTTTGTGCGATTTGACGTGGAATAGCTCGTAAGTGAAACTTACCTAAACTCACCTACAATGATAGGAATCATACTCAGTTTTTGACGAGGATTGGAAGGAAAATTCTGCCTTGACATTTATTTTTAAATTTCCGGCATTGTCATTAGGAAGTCTTAGTGGCGAGACTGCTCTACTTGTTGCACTTTCCACCTGCTATGGAGGACTTCTTAGAAAGCCTTTCCGGAAATTCGTGACCAAACATTCACCTTGATCCTACTGTGTGAATTCCAGCTCATATGTTTTCAAACCTTGCTGAATTCGTTTATGTGATATCCTATGTATTTTCTTTACTTTGTATCTTCAGAAAATTACATCAAAAATATATTATATTATATAAATATTTGACATATGAGTTTAAGATAGAATGATGCGAAAACGAAAAAGAAATTTGAAGAAATCACCCTCTTTCGTTTTACGCGTTTTGTACACGTGTTGCAGCTAGCTGATAGTACAGCATGTCATCTGACTGAACCAGTGAAAGGAAGACTTAGTGAAAGGACGCGAGGCCAGGCAAATTGCTCGGGGTGGCAGCGCGCTATCTGCAACAGAATTCGAAATGTCGCAACACGCGAAAACTAAATTCTGTGAGACGAATAGTCGAGCAAAGTGTAATATATATATTTTGTGACATTTGATAGAAATTCAAAGTCCCACGCACGCTCACGCAACGTACGCGACGCCAGGGAACAGTACGTTCCGTAAGCAAACACGGCGATAGTCGCGGGAGCGCGACCTGGCGGCAGCCCGTGAAAATCTCCGGCCGGCCGCGAAAGCGAGCTGCGACGCGCGCAGCTGTCCGCTAGGGGAGGGAGCGAAGGAACTCTCCGCTACATTTGAGGAGAGGTGCTGATTAATACCGCCGACAGCCAGAGAAAAGCTCTCGTGTCGTTTGCCACTTCGCACTTGGTTATTATTCGTCCAGCTACTCTCTCGGCATCTACAGTTACTTAGGAGTTTTCACAGTAGATGCTGTGTTAGCTAGAATACGTCGGAATAGTTCTAATGCATTCCGGGGAGACTGTGTCAGAAATAGGGCACGAAAGTTATTAAATTTGAATAATTAGAACGTTTCGAGCAGAAATGAATAGTGAAACGCTGTGAATTCGGAAGTGAAGTTGAGTGGCGTGAGGTTGCGATCACTGCAATCTAATACGTGCAGCAGAAGGACTAAACGCTTTACTGCTTATACGTGGCTGCACTGTACGCAAAACGAACTTTTTATTCGCATTGCTACAAATTGCGACGTGCATTGTCTACGCACGGAAGCGTACCAACGAGGACAGGACGGATCTGGACGAGACGGGACAAGACGGACCTGGACGGGACGAGCTGCGTGTTCCGGAACGAGAAGAAGGAACGAAGAGGTCGGCGAATTACGTGCGACGCGCTGACGAGAGCCGGCTCCCTGCCGCGTGTAATCCACGCCTGTGAATGCCGCCGCCCGAGGCTAAGATCGTTTCACTGCTGCAACGTTGCAACTGCCAGGGTCAGGTAACCGCCGAACGGAAGAGAAGGCCAAGGTTGGCGTAGGTTACGGATTTCGTGCGGCGCTCTCAGAACGCCGTGTGCCAGCCGAATAAATAGAGAGAATTTGTGCCTTGCCAGACTATGAACAGAAAACACTAGTAAAACTCAATTGCCTTAATGATCACAAATCTGAGAAAGAGAAAGACATTTGTAATTATAAGGGATTATGTCTTGTAAGGTTTTAAAAGGGTCATGTTTATTGTTGTAAAAAAGGATTTAAAGTAAATGGTGTATAAAGTAGTTGAATGGTATAGCAGACTGAGCACAAGTCAGAATAAGGTTCAGGCAAATGTTATTTTGCAATTTAAGTAAATTCAGTTTCTAATCCGCCAAAGACGGACAGGTATTTTTAGTGTAATCAGCAACATTACAATTTGTAATAATTTCTTTTTGTTTGATTTTTTGGGATTTTATTAAATTAATGTGTTTTGACATATTATTTGTGTGAGTGTTTGGTCAGCCCTTGTCACTTGTAAGATCCTGCTCCCCTGAGATTTACAAAAGCTCATTTTCGAGCATTCGTCTCCGCGTCTGCCAGTGCGCGACTAAGCATAAGGGAGAAGCGTCAGAATATATATATATATATATATATTCTATATTTATATATATATATATATATAAACAAAGTTGTGTTAGTTACACCACTTATAACTCAAGAACGACTGAACCAATTACAATTGTCTCTGTTTTGTTGGATTCATCTCCGTCCCGATTAACATAATAACTAACGAAATATGAAAAATATGGCATTACATAGCGCTGAAGAATAAAAAACTAGACATTCCTGCAAATGCAGCCCGCTACACAGTTCGAATCTATATCGTTAAATAACTCCTAAACGAAGCGTTCTAAGGCCATATAAACTAAATTTTTGAGGCTTAAGGCCTCAAAGAAACATTTCTCACACCATATTCTACAGGATGAGATCTTTTTGAACATTCTATTACATTTTTGCTGCTCCGGCGCTTCTCAATATTACCCCACATGCTCAAAGACGTGCGGAATCTAAGTAAATAAAGCAATGTCGTGTTAATTAAACCATTTATAACTCAAGAATGACTTGACCAATTTAATTATCTCCAATTTCTCGGATATAGCTCTTCCCCGAATAGCAGAATAACTATTAAAATATCCGAAAATTTCACGAAAAATAATTACACAGAAAATTAATCTTATATAGAAAAATTAATGTTTGTTGGTTCATGCTTAATTCGGTGCCGTACCAGACATCCAATTGCGATAGAACTTTGTTAAATTATTGCTTGCACTTACGGGAAGAACATTGGCATAGTACAATTATTGTAACTCCACTAGATGGCGCCACAGCACAAGATGGCGCTTCAATTAAATGCAATTCCCAATCCTCCTGAGCTTCATTGTTGCTGGGCGTTGCCGTGTGCCATGGGGCGAGATCGAGGAGAACAGGAGAAGCAGACGGCGCAAGCTGATGAAAGGAAAGGGAAAAAGACAAAGAGAGAGGAGTAAAATGAGGGAGGGAAAGAGACAGGGAAATAGAGAGATGGGGAAAATAGAAAGAGGAGGAAAATAGAGAGAAGAGGAAAATAGAGAGTGGGGGAAATAGAGAGAGGGAAAATAGAGAGCGGGGAAATGGAGAGAGAGAAATGGAAAGGGAGAATAGAGAGAGGGAAAAGAGAGTGAGAGAAAAAACAGAGATAGGGGAAAAAGAGAAAGAGAGAGAAAACAAAGCGCGAGAAAAGAAAGAGTGAAAAAGAGAGTCAGAGTGAGAGGAAACACTCAGCACTCTGCCCCGCTCCTTGTTATAGCTAAAAGTTCCACCACTCACCGCTTGCGCGCTGCTCGCCGACCATTCCTCGTTCGGCTGCTGCATGCAAGTATACGGGGATCCGCATTACAGGCACAGAACTTTTCGACTTAGAGCAGGCCTGTCCACGATTTCTGCTCCGCCAGTGCTCCGGAGCACCAAGTTCGCTCCGACTGACGATGAAGCGCGCTTCAGTTCGGCTGTTTCCGCCACAGCCCGACGGGCGTCCCCGACTGCCAGTGACTCAGCCCCTACCGCGCAACTTTTCTCGCCGGGCGACAGTCATTTACTGGATCGTTTCAATCGGATGAAATGCGACAATGTTTTAACGCAGTTCATGTAAAATCAAAGGGGATTTTAATTTCATTTTTTCCACGGAATAAGTTTCTTTTTATTTTCTAGTTTGAAACATATAATTGAGGAAAACAGGATTTCCTGGATAAGTAGGTTTAGTTAAAGCAAACAAAAGCAATTTCATAGTTACAATTTTATTTGCCATCAAACACAAGGAATTGCAAAAACTCTCGTCGCTCAAACATCCTCGAAACTTCGCTTTTGTTAACTGCATAACAGAAAAGAAGTTCTCACAACATACGTGGATCCAAACAGAAATTACTTTCGCTGCTTGCATATGCAGTTTTGGGAACTCTTGTTGTGGAAAATTTTCATAAAACTTTAGCAGAGTTCGCAGTCCGAAATTTATCTTTCTGTCTCGTGCGACATTGCAAGTCATTCAACTCCAATTGCAAATGTTCCGGAACAGTCTCTGCCGAAATCTAAAATGGTGTCGCAAACAATGTAAACAACTGTTCTTGTTCTCTTAAGTTCTTGAAGCGGTTAGAAAAGTTTTCTTTCAAATATTGAATAACAGTGACATATTCATCGAAACATGCACCTTCTTCCACTGTCTGAAGACATAAAAAGTGTGCTGCATTCCTATTCCTTAATTGACCTTCCCACAGGGAAAGCTTTCAAAGGCTTTTTTTTAAAAATAAATCTGTAATGAGACAGTTCTTGCCTTGCATTGATATATTAAGGTCATTTAGATGGCAGGTAATGTCAGCAAGAGACCCTAATGCTGCCACCCACTTTCGGTCGGCTAGCAGTTTACATTCCTCAGGTTTTTCTTTAAAATCCAAAAACAATTGTATTGCCCCCTTTAATGCAAAAAAAACTCTTAAAAACAGCTCCACGACTCAACCATCTCACTGCACAATGATACGGAATATCTGAAAATTCAGCGTTTATGTTTATCAATAATTCTTTGAATTAACGGTGGTTAAGTTTAAGAATTGACGGAGAAAATTTACAATGCGGATAACGTCTTTAACAACATTGCCAATATTCGCCGCTTTTGCACAAAGTGCTTCCTGGTGTATAACACAATGCACGCAGCTAATGAGTTCTTTGCCAAACTCCAACAGTTTTGTTTTTACTAACGTAACAAATCCAATGTGCACTCCACACATAGACGGTGCACCGTCAGTTGTTACAGAACACAGCCGTTCCCACGGTGAACCCACTTCTTCCAAAGCATCCTCGACGGCTCGAAAAATATCGACACCCGTTGTTGTGTCCTTGAGGTCGCCTTGTCGCACGGACTGAAGGGATGCCCCCTCCCCTGGTGACTAATTTGCGCCGGAGCGCTGCGTGGAGCATGGGCGGAGCAACATTGCACCGGAGCACAGTTTTGGACAGGCCTGACTTAGAGGCTTGTAATTCAAATATTTAGGCCTCTCCATTGCTTCATTAGAAACAGCAGCAATGTTCTTCACTATCACTGGTACAAAATATTCACAGATTATGTCACTGATCATTATTAAATGTACTTCACTCTCTTCACACGCAAGAAAACTGCTTCTTTGCAAAGCAGGCTTAATGTATTTCTGAAGATTCCTTTTCATACCAATTCTTGGAAGTTGTGGTACAGCTTTTACAATAAAAAGCTCTATCACCTACAAAAGACCTACAAACTTTGCTGAAGGATAGTGAAATTTGGAATTTTCGTCTCTGTTGTTTATAATATTAACTAGTGAAGATCTGCATTTGTTTGTGGACACTTTATTTAGACAAAGTGTACATGAGATTTGTTTAACAATTTTTTTCACAATGAATCCTGCCACGTAAGCCAAAGATGAAATGCGAACAGTTGTTTCAGTGGGAACCTGAATATCACTAAGATTATTTAACAGGGAAGCGATTTCCTCCGAAAGACGTGCTTCGGCATAGTGCGGTGTTGTTTTCTTACTAGAAGGTTCTTTCCACAAAGAAACAGATTTTTCTGGAATTTCAACGTTTGTTGTTGAAGGCAACGATATCAATCCAGTGAAAATCCAGTTATTCATGGAAAAGGTAACAGCTCTGCAGTCCAACATATCATTTCCACCTGACATTTGTCTCAGTCCACTGAAAAATAGCTCAATAGAATCACTATTGAAGGCCCTGGTTAATACAAAATGATATCCACTGGAAATTAAATAACGTACGCAACTTACAGTAGCTGTGGTAACAGTAAGAGCTTCGTACGTTTCTCTGCTAAGGAAATCTATCCCAGCTTCTTTGCTCTGCCGCATAATATTTTCAATATAATCAAGAAAATCTTTTTCCAGCCAGTTCAGTCTTTCATCATCTATCAGACTGAAGTACTTTTTGTTAGCATCCGCACATCTTATGTGGTGGTTAGTGCTGCAGATGTCAAGAAGAGAATACCACTTCGAAATAGTTTCTAGGTACTTCACTGTTGCTCCTGCAGCTGAGAACATGTGCTGGTGACATGTTGAATTTTCAATGAGAAATTTCAGAGCAGCTATTATTTCAACTGAAAATATCTCCTTGGCTCGTTTTACATTAATTTTTTCTAAATTCGACGGCAGTACGTGTTTCCTGCTGAGGAACGGCACTAATTTCATGGTTTCTGAACTTTGAATTTCATATAGTTTCATACATCACAGTGATATTTTCGTCACCATCAAATGCAGTGCGTTGAAGAAGTTGTGACCTGAAGTTTTTCAATATATGGCATTGGTCAAAAGAAAGGAATAATGATCTATTAGAATCTGTAGGATGAGGTATTTGATACTTTAAGAGCTGCCCGCTTGAAAACTCCATCATTGCAACATTTAATTTATGATTATCAGTTACCAGTCTGAGAACAAAAAATCCACAATCCTCAACTTCTTTGAGAACATACTTTGTCAGTTCATGTACAGTCAGTGTCAAAAGTATTCGTACACCCAGTCATGTTTCAAGAAAACGCCGGTATTTGGTCGATATACAAGTAAAATTAATTGTAGGAACTTAACCTTCTTCCCAAATCACTTTTATTGCACAAACACACACAAAAACTACAGTAAAAAATATTTCGCTTCCAAAAACTAGACAAAAATAAAAATAAAGCACTTTTCCCTCGCGACAAAAGTATTCGTACACTGCACATACTTCCTGTAATATCTACTCTAAATAAATCCCTAATATTTCGTGGGGTTCCCTTTCGCATCAATTACTGCCTAAAGTCTCCTAGGCATAGATTATACTAAATTAGCAGTAAAGGAAGGTGAAATTTTCTCCAATTCAACTTTCAAAACTGTCTTAAGTTCACTTACACTTTTATCAAGTCTTTCTCTAACATTTTTATCAAGATAACTTCACAAATGTTCTATTGGATTTATATCCTGTGATTGTGTTGGCGTATGCAGTTGTGTGGGCGTATTGTACAGAAGCCAAAGCTTCGAATTTAGAGCCGTGTGTTTGGGGTCATTGTCCTGCTGGAAAATATAATTCCGTCCCAGTCCCAATTTATCAACAGTTAATTGCAGATTGTTTTTCAAAATGTTTATATAAACAAACTGGTCCATAACCCCTTCGATAATCTGCAAGTTCCCCACACCAGAAGAACTCATGAAGCCCCACACCATTACTGATCCTCCTCCGTGTTTAATGGTGGGCAGCAAGTTGCGCGGATTGAGTTCCTCGTTCTTCTTTCGCCAAACGCGTTGCTTTCCATCGCACCCAGAACTATTAAATTTACTTTCGTCGGTGAATACCACCCTTTTCCAGAAATTCTGGTCTTGATACCGATGCAAAAGAGCGAAATTTAATCGTTTGTTTCTATTTGATTCACTCACCCAGAACTCCTTACGCGCATGTGGGCCATAGTAACATTCCCTCCTCAAGGTGCGACGTACCGTAGCCGCCGAAATACTCCTCTTCTTCCAAGGTCAGCAGCTATCTTTGGTGCACTTCTAGGATTTTTTTAAAATTTCACGTACAATTAATTGTCGATCTTGATGAGACAGCACCAGGGGTCGTCCGCATCCCGACTTATTTAAATACGATATTCTCACACAGAATCTATCTATTATCGATTGAACAGTCGACCTGGGTTTTCCGAGAGCATTTGCAATGTCTCTTAGAGATTTTCACTGGTTGTGCATATTAATAACTACTCGTCGCTCCTCTGCAGTAGTCTCCTTTCCTTTGCGACCCATCGCGCCGACGACCTAGCCTTGAACCGTTTCCCAGTGACCGTTACAGACGACTGAATGAGATTTTGTAATTCCCACGATTCGGAAAAATCGTTACAAATTGTGATTCCCGTTGAGACACGCATAATTTGCACTCTCGGTCTCATTAGAAATAAAAATATATTCAGTGTACGAATACTTTTGTCGCCCAAAAATGTGTCAACCTTTAAAGAGGGATTTTTTTGCAAGAATTATGCAGATCTTTTTTATGTTTCTTTATCTAGGAATGGACAGAAACAAGATGTAAAATCATAATTATTTTTCTCCCAGACTTTTTATGAAAATTTGGTATGATTCTCAACGTTTGTAAGCGGAAATTCGAGGTGTACGAATACTTTTGACACTAACTGTAGCTGTTTTCCTGAAAGTTTTTTTGTGAAAAAGAAGGCCACTGGAAGTCTGTATTTTGTGGACAGGCCAGAGATAAAAAACACAGAAATTTATTGGCCAAAATTGGCTTGTCTTTCATTTTTGAAATGCTTCTTCTACTGTCTTCCCCACAACTCCCATTTTCCTTTTCTGTTATATATTCGACGTGTTTGGTTACATCCTGCTCTCCAAATATTGCATCTAATTTCTCATCGTACTGAAGCTGTTGTTTGATTGACATTTCATCTACAACTAAACTGCATAATAATTCAGCTCTATTCAAAGCTTTAGCTTCAGTAATAAGCCTGGATTTAATCAGCGAAGTTACACCAGATTCTAGGCATGTTTCACCTACAAAACGTGAGAGTGTTCGGCTACTTGGAAGGGTCAACACGTACTCCCTTGCGTACCTATAACCCTTTGGTGAACAATATTGCCAGAGAACACACGATTTTATTACATGTTCTGGGAGATTTCTTATTGAAATTTGCCCTAATAAGAAGGATGATTTTTTATCACTATCATATTCTTTTGAGCGCAGAATTTCAGTGGTTCTGTGGTATTCGTTGTTTTCAAAATGATCAATTTTTGACTTTAGAACATCATATTTCTGATTCATTTGGATGAGTTTTTTATTCGCCCTCCATAGTTTACATCTTAGAACTGTATTTTGCCTTTCTAACTCTTTTAGCTTGGATACGAATTCTTTATCTGTTTGAACACCAATGGAATTAGAAATCGAAAACCTACTTTCCATGTCGCTACCACTATTACTCGTATTTTCAATTTCTTCATTGCTTTGGCTACGCTTCCTTTTTCTACTTTGAACTTCCGCAATGGATTTTGCTATTTTTCTTCTCGGCATTTGTTCTTTAGGTATTTTGTAAGCTGGATAATTTGGAAAGTTAGTGGGGACAGATTCTGCTTTGAGTATTCTTTTTTTGCAGTTTAGCTTGTAATCGCTTTCCTTAAAATGTACGCTACAGATAACAGATGAATTTGATAAATTATTCGGTTCGAAACCTGAACGAGAAATTGCTCTTAACCACAGTCGTTTTAAGTCCTCTTTCAGTGGAATTTCGTGATAGCTAATCCCTTTCGTCTTCCCTTTCGTGTTTTTACAAAACGGCTTACAGCAATGCACCATCTGCAAGGCAGGCAGTAGAAATGATCATCATGAAAACTTCAGGGTTATTTAAAGATTAGACTGATTTATTTCACACGACAAGAACCACCCATGCTAATTATCTTCCCATAGTAAATAAATATTAACGTACATTCTTAATGTTTCTGATCGTTAATTAAACATATAACCCTTACCTTGGCTACCAAGTAATTTGGTTTATTCTCAAAATTCGTCACAAATAGACAATCACTCACAAATAGCACAAACAATCTGTTTACGTTCAATGATGAGAACACACTGGCTCAAATGTTTGGAATGATCGTCTGTGACGGCTTTGGCTATTTCTCATGTTGCAACACCCTCCAATCGGAAGGTGATATCCTTCTTACAAACGCATTGGGAATCACGAGATGCCTGTTGATTAGTTATTCTTAAACAACGTGATATTTCTATCACAGTCGCAGTTCTTCCCGGAACTGCTCTCCGACAGGCGACCGATGCCGGCCCTGTCAACGCCTCCCACGGACCTAATGCACGGATACACAATCACTACGACAGAATCGCCGGCTCGAATCAGTTTCCCACGATACCCGACCTCTCCGCTCCGCACTTGCGTCAAAACCGTCAACTACCTGAATCACTCACAGTAATTTACATTTGATTGCAAATTCCAAAATGTATAGTAGTGCTCAATTAATAATTGCTCCATAACCAAAAATGGAATGCTATCAACTATTAATTTTTATTTATTGGTGCAAATAAAACAACTGAGTCTTAGCTATTTTTAATTATTTTTTCACATTATTGTATTAATTGTTTATTATTAATTGATATTCTTGATTCATCTTCATCTAAATTTAAGATAACTGAAAGTACAATCATTTATCGTTTTGTATTATTTTGCACTTCAATTCAATTAAACTGGTAAAAATCAATTTTTTTAGCTACCTGGGTCGCTCACCCCCCTGTAACCATGCCTGTATCCTGCAAAATCAACTGTCCAGGATAAAACATTAATATTTATTTCTGTTGTCTGATATATTGCTCTATCATTGTTGTGGAATTTGGAAAGCAAAGGATTAGATACACTTTCTACTCTGTACTTCAGTTGCTCTTAATGAATATCTCTGATAGTTTTTTCTTGTACGTCCAAGAGAACGCCAATTCAGTCGTGTCATGACCGTCGAGGTGTAAGGACTTTATATTTTGGTGTGGCTGGGTGAAGCAGGTAGTTGCAGGTATAAGCGCAGGAGAGAAGTGAAGGGACCCGTTGGTTTTGGCGCTGTCCACAGCAGTTCGCAGTACGGTGAGTGTGCAAAGTTACATTTTTTGAGTGTTCTATTTGTTCATTACTTGCTATTAGTAGTTTCTTTGCCATTTTCGGCCATTAAACAGTTTAATGTTCCACATTCTGAAGTAAAAGCTCGAGTGTATTATAGTTTTCTCCTGTTTCGGATACTGTTGCCGTTTTATTTTGTTTTGCATATCAAACATCATGATGACGCGCACGAAGTCCGGTTCCTCCCCCGATATCCCCTCGTTAGACGACAATTTGATCAAGAAGATGTGCGAGTTCATGCAGCCCCTTATTACTGATACCATCCGAGAAGAAATCCGTCGTTCATTAGAGCCCATGATTTCGAGTTTAAGGGAGGAAGTGAAAAACCTTAAGGAGGAAGTCGAGCGGAAGAACAATCAAATACATGTATTGCAGCATACTACTGACTCAAAAACGGACGAACTCGAGCAATATCAACGGAGGAACTCGCTGAGAATTTTCGGCTACACAGAAAGTGATCGCGAGAACACCGATGATATTGCCATTCAAGTAGCTCAAACTCTGAAAGTGGATATAACTTATGCTGACATTGATAGGAGCCATCGTGTAGGTGGGAAAATTGAAGGACGTGAAAGGCCAATCATTGTAAAGTTTACCAGCTACAGAAAACGTGCCGAGGTCTTTCGTGCAAAGAGACTTTTAATTAATACTAAAATTACTGTAAGGGAAGATTTGACTAAAAAAAGAGTAGAACTCTTAAGAAAATGTATCGATAAGTTTGGTCTAAAAAATGTATGGACCCAAGATGGCACAATAAAAGTTAAAGATAAAAATTACAAAATTAGAATAAATTGTGATGCAGATTTTTTGAAATTACGTAATAGTCAACCTGCCACTAATTAAATTAACTTCATACCTTGTTTGTTTTTTATATTAAGTTGTTAAAGTCCTCTATTTTATTGTAAAAAAATATTTTTCAATACAGTAGGAAAAGTACTGAGTAAGTTTGAGCTTTCTAACTTGCTAGGAAAAGAGAATATTCCAAGCACTTTCGTTATGTTAAACCCTTCGCAGAAACCACATTCCAGTGCTGGTGGCCCCTCGCCAGCCAGGACCCCGCTAAGCTCCGCACTATACCTGGGAGCGGAAATCCCACAACCCTCGAGAAATTGAAAGAGACTTTGGCCACTTTTCCTCGTCGTCTGAATACAGTGCACATAAATGCACAGTCATTGTGCAAACACCATGATGAAATTCTTGCAATATTTTCGGAAATAAATTTTGATATAATAATGATTAGCGAATCGTGGTTGAAATCATCTATTTCATCCAACATCGTCGCGATACCAGGTTATACAATAGTACGTCAATATCGTAATATTCTTACAGAGAAAGGCACTAATAAATCGCGTGGTGGTGTAGCCATGTATATACGGTATGATTTAAAACACAAAGTTGTACATTCATCCGCTGCAGAGTCGACTGGTTTGGAATTTTTATTTGTAGAAATTAGGATAGGTGTAAAACGTTGCCTAGCTATAGAAGTGTATTGGCCGCCGAAAACCGGAACATTAAAAGTGCTGGAACATTAAACCTTTCCGCTGTTATTAGTCATTACGATAGCGTCATCATCATGGGGGACTTCAATTGCAATTTAGTAGCGTCCGTTCGCTGGCTGCCATAAGGATCGGCGAAGTGCCGCGGCTTTTAGGCATACTAGCGGGCTATGCTTCTGCCAACAACTAAGAAAATCTCGCATCTCAGCCTACAGTTCACGATCTGTACCTTGCCGCGATCAAACCACTTTTCCAATACTATTTATAAATCTACCTCACTTTTGTTTTCATTCTTGGTTTGTTCTCTCTGGATATTCAACCTTCCCTAGTTACTTCTCAAAACAAATCAACGACTATCATTTCTTTTTATAAGAATGTCTCTGTATAGTGCATTGTTCTAATACAATATTATAATATAATAATAAAATAATATATTTTGTCCTGTTCTTATACAAACACGTTACATAATGCCGCATCTTTATTAATTTCCTCCTCAGTGTTTATTTATGAAGTACACGAAAATGTCGGAATTGTTCTGCTGTACTTCAATATTCACCTGGAGATTTAGAAAATTATAAAGAAATTGCAATTAAAACATCTTATATTTAAAGATTTTGATCCAAATTCTAATCAAGTTCGATCAAATGTTGGAGAAAAATGGAATAAAATATTTAAAGGATTATGGACTGAACAAAAAAACATCAACGTAGAACAAAATCAGTTACATCACCAAAACTGGAATGGGTGTTATTAACTTTTAACTTACTAATGGGAAAGGTTTCCCGGAGACTTTCAATCCAGTACGAATTTTCTCGCATGACCTCTAGAACCGTGTAACAGGTCTTATCTCTCGCTTACTGCGGATGACAAGCTGCGCGGCGGCGATTCCCACGTATAGGCGACGCGGCCTACGCGAGGCGATGACAGAGATGGGTCCCGGAGCGCAATATCAGCGGTCGTGGGCCGCTGGGACATTCCGCGCGTTTAGTGTCCCGAGGCTTCAAAAGCAAATTAAGAGGATTCTAGTTATAACGCCCTAACACAGAAGAAGAAACATAAAAAAAAAATAAAGAGAAGAGGAAGAGGCTTTCCCTATTGTCTGTGAAATACCAAAGATTTTCTTCAAATTAAAAAAAAAATTATATGTAAACGAACATAATTTTTTCACGGGAAAACAAGGAAAACATCACATTTTCTGATGTTTTTGCAAAATTTACTTCATTTATCGGCGACACGTTTTTGTTTTTAAAATATTGGAAAACGAATAACGGAGAAAAGTCAATTGGAATTTGAAAAAAGGATTGTAAATAATATTGACTTCCGTTATTAAATTTAAAACTGTTTGCAGTCATTAACGGAATGTAAGAGTTTGCACTGCAATTAACTTGCACAAATTTGTTTAAAATTGTATTATTTTAATTTAATTGAGAAACGTTTCTAATAATTAAGTAGAACCAGAAAAATATTTTTTTCTTTCGTTTGAGCAGCCACACGTCATTATGGTACTTTATCCAGAATGATAAAAAAGCATTAGAAATAGTGTTTAAATGTTTCAATCAATGTATTATTTATTATTTTTATTATTTGATATGCAATATTTGTATGCATTAGTAAAAACTGTCCCAGTTTTTCAATGCACACATCTTATTTAGCCCATATAGCCATCGTCCGTATTTCAGTTCATATAAACGCATCGCTTTATTGTGGCCCACTGCCCGTGAGGTGCCATTGCCTTCCTACGCAAGACTAGCCCGCGTCGCTTCTCATCAACACTCGCTGTAGTTAAACCTCCATGGGGGGTCAAGTATATTCGTCTATTTAAAAAAGTCGGTACCGCTAGGACTGTAGAAGGAAAAAAACTCGGTAACTAAAAGGTTAAAAAATATAATGAAAATCATGTTGAATATGTTTGGATGAATGTTGCACAAGAAGTAATAGGTAGATTATTAGTGATACATGGCGAAGAAAAAGCTGGAAATGATAATTTTTACAATGAAAAAGTAAGTTTCATAAAGATGTTAACAGGAAAATTTCAAAATTTTATTGTTCATAATCCAAAGGGAATTCCATATCTCATTCGATTTTTTCATAATATACCACATACATTTTGGAAATCTGAAAAATATCGTGCTGGAATTATAAATTGGGCAATTAATAATTTACCATTTGAATTACATCTTCCAGGTTACAATTATTGTGGACCTGGTACAGATCTTAAAAATAGATTAGAACGTGGTGATAAAGGCATTAATTCTCTTTATAAAGTTTGTAAATATCATGATAGTGCTTATAGAGATCATAAAGATGTAGAATCTAGAGATACAATTTTTATTCAGACTTTTTCGAATACAATTTCTAATACAATTGCTAATGTCTGGGCTCGTTAAAATTTTGAAGGCAGAATCTATCGCCCAAAAACCGGCTTCCTCTCTCGCCTTCGTGATGCCGATCGCTCCGTCCTCGCGGTGACCGTAGAGAAAGGAGGAGGAAGCGCGCTCTGGGAGGAAGAGGATGTCTTTCACATGCGCTCGCAGGGCGCTGTCCGTTGCGAGCAGCTGCTTCCTCGTGTATTTTCCCATTCGGAGGGGGAAGGTAAGCGCTGGCAAGACGAACTGAGTCAGGGCGTCGATCTTTTGCCAGTCGTAGAGCCCTGACTCAGCTATCTTACCAGCAATGCTTTCTTTTTCATAAAGCCCCTTCCAGTCTTTCACCAGGGAGAAGCCTACTGGCCGTCCCAGATAGTCTGTGCGATCATTCGCGCCTAGGGCTCGTAATGAATGCCCGTCTCTCTTGATACCTACAACCGCATGTCTTCTTCGGTGAACGGCGAGGGTGACACATTTGTGGGCGTTAACTTTCACGTCTGTCATTCTTAGGGCCCGTTGCGTCGCGTCCGCCATTACCTGTAGCTCCTGTTCTCCGCTCGCGATTAGGGCGAGGTCAACCGCATAGGCTAAGACTTTCGCGTGCCCGGTCGCGGCCTGCTCCGCGGCTCGCACGGTCGCATCGATGACGATGTTGAAGAGGGTCCCGCTCAGTGGGCACCCCTACCGGATCCCGCGCGTGATGGGGATTTCACCAGTCGGCCGCGGGATGTGAGCACCCTTGTCGTGTTGTTGTCATATACGTCGGTCACGATATTGGTGAATGCTTCCCCAGCCCTGATCGCAAGAAGGGCATCCTGCAGCGCTCTATGAGGCATAGACCCAAACGCGTTTTGTAGGTCCAGAAGTGCTAGAGCCTAGAGCCATGTCTTCTTTGCCGGCTCTGGCCCCTCTCCCCTTCCTTTCCTTGATCCAGCGCATGGCCCGGCGTCGCTGATTCATGTACGTAGTACGTATTCGTTGCTTGTCGGCAGCTGGAGGCGGCCTCGCGGCGAGCTTTCGCGGCCGCGCCTCTTCTGGCGCCACTGTCACTGGTCGCGTCTTTATATTTACTGCCTCCTGAAGGCCCGTCACGCATCTCTCGTATATATCTTCTAACGCAGCGGGCTCGGTGCTTTCGCCACTCCTCAGGGCAAGGCAGATTTCATTGAATGCAGAGGTGAGGGTTTCCGGCCACTCATTCGTGCGGCGCGCTCGGGGGCCTGTGGGCCGCCGCAGTGGACCGGGCTCGGGGTCTGGTCTAGTAGAGCCTCCCTCAATGTGCTGGCGGGTCGCTTCCTGGGGGGGGGGGGCGCAGGTGACGCACTCCGCGCGTGTGATTGGCAAGATGCAGGGGCAGACTCACCTGGGAGGCGTGCCCTGGCGTCTTCCCGCGCGCCTCCTGCTCGCGCCGCAGTGGTGTGGCGTTGGGTGGTCGTCGGGTCGCCCTCTGTCTCTCTTCCTTCTTCATTTGGACTCTCAGCATTCTCTGTCGTGGGGGAAGGTTCCTCGTCTCGCGTGCATTTCCCCTTATCCTCTCGCGTCGGCCACGAGGCCTCCCCCGTTTCTTTCTCTCCACCACGCGGTCCCGCCTTCCAACATCAGGTCAGCTGACCGTTCAGTTTCCTCGGCCGCGGCTCCGTCACCTTCGCCTTTTGCGTTGTATGGTAGCTCTGCCCGTGGGAGTCGTAGGAGTCCTTGCTGGATTGCATTGCCGGGGGGGCTGTCATATTCTTCGCGCTCGGGTGTGGAGCTTTGCGGGGGCGCGCTACGCGACCTCCTTGCTCTAGTGTGCTCTCGCCTTGAGAGGCAGTAGCACTGGGCGTTTCCTGATTGTTAGGCGCATCGGTCGGGTGGGTCTTGTTGCTCTCGTTGTTCTTGTGTTGTATTCCTGGGTTGACTATTCTTCGGATCCGCTCCCTCTCTGCGTATTTCGTGTTCGGTAGGATTCTTTTCGAGTCCAAACTTTCTTTTCGGGCCCTCTGTGCATGCACCCTGTAGTGGGTGCCAGCCTGCTTGGCAGTCGGGAATCGGCAGTGGCACCCTGGGTAGTGGCACAGGCGGCGGCAAGGAGCTCGCGGGGCGTGGGCGGGGGCTGAGCCTCCACGGACTGTGGGCACACCCGCCGATGCGCGGCCCACTTTGCGCAGCTGCGGTTGCATCCGCCGTATATGAGGAGCGAATGATGTCCGTGGACACGTTTCACGTGGGCTTTGAATGAGGCGCGCCTAACTGACTCATCCTGAGCACTCGTGACGGTTATGTCACATACCGGACAGACCGCTACTTCGTTGATCGGGACCGGGACGAGGATATTTTTTTGTCCGTTTAAGGCTGGTCGCATTAGTCACCCGGAGGGATCGTGGGTGGGTCCCTGGGCGCCTGTGTGTGTACGCGGTCGCCCTGTCCCGCAGGTATCTGCACTGATTAATGTGCTTGCGGCTTCCGATGTCGCTTCCACCACACCCTAGGCAGCGAAGTGTGCATTGTTTCCGGTGCCGGTCCTTAACATGCTCCTGCATCGCCCTCACTCGCTCGCCAAGGCTGCGTCTGGTGGAGATGGGCGGGGTTCCGTGTGGGCAGCACGGGCAGCGGATTTCGGGCGGGGCCAGGAGGTAAACACTACTTTCTGTCCTTCTCGTCGGGGAGCTATGTATTCCAGCAGGGCCGGGCCCTGTGGGAGGACTTGGGGTAGCTCCCCCCCCTTTTCGTGGCTCATACGTTGCTTCGCATGAGCGAGGTTGCCCGGTGACGGCGTCGCGTTCTCCCGGCTCGTGCTCGGTCTCTGCTCACTATCACTCGCGGGGTTGTTCCGCGCGTCTGCTGTGGGCGGGGAAGTCGCGTGGGTGGGTCAGCTCTAGGCTCTCAAGGTCAATTATGGGGTCCCGGTTATCAGCTTGCGGAGGGCCTGATTCGGGGCTAGCTAGGTTAATAACTGGAGGCTGGCTCATGCTCGTCTCGTCTCGTGCTTGGTCGCGGTCGTGCCCATATCGACTCGCATTCGTCTCCCGGCTCGTGCTTTGTCCCTGCTCACTCGCATTCGCGGAGTTGTTCCGCGCGTCTGCTGTGGCTGGGGCAGTTGCGTGGTTGGGGCGCTGCTCCGGGCTCTCAAGGCTAATTACGGGGGCCCGGATATCAGCGTGCGTGGCGCTTGGCTCGGGGCTAGCTAAGTTTACAATTGGCGGTTGCGTCCGCTTCATCGGTGGAGGGGGCGTGTCGGTCGTGGTTTCCAGCGGGTAGACGTACGAGTGGGGATAAACTTCATGTCATCTTGTTTTTTCGTGAATCGCTGCGCTACCAAGTCTTCCAGGGAAGTCGGGTCCTTTGGTGGCGGATCAGGCGGCGTCGTGTATGGGTCACAGTGGAGGGGCACTAAGTCATGACTCACACCAGTTAACACATACCCGGGGGCGTTCTTGCGACTGATCGTGCCGGAATCTTCTTACTACTTTATACATCGCCCCCTTCTTTGTCATTATTGGAGTGATACTGATAAAATATTACAAGAATCTAAAAAACGAATATTTAGTAAAGATGCTGATTTAACAGAACGAATATTTGCTACCGCACTTACTGGAACCACGTTTGCTAAAAGAAAGTTAGGTATGGGAATAGAACCTGATTGGGGAATTTAGTAATACTAGCGTACCCCGTGCGAGATCTCTCGCGTGTTGAACCCCACCCATTCCCTATCCATTTGTCTATCCTTTCCATTAAGAAGGAAAGTCGTTAACGAAACGTGTTTATTGTTTAAAAATGTGTGAAAATAACGTACCTACTGAATATCAAACAAAAATAACAATGCAATTGGTATTGAGAACAAATTTTCAATAAAAGTTTATTCAGTATTAAAGAGAGATGTTCTTGGAACAATTAATACTTATTTACATATAACATTTGGAATAATGATTCAATCTTCCTTGGGAAAGCCAAGAAAAGTAGTACAAAAATACCGGGTCGGGTCAACGCTACTCTTTGCAATATTATTTAATTTTCATTGATTTGTTATGAGGAACAGAAGGGGTTTTGAAAAGTCAGGGCGCCAGCTTGCTGGGGTGTGAAAATTGAAAAATTATCTGTATACTAAAAAGTATTGGATTATTTTCTGCATTCTTACGTGCCTCAAAAAAAGCAATTCCGAGCCAAAATATAATCAAACTAATATTTTCATCTTTGAGTACTAAATACCATGTGTTGCCATTAGAAACAGTTTAGTAGGCTTAGACTTCACTTCGGTACATGTGAATGTTGCTCAAACGATGTTTGTGTATTGAATGTAATAACAAACGGACACCTTGAGTTTAATACCAAACGGTGTTTCATTTACATTACGAGGTTGCAGCTGGGCGTTGATATAGTACAGCTAAATTTTTCTAGGGTGGCCCCTGGGATTCGCGAGTAGAGGGGGAAGCTGAAAGTGGTGGGGAGAGAGCCAGAAGGCGGCGCTCGCTCGCGCCTGGCTCGTCTGCCCATACCAAAAACATTAGTCTACATGCTAACGAACGGTCTTGGAAATTAATTTGCGGTAGTGTCTTAGCTCGGTAATGGAGAAAGACCAAATTCACGGAATGGCCTGGCTCTGTCATTATCATCCGTATGTCTTCCATTGTCACTGATACCCGTTTCTTCACTGTCACAAGTAGTATCACTATCACTGTCTTTACTATTGCTCACGTTTTTACCTCTAAAAATTACGATTTCTTTCCATGGTGCATTTAATCATTGTGCGGCAAATCACATTCCCATTGAAACTGTCGAGAGCAGATTCCACGTCCTTTCTCTTTTTATCAGGAGTAGAAAATGAACACGATTCTCCCGATTTTATAGAATTAATTTCCTTATTAATTCTGCAAATAGATACTTTCGAAACACCCCAAGCAGCAATTACTGTCTTAAGAACTGCTTTGATATTTTCAATTTCTTCTTTTGCTTCACTTCATAAATTGATATATGTACTTTGGCGACAACTTCACGCGTCTGAATGTGAAGGACGTCCTTATGAAAGTTGCTCTAAACAGGACGCATTGCAATGATCACAACAAAATAATAATCACTTATACAGAACTTCATACAAATAGCTGATCTCTGTTAGGGAAATGCAACTGAAAACTGGCACTTTGCGGAGACGAATAGTCGGGGTCAATGTTTACTCAACTGGAGTAGGGCTGTCAACACTTCCTGGGAAGGGACGCGCTCCCCCCCAAAGCGATAAGTTTAAGGAATGGACTCTTCCGGCAGCTCTGGGCCCTGACCTTGACCGGCCACGCTAAAATAATTTCATTGTACATACTTCCAGATACCACCAACATTTAAATCGTGCGTTTAGACTGCGATCGTTGGCAGTTGTCAAGTGACTTGCGCTATTCTTTCTATAATTTTTAATTTACTTGTTTTTTAAAATTGTTTCATGTAGTATTTTAGGCTAGCGCGTTTTGATTTTGATTTTTCATTTATTTCAAGCTAATTTCCTTTAGCTAATTTAAAAAGATTGTTCCTTGTGCTGTGCCATAGCACAAGTTTTACCCCACTACCTCCACGTACCCATGCGAGAACTCTCACATGTCAAACCCCACAGTCATCCCTATCCTTCTATTTCCATTCTAAGAAGGAAATTTGTTAACGAAACATATTTATTTGTTTAAACCGTATAAAGGTAACTTGCAATGTACTAACACAAAATCAAATAAAAATTAAAAAATACTGCAATTTATGTTTTTTTAAAAAAATAAATAAAGATTTATTCAGTATTATGGAGAGTTTTCTTGGAACAATTCACACATCCATAAGGACATTTCAACTACAGTAAAATCTGTCTAAACCAGACCCTCCACAAGGCAGAAACCTGCCTTAACCGGAAAATTTCTCCGGCCCGTGAAGTTAAATGGCATTTTACACAGTATAAAACGGAACCTCTTCATGCGGAAACGGAACGGTTTTTCATGTCCCGCAGGAGAAAAAAATCTGTATAAAACGGAATTCCTGTGAATTTAATGCAATTGGCAGTGAGACGCAAGATGTTTTTAATGAAATGAAAGCGCCCTAGTTTTAAATTCTCTATCCCTGTGACTCGTGATTTAGTCGTGGCAGCTGAATATTGAAGGAGTCGAGCTACAGCTGCCAGCGTAGAATTCGTCCTTGGGGTCGCTTGTCTCTCAAGGCGTAGGCCGTAGGGGAATTCCCTCTCTCCCAACTCTGAACGTGGGAAGGTATACAGGCATGGCTTTTATTCACCCATCTCCCTGCCCCGCGTTGAAAATCATAACCCCTCGAGCAGATACGCATTGCGCAAGGCCATGCGAGGGTTTCAGAAAATCACACTTTGGGTTGTGACGCATTGTGCGTTGAAAGAGTCAGGAAGCAGTCCGAATACAGCCAGTAAGGTGTGTATTTTTCAACTCAGTGTTTAATAGTAATTTAGTTTAATTTAATTTAGTAGTGATTTCTTCCATAAATAGGTTATATGTTAACGTATTTTGATAATTACAATAAAGTCATGCAATTTACTACTTTCAGGGCCGAAACTTATATACACAAGTGTCATAAAATGGGCAACCTTTTATAAAACGAAAACCTCCCTAAACCGGAATGTTTTTGTGGCCCGATCGATTTCGGCTTAAATTTTATGTAATTATTCAATATTCTTTGACAGATAATTTTTAGCTTTTCGTGATAGTCACAAAAATATTAGCTTTTTACTTTTGAAAAAGCTACGTGTCTGAACCCGCTGACATGAAAATTTCATCTAATCGCTTCTGATAACGAAAATACTGGTACAGGTAAAACACAAACACAGTCTTCACTCTTAACTGTACACCCATATCCCTCCCCAGTTAGGTACACAGCACGTGTAGACCACGGCAAAACGTTAATTGAATTGTTTCACTACACGCATAAGAAACATCTTCTTAGGTATCACGCAACTGTAATAGTACTTCTAGTGGTCGCCGGAGAGCAAATCTTGAATTAATGATTATACAAATAAACCTTGTCAGACTTCACAAACCACGGTGTATACAGAAAGCGTAAATATAAGATGGAGTAATCTAACCCTTCTAAGCGTATCGTTACAAAGAAAAGCATCGCGTGGGTTACACCAGAATACGTTCATAGTATCAAACGTTTGTAGGTTCTGTCCAATAAATATTTTTAAAGTACTTATTGAAAATCCAGTTTTATCCAGGCTTCCTACTGAAATTGAAGAATTCTCTTCAAATGAAATTTGTTGTCCATAATTATTTCTTTCATTAAAGGCATGTACATTTTTTTAAAAATTTACTCCATTCAAGTCATATACTTTTTTTAAAAAATATGAACTCCATCGAAGTAATGTACATTTAAACAAAATTTTTTTCTTCAACTTTTCGAAGGGATAGTACTAATTGAACTCTTTAATATGACGTAAGATCGTTTTAGGTTATTATGTTTTTCAATTACACAAATTATTTTTTAAAGATTTCTCACGCCGTTAATATGCACATTTCCAGCAATTTGAAAACACTGTTGTTTGTGTGAGTAAAAGTGCTTAAAATGAATTATAATGAAGTATTTCGAAAACTCAAAACGTTTGTGAGAAGAAGAGCTTGAAATTTCGACTTTACGGGTAGCGCTTAAACGCCATTTTTTTAAAATATGATTCAAATTTTCCAAAGAAAATCGTTATTTACGACGAGGTTTTACTCTTCTTTAATATTCTTCAAATAATATTTCAGTTCTACTATTAAGAAACCGAAAAATTAATAAAATGTAAGTAAAAATGTACTTAGGGCGGCGACAGGAGAATGTGTCAAGTCGGAATAGCTAGCTAAAAGAAATAGAAAACTAATACGGGAAAGTCTGTGCCATTTTGTCGCAACACTAGTTCCCTATACTACATATATTACTCCGTATATAGGTACGTGTACGAGAAAGTAAAACCTACGACTGTCTATGCTTGAGGCCAAAACGGCAGAGGAATAAAATATTGCTAATTTTATGAGGAAGGTGCTGGTGTGTTATTTCTTCGTGAAATGACTCACCATATGTACGTATTGTTTGAGATCGTTACAGCGCAAATGAAGCGACTGTAGAGCGTCTTCAGGAGAGAACCAGAAATCGACAGAATGTCCGTATGATATCTACATTAGGAAATTTTACTGGAAAGGTGAGTATTCTGAGGGTGTTGGTTAAACGCGTTGCTTGGCGTGCCGCTCACCCATCTTGAGCACGAAGTGGTTGAAGCTCTGCTCGTTGATGCCCTGCAGCGCGCGCTTCAGCTCCAGCGCGAACTCCACCAGCAGCGACAGATGCGCCCAGCGCACCTTCCACCGGGTCGTCCGCCTGCGACACACACAGCACGCCCATGCACCCGCGTTATCACTAGGGCCCGCTTCTTTATGATCTAAACATGTTAGAAATATACACGCCTTTATGGCTTAAAAAATAAAAATATGACCATAAATATGACAAACTTTTTTTTTTGCATTTTCGAAACCTTCAAAATGTTTCCGCTGTTTAAAAAACCATTAAATTAAAAATATACTTTTAAAATCTAGCCCATTCACAATTTACACCTTCTCCTTTCGCGCCCCGTGAAGATAATTATTCTTGCTAAAGTTATTAAATACATTTTATAGAAGCGGTTGACCTTGGAACAAAACCTGGCAAAACTAAACTAAAATTTCCTTGGCATCTGGTTCTTTCTACGCTTTCTTCTCCGTCTAAGTAGCTTATTCTCCTAATTCACATACATATTTGCCGATTCAGGCCATGACACTCCGAGCGATAAAATACACTCATAACATGACTATCTCCCAAACCTCAGATTGCACAGGCGAAAAATTCAGAGTGATACTAAGGATGATGTCCCTTTTTACTTCAAGACTTCTCCCGATATTAGTTACTAGTTTTCATACGGGTAATAAATAAATATTTTTGTCGTTTTAACACGTAGTTTTCACTTTTTGAGCACATTATATATCTTTTCGGTTTTTAGCACCCAAATGACTGAGTCCTACATGTAATATCACATACAATATTACTATATCTGTATGCAGTCCCTCAGGTGGCTCATAGGCTGCTTGCTTTCCGTGCGAACCGGGTTCGATTTTTGGTCGGAGCAAAAAAAGGTGTAGAATTCAGTTTCAATCTGTTTCTTTAGCCGAGTGACGCAAAAAAGCTCAGAAAGGCCAAGTATGCTATGGGGGAAGGAAATTTACGAGGCTCGCCACATATCTCCGTTACTCCCAGGCGTAGATAATAAACAAAAATGCGCTTTCCACGCAATGTCCTAGTATCTGTTGCTGTGCGACGATGAGAAAGCTCACTTCTTAGGTTGAGAAGACCAGACATACGGCATAGGGATGGCAACGTGCTAACCACACGTACCTCTTACTTGGCCACAAGGCTGAGATGCCGCTGGTAGGTTTTAGTTCCGTAATGAGCTGTTGTGCCAGAGTACATACATACATGTGTGTCCCATTGTGGTTAGCGAATAAAATGAATCAAACATAACCGTATTTAATGGTAAGCAAACACGATTTTAATTGTACCTAAATTTATTATAAGATTTGTAATATCACATAACTTAACAAATGTATTTATTTCAGGGATAATCAAAAGCAGTGCCTTTTCCATAAAAAATATCTGATACCAGCTACAAAGTGTCGAATGATCATAATTTTTAAATGTAGGTTCGAGAAAAGAAAATTGTAACAGTGAATGAAAAATAATCAAGACAATGTTTGGTGTTTATATATGTATATATATATATATATATATATATATATATATATATATATATACCCATTAAAGTCATTCTTCCTGTTCATAAGCAGTGGTACGATCGTATTCCGAAAGAGCGAGAGAATTCCAAAGAAAATAACACAAATATTATCTCAAAGTGAAAATATTGTTACATCAATATCTGTTCTTTTCTTTTGGATTTTTTTGTCAATATTGGAGATAAATTATTTTAGTATTAAAATTTATTTAGTAAGGGGATAAAGTTCGTGTTTCGGCAACGCAACTCAAAAAGACTTAAATTCTTCCAAAGTCTTAAAAGAAATATATTGGCTATTTTGTACAAAAATGTAATTCATTCTTGTCAACGACGGGAGAAGCGGGTGGGGCGGATATTGGGCTGGCCGGTAAATAAATACCCGGGAAACGCCGATTAATCAGCTAGTAATGAATAATTCAATCCATTGATACACTTTTGAGCTGTTTTTAAGACGAAAAGTGTGTATGATTTCTGTAGACTTAACGTCAGTCGTATTACAGAATGTTGAAACAAATCAATATGGTAATAAGTATAGCATGCACGAAACACCTCCATGGATATGACTCATACCTCTTGTAATTTTTTTCTTTTCAGATCCTGCATATATTCGAAAACAAAACATGTATCAAGTTCCTCTGGCATATCCTATCTTTTTAAAGTGGAGTTATATTGTGGCTCATAATCTACACATTATGCCGTCTGATTCCGAAATAAACGGGATAAATATCTCATTTCTACGACAACATGAACTTGATTTGACTTCTAGAATGGGTTCCCAATAGACGAGAGGCACGCGGCAAAGTAGCTTTGAGTTGGGAACTCTTGGCCAAAACATTATTTGAAAAATCCTGAAGGAAGGAGGTCAGAAAATAGTGGTTTTGTGGATATATAAAACTGACAAACTCATAAGGGGTAAAAGCTGAAGCAGGAGCAGCAATAGTAGAAGAACTAGCATCTAGGGCCCGTGCCTCTGCTTAATCCATTCACCTTCATTTGGCGCGAGGGGTTGAGTCCACTAGCCGCCATGTACGTGGAGCCAATTGTCTTGATCTTGATAATATCCTGGAACTTAGGCTCTTCCAGAAGCTGCAAATCAAAATATGTCTAATATCACTTCTTAGAGTACGTACTATTTATGTGATTACAAAGGGTAGATATGAAAAATAGTTTTAAACAAATTCTACTTGTAGCTCTGGGTAAAAAAAATTATTTCAATTAAAATAAGAAGATTTGGACAATGTACATTTAACAGCTAAACTTTATTCGTCAGTCTTAACAGTAAACGTTTGTTTCATGAATGATTCATTATGATAAATGACACATCTAGAATTCCACACAATATCAAATAATTCAAAATAATTTAAAAAAAGTATTAGCACAAGCTCTTCAATATTACGAAAAACTACTTCGTTAATTTTTAGCATTCAATGCCAAGGTAAATAATGCCATTTTGAAGTGGCATAATGAATACTTTTAGCTGTAGATGGAAATTTCCAACAAGACCTCATTTTGGTGCGCTTATTATATTTTGTTCAGAAACATTACAGCCGACCTGGATGGTCGAGGTGGCTAAAAGCGTGTACCTTCTCAGCGCTTGGGTCCGAAGGGTCGCGGATTTGAGTCCCGCCTCGAGCATGCTTATATACCCCGTGTCTCTCATGAAGAGGGCCTCGCGTTCTGTTGAGCCCACATTAGAGGATCCCGTAAGTGTGTTGGTGTCTGATGGCGTATGGGTCGCATCGGGACGTAAAGGGTAACAGGCTGTCGGCTGAATGAATGCGATATAAATGCTCCCACTAACAAATAATTAGCCCTGAGCGAGACTAGAACCCGCGACCTTTCGCTCGGAAGCGCTGGGTTGTTATATGCAATTAACGATCTCGCCTATCGAAATCATCCCGAATCTGGCTCTTCTATAATGTCCTTGACAGTATGTTTCAATTTCCTATTAGGGAGTCGAAACATTGAGAAAATGTGAAAAAATGTCCTGTGTGTGTGGGCGACAAAAGAAGGCAGCTGGAAAGAAAATAAGACCTAACCGAGAAGCTAGCCCAGACTAAAGAGATAAAACTAATTAGTGCGATAAGGTCTGTTCCATTCTATAGCACCACTAGTTTTTCTATATTTATTAGCAACTGGGTTGATCCACTTTTTCTTTACCAGAGTCCGACAATAAGTGTTTTCAGCCGAAAATACGCCGATTTCCGTTGTACGGTTACGTAATTCTCTTTTTACGAAGTACCTTCCTCAGGACAAAGAAGTAAAAATGTGCTAGTCCCATTTTTGGCGGTCTATCCGTATTTACCAAAATTGCAAATATTACGTGTAGGAAAAATTTGTGTTTACCCAATTACACTTTTAACCGTCGATCCAAGTTAATACTTTGCGTTTGTAATGTAGTGTAGTGTAGTTTGTAGTGTTAGGCGTGTTAATTCGAAGGACCTGAGTTTGAGTCTCTGCGCGAAAAACAAGTTTTGCTGGTGCAGTTGTCGACCGGACGTCGTCGAAGGTGCGTGGATGCCGCGAGTGCTCTCGTCTGCAACCAGTTTCGTTCTTATTTCGTCTGTGAAAAAAGTGTGTTTAAACTGTGAAATAGGTAAAATCAAAGTGTTTCACACCAACAATCTTTCTCAAGAACCAGTACATCCTGAGATCGTGTGAGGCGACTTCTGAGTACAGGAGTCATCTCTACATAACCTCAAAATGACGACCCCATCAACAGGTAATCAAAGTTACGTATCAGCAGCTAAGAAAGACATTTCCCAACCAAAGAACAAGCTATCGTAATAGATGCAATTGAAGGAGTTCCTATTAATGAGTATATTAATGCTGTCGGACTACTGATAAATCCATCTAACATTAGATTTGTATCAAGAATTTCACAAAATCGAATATGTATGTTCCTAGCAACAAAAGACATTACTAAAAGTATTACTGAAAACCACTTATCTATACAAATAAATGACAAAAAACTTGAGATCAGACCATTAATATCTCAACACAAAAGAATTATTCTATCGAACGTATGTCCTGTGATCCCACACGTAATCATAGAAAGAGAATTGGAAAAACTTCAAATTAAACTTGAATCACCGATTACATTCCTCAGAGCTGGAATTTCCGCCCTGGTTTTGCACATATTTTAAGTTTCCGTAGACAAGTTATATTAACCCAAATGATGTAAATAAAATTCCAGAATCCATGAGCATTGAATTCGAAAATACGAAATACTGGATTTATCCATCCGCAGATAACGTAGCTTGTTTTATCTGCAAGAAGCAAGGCCACCTCGCCAAACACTGTAGCGAAAACCCATTAGTCATAAATGAAGTAAACAGTATCTCAACAAATTACACAAAATGATCAAAACACCAAGAACTTTCAAGCTCAAGAACTTTCCCCAGTCAAGAACGATCCTACCACAAATCAACCTGAAACTATGTACTCCCACAATACCCCAGAAACATCCTTTCCTCCACTCCCAATCTCTAAACGTGCTCTCTCAACTACTAATTCAAAATCAAGTAGGACTTCATCCATAAACAATGATGAAGATACAAAAAAAGAAATCCAAATGCCCAAAAAGGAAACAATGACAATACAATAAAACATCCCACTACCAAAAAGCAGAAGATAGAAGACACATCTGATAAAACTGAAAATAATCTTGAAGCTCATCTACAACCTATCAAAGAAATCCTATCATCTACTAACAAACCCATATGTACTAAACTATATACAACTGAAAAGTTTCCTTGAGAAAACAAAAGGTAACCCTAATGTAGAAGAAATTGCACTAGAATACCATGAAAACATACCTAAAATAATAGAATGTTTACGTGAAATCTACCCACACCTTAATGAACGTAGCATTAAAAATAGAATCACCAGAATAACAAAAAAACTATCCAATACTACCACAAATGTTCACCAAGACTCATCATCAATCTGCAGTGAAAGTGAAGAAACTTTTATTATGGATATTTAATTTCCATAAACAAAGATTGTCACAGTTGGATAATGGATATATCTCATGCAATTATAATAATAAAAACTAATTTAATGGGAGAGAACATTATTCAATGGAATATTAATAGTTATTATTCACAATTAGAATACTTAAAACTAATAATGCAGATTTTAACCCTTCTGTTATCTGCCTCCAAGAAACTAATTTCAAAAATAACCACTGTGCTAAAATAAACCAATACAACCATGTTTTCAAAAACAGAATAAACAACAATTATGCTTGTGGGGGAGTAACCACATACATACATAATAGTATCTTCTATGAAGAGATTCAACTCCAAACTAATCTAGAAGCAGTGGCAACAAAGGTGTTACTATCACTTGGCTACTTAACTATATGTAATTTATATCTCCCAAACAGTTATGATTTTCAAACTCAAGAAATAATTGAGCTTATTAACCAACTTCCTTTACCTTTTATCATAGTTGGTGATTTAAATGCCCATAGCCTCTCATGGGGCTCTCACAAACTTTGTAGAAGAGGGAAAAAAATAGAAAAAATTCTAGAAGACCCCAGCATAGTTCTGTTAAACACTGGCAATGTAACTCATATAAACAACAGTTCAAAAACTTTCTCTGCCATTGATCTATCCCTCTGTAGTGTTAGCATTGCTCATACAACAGACTGGACAACCCTTAATGACTCATATGGCAGTGACCATATCCCAATCAATATAACATTTCCCAAAGCTATCTCTCAGCAAATTCATGTTGAGCCAAATGGAAATTCTACCAAGCAGACTGGGATAAGTACCGTAAGATAATTTATAATACTTTAAATGAAAATTCATGGACATTAGAGCAAGCGAATACCACCATTGACAAAAAAGTGTCTAATTTTGTAAATATTATTATCAACGCTGCAAACCTTTCAATACCCAAATCATCTGGTAACCAACCCAAAAGACATACACCATGGTGGAATGAACAATGTCAAATGCACTCAATGCATCAAAAATGCTTTCAATAGATACAAACGTCATCCAAATACTACCAATGAACTTGAATTCAAAAGATTAAGAGCCATCACACGTAAAACTCTCAAAGAGCAAAGAAGATCGTCCTGGATTAATTACATTTCTAGTATGTCTCAACACACTTCCTCAAAAGAAGTATGGGATAAAATAAGAAGAATGAGAGGTATTTATAAACCTCCCTACCCTAAATCCATAATTACGAAAGAGGATAAAATCATAACCTGATCCAACTGAAATCGCTAATGAACTGGCCTCAGTCTTCTCAAAAAACGCTTCCGATAACAATTATAGCA
>JAHLJT010008756.1:112275966-112324992 GCA_031308135.1 Acheta domesticus | reverse complement strand
GAGTAATTGTTAGTGTAGCAAGAAACATTGCGAAGAAAACTAGGCAAGACAGGTCGAATAACACAGACACTGAACTTCTGATGCTGCTAAACATGAAGTGTGAGACACAAAAAATGTTAAGAAATCGTGGAGAGACAAACCACTCCACGGACAATACCTAAAAGAATGGACAAGGTGCAGATCAATAAAGATCAATCATTTATGTGGCTTAAAAGGGGAAGGATGAAGCCAGAATCGGAAGCACTTGTAATAGCTGCCCAAGATCAGGCCTTGAGAACACGACATTATGATAAAGCGGTTCTCAAAATTTCCCAAGATGACAAATGCCGCATTTGCCTGGAGCAAGTAGAAACATTGATCATATTGTCTCAGCTTGTCCCAATCCTAGCAAAGACCGAATACCTTAAAAGACATGACAGGGTGTGTAGCTACCTCCACTGGCAGATCTGTACCGCCCTCGACGTTCCAAACACATGCCCCAAGTGGTACGAACACTCACCGAAACCGGTGACGTCTGTTGGATTGTGTACGATATTGTACGACCAACAAATTCAAACTGATCGCACGATAGCGGCAACAAACCGGATATAATTATCCGGGATTTGGCTAAAAAATCGTGTTACTTATCGATGTTGCTGTACCTTGCGATCAAAACGTCGTTACCAAGGAGGCAGAGAAACGTCTTAAATACAAGAGTTTGGAAATCGAGATCAGCCGAATGTGGGGCGTAAAAGCACAGGTCGTCCCGATAGTTATCGGAGCTCTGGGATTTGTTCCGCAAAATTTGAGTAAGAACTTGTCTAAACTCCCAGGTAATTCAAAAGACTGGGAAGTGCAAGAAATTGCTTTATTTGGAACAGCCCACATTTTGCGTAAAGTATTGTAGAGGCACTGATAGTCACCGAATCTGCTCCTTAGGTAGCTGGTTGCAACCTGGAGTAGATTTTATATTCAGCCGACTCATAAGATCTTTAGTCGTGATGTAATGGAATAATAATAATAATTTCACAAGTGGTAATTCATTCTAACTCTCATGTTGTGTTTTTGCAACTATCTGTACTGGGCTCTTCAATGGCATCTTGAAGCACTTTGTTTCTGTTTGTTCTATTGTGTGTTTTGGATCCCTGTAAAACTGATGGTGGACAGGAGGTATAAACTGAAGCAACTGTTGTATATTCTTATATTTTGCAGTTGTTACTGCAAGCGATGATTCATACAGTAGCTGTAAATGTGTGAATGAACGTGGTCGTCCTTTCTTGGTTTTCCTGAGGTCGACTGATTCAAACTGTATGTCTTCGTTTAGAGTATTCTCCTAATACATTGTGTATGGATGATTTTCTAGATGAAACCATTGAATATAGCGCATCCCTGTAACGTTGTCTTTGACAAGATCATTCATAGACTGAATTGATACAAAATCATCTGTTGACATACGTTTGGCACATCACTTTCGGCAGGAACTTGTCACAACCTTAACCCAGTCATGTGGTATAAACACATACTGCTGATATTTCTCAGCCTTTTCAATTTGGCCGAAGTCTTGATTACATTCCTTATAGATTTGCCCAGAAACCAGGAACTTGTTATCCACAGTTTGTTGAGATGTATTCCCATCCAGAACAGATATTTTTATTTTTTGTCCTGCAGCATTATCACTAAAAGCGACTAGATGATTTGTAGAAGCAGGACGTTGCTGTACACACGTAACTAAACAAGACCCAAATTCTTGAGATCCTCTTGAGGTCTCTCCTTCAAGCCACATATACATTGTAGAACTGTCGTTAGAAAGGTCATAAATGGCGAAATTGTACGTCCAGAACTGTCGAAGGTAATACACTGTACTACTTGTTAACATAGGTGAAGGAAATGTATTTGCAAATCAAAACATATCGCTTTAACTCTTGTAGGGTTCTCTTTTGCCAGTTGTTTAGAATTACTTTTCGCTGTTCTGGCTTTCTCTGCCTGTCGCAAATGATATTCCTTATTTATTTTACTTCTTTCTATCTCTTGCAAGTCTCCTTATCAGTACCATCTGCTGAATGTACATGTAAAATAAAACACTACTAATTTCTCATTTAGCATTTAATAACATGAACAATCATATAATACATGACCGGAAAAGAGAAAGATTACATTCAGAATCAGATTCTTTCGGGTACAAAATGAAGTAATATTACCTTCTGTATCAGTACTACTGCTTCCTGTTTGTTCACTATTTTCCTCTTTGTCACACTCCCCACTAACTTCCATTGTAAATGTACAAAAATACCACTTTAAGTAATATAGCTAAAGACACGTCACGTAAAGTGTAAGCTTCTTCGCGCTAAAGAGGTGCAACTGCACTTGTATCCCTTTGCCGCCAAATGCTTACGACGTTTTTTTAAGTAGTTTTCCGAAACACCATTAAACCGCAGCCGAAATAAATGAATGCTCTTGCATGCTTTTGCCTCCAAACACAATCCACTTCATGCTTCAAAGTGAGTAAGAAACCTTGTATTTCTCAATTTTGTCACTTACACCCCTTTGGTTCTAACCGCCTCATTTTTGCATGTTCATAGAGGAATGTAATGTACCAGAAAAGTTAGAAATAATGCGAGAAATTATGTGCTATTTTAGTTTTTTGCCACACGTTGGTACATACGAGGTTCTTGAGAAAATACTCTTTTTAAAAATTTGAAATTTTGAGTCACAAATACGTGGAATCAACTCGTATTCCCAAAAAATTGTAAATACCTTTTTTAAAGAGCTGATTTTTTACAACAGTCTTATTTAAAGCAAAAATTGCTATTTTCGATTTTGTAGTTTTGAAATGTTTTTTTGAAAATTCGGAGAATTCGCCGAAAATGGGACTAGCACCATATTTTTTAACGTTCCTTATTACATAAGAGGAGAAAACGTAAAGAAACATTTTCGAACAGTTTTTTGAGGAAATTGTTTTTTAGAAATTGCGTAAGTTTCAGACAAAATTAGGCAAAATCTACTGTATTTTCAAAAAAATGTTCATAATATTTTTTAAAGAGCTGATTTTTTACAACGGACTCTGTAAGTCAATCACTATCTTCAATTTTGTAGTATTGAAATGGTAAATTTTTGCAATTTTCGAAACATTGTACAGAATCTTATTTCAAAATCTATCTTCAAGGAACAGATTTCATTAAGGGAAAATCTCTATCGTTGATATATTAGTTATAGGAAAACTTCGAAAAGGTTTGAACATTTTAAATTTTCGAAAAATTAGGGTTTTAAACCAACATGAGACATCCATCGATCTTTTAAACGTCCTTCCAACAACAACCAAACACCAAGAAAACTTTAATAAAAATAGATGGACGCATTTGTTTTGAAAATGTTGAAAATGTCCCATAGGTTAATGACCCTTCCAAATGAAAATATCGGTTTTAAATTTAAGTGGCTGCGACATCACTTAGATCGATTGGGGAATATCATTTTTGGAGAAAATTGGTTTACCCGAGAGTGTTGTTCACAGACAGACAGACATATGGACGGACGGACGGATGGGCAGAGTGACGTTTTGCCGTCATTTTGGGGCCCCCGCAGGGGGGAGGCGCGGCTGCCGAGGTGGACACGACCTCTGGTGGAGCTCAGACGACCACCCGTACCTCTAGTCTCGCGGTCCCACTCAGGTCGTTAGCCTAAAGTGTAGGCAGTGAGCAGGCGATGTTAAGCTCCTGGTGGACGGTTCAACCCGGCCACCCACCAGTTGGGCCCCTGACGCGTCGACCTTAAGTCAGGATTGGGTGAAGGATACCCTTCGGGGTACTCTGGGATCCACATATAGAAGTCCGGCGGACAAATGACCAACCGTCAGGTTGCCTTGGTTACGGTCCGACTCAGATCGAGAGCCTGAAGGTGCAGGCAGTGGGAAGACGGGATGGGGGCCCCGAGCTGCCCGGACCTTAGTTCGGGTGGCCCCCAGTTGGGCTCTTGGCTTCATCGTGGCAGTGGCCCAATACTCTGGGCAAAGAGGAGGGACTTGGAGTCCCGGCTCATGTGAGTGGCGCGTTGTCATACAGGCAACATTGACTCCGGTACTAGTCCGGATAGCTAGTATTGAGCTGGCACGGTGGCCTTGGACCCAGGCATTGTATGGTGAGGTTGCGGCGACGGCTAAGTGCGTTCCGGCGGGATCCGGATGTTGGTCGGAAGGTGTCCTTGTACACCCGACGAGGGTGCGGATAGAGGATAACGCCTAGGTGCCCACCCTGGAGCTGCGGCTCCCAAATAATATGTAGCTAATATGTAGTAACAATATGTATATTCGATTTTTCGGTACCAAGGACGCTCAAAATATGGACTCTGGCTACACCATGTGTTAGAGGATTTTTAAAAAAAATTAGCAACTGGATTTATCCACTTTTTCGTTACCAGGGACCTTTTATTAAGAGTTTTTCTGCCAAAAATTCGCCGTTTTTTCGCGCAGCATTGCATAACTTTCTCTCTACTCTGTAGCGAGAAAGTAAAAGTTACATACTCACCGCGTCAAAATCAGAGATAACTTCATTGAGAAAACGAAGACACTCCAGACCTTGGTTGTTCACTGTCTCCTCAGAGTAGAAATCTACAATCGTAATTCAAATACACAACATATATATATAAATGTTCGTATTTGCATCCAAATTTTGAAAATAAGTGAGAATTATGAAGGACCGAGAAACGTAAACTCAACTACGAGTATTTATTTTCCGAAAGTTTTCTTTGTACGAACTTATTATACTTCATTATTTGAAACCACTGATCAAAATTCACGCTTTGAGTAAGAGCAAAGGTTTTCTCCGGACTAAACAAATTGAGTATCATACGAGAGGCATTCAATAATTAAATAGACGACTTGGTCTGGAGAAATAAACATTTATTTTTACAAAACAGGACTTCTACTTTTTAATATATTCCTCACCAACATTTATGCACTTGTTCCAAAGAGTTACCAGCGTTTTTATAACGGCTGCAAAGAACTCTTTATCTTGGTGTTAGAACCAATTTCCCACAAATTTGTTTGACAACCTCGTTATCCTGGGACTTCTTCCAACGTAATGCCTCCTTCGGTGGACCAAACAAATGGAAATCACATGGTGCTAAATCGAGGCTGAAAGGGGGATGAGACAATACCTCCCAACCCATTTTTACAATGGTTTCACGGCTTTGCTAAGCAGTGTGAGGACGTGCGTTGTTTTGCTAGAGAATCACACCTCTCCTCTGAGATCCACGACATTTCTCTCTCAAGATTGGCTTCACCTTCTGCGAAAACATATATAAACAACATTTGCTGTTTACTAAACACTGATCTTCATGATAATCACAAAAAACGCACCTACAGCGTCCCCAATTTCTGTCACATGACTTTTCTTGCTGATGCAGCCAGAACGTTGTCATTCTAGAATATATATTAACTGGTTTGTTACCTTCAGCAAGTTGAAAACGAATCGCAGAACGTTGTTCAATCAATGTGGAATTTTCAAGTGGACTCGCCATCGTTCAGCTTAATTTTGAGATTATGAACAGAACAATGCTGATCCTCCAGATGGTCAGGGCTCATCCCAGTGATGCCAACTTAAAGTTCTAAATTTACCAAACTTGTCCTATCGACTGATTTTTCTCCAGACCAATTTGTCTCTCTAATTATTGAAGGACCTACGTATATGGCAGAGTTAAACGTCAAAGACAGCTGTTCAAAGTAGTAAGTAAATATTAAGAAGTGTTCAACAGAAGTGTCTATTTTGGCAGTTTTACGCCCCCTCTCGCAACGTATTACATAAATTCACGGATGTACCAAATGGCTTTGTGCTCCTACGCTGTTAAGTGGTGGGTAAAATGGTGACTGGTTAAGGACGGAACTGGCCGGAAAAAATATATTAGGAGAAGGCGTGGGGAATGTAAAGAAGGGTCAAGGCAAGAATAAAAAAGAATAGAGACTACACTCTCCGGCGAGGGCAAGCATGAATCGTGGTGAGGAGTGTACTCTCCGGAGATGGTAAGTATGCAAAGGCGTGCGGGAGTGCACTCAGAGGAGACGGTACTACGAAAAGGGAGGGGAGTGTACTCATCAGGGAAAAGTAAGAACGACGAGTGGGAGAGCACTCATCGGAGGAGGGTAAGTACGAAAAAAGCGCGACACATGCACTGACCGGTAACGATAAACATGAGCAGGCGTGTATGTGGGTGCACTCACCGGAGAAGTTGGGCATGGAGGCGAAGAGCACGCCCACCTCGGCGTAGCTCTGGCTGTAGAGCTCCTCGTGCTGGCGTTTGCGGGAGCCCATGAAGTGCGCGGCCACGTGCGGCGGCAGGATGTTGTAGACGAGCGCCTCGTTGCGACGCCGGATGTCGGCCGCGCGCTCGCGCTGCTCCTCGGCCTCCGAGCGCCACAGGAACAGCACGCGCAGCGCCTCCTCCATCTGCACGCGCGCGTCCACCCCGGGCTCTTTAGCACCCGGGCCTCCACACGCACACTCTGTGGCGCGCTGCCGATAAGCACTTTCCACGTAGCCACCGCCGCATGCGGGTGGAGGGGGAGGGTTCGGCGGGGAGAGGTTTCGCAGAACCGACGCCCACGACGAAGAAAGGGATCGCAGCAGAATATCTCTCACTTCCGAGAAGCCCGTTGCGACGAGTGACCCGGTGGGAAGACCACCGTTTAAACCAATGCTTTGCTAGCGGTGGCCCGGCTGCTCGTAGCGAGGGCCCGCCACGGAGCGCAGATGCACAGGTCCGCCCGCCACCGAGCTCCATTGCAGCGCGACTCGAACACTCGTGGGAAGACCTCAGTCGCGCCACACGGTAGCGCTGCTAAGTGTGTACGTATGAAGGGGCCCTAAGAGCTATTTGCTTCTGCCTCTGCAGTCAGTCTGACCGGGACGTCCTAGGGTTCGAGCGCTTACTATGGCAGGATTTTCGACGCTAGCTACATAGCTTGGATCAGTTCAGTCGCTGTCTAGAGGAGAATTCTTGCGATCGGCCGTTCTAAGTGGTAGTTTCCCGTGGTTTCTCTGCTCAACACCAGGCGAATGCCGGAGCGGTACCCAAACATTTTTTCTTCCTCTATCTTGTCCTGTCCTCTCCACTTACTCACAAACACATTTATATGCATTCCACCATCATACATGTTGGGAGGCCAGTTGGGATATTAGAGCATATCTGGTAGGGGCGGTGCCCCGTTGGGTGGAAATACCTGAAGAGGTAATCTCCTACAAGCCGGAGAGTACGTCAGCGCCGAATATCATTATCCAGCAGGGGAGGAACTCCCTCACTTACCGCGATAAAACATTCACTACATTTAACAGACTAATAACCATATTATTTGACGGGTACAGAACATCAATCATCAGCAATCAATTTAGCAATTAACTATCTGAACCTTTGCGATTACATCGCACAAAAGAGATGCCATAAAAGTACTTCAATGCACTTAATGGAATAAGGGAAAGCCACAAAATATTTTTAACATCGTCCCATCGTTCGTTTTATGTTAGGTAAAAAAGAAATCGCCCTTTTTGTATATTTTTTTGCATTTTTGATCAATTACGACTAATGTCATATTTTACTATTTACGTAATTTTTAATGCATTTTCACTGATTTTATCAATACTAATGATATTTTTATTCAATATTTTATTGATATTTGCTTCAAATAATATTTACTAGATGCAACAAATGTTCTCCACAAAACTCCACTTGTTAGCACATTTCGGCGCGGATAAAGTTGCAGTGACTTTCGTCCAGCTGGGCACTCTTTGTGGTCTTCCCGCCAAATTATGAGAGTTCCATGCTGCACCAGTGTGTTATGGGAGTGCGAACAAAAAATTCGCGCGTCCCACTTAAAAAAATAATTAATTAAAGAATTAATTAATCATTGTTCCCTGCGCCTCTACGCATGGAGCCCCCTCGTCCGCCGCGCGGCTTCAGCCACGCCGCCACCGCCACCGCCGCCACCGCCGCCGCCGACATCGACGCCGGCGCCGGCGCCGCTGCCACCACCACCACCGTCGCCGCCCCTCTCTCCCCACCGCCCGCCCGCCCGGCTGCCCCCTTCCACTCGCCCGGAGAGATCTCGGGGCGCCGTGGACAGAGAGGCGGGGCCGGCGGGGAGAGCATGGGCCAGAAGGCGGCGGAGAGAGTGCAAGGCACCCTATCGCTGAACGCGGGAGTGCTCATGAAAGCCCGTGAACTTTTGCCGTCAGCGAAGGGCATTTTTGTGTGCATTTGGACCCCCTACTAGACAGGTGTGTAAGGACCCCCTACTAGACAGACTAGAAGGAGCAGTTGTTATTACAAAAGAGCGTAGTCTGGTTTGAAAAATCTAGACATATGTGCCTCGTGGGCTTCAATACATTCTGAAATGTTTATACTAATTACATTTTCTTACTGTATCAGTCATGCAGCCTCGCCTAGTTAGTGTGCTTTTCATTTTGTGTTACCGCAGCATTGCAAGAGTTTTGAGAAATTGTTAAAGTTTTCTCTATTCTTTGACACCACTAGTAGACTATTCGATTTCTTCCCTTAGAACTCGTAGCCACTGTGAGTATGTAATATAAGGTTCCTTTCAGTGACATTGGTGGTTCAGCCTATTTAGGGATAACTAAAGACGAAGATTTCCTGATAAAGAATAGTCCAAACCAAGAGTTTGATTGCTGAGACCAATAGAAGAAGTCTCGATTACATCAGTAACTCATCCAACTACACGAGTTGTTCTCCCCAACTGGTTTGGGCAATTTTTTAAGTAATTTTTTAAGTAAAATCCGCCCCCTAGTAATCACTATTTACTGTAGTCATAAAGCTAAACATTTGTCTGAAAATGTAACTGAAATGTACGTATATATTTCCAAGAACTGCTTAATGATTGCTAGATATTGCGTTTATTTATACTTACTAATATTTGGATTAAAAAACACATAATCTTCGCACTTAAAAATCACTTCTGTCCGCTTCGTTAAACGCACAATCACGCACTTGCGTTAGAGGACGAAGCGCCATCTGTTTCGTATAGGTTGACTCGCATAGCCAAACAAATAAGATCAACTACCAACTACAAAAAGTATTCGTAAGGCGAGAAAGTAAAAATAATTGGTCTTGAAAACGATCTAATGAACAAATAACGGCATAAAATAATTCTATTAATTTTAATTATTTAAAACCATATGGTGCAGTTCTCACAGTTTCTAAATGCTACGCAATATTATACAAAGCAGCAAAAGTGTTTTTAACCAGCCAATTTTTTTTTCGCTCGAATACACACCCTCAGAGTAAACGTGCCGGCATCAAATCACTACGCCACACAAATGCCGTATGGGATGAACTAACCTTTTAAATAAATTGCATTAACTTATTAGCAGAAATTATGCAAAAATTACTAGTTTTTCAAAAAAATAGTATATGACTTTATTTAAAGATAATTATTTCAAGGCCGGGATCGCTAGTCGAATTTGTTAACTACGTTCCCTGTACTCAGGGAGATTAAGCTGCTTCGAGGCTTTACAGGTTCGTGGTTGGGTGACCGTTTAGGAATCCCGGGATCTAACGACGCCGAGCCCCTGGCCGAAGGGATGAAAGGCACTGACAGCAGCGTGGGGAGACTTCACAAAGATAATAACGGAGGATCACTCCATGTCAAGCACCGAACGGCCGAGGATGATTCAGAATAGCGGGCAATACATTAAGCCTAAGAACCTGCTCAAGCGATTGCATGTCGCAATAGCTCAGTGGTTAGAGTACCTACGCGAAAACCAGAAGTCCAGGGTTCGAATCCCGGTTGGGGTGACTATTCCTGGAACAAATTCAAATATTGAAATACATTTGTCATACGTAGTATTCTTTACGACTGTGGGGCCATATTTCCGAGCGTAAACGCGTCCAAAAAGGTGACAATTGCATAAATCCCAACGGGCAATTCATCAGGCGTAAGAACATGTTCAAAGAATTGGTTGTCTTGATAGGATAGTGGTTAGAGCAACTGGGCGTAAACCAGGTGACCCGGGTTTGAATCTCGGTCGGGGCGACAATTCTTTGAACAAATTTTAAAAATTTAAGTACATGTACAGTAAATTTCATGCATTCATACAGTAATTTTAATGTAAAAGTACATTAAAGTAAGTATCATGTACGTAAATTAAATGTAATGTACATGTATAGTAAATTTAATGTACACGTATACAGTAAATTTAATTGTACACGTACATTACATTTAATGCACACGTACTTTAAAATTACTGTACGTGTACATTAAATATAATTTACGTACATGATACTTACTTTAATATACTTTTACATTAAAAGCAATGCAGGGTACATTAAGAAAGGAAACCTCATATCAGCAGGCTATATACTGTTGTTTATCAAATTTTTTGCCAAGATTGTCCTGTCAAATACACAGGTACGACCAAGAGATCACTAGAAACTCGCATTTAAGAGCAGTTAACAATATTAAAGTTTTGCACCCAAGCATGACGTCTTTACACAATACAAAATAAAGTATAATCACAACAATTTTGGGTTGATTGATTGCTAGTGATTTCGGGCATGTAAACTAATGAGATCATTAGTCCTGTAGATATAGTGCATATTTTGTCATCCGGAGGTGACGGTGAACTTCCTTCGCTGGAAGGCGAGATCCGGCGGCGACCAAGCGTCAACTAGCGGATTTTTTCTCAGTCAGGTATCTTTCATCAGCAGGGCACCGCCCCAGCCGGGTGTAGCCCTAAGCCAGGATCCGGCAATACCGGTCTTCCGGCATATATGGCAGTGTAGCGCATGTTGATGTGTGTGTGTGTGTGTGTGTAATGGGTGAGGATAGGACAAGGAAGAGGATAGGAAGATCGCGCGCGGTTCGTGGCCCGTTTGTTAGGATACTGCTCCGGCATTCGCCTGGTGTTGATCGGAGAAACCAATGAAAACTACCGTTCAGAGCACCCGGCCGATAGAATTCTCCTGGAGACATCGACTGAATTCGACCTAGCTAACAAGCTAGTGTCGAAAATCGTAGGTACATCTTCGGAAGGAACTTTCAATTTCTTTGCACATGTCTATTTATGATGGGCAGAAAGGTAGATAATATGGAAGCGGGGTGGATTTGTAAGGTGGGCAATAAATGCTAATTTTCTGTGAATGGCCGGAATTCTTTAGGTTGGGGGAATTTTATGAGTCGAAAAAAGGTATTGATTGAGTGGAGAAGGAAGGGGACGAAATTCTGTGGCAACGGGGACTTCTTGGTGGTTTTAAATGATGAGATTTCTTTCTTTTCTCTCTTTCGTTTATTTATATAATTTTCGTATACTTGACAATCTTTGTAATTGGCTGGGTGGTTTCTTTACCTCAGCGCGCATGTAGTCGACTATGATGTATCCTTTCAACATTCATTTGCTAAATATTCAGTGCGGCATTTTACGCATCAAGGCGTTGCCTTACAATATATTCTCGTATGACCACATTTTTTACACCGATGGCATTGAACAGGTTTTCTGTTTACATGGTGGTTCAAATTTAATGATTGCTTTCAAAAGTTTCGTCAATTTTGTACATTTATTTGTTATGTTTATGTGGTTCTAAGTCTATAATGTGTAGACAGAGAGGCTTCTTGGTTACCAATTGTCGCACATTACGTATGCTACGAACAAGGTGGCCCTGCGATTTAAGTTCATCTTTTATTCCTTCTTGGTTCACTGATGGGTGAATATAAAGAAGTACTACGTGGAATGCTCTGTTTTATTTTGTTTGAAATGTGTGGTATACCGCTTCTTTTCGTCCAGTACTTTAATTATGTTTCTACATGGATCAATACTGTGTATGGTATTCTTTTTACTTCGTCGCTATACATTTTATATACGAATTTCTTTATGTGCACTTCATTTAATTTCGGTATATCCGTAAAATTGTGCACAAATATTTATTATGATGTACTTGGCTCATTTTTCGTTTACTTTTTATAGCGTCCAACTCGGTTAGCAATATTTCGTTCATTAAATCCCAAAATATCCAAGCAGTCATTTCAAATTCAATAAAACTTTACAAGTCCGTTGTTAATAATACTAACTTCACGTGATTCTCTATCAACGATTAAAAGGAAATGTGCACATGGCGTGGCCGAAGGAATAAATGAAAATGAATGACGATGAATGACATTAAAAAAAAGGGTTTTAAGGAGGATTGTACCAAGCGCTCAATGCCCTCTGAAGGGCTTGTAGACGCGTTACAAACGCACAACAAATTTGAAAAGGAATTTACTAACAATGGTTATAATTAGTTTAAATGATAGTATTAATCTTTGCTTTTCTGAGACACGGGACGCATTTAAAAAACATAATAAATTAAAGAAATTGTGGATTTTTATAAGGTAGGGGCTTCGTTGTTGAAATTAGCAATTCTTTCATATGTTCAGAGAATTTGTGCGTTCCAACATGATGAGCTTCTTGGCATTTACGTATTTAGGGAACATTTGTAAGAACTTAAGTTTTCATGATTTTGACTCGACGTAACATATGTTACAACACTAGTTCCTTTTTATATGACTACAAAATTCCGTTCTCGACTCTCGTTCAGCATTCTGAAGGTAGTTTCAAATAGCATTGTGGTGTCAGGGTCGCATGGAAAGAGTGCCGCTCAATGCACGTTGCATTTGGAAAACGGCTTGAAGGTTAGATTTGTGACGGAACTGCGAAAAAATTGATTTCCAAAGAAATGGGAGCTGTCATGACATGTGAATTTCTTATAAACAATTACATATCTCGAAAACTAAAGGCGAAAGCGCCGATCAGATTGAGGAATTTCGTATCTCGTTTAAAGGCAGTTTAGAAAAGACAATGAAAGAAATTCGCAAAATTTGCAGTTATAGACGATTTCCAATTTTTGCAATTCTGAAGCGGGAACGGTTCCCTTGTGTTCCAGAACCGAAAACACCGAATTAACAATTTCGCAACAATTAACAGTTTTATAAACAATTCCTAAACGTGCGCTATACAGACCGGGAGGATCCTCAAATTGTCTTTGAGGGGAATATTGCAAAACAACAATTTTGACAAGAGATGCAAAATTATACCTAGTTGAATTGTTGCAAAATCTTAAATTTCGTAAACAATGATATTTGAACACTATTAGTTCGCCAAAATTTCCCAATTAATTTTCCGATCCTGGGGCCACCTTCGCACACTTCATTTCTTCTCCGATCCCTAATATTCGTTCACGTACTGAAGTTGTTTTGCGTTGTTGGTTTGCGTAAAAGAGGGGATAATATTCACTTGATTTTTCGCAAGTAAACCTGGATTATGTGAAAAATGTAACTAAACTTTTTTAAATCCACTAATTCTATTGCATATGCTGAACATTTTATGTCGTAATGTATGAAATTATCATTATTGATATATTTCTTGAAGCCGATTGAATGGTTTGCACCACGACGCGAAGGCGACTACCCCCGCCCCCTATGCCATCTACGCCAATACTCTCAACCCTTCGCATAAACACGCTTATCATAGGGAATGTTTATGCTAGAGATCATGATTGCGGGAAATCTAGCCTATCGCTTCTGAGTCGTTGGCAGTTGGTTCAGAATGTTCTTTTGTAATAGTTTACTATGAAAGAACCAGATAGCGTTATTCTCCGTACAGTGTGCCAGAACGCGCAGAAAGACAGGGACTTCTGAATTTGGCCGTTACCCATTTTATGTGTCGGCAACTGTACCTGTGACTATTTAAAAAATATTTTCTGTATTAAATGTACATGAAAACTCTGACGAATCTGTAACTAATTTAAAAACAACTTGTGTCAAGCTAGTTGGCCAGATGATGTTCAGGAATACCACTAACCACAAAGTTGAACAGAACGTTTCAACGTTTTTAGAAACTTATTATGAAATATGTTGTGCTCTGATGTAAACACCAAATTGTAAATAGTGATTTTAATATTTTGGTATTCTTTGTTTTTATGTTAAACTGTATTGTCTGTGCTATTGTCAACAGTTTCTTGAATATCTGTATTGCCCTAGACAAATCACATGATGAATGTGCGAAACGTCGAGATAACAATAAATGTATAAACTACAAAAGTTTTAATTCTCGAAATATACTTACGATTGATCCTATATGGTCCAAACCTATTTAAAGCTTACCATCTACATATCTCCAACATAAAACCAGGATCAACAGGAAGAAATAACAATTTCAATATTATTGTTAATACTACTAATTAGAGGGGCACGTCTGTGGTGCTAAATGACTTACGTATCTCGCGTAGAGGGCCAGTGCCACTGTGCCGGCTGCCAGCAGCCCACACAGGGAGTAAGCAACAGGGGTTGTCCTGTAAGAGACCAAACATGTATCAATGCACGAAAAGCACAGACACTTCATATACTATACACTTCTTACATGACACTAATTTGCTTTCTGCATTACGAATATATTCTATTTACATTCGTAATATTTTGTGATTCCAACTTACCATCCACTTGCTTTCAAACAGTAATGTGTAAATAATTGCAAGGTTTATTCCTGGAGGAAGGGTATTTGAACGCTAGAGTATTCCCACGTATTCGCAAGCAAAAATAATAATGTAACAGATCATTCTGGAAAATATTACTATGAACTTTGCGGTTCTGTGTTTCAGCAAGATGAGTGTAATATTATGCGCCTTAGAACAGAAAAAAGAGAAGCTAAGAAAATCAAAACTAGCACAGGTGAGTCCCAATCCAACTCAGATTGGCATCATCCACAACCTCGCCGCTTGCAGAGTCAACTTTAAACCAAAAATCTCTGTTGGTTTTGAATGTCATAACAAATTTAATGCTCTCCAGATCATTAAGCCGACACAACAAAAACTAGGGCAAATGGAGGAACTAGGGCAAAAACTAAGGAAAATGAAGTAACCACCAGAAATCGTGTACGAAACACCACAAATAGACCTAACCTAAGTTCAAAACTGAATGGAAAAAAGAGAGAATATGCTGACAGTAATGGTAGAAATCTAAGCAATTTGCTACTGAATAATACCAAGGACCAAGGATGTGGAACCTACTGAAGAAGTTGTAATCTCCACTGCCAGTGATCGTAGGACTTAAATGACAAAGACTTGGTGGTAATTGCAGTTGGTTCGAACATGTAGCAATGAATGACAGGGAAAAAGTTATATCTACACTAAAACAAACTCTAGCTAAGATGACACACACTAATATGCTAGTTGTTAACATACCAAAAAGGCATGATCTTAATGAAGAGTCTTATGTGAATGAAACTGTGAAAGCATGCAACACATCAATAGAAGCTCCCTGCCAACACCTGAAAAACACTTCCATATTGAAAGCTGATGAAATACCCAGAAGAAGATATACTCGCGATGGATTACACCTGAACAACAGTGAAAATATAGAAATAATTATACAAGTGATCTCCTTCATTAACAATAAAATCTTGAGCCAACCCAAACCCATTGCTCTTCCTTACAAAAGCAAGGATATTCAGTGCTATGACCAACAGGATAAATATTATAATTTAAAAATGCAGATGGAAATGTAGGATACAGCCTGTGATGGTTTAAGGAAAGTAGATGGTTTGAGGATCTTTCACCAGAATGTGCAATATATTAGTAATAAGTGTGAGCAAATAGAAACTACATTACAAGATATAGGAGGTTGGGTATGTGTCTTTACAGAACAGTTTAAATATTGATGAAATTGGAACATACAAGCTTGAAAACTAGACATTAACAACTCATTACTGTAGACTAACACATAAAAGTGGGGGAGTAACAATATATACTAAAAAATGTAATATGTGAAGAAATTAAATAGATAAATAAGTATAGTGATGAATTGGTTCTTGAAGTAGCTGGTATTAATTTGAACACAGAAAGAGAAGTAATTAAAATTGTGGGAATATACAGATCTCCAAATGCAGACACTACAGAATTCTTGAAAAAGCTTGAAGAGCTACTAAATAAACTAAATAAATATAATAATAAAATAGTAATGTTAGGTGATTTAAATATAGACATAACAGAAAATAAACTAAGGGATATAATTGAGGGAATTTACATGCATGACATTATACTTGGACCTACCCGAATTACAGAAAACTCTAGTTGTGCCATTGATCATGTAATAACCAACATAAAACAAAGAAACTATGCAACATATAATCTATATTTTCATATCTCTGACCACAAACGGCAAATAATTGATGTTCATAACTATAAACCTCACAAAACAAATATAAAATTCTCATTTATAAGACACTACACAGATAATAACCTTTCTAAACTCTGTGAATCACTCAAAAGTGAAGAATGTTCAGAAGTTTACACGGAACAAAACTCGAGCAACAAATGGAATGCATTTCTTAAAATATTACAAAATCATCTAAATTATACATGTCCAATTAAAAAAAAACTAGCAGTCATCAAACAAATGGAAAATTTAAACTAACAAATACAGTTATTGAAGTTAGAAAAAATGAAAGGATCATACTCACTATTTAAATACACTAAAATGAATGAACATAAAGGACGCTATAAAGGTTACAGAAAATTGTATTGAAAAGAATTAAAAAGTGCAAAAGCAAACAATTATTAACAAAATTGAAAATGCGAAAAATAAATCCAAAGTATTATCGAATATTGTAAATAATACAGGCAAACAAATAACTAAACACAATAATATAAAGCTGTACCATGAAGTTTAGTGAGTGATCCAATACTAATTTGTGAACTGTTTAATAACCATTTCCTAAGCACAGGTACTGAAATACATCATTGTAATGAAATGTGTCTAAATTCCAGAATTTAACATTCAATGTATCTGTTCAGAACAGATGCCTCAGAATTTAAAAAACTGATTGAAAATCTAAATAATAGTAAAACAAGTGGATGGGATGATAGTACTCCAGAAATATAAAAAAAATGCAAGAATTCTTTTATAAATATTTTAATTCACCTAATTAACAACTCGCTAGATGAATGTGTTTTTCCGGATTCATTGAAAATTAGTATTGTACGACCTATAGTTAAAAAATGTAATCCTACTGAAGTCGTAAACTATAGACCAATAACTCTTCCGTCATGTTTTGCAAAACTATTAGAGAAAGTAATAGCAGTCAGAATCTAAAATTTTTTTGGAAAAGAACAACCTGTTAAGTAATGAACATCATGGATTTAGGAAGGATAAATCCACTATTACTGCAGTTACTGATTTTATTCATGATATAATAAATAATCTAGAAAATAACTTTTATACTGCACGTATATTTAAGGACTTATCGAAGGCGTTTGACAGTGTCTCACATAAACTACTTCTTGAAGAACTAGATCACTATGGAATAAAAGGTAATATTCATAAATTACTAAAGTTATACTTAACAGAACGTATACAAAGTGTTCAAATGTACTACGAAACAGAAAAATTCATAAATAAAGTTAAATTTGCTCTGGTTACAGCAGGAATCCCACAAGGATTAGTACTGGGACCACTACTATTTATAATATACATGAACAACATTCCAACATTAAAAAATAAACTGATCTCATACGCAGATGAAACAACGTTAATCTGTAGTAATAAAAACATAATAGCATTAAAAAGAAAATATGACTGATACAATGCATCAAATGTCCAGTTATCTACGACATAATAATCTAAACCTAAACATAAACAAAACATATATGATGGAATTAGTCATCATAAACAAAACCTAAATTACAAAATAAATATTGATATCAACAATCAAAATGTGCACTAAGTGCAAAACCATAAAAATTTTTGGAATCCACATTGACCAAAATCTAACATATAACGAACACATTAATGCCATATGCCAAAAAATTGATTGCTAACATTTACTTACAGAGAAGTCTCTCAAAATGTATGACAGTGAAAATGCTCATTACTACATATTACGGCATTATATACCCTCACATTCAGCATGGCATAGAAATATGGGGAGCAACAAGTGTAGGGAACATGGACAGGGTTATGATAATACAGAAAAGAGTTCTGAGATGCATTTTCCAGCTGCATCCTAACCAATCTTGTAAACATTTTTACAAAAAATACAAAATAATAACTGTTGTTGCAATTTATGCATTTAGGATCATTATGCTCATGAAAAACAATAACTGTCACGTTACTCAAAATAAATGTGTATATCAATATAGCACTAGAGGAAAGGAAATCTATCACAGGATGTACTCTGCAAAATCCTCCACAAAGAAGGATCCTTATAGGAAAATGCGTTACTCTTCAACAAACTACCTAACCATATTAAGAAGTTAAGCAAAACTACATTCAAAAAAGCACTAAAATTACTTAATTGAAACATGCCCTTATAAACTAAAGGAATTATCATAGACAAAGAGAGCAATGCTACAATAATTATATATTTCTTACTATACGATAAGTTATTTATTTCTTTAGGACAAGCAACTTAAATTTAAGTTTGAGTAACTTCAGTTTATTATTATGATTTCATTAATTATTATTACGGTTAGTGCTATTGTTTTATCTAAGAACAATGACATTGTTTGAAATTTGTAATTCAAGTATTATAAACAATAAAAAAATAAATAAGAGTGAGTGAAGTGAAATCGCCTCAGAAAATATACCGTGAAACTATTAGGTAAAGAAACAATTTTGTAATTCCACGATTCGTAAATCTTAACATTGTCATTAATGCAAGATGTGTAGTGATTCTCGTTAAAAATACAGTAAAAAATACATTTGAATTATAATACCAAATATATTCTGTTCAATAGTGTCAATATAACGTGTGAACTTAACGATTCAAAAGTTAATGAAAAGTGCGCGTTCTGGACACAGCCGGTTGTCGGCCACTCTCTTAATAGTATCAGAATCTCCACGACACATTATTATAAATGTTTTTAACTATTAGGGAAAATTTAATTTAAAGGTATTTCAAAGAAGGTTATTTTCATTTATAGGGAATTCAGTGGTTGAATCTGTGAATTCAAAATTGATAAAAATATTAATGAATAATAAATTTGCGTTTCATAAAATTTACCAAACGATACCAACAAAAATAAATTGTGAACTTCGTTATCATGTTCATACGATAATTATCGATTTTAGGTAACGATTAAATCAATACATCAGTACCTATTTGCACATTTTCACAACTCAAAAGAGAATGGGTACATCGGTAGACATTGGTAATGTTAGCTTTCTATTTATCAGTTAATGGGCCACAAAAACGAAATGAGTGTCCACTGCTTTGATGCAGCCCCGAAGAATAACCGGAAAGAGGCGCGGCTACATACTTAATTCAGATGGCTCAAGGCATCGTTTATTCCTTTGCTGTGTATCTGATCGAAAGGTCCTAGGGTCGAGTCCCGACAGTTTGTTTTTTGACGGCTAATTTCAGTGCACGGCTACCGTTGATCTATATTTTTCGTAGTTTCTCTGATAAATTGTAGAAGCATTAACGGACTGCTTGCCCCGTCTGACGTGGACCCTATGTCGGATATTGGAATGGAAACCTTCGCCAGGCGATGTGTAGATTGAGCCAGATCTCACGGTATATCGGGTGGAATACCTCCCACTTCCAGGATATAAGACGCTCCACATTTGCGGGACGAATAACTGCACCAGTTGGCGCGCCCGAAACCACAAAATATTGAATGACGGAAAGAATGTATGCGTACTTGGGCCAGTTGCGCATGGTGGCAGCCTGCTCGCAGGCGAGCGCCGGCGCCAGCACGGTGAGGTTGGCGACGCAGTGCGCGGCCGCCAGGAGCGCCAGCAGAGCCGCCTTGGCGAGGTGGCCCAGCTGCATGGGCAGCGCGCCGGCCGCCAGCACCAGCACGCAGCCGAACGACACAAACGACGGGTAGAGGCAGGCGGCGCCCGGGTCGGTGCCGGCCGCCGGCTCCGCCACCAGGCCGCCCCGCGTCAGCGAGCAGTTGGCCAACGGCACCGGCGGCTCCACACACGACACCTGTCACGCCACGCCACGGGGTGAGCACACTGGCGCAGCCACGAACTCGGGCCCTCTCACTCACCGTCACACTGCCTATCTTCCTTCCTACCTCGTTCCCTTCCCCACTCACTTCCTCCCATCCTCACTGGCATCCTCCCTCCATCACTCGCTCCCTTCCCCCCTCGATAGTTCCTTCGCTTCCTCACTCAACAGCTTCCTTCTTCCCTCACTCACACTCTCCCTACTTCACTCGTTCCCTTTCTTATTCGCTCTTTCCATCCCTCCCTCCCCTACTCACTAATTTTGTCCCTCTCCCACTCGCACCCACTCTATTTCACTCGCTTCCGTCCTCCCTTCCCACTCGCTCTCTCCCTCACTCACTCACTATGCATATCTCCCTCTCTTCCTTCCTTATTCGCTACCTCCCACCTTCACACGCTCTTTTCACCCTCCCTCACTCGCATACTCTCTACTTCACTCGTTCTCTTCCTTATGCGCTCTCTCCCTCACACGCTCGCTTTCTTCCTCTCTCACTCGCACCCTCCCAACTTCTCACTTCATTACTCGCTCCCAGCCACTCTCACTCTCTCTCACCCACACTCGCACCCTTTCTACTTTACTCCTTTCCTTTCCTCGCTCTCTCCCCCTCTTCACTCGCTCCGTTCAACACTCACTCTCTCCCTTCCCCACTTATTCGCTCTCTTCCTCGTTCCATCGCTCAATTACTCGCTCCCTTTCTCTTCCTTCTGCCTGCCTTCCTCCCCTCATAAGTTAAATCTCTTTGGAATGATTCTTTAACATATAATACCATTAATGCTACACTCACCTTTGATTTCAAGGATCATTTTCGATTCAAAGGACCTTTCTATAAAATAAATGTATCATTGGCATTCCCACTCTCCCTGTATATTGTGGTCGGTGTATGAATTTGAAATTCTGTAAAATTCGCTAGAATAAATTTGCAGGTTTAATTTCATTTTGTTCTTCACGAATTATTTCGAAATTTTCTCTTTCATCACATAAAATGCTACTTAATGAATAATAATTCTAAATTTCTAGTATTTTCTTGTTTGGTTAATTGTCCCAGTAACTATTACTTCATTCCAACCCCAACTGATGCAGACTCTCATAATATTACTAAGAGTATTTTACTCATTACAATATACGTTATTTAATTTAACTTGGTAGCGCAATATTTTTGAATATTAAATGAAGGGAATTCTATTGAGAACGAATAAAAATCATAAACGTACAGCAAGAAGTTCATTAATTATCCTAAAAGAATGATATTATTTCACTTTTCGTATGTAAACTATCTAACAAGATGGAACGCATTTCATTGTCTCTGTCAGTACCGCATTCATTGTCAAGAGTTGATCTCCCTTGCTGCTTCCTCCTTTTCCGCTCTGAAAGCCATTTGTAGACCCAACCATCCGTATAGGTATGCAGTGAGCGCATTCGCTTCGTTGCCTTTTAAAGCTCAAAGCGTCATGTGTTTCCTTTCGCTTGATGTACACCCGATATCACACAATATGAGTGATGTCCTGTGCAGCCAAATGTGGCCTTTCCACAGCTTGGACAACTACGCCTGGGCACTTGACCAATCCTGGAGTCTAGGCAGAGCGGCTCTTATTATTGGCTTTTGCGCCAAGATTCAGACACTTCCCCCTTCCTCTCTTCGAAGATTTCCCCTCCTCGTTATCTCAAAGGGGCGAAGCAATTTTTGAGGTGAATGACGTGGGTGTCGCTGCTTCGCTACCGGAGAGAGAGGCAGTAAAAGGAAGGGCGAAGGGAGTAAGAGGAGGTAAGAGGAGAGTGTATGCAGACGAAACGGATTAGTGAGCGCGGGCGCGAGAACCCCCCACCCACACACACACACAATTGCACTGGACACTGGCCCTATCAGTCCTGTGGACCGTGACGAACCACGCAATGGCATTTTTTTGTCGAATTCTTTACCGTGAAAATTAAGTATAAATTCTCGTATCTATTATTGTGAGGAATTTTACGTCAGATTGAATTAATAGTACGAAGAGATTTATTTCTTATAAAATATTTTAAAATGTTAATGGTTCTAAAGCAAGGAACACTGTTATTACATAATAATTTGTGGAGAAAAAACAATATAATACATTTACGTAATGTAGATATTTCCTAACCAGCACATTGAAATTCATGTTCATATTTTTTTAAATTTGTATTTTGACATTACTACACCTTTATTATGGAAATGCAAGCAATGCACACATTTTATTACGTGTCATGGAAATAAAATCGCCCACTTTTTTGTAGAAAAAAGTGAATGAATACAGTGGTGTTAATCAATTCAAAATCACTATCGGATGTTGCTAGTAAATTATCGTTGCCAAATTGCAATTGCTAATATTGCTTAGACAATTAGGCTTAGGCAAACCCTCATTGAAAATATTGCAAAAACATAATTGTCTTCATTTTACTTTCCGTATACGTACGTATACACGGAGTGATTATACGTAGTATAGGGAAAGTTATGTAATGCTGCGCGAAAAAAATGGTCAATTTTCGGCGGAAAAAAAATTAATTGCCGGGCCATGAAAACGAATAAGTGTATAAAACCAGTTGCTAAATTAGGAAAAAAATCCCCTAACACGTGGTGTAGCCAGAAACCCTGCTTTCTAGGTTCTTGATACCGAAAAACCAATTGAAAGGAAAACGCCGTCTGTCCGTCCGTTCGTCCATGTCAACACTGCTAGCGCCTAAACAATGCGTACGATTTCTTCCAAAATGGATATTCCCCAGTCGATCTGGTTCTAGTCGAAGCTTTGAAATTTTGAAAAACATTCTTCAAAAATGTGGAGGTACTTTATACGAAGCCCCCCGGGGATTTTCAAAATTTTCTCAAAAACGGCTACAAATTTTTTTTAAAGTTTCTTGTATGAATAGAGTAAAATACACTTATTAACATGGCATAGGTCCGATTTTCACAGATAACTCTACATTTTCGAAAATTGTGAAAGTTTGAATTTTTTTCGGCGTCTTTCTCCAACTACAAAATTGAAGATAGAGATTTTTTCTTGAAATAAAATTTGTTCTGCATATTGAGTTCTTTCATAAAGGTCATGTAAATGTTTTTCAAAATTTTAGTAGTTTTCGTGCAATATTGCGTGCAATATGTGCAATTTTAAAAAATTACAAAAACAAGATTTTCTCAAAAACGGCTCCAAATGTTTTCTTTAAACTTTTGGTAGGGATAGAGGTAAATGTACTCTATCAGATGACATAAAAGCCATATTGCTCTATAGGTTGGTTTTTTCAAAAATTACAAAAATGTAAATTTTTTCACATGTTTCTCACGTCGATAATATTTTCATTACCGGCAATTTTTTACATTATTATATTTACGAGTACATATGCTTTAAATAATGTCACGTAAAGTTTCTCGAAAACAACCATTTTCTGTGAAAAGTAGCTCAAAATTTCGCATTTTCAGAAACGCTCAAACGCCATTTTCTCATATATGGCTGCAAATTTTTTCTTGAAACTTTTGTAATGGATAGTGCCAATTACACTCTTTAGTATAGCGTAAAGTTTATTTTGAGTTATTTTTTTGTTTTCTCAAAAATTACATAATTGTAATTTTTTTAAACATCTCTCACATCTTTAATATGCACATTACCAGCAATTTGTAAAAATTATTATATTTGTGAGTGTAAGTGCTTCAAATAACTTCAAATAAAGTATTTTGAAAACTCAAATATTTTCTGTGAAAATGAGCTTCAAATTTCGCATTTGTGGTAGCGCTAATATGCCATTTTCTCTTAAACGGCACATAATTTTTAAAAGAAAATTGCCATTTATGACTAGGGTTTTGTGTTCTTTAATATTCTAAAATTAATGTTTCTGCACTACCAATAGGAAACCGAGAAATTAAGAAAATGACAGAAAAATATACTTTTGGCGGTGATAGATGACAACTGGCAAGAAAGAGTTTGTGGCCATTCCGAATAGCGCGCGAAGACCCGAGGATATAGAAAACGAATACGGGAAAGTCTGTGCCATTCTCTAGCACGACTAGTTTGATATCTTTTTCAAAATTGCTAATTTTTTATTACACTACTGACGAGATTATGTCTATCCCATCCCAGTGATCTTATTTGCAAAATTGTAAGAATTGTTTATCGTTAATATTGTTAATAATATAAATGGACAAATGTTTATTTTTTATTTGTGGAAATCTTCACGCAAGTTAAATATTTTATTATTTTTTTTATTAACCACCTGCTAAAAAAAGAACAAATTAAAGTAAAAGAAAGAATTAATTCTTAAAATGTTAGGAGTCATGTAATTTTCTTAAAACGAGCTCTTAAGTAACAAAAACGTGTTTGAATAAACTTTAAAATGATTGAGTTTCTGGATAAAACATTTCAATGCCACGACAATTTTTCAATTAAAATTTTTAAAAGGAACCCAGTGTCCTTGAACACAATATCTTCCCAACTTACATTTGGTTTTAGTATGACCTTCAGAAAGTTTCGTGGGTGTTAAGTTCGTTTGGAGAAGCACTCTCGCAATCCAAAGAAACTTCGACAAAAGAAACTTGACTTCAAAATTGAAGTATGAAACCTTTTTATTCACAAGAAACACACCATCCTCGTTTTCTAATGTTCAATTGTGAAATAAGGTATACGCATTGTAAGGTATACGCATAACGAATATTTTCTGCTCATAAGACTAACCCCAATAAATTAATATGCAACAAACCGGATAATACAGTTGGTTTGAAATCAACACGGAAAATACAAGTTTTGCAAGGAAGTCACAAGTCCAAATAGTGGTGCTACAACGGCACATACTTTCCCGTGTTATTGGATACAGCTATGTAGTACTGAAATATTGCACTTTCTGCGCTACTAACATCTGAACTATTATTTGAAAACGTCCATTTCCTCTGCTGTGTATCTGGATTCGTGGTGGCGTCAGTACAGCCAACCCAATGACAATATCACAGTAGTAAATATATAGTGGCGTTTCAGTTGAACAGAAGTTTTTTTAGTAACTTAGAATCAACTCTGATCAGTCACTTATATAATAATGACATCTCTTAAAATATAAAAATGACAACGTAACAAACATTAACACAATTTTAATTTTAAAAATCTCATCACTGAGTTCTTCTTCTAGTATTTCAGTTTTGATTTTAGGATATATATTATCCGTATCATTCGGCTAAGCATTGATTTTGTAATATCAAAATTTTGGCAGCACTATTTCGAGAGCGTAGGCTTCCGCGGCCGGAGTCAATATTAAGTTGGGCTGTCCGGGTGACGCCGCGTCCATGGCAAAGGTGCCGACGTTCGGTCGCCATTCTGCGACCTTCCTGGCATTACGCCCTGAGGAAGGTCGCAGAATGGCGACCGAAACGTCGGCACCTTTGCCATGGACGCGGCGTCACCCGACAGCCACTTAATATAAGCACTATTTCGGTTGCTTGCCATTGATATCCCTTACTGCTCACAAAACACCAGTTATCGTCGATGTATTCAAACGAATGCGCATTTTGTTTTTGACAATTGACTAATGAAAACCCGCTCGCACTGAGCATCGGCATGTATTATTGTACTTTATCTGTACGATAATCTTACATGTACAATAATAATCGTACGTCTGGCAACACTGGTTCCGCGGGGAGAGACGGAACCGTTTTCCAGCCCAAAAAGTGGAATTCCACCAAAGCTGACAAACTCTGCATCGAAAATGCGGTACCTCTCGCATCATTGTTCCGGTACGTCGCAAACAAAAATATACATGTTGAGTCACGTAACTTTAGCACCTCCTGTAACTTTTGAACGGTTGAAGTTATTGCAATGCAGATTTCACGGAAGTGCATGAGGGGAAGAGGCTAATAGATATGTGCATTAATTTCTATTTTATCACTTGTATTTTACGAGATTGTTTAGGTAACTTTATTTTTTCAATGGAACTATACATATTTTTTCAGTCCACCATGACGAGCGTAAAAAGACGAATCCAATGATGTACATATTGTCATATATTAGATAAGCATTTTTTTGATTAATTTTGATTTTTGCGACTGGGGTTTAACGGACATTTTGAATACTTCTCGGCTGTTCGGGTGACGCCGCGTCGTTGGCAGGGAGGCCGACGTGTCGCCTAACATTTCGTAGGCTTCCTCAGGGACAGTGACATGATATTGTACGCGTCCAGCATTATATGTTGTTCTGCCGCAGCTGCAGGGAACTTCGTATACACCTGCCGACTGGAGAGGTGGTAACGCATCTTTAATGCGTACTAAGGCGTTGTGCAATTTGTCGGGAGCAGTGAACACTGCGGATGTTGTTTTTCTGTAATAATTTTCCCACTTGATCCGTGACCGCTGCGGACGTAAGGAAGCACGGCTAATCGAGTGCGATCACTTTCCTTTGTCTCCGAAGAAGCGTGGTGACCTTCGCCGTTGCCGCGGCCCTCGGAGACACCGCGACCGTCGGCATTGCCGCAACCTTCGGGGTGGCCCGTAGCACAGGAAAGTGTTTTTTTGATCGCTGTCCGGGAATAGCCGTTGGCTCTGAACGTATGTTCAAGTTTCTGTAGTTCTTTAGGAAGAGAGCGCTCGTCGCATACCTTGACAGCTCTGGTGGTCAGTGTCTTTAGTACACCTAGTTTTATGGACGGATGGTGATGCGAATCTGCGTGCAGGTATCTGTCTGTGTGGGTCGGTTTTCGGTAGACTGAGTGTCCCAAGGTGCCATCATCCCGTTTGCTGACGAGAACATCTAAGAAAGGCAGACAGTTGTTCACTTCCGTCTCCATAGTAAACTTGATGTTGTGATGGATATTGTTGAGGAACCGTAGAAATTCTTCTAATAATTCCGGTCCGTGAGGCCAAATTACGAATGTGTCATCCACGTACCGAACCCAGAGAGATGGTTTATTTTGGGCGTTCCGTAGAGCCTCTGTCTCAAAACGCTTCCATGAATAGATTGGCAGCGATGGGTGACAGAGGCGAGCCCATAGCCGCTCCTTCCACTTGGGCGTAGAACCGGTCTTGGTACTGGAAGAAGGTGAAATTTAGGCAGAAGGCCCATTCTGCCCATTCTGTCGGCTGGCTCCTTTCCTGTAATTTCTGACGCATCACTTCCACGGCTTCGTTTACCGGAACTTTGGATGAACAAAGATGTCACGTCAAAGCTGACCAGCAAGTCACCCTCGCTTAGTCTTTGTTGCCGAATGATGTCCACGAAGTGCGAAGAGTTCCGCACAGCGTATCACATGTCTTCACCGAGCGGCGCGAGGCAACGCCCGCCCGAGCAAGGGAAGGGAGATTAGAAGATACGAAACATATTTCAAATACTCACAAAACCATTGCAGTTTTTTCCTGAACTGTGCTTTCCATCCTTCCGCATTTTCAGATTTTCGACTTTCTTTGATTGAAGGAATTAAAGGATGGAAAATAAGGATTTGTCGTAAGTTTGTATCGTAATAAAATTGTTTATGACTTCAACTCTATTTAATGGGGTTTCATAAGATACGTATTAATGGGATCTTGAAACAAAGCACAATAAGAATAAATAATTAAAACTGTACAAAAATATAGCGTATTTTGAGCAATCAATTTCAATGTTAATAAGAATATAATAATAACTTAGGGATAGAAATAATCTTATTTCAATAAATACTACTTAAGACAAATCCGTATTTTCAATCCCTAAGAAACACAAAATATCTGAAAATGGATCAGGACGGAAAGGAGAGTTCAGGAAAAAATGCAACAGTTTTGTGAATATTTTTCGTATCCTCAAGTACTAAAATCCCTTCCCTTCCCGACCCAGGCGTTTGCAGGGGGAGCGCTGCGTGACCTTGTGGGGCTGACAGTTACAATGAAAATATCCGTTGAACACTAGTCGCAAAAAAATCACAATTACTCAAAAAAATGCTTATCTAACATATGACAATATCTTTGGATTTGTCTTTTTACGCTTGTCATGATAGACTGAAAAAATATGTATAGTCCCATTTGAAAAAACAAAGTTACCTCTAATATCTCGTAAAATACAAGTGATTAAAGAAAAATCAATACACATATCAATTAGCCCCATTCCCTCATTCACTTCCGTGAAAACTGCATTGCAATATCTTTAACCGTTCAAAAGTTACAGGAGGTGCTAAAGTTACGTGACTCACCTGTATAGAAAAGAACACAAAGAAAAACACTTAACAACATCGATTTTTAGTTCGGCCAACTTTCGTAAACTCAAAATTTAATAATTCTCCACTTAACTGTGTCATTTTTACGTACGAAATGAAATTATAATTAAAAACGATAAAATATCATTATAAACACTAATTTTGTATTTCTTTTTATAATCATTTCATTCACATTGATGCAGTTGTAGTACTGTTACTCAGGGGCGGATTAATACTTTTGCCGCCTGTAGGCACATCAAATTTGTCGCCCCTTGTTTAAAATTAATGTTACATTTCAAATTGTAACGTTTCAGTAACAAAATCTCATTAATTTGAACATTTTAACTTTAAATGTAACATTACATTTTGCACATTGTTTTCATAAATTAAATACATATTTCGGATTAGCTAATTTTGGATATAAACTGTATCTTCATAGCAAGTAACGTTCAACACTGGAACGTTAACATTAAAAGGAAACTAAAACATGACAACTAGAATTGCATCATTTTTTCTTCCGTCAAGGGGCCTTACTTTCAGATTCATATACTTCTGAAATCATAAGGTATACTCCAATGAAGTAGACAAATAAAGAGCTTTTATTAAATATTAATATGATAGATTTTTATTTACAACAACTGAACGATTAGAATATTACGATGTTGTAACAGTTTTTATAATTTTCGATTTACCATTATAAACAAGGAGTATAACATTTAACTTTTTGGATGGGGTTTTTTATACAGTTTAAATAACGTTTTATTAATTATAGCTAATTTGTCTATTATGTAAAATTTTGCCACGTTCCTTTTTGTGAGCAAATTCATCAATAATATATCTAAATCGTAATAATCTAATATATAAAACGCTAAGATAATTCTCTTCGATACACAATAACGCTAAGGCGTTCAGACGATACTCTGTCATTGTACAACGCAAAGAATTTTTAATCCTTTTTAAACAAGAGAATGAACATTCTGCTGTGCAATTGACCACCGGAATACATAAAAAGATTCGAAGTGCAATGTCAACGTTAGGATAAATATATTCTAACTAGCTGAACCCGTGCGATTACATCGCACTGAAGGGAACACTTACAACACAAGGGAACACATTTTACATTGAACACTTACAACACAATTGATAAATAGTCGCACACATGTTTGTCTTAACGGAACGCACAACCGATTTCCGCTTCCCGCCGCTTCGATTCACATGCGACAACCACGTGAGTTCTCCTGTGGCGGATGGTGTGCGCATAACCGCCATCTTGACAGGCAGCGCGCGGAGGGCACGCTAACTATCCCAGCCGCAAAGTTCAAACAACAAAAGTTTCCTAGCATTTTATTAATAACGAAAAGCTTCGTGATTTGCAATATTTAGTGACCTCCATTCCTGATTTTTTAATCTTTTTTTTGGTACCTCATTTGTTAAAATCCGTTCACTATGAGCCGAGTAGGAGGGACAACAAATTCACGGTTTTAACGAAAATAATATATATGATTCTTCTTTCCGTAACCTCTTTAATAAAGCTGCAGGATTTGTTGGCTTAACATCTTCGTCAAGGATTTTTAAATACGAACTTAAATGTGTCAGCCCAGAAACAAGCGATTTTTCAAGATCTTTGGGAAATTGTGAACATAAAAATATCGCTGCTTTTTCGAAATCTATCAAAGATAATTTTTCTATTTCAATGACAGTCTTAAATTTGTCATATACATCTTTATACGCTTCAATTCTGCAAGTAATTTATCAACAATAACCAAATAAGTGTCAATTTTAAACTTGTCTCGTGCGGTCAGTTCGGCTGCATTCTCGTTAGTTTCATAATATTGTATTTTATGTTTTCTTTTGTTTACCGATTTATACTTTTCAGTATTTGATAGCTTCTTACCCTTCTCTTCAAAAATATAACATTTTCTCTGTTCGTTTTTAAAAGCTCTACAAGCGAAATGTAATACCAACACGGAACTTAAATCGATATCGACTTTTTGCAGTTGTTTGTTCGACGCATTCAAGCGGTCTAAAATGAATCCCCAAACCTCGATCATAATAGCAGTTTCAAGTCGATTTAAAGCAACAATAAGACCTTTAGCTTCTGCACGAGTTGACGGTTTTTGCATAGAATCATCAGATATAATTTGAAGGGCATCTAAAACATTTTGCCAACCATGTTTTAGAGCCTGACATGCATCATCCAGAGCTGACCAGCGCGTAATTGAAAGACTTTTCAAAGAGGATGTACTGGATCCGTCATCTACTAAATTTTGAATTATGTCCCACCTTGATGTAGATGCACTAAAGAAATTATATAAATTTTGTCGAAGCAGAAAATAAGTACATGCTTCAGTGCATGATTCAGCTGCATTTGTACCAACTAACTTTAAAGAATGAGCAGAGAAGGGGATGACAGCAGTGTCTTTCATACGGGCTTGAAGACCTATGTAAAGATCGGACATATTTGACGCCTTGTTTTAGGACTGACCACGACAATTATTAATGTCCAGTTCGTTAATCTCCATAAAATTACATACAGTGTCGAACATCTCCTTTGATGTATGGCCTGTGTTTGGAAGGAATTCCAAAAATGACTCTTTTGGTGTACCATCTTTTTCCACATGTCTAATAACTATAGCGAGTTGATCCACGTGTGCTATGTCTGGTGTAGAGTCCACAATTAAGGAAAAATACTTGACACTTCAAATGTTTCGGAGAATCTCTCTGTGACTGCTTTAGCTAAAATACCTATTAGTTCTTCAACCGTCGTGGTGGATAAATACGATGCATTTCCTTTTCCGCAGTTTCCAAATTTTTGTATGTAATCTGCTAAGAAGTGGTCATTTTTCGAAATTCAAGCAACATCATGTAATTACCATTTTGATTATTTCCAAACTTTTCGACATTTCCTCTCAAAGGAAGCCCTCTTGAAACAAAGGTTTTTATTACTAAAATGACACGCTTAAGAACATTCCTCCAATAAGTTGCCTCGGTTTCAACTTGTTCAAGCAGCTGCTTATTCACTTGGTTTTCAGTCCGCTTGGTTTTCAGTCCGTCATTTTATGCTAATTTATTTAAATTCTATACTAAGATATAGTTCATTTTAACGAATAAAACAACAACACGTCAAGTATATTTAATTTCTAATCATTGTACTACATATTTTTTGCATTTTGAGAATATTTTAGCAACACAACTCTGCATTAAAAATATATTAATGTTAACATTTATTTAACACATGTTATTAGTTCATGGAAAAAATATACAAGCTGAAAACTAAAAAGGTTATCTAGTCTATATGTTTATACTAACTCAGTAATAGAATTGTCGAATGAACTGCAGCAGTGATCAGTTTCATATATAGTTTTAAAGAATTCATTTATTTTTTTTGTCTTGTTAATTTCATTTTGACATTTCTCTTCCTTTTCTTTTCGGAATTTTGCATATTGACTTCCGCTGAGCCTTTTTCGATAATCACTCATTTTAAAACTTCAAAATATCATTTTTACTCAGCAGACTCTTACAATAAACGATACACAACAATAGTAACAAAAGAAAGAAAAGTGTTATTTCCAGATCCGTCTTCTGGAATTTAACTCAAGAAGTAATAGATGTTGCTACTTTCATATACAGCGCAACATGAATGCATGGTGAAATCCGTCAGCGATTTCTGATTGACTAATTCAAACTCCTGACTCTAAGAACGTATTTCTTCCTGCTCAATCAACCAATCAGAAGTCGTTGACGGATTCTTTTCATGTATTCTGTAACATTGAAAATGTCCCCATTTGAAATTCAAACTTAATTTATAAATCAAAGGTTGAGGGTGCGGCTTTAGTCTCGATTAAATCATTTTTTAAAATAAAAATATTGTTTATGCTGTTATAGTATTTAGATAACCTAAATTTGTTTTAGAGAATATAAAGAAAATTTTGCGCCTTTGAAAATTTGCCGCCGAAGGCACGTGCCTACTGTGCCTGTGCGTAAATCCACCTCTCCTGTTACTGTTAATAAGTATTGTGATGATTAAATTATGATATAAGTATTACAACTATTTCAATTTTTGGGGTGAGTTCGGACACCGAAAATTCTATAAATCAAACACTGATAGAACTTACCATCTAAGTACAGAACTTGCTGAATATTAATAACACAAATAATTCAGTTTACAACAAAACGAAATAACATACACCTCATGTATGTTTCATCAATATCATTAACCAATATGTATATCAATAAATTTTACATGTCAGTTCAAAATAACAAAAAGTTACAAACGTCCCGTCATCCAATTATGATTAGTAATCTGAAAACCAACAAACGAAATGCACATACTTTACATACTTAACATTAAAATTTCAATGATAACATTAAATATCTCAGACATTAAAGCTTGTAGACCACTTAAAAATTGTTCCTGATTGTCAGTGTATCTTTCTTAATAATAAAACTTATCCAATTTTATTTATGACAATCCTTTATTGTTCTTATTTGCACATAGAACAAAACGTTTCATAACTTATTTTAGTTACATCATCAGGCTCCTAAATAAAGGGAACTGTTGTCCCATTTTTAACCGTCAAACACTTGAGGACACATACATAGTCAACTCAACAGCAACCTCTGAAGTTGGTGTTGAGAGGACTTAGGAGAACTTGAGAGGTTGCTGTTGAGTTGACTATGTGTCCTCGAGTGTTTGACGCTTAAAAATGGGACAAAAGTGCCCTTTATTATGGAGCCTGATGATGTAACTACAATAAGTTACAAAACGTGTTCTGTGTGCAAATAAGAAAAATAAAGGATCGTCATAAATAAAACTGGATACGTTTTATTATCTCAGACATTATGTTAAAATAAGTATTTGTTATCCATGTACGTGTACAGATCTTGAATGAAATACTTTTTGTGGTAACTTTTCTACAGCTCTACTTTCAAACTATGTAATCGCACGGGTTCGGCTAGTAGATAAAAAGTTCACTAAATACTTACAATTGGTAAGTATTAGTTACCTGTTACCTGTTATTATTGTGCAATCTAGCACGGCATTAAAATTACTTTCAGGCTTTGTCGTTTTCCGTATGGAAGCGAGCCGACAGGGGGCAGATTGTGGTTGAACGATGAGGTTCAACACTATATTCTCACACTATATTCAACAGGATGAGATTTGAACATTCTATTACATTTGTGCTGGTCCGGCAATTCTCAATATTGCCCCATCTACTCAAAGACTTGCAGAATCTAAGCAAATAAAACCAAGTCGAGTGAATTAAACCATTTTAAAATCAAGAACGACTGAACCAATTTTCATTATCTCCGGTTTGTTGTATTTATCTCCGCCCCGATTAGCAGAATAACTATTAAAATACCAGGAAATTTCACAAAAAATAATTAATGCGCTGCCGTACCAGGCATTCAATTGCGATGAAACTGTGTCAAGCTCATGCGGGAAGAACATAGGCATAGTACAATTATTGTAACTCCACTAGATGGAGCTAGAACACGTGTTGGCGTTTCAGTTAAATGCAATTCGCAATTCACGTTAACTTCATTGTTGCTGGGCGTTGCCGTGGGGCGAGGTCGAGGAGAACACGAAAAGCAGGCGGCGCAAGTTGATGAGAAGAACGGGAAAAAGAGACAGGGACACAGGGAGAGGGAAAATAGAAGGAAAATAGAGAGATGGAAAATAGAGAGAAGGAAATAGAGAGAGGTGGGAAATAGACAAAGAGGGAAAATAGTGAAAAAGAAGGAAAATAGAGAGAGGGGGAAATAGGGAGAGGGAAATGAGAGCGTGAAAAGAGAGTCAGAGAGTGGAGGAAAAGAGACACAGAGGGGAAGAAGAGGCACAGGGAGGAAGATGAGACACAAAGAGGAAGAAAAAAAGAGAGGGGAAGAAGAAACACAGGGGGAAGAAGAGACACAGGGGGGAACAAGAGGCACAGAGGGGAAGGAAAGGCACAGGGAGGAAGAAGAGACAGAAAGGGGAAGAAAAATGCATAGAGGGGAAGAAGAGACACAGAGAGGGAGAAAAGAGCCACAGAGGGGGAATAGAGACTCAGATGGAAAAAGAGAGACAATGAAAAAGAGAGAGAGAGTAAGGAAAATGAGGGTGGAGGAAAAAGATAAAGGGGAGGGTGAAAGGAGAAAAAGAGAAGGGGAATATTTCTTCAATTATTTCTTCTGCGGCAGCAACGCGCCGGGTACCAGCTAGAGGGAAAATAGAGAGAGAAGAAAATAGAGAGAGGGCAAATAGTGAAAGAGAATAAAAATAGGGATATAGAGAGCGAGAGAAATGGAGAACGGGAAATAGAGAGAGGGACATGAAAGAGCGGGAAAAGAGAGTCAGAGAGTGGGGGAAAAGAGACACAGGTGAAGAAGAGACAGAGATGAAGCACAGGTGAAGAAGAGACACAGCGGGAAAGAAGCGACACAGAGAGAGGAGAAAAGAAACACAGAGGGGGGAAAGAGACATAGATGGAAAACGAGAGAGGTGGAAAAGAGAGAGAGAGTGGGGAAAAATGAGAGAGGAGGAAAAAGACAGGGAGAGGGAGAGGTGAAAAAAGAGAGAGGGGAAAGGGTGTAAAAGAGAGGGGAGAGACGAATATTTCCTCAATTTTTACTTTCCGGTATACGTACGTATACACGGAGTGATATGTTCAAACTTTTCTCACCCCCCAACATATTCAAACTTTTCTCAAAAACGGCTCCAAATTTTTTCTTTAAATTTCCTGTAAGAATAGAGTAAAATGCACTTATTAAGGTGGCATAGGTCCGATTTTCGCGGATAACTCTGAATTTTCGAAAATTGCAAAAGTTTAAAAAAATGTTCGGCGTCATTCTGGAACTACAAAATTGAAGATAGAGATTTTTCTTTCAAATAATATTTGTTGTCCAAAGTGAGTTCTTTAATTAAGGTCATGTGCATTTTTTAAAATTTTAGTAGTTTTCGCGCAATATTGCGTGCAATATGTATAATTTAAAAAAATTACAAAAACAAGATTTTCTCAAAAACGGCTCTAATTTTTTTCTTTACACTTTTGGTAGGGATAGTACCTAATGTATTTTATGAGATGGAAAAATGCTATATTGCTCTAATTTTTTTGTTTTTTTCAAAAATTGGAAAAATGTAATTTTTTGACTTGTCTCTCACGTCGTTAATATTTACATTAGCGGCGATTTTTCCACATTATATTTACGAGTACATGTGCTTTAAATAATGTCAAATAAAGTTTTTTCGAAAACACAACCGTTTTCTGTTAAAAGAAGCTCAAAATTCCACATTTTCAAAAACGTTCAAACACCATTTTCTCATATATGCTGCCAAGTTTTTCTTCAAACTTTTGTAATAGATAGTGCTAATTACACTCTTTAATATGACGTAAAGTTTATTGTAAGTTTTTGTTTCACAAATTACATAAATGTAATTTTTTTGAAAGATCTCTCACATCTTTAATAAGCACATTACCATCAAAAATTTGTAAAGATTATTATATTTGTTATTGTGCTTGGAATAACTACAAATAAAGTATTTTGAAAACTCAAACATTTTCTGTGAAAATGAGCTTCTAATTTCGCATTTTTAGTAGCGCTAAAACGTAATTTTCTTTAAAATGGCACATAATTTTTAAAAGAAAATTGCCATTTATGACTAAGTTTTGTGTTCTTTAATATTCTAAAATTAATATTTGCGTTCTACAAATAGGAAACCGAAAAATTAAGAAAAGGACAAAAAATGTACTTTTGGCGGTGATAGATGGCAGCTGGCAAGAGTATGTGCCAATTCCAAATAGGTAGCGAAGACCCAAAGAAATAGAAAACTAATACGGGAAAGTCTGTGCCATTCTGTAGCACCACTAGTTTCTTCTGCGGCAACAGCGCGCCGGTTTGTTTGGCCAGCTAATTTGAAATAAAATGACAATTTTGGCGACGCGTGATGAACAAATCTTGCTGTGGGACTTCAGGTAAACAGTACCGTGCTCGTTAGTTGTCTTCGTGATTCACATCAGTGGCTTCCTTGTTCAACTGTTTGGGAATGTTAGATTTCATTGCGCCGAATTTCAATGGTGACAACAACCTTGCCATCTTTGGTTGGGTGCGGCAGCATTTCCACACGAGTGCAAGGAGAGGCGATGTAGGGAGCTGGGGGCGCCTCCATCTCCGAGGGAAATTCCTTGAAGATGGGAATGGGGTGGAAGGAACGTGAGGGAGAGTGGAGGTGACTTACCGTGAGCAGCAGGTTGGCGGCGCCCAGCAGCAGCACGGTGGCGGCGGCGACGGCGCGGCGCAGCGCCAGGCGCCCGTTGACCGCCGCCCCGCAGCTGGCCAGCGCGCGCGGCAGCTTCTGCGCACACAGCACACGCCCCGCCCCTTAGCCCGCTGATACATCGATCCATTCATTGTCTCGTGTTTTCAACTGCTGTAGGCAGCGATATTACCCTACTGAATTGTGAGAGAGGGCGCCCACCTAAACGTAGGCTCGAGAGGCTTTTCTCTATTCAGGTACCTCCCTTCAGCGTTGCATCGCCCCTAGCTCTAAGCTCTAAGGCTCTCGACTCGTCTCTCAACATATGTGGTCGTTCAGGTAAGTGTATTTGTGCGCAAGTAATGGGCGAGAATAGGACCAAGAAGGGGAAGGAGAAATTGCTCGCGTTCCGTTTGTTAGGGTACTGCTCCGGTATTCATCTGGTGTGATCGCTGGAACCCCTGAAAGCTACCTAATCAAGCAGCCAGCCACATGAATTCTCCTCCAGGTAGTGGCTGAATTCCACCTAGCTACGTAGCTAGTATCGAAACTCCTACCGCCGATGGGACTCAAACCCAAGGACCTCCCCCTCAGAGGCCTTAAAGTGACACAGTGGATGTCCTGAGCCACCTAAGCCGGCGTTAGTTTACAAAATACTATTTACTTTTCTCGATGTAGTAAGACAATATTAACTTCAGGGGAATTGTTTTTTTTGCGAAATTGGCAAAAAAGATCGTAGAGAATAGAATAATATAAAATATTGTTCATAAAACAAACATAAAAATACGGAAGTATTAGCTGGTCCTTTTAAGCGAGATAGCCAAGGCAGGAGACCCGTTACTACTCTATAAAGAGGACCCTGGGTTTGAGTACCTTATCTTGTGAACAGGGTTGGCAGATTGGGTGGAATTCGCTTTTTGAGCTGGAAAAACGGCTCTCTCGCGGGACAAAAATTGACTTCATGAATACTGACCAATGAACGGAAATGCATCAAAACAGGTACAGTTTTGGGCGGATTTTTAGATTACAACAAAATTTTCAAAAAACAACAACAGCCATGTTGACATCGAGTTGATTTTTTAGTTTTTTATGTTTTTTTCATTAATCGTTAGTTAATTAGTTCAAATTTACTTTGAGAACTGAGTAATGTAGCTATTAGAACTTTACTATTATTATTATTATTATTATTATTATTATTATTATTATTATTATTATGTGGCTGTTCCAAGTAAAGCGATTTCTTGCACTTCCAGCCTTTTGAATTACCTGGGAGTTTAGACAAGTACTTACACAAATTTTGGGGAACAAATCCCAGAGCTCCGATAACTATCGGAACGACCTGTGCTTTTAGGCCTCACATTCGGATGATTTCGATTTCCAAACTCTTGTATTTAAGACGTTTCTCTGCCTCTTTGGTTACGACATTTTGATCGCAAGGCACAGCAACATCCACAAGTAGACACGATTTTTTCTCAAAATCCCGGATAACAATATCCGGTTTGTTTGCTGTTTTCGTGCGATCCGTTTGAATTTGTTGGTCGTACAATATTGTACACAATCCAACCGATGTCACTGGTTTTGGTGAGTGTTCGTACCACTTGAGGCATGTGTTTGGAACTTCGAGGGCGGTACAGATCTGCCAGGGGAGGTAACTACACACACCTGTCGTGTCTTTTTAAGTATTCGGTCTTTGCTAGGATTGGACAATCTGAGACAATAAGATCAATGGTTTCTACTTGCTCCTGGCAAATTCGGCATTTGTCATCTTGGGAAATTTTGAGAACCGCTTTATCATAATGTCGTGTTCTCAACTGCCTGATCTTGAGCAGCTACTAGAACTGCTTCCGATTCTGGCTTCATTCTTCCCTTTTTAAGCCACATAAATGATTGATCTTTATTGAATCTGCACCTTGTCCATTCTTTTTAGATATTGTCCATGGAGGGGTTTGTCCCTCCACGACTTCTTCTTCTTCTTCTTATTATTATTATTATATTATTATTATTATTGCCACTAGAAGGACCGAGTGCGTTAATATAACCCATTTGTGACACATACTTTGTAATGTTTGATTTTTAAAAGTTAGAAAATTGGTTCTTTGTAAGTGCTTTCTTTAGTACAATGAACTTCATGTGTTGTAATTGCTGTGCTGTGATTTTTACAGAATTGGAAAAACTCTCAGATATGCCTAGAAGGACCGCCATGTGTCATATTGACATAGTATTCACTCCCAAGTCTTGATATTTTATTTTTTTATCATACTTCTGTTTCCCATTGAAAGTGGTATGCGGTTCTGCTCTGGTTTTCAAATTGATAAGATTGTTGTTGCCTTCTTGAAATTCAATGCATAGTGATGAGAACAAGTCCAGTAGAAATCACCTTGCTTGCCTTGCTTTGCCTTCACCCCTCCAGCTGAGTGTTTGCCTTTTTTAACGCTTCACAATCAGTTGAGGGCGGAGGCAGGAGAGATCGGTGGGTTCGGTAACAAATTACATGGGTTCGGTGCGGTTTTAACTAAAACTCATTAAGTAGCAACGCGGTGGACAGGCTGCTTTGAACAGGGGCCAACGGCGTGCGACGAGGCGAAGCCGGGGCGAAACGGGGAGGGGCATGAATGTGCAGCCAGATCGGCTCGGAGTAGAGGGGTGAAGCAAAAAAGCATGGCTCGAACTGGGGTCTGCAGGAGATACGATCCAGAAATAGCTTGGATGTGATGAAATCGCTGTAGGTTATGATATTTTCTTTTCTTGCGTTGCCCGGTCGGTACATGCATATACGCTTCTTTGCCTTGCTCGGTTGGGTTCTGCGAAATCCTCACTGAAAGGAAGGAATAAATTTTGTTTTGAGATGAATATCACGATAAAATGACACACTATTCTCGCAGAAGTAATTACTGTACTACGTAAGCAGTGCGCGTTTTTACTTATGCATCTGCGTCAAACGTGAAGAAAATACAAACCATTCAAAACAAATTTTTAAGGAGAATTCTGAAAGCTGAATGGTTCATCTTCAACAAGCAGATACATAAAGAATTAAAAATAGAAACAATTAAGACATTTATAATTACCCAATCTTCAAACTTCTTCAACTCGTTTAGCAAATTTTCCTGCTTATCAACGTTTCGATTTAGGACAACATAATAACTTAAAACGTATTCGTTCTCGCTTCCCCAAAGATATATTTCACCCTACGTAAATAAATTTCTAAATCTTTTCTAAATAATTTCTTTCTCTTAAAACTCAAAATTTATAATAATAAAAATTATTAAATTCTATTTAAAAATCGAGTTTTTATTCCATGTTTTATTGAAACATAATCATAATTAGCAGTAATTATGGTTTAAATTTATGGCATCTCCAAAAAATATTGTTATTATAATGTCTTCAATCGCCCTGAAAAGTTTGTATAAAATTGAAGAGGAAATAAATAATATTAAAAAAAATAATTTATTGAATCAATTGAAACCATAAAAATACTATCCTCATAACAAGGATCGTATAATAATGTTTTATAGTGACATTGATTTTCAATACTGTGGTTACAGGCAATTATATAGTATATACATTGATTTAAGTAATTAGAACTCTGAAGATCAATTCAAATCTTTTCCATTAGGCATGCATTTGAAGTAAGTTCTAATAGACAAACAAGCAGTGCAGGTTACTTATTAAATCACTTTAACTCAGTCATGCAACACTGATAAGAATTGTATATTTATAGCAGGTAGGCGAGGAAATTTTGTAGACTTATTATTATGGAATTTCAATAAGTAATCCTTAAATCATTCGGACAATCAGAGACGAAGAGTATAATGATTAGATTATAAGTTATAGATAATGAGTTCATAAAATATCAAATAGTATAAACAATAAATAAATAAATTATTAGATATTTCTATGGATAACCTGATCTTAAACTTTTCCAGTTTTTGATTGCAGTAGCATTCTTAGCAAATGTGTTAATTCCAATGACAGAGAACTTTCTTTTCAGGTGAGCTGAGATGTTTTTGCTTTATTTTTTGCACATGCTCATGATACTGCAACTGTTAATGACATGCAGTTGAGATCACATCTACCTATAAACACATAATAACTTCATAAAATATGATTATATTGATTACAATTTATGTTAATGATCCTTAAGCAACAATTAATCTCTAATTGTGAAAAGTTGAATAGAATTGCCTTATTTTACGTGGGGAGACTCAGGCCATAAGACCTGCTCTCCCGTCTGACCACGCAAATTTCGCTACGCTCCTTTCACCAACTAGCGCAGAAAGAGGTATTCCGTGGGCGACGAAACAGGCGATATTTAGGTTTGAAGCTCTTTTACATGCAGTAAAATCTACTAACATGGGACAGCCGACTTTACGGGACTCCGAAGGAAGGCGTACGAAGGATTTTTCGCCCCTAAAAATCCATGACTTCGATCGGGTTTGAACCCGCGAACAGTCCGATACTCTAACCGTTACACCATTGCCGCCATGTTCTCTTATAAACAGTTAAAAAATATAGAACTGGTAGCACAAATGGAATTCACTATCTCCAATAATTTGGCCACCCATGATTTAACAAATATGTGAGGGTCACGAGTTCCTTCATCCATTAATTCATTCCATAATCGACAATGTTTATTTCCATTAAAGCTCATTTTGAATTCAGTGATTTTTACCAAGCACAGGTCTATATGTCCTAGGTTGAGCCATTTGTAACTTTAAATAACTCAAAATAATGAAACACAGCAAGCAATAAATTAATCTTCTATATATACAAAATTCTCGTGTCACAGTTTTAGTTACCATACTCCTCCGAAACGGCTTGACAGATTTTCATGAATTTTTTATGTGTATATTCAGTAGGTCTGAGAATAGGTTGTTATCTATTTTTATACCCCTTAGTGATAAGGGTGGTCCACCCCAATTTTTTTAAATTTTTCGGACAAAACTTTTAGGCAACCCGCTACACACGGTGGGTATTTCACCCGTTATACGGTGTTTCTCCATATTACGCACTGCTCAGCGATGTGCAGAATCTGCTATTAAATGTGAATAACACGGAGAGATGGTGAAAGAGTGAAACGGAAAAAGACAGAGACGGGGAAAGAGAAAGAGAGAGAGACGGAGAAAAAGAGAAACGGAGAAAGTGAGAGACGGAGAAAGAGAGACGGGGAAAGAGAGAGAGGGAAGGAGAAAGAGAGATATAGGGGCAGAACGTCTGGCGGGTTCAGCTAGAAAAATGTTTGTCTCCGCGATACATTGTTGCGTTAGGTTTGAAGAGTCTTAAGCATATTAGAGACTAATATATTATTAATACTATAATTAGCAGGAAAAAAGCACAGCAATTACTATTTGACTACAGGGGACATTGGGACTAAGAACTTTGTTTTAATAAATTTGTGATGTTTGTTGCTGCGAAATGTTTAATTAGCCTTAATTAATTAATGTTTAGTAAGCCTTCGGACGTTGATATTAAATTCTCGAATGTACAAAATGGGGAATAGATTGATATTTGAACAGTTAAAAATGTGTACATGTATTTTATAACCATTTTTTAAAATGATTGTTCTTTAGAGAAGATTTATTTATTATCGTTAATGATTTTCTGCCGTCTTTAAATATATAGATTTTCGTTTTACTGCCATTTAGTGCAACAATAGGTAAAGAAACCCTGATTGATTTACATTATGTAATGATGTAATTATCACTTGATCAGTATCCCCGCAAGGCGTCTACCGGCGTCACTTCTGAACAGTGATGCCAGATGTACCACATTTCCGCATTTTATACATCATTATTAACACATAATCCGCATTAAGCGATGAGGATGCCAAAAAAATCCACATTTCATGATAGTGGATTAAAATCTATTTTTTCATTTCCTCAGTTATTACAACGATCGTTAGATGTCGCTCTAACTATGATTGACAAAGTTTGAATGTTCAAAATGTTGTGTCTCTCTATTCGATTATGTAGAAAGCAATAAAACACCAATCATCTCCCAATCATTAGGGCTTTATCCAATTGCCGTATTCGAAAATTGATGACCAAGCACCAAGGTGTAGTTGTGAACTCCGTCCTTTATTGTCTTACTGTTAGAGATTCAGGGGACAAATAATTGACAACATGTTGGTTAGTCGTTTTCGAATATGCCAAATAAGAATACGGATCGTCGTTCCGATTCTTATTGTGTTTATTCAAGCCGAAGAAGTGGTGCACTTCGCGGGATATTGAAATTAAAAAATGGTAAAATTACGTTACGGCTGCCTTCATATTAAACTGAGATTAAAAAATAATTGAAAGTACATTTATAACAAAAAATACTGATATTTTAATATTTTTAATTTCTTTGGGTGAATCGAGAACATTATATATAGTGAGAATAAACATAGAACAAAATATAGTGATACAATATCGCATTTATTTAATTAATAAAACGGAATTCTATGTCGATGTATGAATTATTGATGTTTTCTCCCCTATTTTTAATTATATTAGTAAATCTGCTGCATTCATTAGAAGAAATTCGCATATTCGAACTTAAAAACTTCGCAATCAGAAGTTTAAACATCTGGCAACATTGCTTCTGACCCAGTGAGAGCAGCACAGAGTAGGGATGAGATCCCAGTGGCGTAGCGTGACTCACACTTTTGGGGATACTCAACAATAACACACAAAATGTCACTATCAACTACTTCATCTAACAGGCGAACGCAACACAAGGCAGATACACTGGGACTAATTCCACGATCTCGATTGCTTACGACGGTGTAGGCGCTTCCCACAAAATCCTCACAGCAGGTCAGGGCTGCCGATGTCTTGAAAGCAAATTATACAATGGCTCAGCTTCAATTCTTATACGCGAATGGCAATAAGACCATTTGTTAATTTATACATTGCAGACTTAAATAATATGTAATCCATTTAAGAGATAATACAATTTCTTGGATATTAATTAAGAAATAGTAGTCAGGCACTATTTCTACAGTTTGTACCCATGACCAAGCGGGGACTCCCGAGTGAGAGAGAGAAAGATAATTTACTGACCGCCTGAAGTGCACAAACGAGCTTCTTTCCGCAGTAGACGCTAGCGTAAAGCAGTCGGCTTTTCTCTGGGCCAGAGGTGAAGAGGGGAGAGGGGAACCTCGCCATCTGCGCATTGCGTCATTGCTCGTCGCAATCTGGCGGCAGACGCTAAAGTATTTAGCTTCCAAGCAATCAGAGGCCAGCTTCAACAGCCCGCCGCATTCAATCATAGGAAATCAATTTAAAATTAATACAAACGTGTTTCGCTCAGCAGACCACTTGTAAGATTATCAATTCAGTATTTAAGGTTCTTATATACGGGGATGCTCAGCATCTCGGCGTACCCTGACGCTACGCCACTGATGAGATCTCTCACACAATAAGTCGTTTCTCACTCACTACAGTTTTCGGCCATTATTTTTATTGTTGGGGCGTTAATCGTAATTTTACAAATTATCATTTTTCTATTTCGGTGTACTTTTTAATAATGTATGATTCATTTGCAGGGTTGTAATGAAAAACATTGTCGAAGCCATCATTTTAAATGGCAAATTTCGAGGTGAGAATATATTACTGTCACGGATCTCTATTATACCCACTTCAATTATACCCACATGTGCCAATTCAATTTAACCATCTTCAATTTCCGTTAAGATTGGCATTTGCGATGACTATCAATAAGTCTCAAGGCCAAACGATGTTTGTGGCTTATTTTTGAGCACACCATGTTTTTGACATGGTCAATTATACGTGGTATGCTCTCGAGTGGGCAAACCATCCAGTTTAATTGTGTTAGTTAAAGATGGCATAAACAAAAAATATTGTACACTCTATCGCGTTGAGGATTGATATGGTATTTTAGTAAAAATATTATAATTAGCAATGTATATCATTTCAAAAAATAAATTACAATAAATTAAAAATATAAATGTTTGTTATTGTGTTATTTTTATACTCCATCATCGTTCACAGCGCTCCATGACTCTTCAAATCATATATACTACATCCTCAAACACTGACAATAAGTTAGTCATTTTTTTTCTACTAAAATAATCCTAGGAATAATTTATATGGCAAAACAACGTTTGCTGGGTCAGCTAGAATTCTATAAAATAAATACCAAATCCAAATAATGATCAACAGACTAAATAGTATCTGAGGAAAGTAATGTAATAATAAGGAATTTCACTACAAGCACTACAAGATGGGAAATAACTAAAATAAAACAAATGTAAAATTATGGAAATAATAGCGCAAGTCACTCAAAATAATGACAAACAATTACAATGTAGATGCGCGCGATTCTGGTGATATTGGCGACAATTGCCAACACAAAAAGGAAATGAAAATACCCTACGACGCTTTGCAGTACATACTAGTCGCGCGACTTTTTTTTGACGTCTCCCAGCGCGGGGTGCGGGAGAGGACGTACTTGCCTACGTCCGTGCCTACGCGTGTGCCAACTGTACCATTATTTATACTATTCGCGCCTCTTTCGCTCTTAATACAACAGGAATATTATAAACGATAAATATAGAATAAATATTAATGTAATTAATAGCAACCACAAGTGAAAATAATTAATGATATATTGCTAATTAATGAAATATATTAGTGTATATACTTATTTTTCATCTATGAAACAATTTGGATCATCGCTTGAATCCGAAAGCAGGGGTAGGTAGCCTAATAATCTTGCCGTGCCGTCCACGTGAGACCTAGATTTTGACCAGGCCGTGCCGAGTCGTGCTAGCACTGCTGGGTTGAGCACTAGGGAGCTCAGACGTCAGAAAAAGTCGCGCAAGTAACGATACATGCGACAGTAAACATTTTTCAGAAGTTGAATTTTAGTCCTCACTATAGGTGACATAAATAATAGATGTTACAGTTAAACAAAACAACACATTGAGTGGGGTGGTCTACACCCCAGTGTACCGCAGTGTTGCCAGAAGACGTACCAGGATCCTGGTACTTTTATCCTGGTATGTTTATCAGGATTTCAGTGAAGATACCGTGTACCAGGATAAAGACATCCTAGTACAGTTTAAATACCAGGATTTTACGTGGCTGATTTTAAGGACAGGGTTCGGCTCACTAAAACAACGGCGCACGGTTCACTTGCGCATGGTCACTCACTCGCGCGGACGCGACCAGAAACGGACCACTCAGGGAGCGGGAAGATGCCTTTGTGCTTGCATTGTGCATTGTGCATTGTGCGATGTGGTGCGAATGTGTAATGGAGAATTACAATGGTTAAATGCATAAAATGCGTGCATGCATAATGTTAAAAGCATAAAATGCGTTGCATGCATAATGTTAAATGCATAAAATGCGTTGCATGCATAATGTTAAATGCATAAAATGCGTTGGTAATTATGCGTTGGACAGACTCAAGGATGTTTTATGTTAACGCGAGGGCCGAAGGTCCGAGCCTCGTCCTCAACTTGGGACACGGGTAGCGAAGCGTCACGATTCCACACGAAAGTGCGTTGGCCGTTTGGCCGGGCACACTGTGGCGGCGCCGCGAGTGACTCGTTCGGAACCACCGAATCGTGCGCGTCAATAGGAGCCGAACCCTGTCCTTGAAATTTACCTTTACTGTCTACGGTAATTGACGTTGCACAATTTAAAATTCGTGTAATGTTTTATTCAGTACTTTAAATTAACACCAACAATTCAAGTAACAATGATACTGGTGAAACCACTGCACTGTGTAAAAACAATAAAAAGTGAAACATGATGGACTTTTCTTAGCACAAGTTGTAGTAGAAAAAAATAGTCTCTCTTCTTCTCATTTATTTTATCGATACAAAATATATCGATATTGAGTTCAGTTAAACAAACGAAAATATCGCGTGCCCTTAAAACATTTAGAAGTACTTCATTTATTTCCACTGCCCTTTGACAGATCACAGCTGTTACGTCGCGTGACATCCAATAGGGAGCTTAGACATCACTACAGTACAACGTCACTATGGTGACGTTAAGCTCCCGATTGGATGTAACAGCTGATAATCTGTCAAAGGACACTGTAAATAAATCGAAGAATAATAGAATTACAATCTGAGAATTTCAGAATTTATACTTTAAATCGTCATTGCTACAGGAATTTAGAGAAAGTACCAGATTTTTTGACGGTCAGTACTGGGGCATACATTTAATCATCTGGTGTACCGTTGAGGGTTAAGATGGCTGAATACTCACCCCAGGTAAGAACTCGACCACACACATGAAGGAGAGGAGCAGTAGCAGCAGCTCACCCACACCTAAGCTCAAGCGCTCACCACATCTCTGGAACATTCATTGAATCAACACTGAATGAACATGATTAAATCGGAAAACGAAACATTTCTAGACATCCTTCTCATCATCAGCAAACTACGTAGAAATTCAAATGTTCAATGATTCTCAATTCGTGTTCTTGATGATGAAATTCTGTTTCTAAATATTCAAAGGGTTTAAAAATTTCAGTTTTAAATATTCATTGTGGCGTTATTACTATATCCGTGTATTTATTAGTCGACATCACAATCATGATTGTGAAATATGTGAATAATGATGTGTGAAAAAGATCACGTCCTTGTACAGAATCACTCTGCATATGCACACGTAATACACAGCATTAAAATAATTATTTCAAGGACACATATGTCATCCCAATCATTAAAGAAGATGGCAGTGTAAAAATTTAGTCTCTATTGATTAATTGACTAGACACGTTATATATGCAAAGGATATGTAATGGCGGACTAGAATTCAAATGTCACAAATAAAGTGCAGTCGGTGGACCTGTGCAAATTTTCGGCACTTTTAAATTATTGTTTTAAAAGTGAAAATAACTTCATGCCTCTGTAACTTAACAATTCTCTCATTCGGACAGACAGACCTTTTACCATACAAATATCTTTATTAAATCTCCTAACCTGAACGTAGGAATTTAATGCAATGATTGCACTCTTTAGTAAAACACGATTACAAACTTCGTTGGATTCAAAATTATTGCTTTTACGCTCAATTGATAATTGAAATTTGATATATTATTACATTTCAATGGATTATTATTTGACTTAGAGAAATAATGTAGCTAATTTGGGGCAATATCTGTCAACTGACTTCTCAAAAGATAGTTATGGGCAGAGGCGGATTCGGGGGGTGCAGGGGGGGCAACTGCCCCCCCAATGTTGGACATATTTTAAAAAATATATTTAGATATTGCATTCACGTTATGTTAAAAAAGATTTACTTTTTTCTGAATTTTCAGAAGAATTTTAATAATAATTAAGGGAATAATAATTTTATTAAGCTGAGATAATACCATACTGCATAAATAAATTGGCAAACATTAGTTCAATATTATAAAAACGTGCGGGAATGTTCAGCGTTACTGTGAATATCCCGTATTAAAAAAAATCCTTCAATTATATTTTGCTTTGAATGTTATTTACTTAGAAATTAAACAGTTTCATGCGTAAAATCATGGTAGGTTTGACATCTTGTACTTCCTACTCATTTCGAACTTACGCGAAATGAGAGAACGAAGTCTCTGTTCTTTCGGAGCCCTCAACGCATCCACAGTCTTTCGGCGCTGTAAATCAGTGGTGCCAGTGGCGGGCTTTCTCACGCCACGACACTCACTCACACACACACACCACATAAAATCAGCCCAGCTTATCGGAATGACCAACCTCACAAGCGCTGAAAGAGGTTGTCAGGAAACAGTGGGCGGCTTGCGGTACGATTCATTATAATCGGTACTATTCACACGTAATTCGTTTAATTCGCACTTTTGGAGAGAAATATCTTGTAAATGTGTGGAAAGTTGATTCTTAGTATTTTGCTTATAGACCAAAATAAATACTCTATTATTAATAATAAAATTAAAAAAGGGCTTAACGACAGCTGTCAAAATAAATCAGTTGTTAATTATAATAAGCCTGTTGTCCACCATTTGGTTCTCTCATTTTTAAATTGTTCTTGCGGGCTGTGAAATAAATGTTTGTCCAACATGAATGCGGACCACTGTCCTGGTCCTCAGTCAGAGAGCTTTCGGTATGGGTGACGATGACATCTCTGCGACGTCATAAGAATAAGAGCTCAGTTGAGTTCTTGCAGTACTGGTGAACGCACGAGCTTTGATTATAGTGAATCGAGCCAGATCAAGAAATTAAGAAGATTTCAGCTCTTGTATCTGACAGGTGAGAAATTAATGTTAATTCATCGCGATTAGTTCAAATTAGTATTTAATCAATAGCTGATGAATATACAAGTGTTATTGTTTACTGAAGGAAATGTGACTTTACTAGACGACAATCTCATAGATACTTTGTTCTCCTAGAAGTTATAGCAAAATAGCAAACTTCGGTGGCCATTGACTCACGTTTATTCTAGTATCCCCGGGTAATCGAGAGAATAACATCTCTTCGTTAATGACGACAGAGGAGGTCAAATAATACGTAAATCTACTTTGCAGCCTACCCAGGAAAAATGATCACGCTAGGCCACTGATAATAACTCCCTTCTCTGTTATTATAAATGAGAATCTGTTGTTTTAATCTAATGTCGGTTGTATTATTATAACAAAGTTTTATACAACAAAAGAGTTTTTTTGTTTCTTTTTTGGACAACAGAGCAACTTTTACTACAATAATTTAAGAAAGGTTTGTTATTGCTA
>JAHLJT010008756.1:112194798-112275866 GCA_031308135.1 Acheta domesticus | reverse complement strand
AATATTAACTTCAGGGGAATTGTTTTTTTTGCGAAATTGGCAAAAAGATGTAGAGAATAGAATAATATAAAATATTGTTCATAAAACAAACATAAAAATACGGAAGTATTAGCTGGTCCCTTTAAGCGAGATAGCCAAGGCAGGAGAACCCGTTACTACTCTATAAAGAGGACCCTGGGTTTGAGTACCTTATCTTGTGAACAGGGTTGGCAGATTGGGTGGAATTCCGCTTTTTGAGCTGGAAAACGGCTCTCCTCGCGGGACAAAAATTGACATTCATGGAATACTGACCAATGAACGGAAATGCATCAAAACAGGTACAGTTTTGGGCGGATTTTTAGATTACAACAAAATTTTCAAAAAACAACAACAGCCATGTTGACATCGAGTTTTGATTTTTTAGTTTTTTATGTTTTTTCATTAATCGTTAGTTAATTAGTTCAAATTTACTTTGAGAACTGAGTAATGTTAGCTATTAGAACTTTACTATTATTATTATTATTATTATTATTATTATTATTATTATTATTATTAAATGTGGGCTGTTCCAAGTAAAGCGATTTCTTGCACTTCCCAGCCTTTTGAATTACCTGGGAGTTTAGACAAGTACTTACACAAATTTTGGGGAACAAATCCCAGAGCTCCGATAACTATCGGAACGACCTGTGCTTTTAGGCCTCACATTCGGATGATTTCGATTTCCAAACTCTTGTATTTAAGACGTTTCTCTGCCTCTTTGGTTACGACATTTTGATCGCAAGGCACAGCAACAATCCACAAGTAGACACGATTTTTTCTCAAAATCCCGGATAACAATATCCGGTTTTGTTTGCTGTTTTCGTGCGATCCGTTTGAATTTGTTGGTCGTACAATATTGTACACAATCCAACCGATGTCACTGGTTTTGGTGAGTGTTCGTACCACTTGAGGCATGTGTTGGAACTTCGAGGGCGGTACAGATCTGCCAGGGGAGGTAACTACACACCCTGTCGTGTCTTTTTAAGTATTCGGTCTTTGCTAGGATTGGACAATCTGAGACAATAAGATCAATGGTTTCTACTTGCTCCTGGCAAATTCGGCATTTGTCATCTTGGGAAATTTTGAGAACCGCTTTATCATAATGTCGTGTTCTCAACGCCTGATCTTGAGCAGCTACTAGAACTGCTTCCGATTCTGGCTTCATTCTTCCCTTTTTTAAGCCACATAAATGATTGATCTTTATTTAACTGCACCTTGTCCATTCTTTTTAGATATTGTCCATGGAGGGGTTTGTCCCTCCACGACTTCTTCTTATTCTTCTTCTTCTTATTATTATATTATTATTATTATTGCCACTAGAAGGACCGAGTGCGTCAATATAACCCATTTGTGACACATACTTTGTAATGTTTGATTTTTAAAAGTTAGAAAATTGGTTCTTTGTAAGTGCTTTCTTTAGTACATGAACTTCATGTGTTGTAATTGCTGTGCTGTGATTTTTACAGAATTGGAAAAACTCTCAGATATGCCTAGAAGGACCGCCATGTGTCATATTGACACAGTATTCACTCCCAAGTCTTGATATTTTATTTTTTTATCATACTTCTGTTTCCCATTGAAAGTGGTATGCGGTTCTGCTCTGGTTTTCAATTGATAAGATTGTTGTTGCCTTCTTGAAATTCAATGCATAGTGATGAGAACAATCCAGTAGAAATCACCTTGCTTGCCTTGCTTTGCCTTCACCCCTCCAGTGAGTGTTTGCCTTTTTTAACGCTTCACAATCAGTTGAGGGCGGAGGCAGGAGAGATCGGTGGGTTCGGTAACAAATTACATGGGTTCGGTGCGGTTTTAACTAAAACTCATTAAGTAGCAACGCGGTGGACAGGCTGCTTTGAACAGGGGCCAACGGCGTGCGACGAGGCGAAGCCGGGGCGAAACGGGGAGGGGCATGAATGTGCAGCCAGATCGGCTCGGAGTAGAGGGTGAAGCAAAAAAGCATGGCTGAACTGGGGTCTGCAGAGATACGATCCAGAAATAGCTTGGATGTGATGAAATCGCTGTAGGTTATGATATTTTCTTTTCTTGCGTTGCCCGGTCGGTACATGCATATACGCTTCTTTGCCTTGCTCGGTTGGGTTCTGCGAAATCCTCACTGAAAGGAAGGAATAAATTTTGTTTTGAGATGAATATCACGATAAAATGACACACTATTCTCGCAGAAGTAATTACTGTACTACGTAAGCAGTGCGCGTTTTTACTTATGCATCTGCGTCAAACGTGAAGAAAATACAAACCATTCAAAACAAATTTTTAAGGAGAATTCTGAAAGCTGAATGGTTCATCTTCAACAAGCAGATACATAAAGAATTAAAAATAGAAACAATTAAGACATTTATAATTACCCAATCTTCAAACTTCTTCAACTCGTTAGCAAATTTTCCTGCTTATCAACGTTTCGATTTAGGACAACATAATAACTTAAAACGTATTCGTTCTCGCTTCCCCAAAGATATATTTCACCCTACGTAAATAAATTTCTAAATCTTTTCTAAATAATTCTTTCTCTTAAAACTCAAAATTTATAATAATAAAAATTATTAAATTCTATTTAAAAATCGAGTTTTTATTCCATGTTTTATGAAACATAATCATAATTAGCAGTAATTATGGTTTAAATTTATGGCATCTCCAAAAAATATTGTTATTATAATGTCTTCAATCGCCCTGAAAAGTTTGTATAAAATTGAAGAGGAAATAAATAATATTAAAAAAAATAATTTATTGAATCAATTGAAACCATAAAAATACTATCCTCATAACAAGGTCGTATAATAATGTTTTTATAGTGACATTGATTTTCAATACTGTGGTTACAGGCAATTATATAGTATATACATTGATTTAAGTAATTAGAACTCTGAAGATCAATTCAAATCTTTTCCATTAGGCATGCATTTGAAGTAAGTTCTAATAGACAAACAAGCAGTGCAGGTTACTTATTAAATCACTTTAACTCAGTCATGCAACACTGATAAGAATTGTATATTTATAGCAGGTAGGCGAGGAAATTTTGTAGACTTATTATTATGGAATTTTCAATAAGTAATCCTTAAATCATTGGACAATCAGAGACGAAGAGTATAATGATTAGATTATAAGTTATAGATAATGAGTTCATAAAATATCAAATAGTATAAACAATAAATAAATAAATTATTAGATATTTCTATGGATAACCTGATCTTAAACTTTTCCAGTTTTTGATTGCAGTAGCATTCTTAGCAAATGTGTTAATTCCAATGACAGAGAACTTTCTTTTCAGGTGAGCTGAGATGTTTTTGCTTTATTTTTTGCACATGCCTCATGATACTGCAACTGTTAATGACATGCAGTTGAGATCACATCTACCTATAAACACATAATAACTTCATAAAATATGATTATATTGATTACAATTTTATGTTAATGATCCTTAACAAAAATTAATCTCTAATTGTGAAAAGTTGAATAGAATTGCCTTATTTTACGTGGGGAGACTCAGGCCATAAGACCTGCTCTCCCGTCTGACCACGCAAATTTCGCTACGCTCCTTTCACCAACTAGCGCAGAAAGAAGGTATTCCGTGGGCGACGAAACAGGCGATATTTAGGTTTGAAGCTCTTTTACATGCAGTAAAATCTACTAACATGGGACAGCCGACTTTACGGGACTCCGAAGGAAGGCGTACGAAGGATTTTTTCGCCCCTAAAAATCCATGACTTCGATCGGGTTTGAACCCGCGAACAGTCCGATACTCTAACCGTTACACCATTGCCGCCATGTTCTCTTATAAACAGTTAAAAAATATAGAACTGGTAGCACAAATGGAATTCACTTATCTCCAATAATTTTGCCACCCATGATTTAACAAATATGTGAGGGTCACGAGTTCCTTCATCCATTAATTCATTCCATAATCGACAATGTTTATTTCCATTAAAGCTCATTTGAATTCAGTGATTTTTACCCAAGCACAGGTCTATATGTCCTAGGTTGAGCCATTTGTAACTTTAAATAACTCAAAATAATGAAACACAGCAAGCAATAAATTAATCTTCTATATATACAAATTCTCGTGTCACAGTTTTAGTTACCATACTCCTCCGAAACGGCTTGACAGATTTCATGAATTTTTATGTGTATATTCAGTAGGTCTGAGAATAGGTTGTTATCTATTTTTATACCCCTTAGTGATAAGGGTGGTCCACCCCAATTTTTTAAATTTTTCGGACAAAACTTTTAGGCAACCCGCTACACACGGTGGGTATTTCACCCGTTATACGGTGTTTCTCCATATTACGCACTGCTCAGCGATGTGCAGAATCTGCTATTAAATGTGAATAACACGGAGAGATGGTGAAAGAGTGAAACGGAAAAAGACAGAGACGGGGAAAGAGAAAGAGAGAGAGACGGAGAAAAAGAGAAACGGAGAAAGTGAGAGACGGAGAAAGAGAGACGGGGAAAGAGAGAGAGGGAAGGAGAAAGAGAGATATAGGGGCAGAACGTCTGGCGGGTTCAGCTAGAAAAATGTTTGTCTCCGCGATACATTGTTGCGTTAGGTTTGAAGAGTCTTAAGCATATTAGAGACTAATATATTATTAATACTATAATTAGCAGGAAAAAAGCACAGCAATTACTATTTGACTACAGGGGACATTGGGACTAAGAACTTTGTTTTAATAATTTGTGATGTTTGTTGCTGCGAAATGTTTAATTAGCCTTAATTAATTAATGTTTAGTAAGCCTTCGGACGTTGATATTAAATTCTCGAATGTACAAAATGGGGAATAGATTGATATTTGAACAGTTAAAAATGTGTACATGTATTTTATAACCATTTTTTAAATGATTGTTCTTTAGAGAAGATTTATTTATTATCGTTAATGATTTTCTGCCGTCTTTAAATATATAGATTTTTCGTTTTACTGCCATTTAGTGCAACAATAGGTAAAGAAACCCTGATTGATTTACATTATGTAATGATGTAATTATCACTTGATCAGTATCCCCGCAAGGCGTCTACCGGCGTCACTTCTGAACAGTGATGCCAGATGTACCACATTTCCGCATTTTATACATCATTATTAACACATAATCCGCATTAAGCGATGAGGATGCCAAAAAAATCCACATTTTCATGATAGTGGATTAAAATCTATTTTTTCATTTCCTCAGTTATTACAACGATCGTTAGATGTCGCTCTAACTATGATTGACAAGTTTGAATGTTCAAAATGTTGTGTCTCTCTATTCGATTAATGTAGAAAGCAATAAAACACCAATCATCTCCCAATCATTAGGGCTTTATCCAATTGCCGTATTCGAAAATTGATGACCAAGCACCAAGGTGTAGTTGTGAACTCCGTCCTTTATTGTCTTACTGTTAGAGATTCAGGGGACAAATAATTGACAACATGTTGGTTAGTCGTTTTCGAATATGCCAAATAAGAATACGGATCGTCGTTCCGATTCTTATTGTGTTTATTCAAGCCGAAGAAGTGGTGCACTTCGCGGGATATTGAAATTAAAAATGTTAAAATTACGTTACGCGGCTTCATATTAAACTGAGATTAAAAATAATTGAAAGTACATTTATAACTGAAACGAATTGTTATCATCTCAGTGATAACAATGCGTTTCGGCCCAATTCGTAGGTTTAAACTGCGCGGCACAGGCTGGCCAGCCGGCGGAGTCGGGGGGGGGGGCCGGAGCCGGCTCAGCGGAGGAACCGAGTGCCGCGAACCGAGCACGGGCCAAGAGGCCAGAGTGGCGAGAGAGAAGCGCCAAGACATGGCGGAGGTCAGATGGTAGAGCGATGTAATATATGAAATCAGCGAAAGTGTGGTGTGAAAAAAGTAGAAGAATCGTGCGAGTAGACGCTTGAGTGATACAGGTAACTGTGGTAAAGCGGAGTTAAAAAGATGCGTGTGTAATGTGAAAGAACAGAGATGCTACAGATAATGTCGGTAGTAAGTGGTAAACACGTGGACATGGACGAGTGCAGCAACTAATAGAGACGTTGAATAAACGTAGGATAGTAACAATTGTGATTGTGAGGACTGTGCAGTAACATCAAAGTCACAACCTGGGAAAAAGGGGGCGGAAAGGGGATAATTGAGACTTGTACTATTATATTCACACGAGCGAGTGCAGTAACCAGGCGTCGTTCACACGCTGGTGAGTTGTACGGAGAAAGATTAATCGTGAAACTAATGCTCCGTTGCGTGAGAGACACGAGTGTTCGAGTATGCCGAATGAATTTCGTCTGCCAGTACTGTGAAGAACGAAGATTTGGGAAACGGCGTGGCGTGTTCGCGAGCATTGCTGGAGAAGGCGGCGGGCGCGGTGGCGACACGGCGGCGACGCGGGCGACCGAGCAGACCCGAGCAATCCCGAGGATAGCGCCGAGGTGGAGTCACGCGTCAGAGCTACAAGAGGCATACAGCATAAGTACCTGATATTCAGTAACCAGGGTAATCAGAGAATGGATGTCAGGGGAGGGGAATGTGGTGCGGACAGTAGCAAACCATTGAATGATGTAATTTACAAGAGATTGGTGTAGGGAATACGGATCACAGGGCAGCAAGTGTATGTTAAATCCAGTTGCTTGTAATGATCATGGTTCTTTTTTGTAATAAACCATTGTCAATTTCCATTGTATGTATGATCAGACCCGGAACCCATTCCTGAGAAGAATCCCTGTCCCCCTCTCTTTTATTTAATTTGTGTGAGTTAATTAACAACTCGTTTCATAACAAAAATACTGATATTTTATATTTTTAATTTCTTGGGTGAATCGAGAACATTATATACAGTGAGAATAAACATAGAACAAATATAGTGATACAATATCGCATTTATTTAATTAATAAAACGGAATTCTATGTCGATGTATGAATTATTGATGTTTTCCCCTATTTTTAAATTATATTAGTAAATCTGCATTCATTAGAAGAAATTCGCATATTCGAACTTAAAACTTCGCAATCAGAAGTTTAACATCTGGCAACATTGCTTCTGACCCAGTAAGCAGCACGGAGTAGGGATGAGATCCAGTGGCGTAGCGTGACTCACACTTTTGGGGATGCTCAACAATAACACACAAAATGTCACTATCAACTACTTCATCTAACAGGCGAACGCAACACAAGGCAGATACACTGGGACTAATTCCACGATCTCGATTGCTTACGACGGTGTAGGCGCTTCCCACAAAATCCTCACAGCAGTCAGGGCTGCCGATGTCTTGAAAGCAAATTATACAATGGCTCAGCTTCAATTCTTATACGCGAATGGCAATAAGACCATTTGTTAATTTATACATTGCAGACTTAAATAATATGTAATCCATTTAAGAGATAATACAATTTCTTGGATATTAATTAAGAAATAGTAGTCAGGCACTATTTCTACAGTTTGTACCCATGACCAAGCGGGGACTCCCGAGTGAGAGAGAGAAAGATAATTTACTGACCGCCTGAAGTGCACAAACGAGCTTCTTTCCGCAGTAGACGCTAGCGTAAAGCAGTCGGCTTTCTCTGGGCCAGAGGTGAAGAGGGGAGAGGGGAACCTCGCCATCTGCGCATGCGTCATTGCTCGTCGCAATCTGGCGGCAGACGCTAAAGTATTTTAGCTTCCAAGCAATCAGAGGCCAGCTTCAACAGCCCGCCGAATTCAATCATAGGAAATCAATTTAAAATTAATACAAAACGTGTTTCGCTCAGCAGACCACTTGTAAGATTATCAATTCAGTATTTAAGGTTCTTATATACGGGGATGCTCAGCATCTCGGCGTACCCTGACGCTACGCCACTGACGAGATCTCTCACACAATAAGTCGTTTCTCACTCACTACAGTTTTCGGCCATTATTTTTATTGTTGGGGCGTTAATCGTAATTTTACAATTATCATTTTTCTATTTCGGTGTACTTTTTAAATAATTTATGATTCATTTGCAGGGTTGTAATGAAAAAACATTGTCGAAGCCATCATTTTAAATGGCAAATTCGAGGTGAGAATATATTACTGTCACGGATCTCTATTATACCCACTTCAATTATACCCACATGTGCCAATTCAATTTAACCATCTTCAATTTCCGTTAAGATTGGCATTTGCGATGACTATCAATAAGTCTCAAGGCCAAACGATGTATGTTTGTGGCTTATTTTTGAGCACACCATGTTTTTGACATGGTCAATTATACGTGGTATGCTCTCGAGTGGGCAAACCATCCAGTTAATTGTGTTAGTTAAAGATGGCATAACAAAAAATATTGTACACTCTATCGCGTTGAGGGATTGATATGGTATTTTAGTAAAAATATTATAATTAGCAATGTATATCATTTCAAAAAATAAATTACAATAAATTAAAAATATAAATGTTTGTTATTGTGTTATTTTTATACTCCATCATCGTTCACAGCGCTCCATGACTCTTCAAATCATATATACTACATCCTCAAACACTGACAATAAGTTAGTCATTTTTTTTTCTACTAAAATAATCCTAGGAATAATTTATATGGCAAAACAACGTTTGCTGGGGTCAGCTAGAATTCTATAAAATAAATACCAAATCCAAATAACTGATCAACAGACTAAATAGTATCTGAGGAAAGTAATGTAATAATAAGGAATTTCACTACAAGCACTACAAGATGGGAAATAACTAAAATAAAACAAATGTAAAATTATGGAAATAATAGCGCAAGTCACTCAAAATAATGACAAACAATCACAATGTAGATGCGCGATTCTGGTGATATTGGCGACAATTGCCAACACAAAAAGGAAATGAAAATACCCTACGACGCTTTGCAGTACATACTAGTCGCGCGACTTTTTTTGACGTCTCCCAGCGCGGGGTGCGGGGAGAGGACGTACTTGCCTACGTCCGTGCCTACGCGTGTTGCCAACTGTACCATTATTAACACTATTCGCGCCTCTTTCGCTCTTAATACAACAGGATATTATAAACGATAAATATAGAATAAATATTAATGTAATTAATAGCAACCACAAGTGAAAATAATTAATGATAATATTGCTTATTAATGAAATATATTAGTGTATATACTTATTTTTCATCTTATGAACAATTTGAATCATCGCTTGAATCCGAAAGCAGGGGTAGGTAGCCCTAATAATCTTGCCGTGCCGTCCCACGTGAGACCTAGATTTGACCAGGCCGTGCCGAGTCGTGCTAGCACTGCTGGGTTGAGCACTAGGGAGCTCAGACGTCAAGAAAAGTCGCGCAAGTAACGATCCATGCGACAGTAACATTTTTCAGAAGTTGAATTTTAGTCCTCACTATAAGGTGACGTAAATAAAAGATGTTACAGTTAAACAAAACAAACATTGAGTGGGGTGGTCTACACCCCAGTGTACCGCAGTGTTGCCAGAAGACGTACCAGGATCCTGGTACTTTTATCCTGGTATGTTTATCAGGATTTCAGTGAAGATACCGTGTACCAGGATAAAGACATCCTAGTACGTTTAAATACCAGGATTTTACGTGGCTGATTTAAGGACAGGGTTCGGCTCACTAAAACAACGGCGCACGGTTCACTTGCGCATGGTTCACTCGCGCGGACCACGAGAACGGACCACTCAGGGAGCGGGAAGATGCCTTTGTGCTTGCATTGTGCATTGTGCATTGTGCGATGTGCGATGTGGTGCGAATGTGTAATGGAGAATTACAATGGTTAAATGCATAAAATGCGTTGCATGCATAATGTTAAATGCATAAAATGCGTTGCATGCATAATGTTAAATGCATAAAATGTAATTATGCGTTGGACAGACTCAAGGATGTTTTATGTTAACGCGAGGGCCGAAGGTCCGAGCCTCGTCCTCAACTTGGACACGGGTAGCGAAGCGTCACGATTCCACACGAAAGTGCGTTGGCTGTTTGGCCGGGCACACTGTGGCGGCGCCGCGAGTGACTCGTTCGGAACCGAATCGTGTGCGTCAATAGGAGCCGAACCCTGTCCTTGAAATTTACCTTTTACGTCTACGGTAATTGACGTTGCACAATTTAAAATTCGTGTAATGTTTTATTCAGTACTTTAAAATTAACACCAACAATTCAAGTAACAATGATACTGGTGAAAACACTGCCGTAAAACAATAAAAAGTGAAACATGATGGACTTTTCTTAGCACAAGTTGTAGTAGAAAAGAATAGGTCTCAGTCTTCCATTTATTTTATCGATACAAAATATATCGATATTGAGTTCAGTTAAACGAAAATATCGCGTGCCTTAAAACATTTAGATACTTCCATTTATTTCCACTGCCCTTTGACAGATCATCAGCTGTTACGGTGACATCCAATAGGGAGCTTAGACATCACTACAGTAACGTCACTATGGTGACGTTAAGCTCCCGATTGGATGTAACAGCTGATAATCTGTCAAAGGACACTGTAAATAAATCGAAGAATAATAGAATTACAATCTGAAGAATTTCAGAATTTAAATCGTCATTGCTACCAGGAATTTTAGAGAAAGTACCAGGATTTTTGACGGTCAGTACTGGGGCATACATTTAATCATCTGGTGTACCGGTTGAGGGTTAAGATGGCTGAATACTCACCCCAGGTAAGAACTCGACCACACACATGAAGGAGAGGAGCAGTAGCAGCAGCTCACCCACACCTAAGCTCAAAGCGCTCACCACATCTCTGGAACATTCATTGAATCAACACTGAATGAACATGATTAAATCGGAAAACGAAACATTTCTAGACATCCTTCTCATCATCAGCAAACTACGTAGAAATTCAAATGTTCAATGATCTCAATTCGTGTTCTTGATGATGAAATTCTGTGTTCTAAAAATATTCAAAGGGTTTAAAAATTTCAGTTTTAAATATTCATTGTGGCGTTATTACTATATCCGTGTATTTATTAGTCGACATCACAATCATGATTGTGAAATATGTGAATATGATGTGAAAAAGATCACGTCCTTGTACAGAATCACTCTGCATATGCACACGTAATACACAGCATTAAAATAATTATTTCAAGGACACATATGTCATCCCAATCATTTAAAGAAGATGGCAGTGTAAAAATTTAGTCTCTATTGATTAATTGACTAGACACGTTATATATGCAAAGGATATGTAATGGCGGACTAGAATTCAAATGTCACAAATAAAGTGCAGTCGGTGGACCTGTGCAAATTTTCGGCACTTTTAAATTATTGTTTTAAAAGTGAAAATAACTTCATGCCTCTGTAACTTAACAATTCTCTCATTCGGACAGACAGACCTTTTACCAAACAAATATCTTTATTAAATCTCCTAACCTGAACGTAGGAATTTAATGCAATGATTGCACTCTTTAGTAAAACACGATTACAAACTTCTTTGGATTCAAAATTATTGCTTTTACGCTCAATTGATAATTTGAAATTTGATATATTATTACATTTCAATGGATTATTTATTTGACTTAGAGAAATAATGTAGCTAAATTTGGGGCAATATCTGTCAACTGACTTCTCCAAAAGATAGTTATGGGCAGAGGCGGGATTCGGGGGGTGCAAGGGGGGGCAACTGCCCCCCCAATGTTGGGACATATTTTAAAAAATATATTTAGATATTGCATTCACGTTTATGTTAAAAAAGATTTACTTTTTCTGAATTTTCAGAAGAATTTTAATAATAATTAAGGGAATAATAATTTTATTAAGCTGAGATAATACCATACTGCATAAATAAATTGGCAAACATTAGTTCAATATTATAAAACGTGCGGGATAATGTTCAGCGTTACTGTGAATATCCCGTATTAAAAAAAAATCCTTCAATTATATTTTGCTTTTGAATGTTATTTACTTAGAAATTAAACAGTTTCATGCGTAAAATCATGGTAGGTTTGACATCTTGTACTTCCTACTCAGTTTCGAACTTACGCGAAAGAGAGAACGAAGTCTCTGTTCTTTCGGAGCCCTCAACGCATCCACAGTACGTCCTTTCGGCGCTGTAAATCAGTGGGGCCAGTGGCGGGCTTTCTCACGCCACGACACTCACTCACACACACACACCACATAAATCAGCCCAGCTTATCGGAATGACCAACCTCACAAGCGCTGAAAGAGGTGTCAGGAAACAGTGGGCGGCTTGCGGTACGATTCATTATAATCGGTACTATTCACACGTAATTCGTTTAATTCGCACTTTTGGAGAGAAATGTCTTGTAAATGGTGTGGAAAGTTGATTCTTAGTATTTTGCTTATAGACCAAAATAAATACTCTATTATTAATAATAAAATTAAAAAAGGCTTAACGACAGCTGTCAAAATAAATCAGTTGTTAATTATAATAAGCCTGTTGTCCACCCATTTGGTTCTCTCATTTTTAAATTGTTCTTGCGGGCTGTGAAATAAATGTTTGTCCAACATGAATGCGGACCACTGTCCTGGTCCTCAGTCAGAGGGCTTTCGGTATGGGTGACGATGACATCTCTGCGACGTCATAAGAATAAGAGCTCAGTTGAGTTCTTGCAGTACTGGTGAACGCACGAGCTTTGATTATAGTGAATCGAGCCAGATCAAGAAATTAAGAAGATTTCAGCTCTTGTATCTGACAGGTGAGAAATTAATGTTAATTCATCGCGATTAGTTCAAATTAGTATTTAATCAATAGCTGATGAATAATACAAGTGTTATTGTTTACTGAAGGAAATGTGACTTTACTAGACGACAATCTCATAGATACTTTGTTCTCCTAGAAGTTATAGCAAAATAGCAAACTTCGGTGGCCATTGACTCACGTTATTCTAGTATCCCCTGGGTAATCGAGAGAATAACATCTCTTCGTTAATGACGACAGAGGAGGGTCAAATAATACGTAAATCTACTTTGCAGCCTACCCAGGAAAAATGATGATCACGCTAGGCCACTGATAATAACTTCCCTTCTCTGTTATTATAAATGAGAATCTGTTGTTTTAATCTAATGTCGGTTGTATTATTATAACAAAGTTTTATACAACAAAAAAGTTTTTTGGTTCTTTTTTGGACAACAGAGCAACTTTTACTACAATAATTTAAGAAAGGTTTGTTATTGCTATGAATCGTTAAAGTTCGTGCATTGTAAAGTTCGGCAAACGGACAGTTTTGTCCACTTTCCAGAATGTCAAATGGTTTTATCTCGACGATTTAGCATTGCGTAGCTAATATTTATGTACTTCAATGCACGCAATTTGTATGTCATTAAAACTGTAAATTTTAATTACAATTCAAATATTTCTATCATTGAATTCTAATACTTAACACTGATCATTATTTGTAAAGAAAATTATTTGATCGTCACTTTCCTCAAATAATTTAATTTCGATATTCAATTTTATACTCAACATGTGAAAAATTGCTACATTCATGTAATTATTTTATTCAGAAACAAGAACAAAATGGTGAAAGTAAAATTTTTACATATGTTTTTTCAAAAAATCTATTAATGATTAAAGTTTAAGTGTACCGTCACACAAAATTTGACATTAATAATTATGTATCTTTATTCGATTCTAATACCGCGGGATTTCATGGAATTGCATGTCTGTTTTTTGTTATTTGTTAACTGTGACGTTATGGTAACTGTGAAGATGAAATGATATGGTGAAGATAGGGGGTGAAAGGTCGAATAGAAATGCAACCATGCCCTAGGCGGGAGTCGAACCCGCGATCCTTCGAACGATCGCTATCGCTAAGAACTACCGGAGTATATTACAGGTTTTTCTGTAGAAGTGGGTCGAAGTCAGTTATTTTTATGTATTTCTCTTTCGAAAGAAAAGTGAATTGGGCCAAGACAAAACCAACATAATATTTGCGATAATATTCTGATAACATTGTTTTCGCTTGAATCTATTTATTCCTGTAACTTTATTCGTGCATATGAACTTAGTGAATGGGTTGAATGGTACGGCATCTTGTAAGATTGCCATTTGTTCTCTCGCTTAATGTTTTTTCGTTTATTAAAATGGAATATATTTACTTTTATTAAACGCCTTTTGTACTACAGTGTAAATCAGGGTTCATCAAAAAGACGAGTCGAGAGCAAAGGGCCGACGGCAACAGCCGGAGCGGATGGGGGCAGCAGCAGCAGCCTGAGCGAGCGATTCCTGCTGAAGAGGGGAGAGGGGCGCGTTGAGAGGTAGAAGCGATAAGTCGGGAAGTTCTGTTTCATGCAAAACGTCAATGCAAAATGTGTCATGGCAAAAGGAAGCAAGAGGCTCTCGTAATAATAGTCCGATAATTTTTAAAAATTATAGGAAGAACAATTAAAAAAAACAGGAGATAATACAAAATGATTTGTTTCTCTGAAAAATTTTAACCATGTTAAAGAGTATAATCTACACGGTGAATCATGCAGCTGAGTACAAGTAAACTGATAAACGTATATTTTGAATATAGATTTTGTGAAATTTCTGATATGGAGTCAGATAACAAAGTTTTTGCTTTACCATTTTCAATGTTGACAGCGTAAATCACGATTTACATTTGAAAATATTGGATCTTCAAAATGATACGGAATTGAAAGACCAATTCCAACACCAGGGAGATCTACTTCATTTTTAATAAAACATTCTTCTGTTTTACTGCTTTTTACTGTTTCCTAAGCTCCACAAGCATGCTGCCATTATTTTAAGTATGTTTAGGTCTAGACATGCTTCTAAGCAATATTTTCTAGTATGAAAATTTGTAAATCGAGACTGAGAAGCTCTCACAGATTACAACTTCGCAATGTCGTCCTGAGGCCTTCCTAGAGTGAGAGTAGCCATACCTGACAAGTTAAGTTGCGCTCAATTATTGAGGCCAACTATTGAACGCATTCTGCGAGAAAAAAGATTTTTAAAATGTAGAAAGAATTAATTGCTTGCAGACGGAACACGGGTGACTGTGGACGGAATCACGTCAGTGCAGAGCGATATCAGTCTCCGGCGTTTGACACTTAAATTTCTCAGTGCTCCCGCTGGGTCCCGGCTGTCCGCTGAGAGCCGGGAGCAATCTGCCTTGGCACTACGGAGTGAAAGCCTGATGAGGCCTAATGTAAAATGAAGATTACCTATAAATAAATGTTAACTGTTGCTAACTAGATTTTTGCCTAACGCATATTCCTAGTTTTAAGTGCATATAGTGACTATTTTAAGTGCAAATATTGCCAATTTTAAGTGCATGGTTGCATGCATGTTTTTAACTTTTTTTGTGCGCGAAGTTATCGAGTCTATCAATAACAAACCATTTCTTTTGTCACAATTTCATATTCTGTTGTCCAAATTTTCAATAGAATTTTTTGTCATTACTACCAATATTCTGTTTTTTACTTTAATGAAATTCATTCTGACGATTTTCTCCAAAATTGATATTCCCCAATCGATCTGGCTAATGCCATGGCCCCTTGGAATAAGAAACCGATATTTTAATTTTGAGGGTACTTTACATGAAGCCTCTGGGACATTTTCAAAATTTTCAATGAACTTCCGTCAACACGTTTGATAAAAGTTTGTTGTTGGATAGTCTCAACGACGTTTAAGAGAATGGCGCACTGATTTCATGAAAATTGAAAAAAAATAAAAATTATTTCGACGTCTTCCTACAACTACAATTAAGTAGATTCAATTTTTTTCTTAATGAAATGTATTTATCAAAAACAGATCTTCAAATACAGTCATATTCGACTTTTCAAAAGCATGCATATTTTTTGCGAAATTTTCTGTCAAACAAAACAATTTTTATTTTCTTTAAACATTTTTTTCTTAAAAACCGCACATTTATTGATTTGGGACCTTGGATAGCATAAAGAAAGCTTAAAAGAATGGGGCAGGTCTCTTCCTACAACTATAATTGAGAAGATACAATTTTTTTCTTAATGAAATATGTTCATCAAAAACAGATCTTCAAGTATGGTAATATTGAATTTTTCGAAAATATGAGTATTTCTAGAGTAATTAGTCGTCAAAATTAATCGCCCGCTCTGAAAATCCTTGCCAGGATGTTATGTTATGTAAGAATTTATATATTTCATATTTCCTTGTTCGATTTTTACATTGGAGGTTTTCTGATATGTTTACAAATTAATGTTTTAGCAATTATTTTAAACCTATTTGAAGAAAATTAGAATTTGTATATTATTTTTATTTCATTATTATTATTCCATTACATCACGACTAAAGATCTTATGAGTCGGCTGAATATAAAATCTACTCCAGGTTGCAACCAGCTACCTAAGGAGCAGATTCGGTGAATATCAGTGCCTCTACAATACTTTACGCAAAATGTGGGCTGTTCCAAATAATGCAATTTCTTGCACTTCCCAGTCTTTTGAATTACCTGGGAGTTTAGACAAGTTCTTACTCAAATTTTGCGGAACAAATCCCAGAGCTCCGATAACTATCGGGACGACCTGTGCTTTTACGCCCCACATTCGGCTGATCTCGATTTCCAAACTCTTGTATTTAAGACGTTTCTCTGCCTCCTTCGTAACGACGTTTTGATCGCAAGGTACAGCAACATCGATAAGTAAACACGATTTTTTGGCCAAATCCCGGATAACTATATCCGGTTTGTTTGCCGCTATCGTGCGATCAGTTTGAATTTGTTGGTCGTACAATATCGTACACAATCCAACAGACGTCACCGGTTTCGGTGAGTGTTCGTACCACTTGGGGCATGTGTTTGGAACTTCGAGGGCGGTACAGATCTGCCAGTGGAGGTAGCTACACACCCTGTCATGTCTTTTAAGGTATTCGGTCTTTGCTAGGATTGGACAAGCTGAGACAATATGATCAATGGTTTCTACTTGCTCCAGGCAAATGCGGCATTTATCATCTTGGGAAATTTTGAGAACCGCTTTATCATAATGTCGTGTTCTCAAGGCCTGATCTTGGGCAGCTATTACAAGTGCTTCCGATTCTGGCTTCATCCTTCCCCTTTTAAGCCACATAAATGATTGATCTTTATTGATCTGCACCTTGTCCATTCTTTTTAGGTATTGACCGTGGAGTGGTTTGTCTCTCCACGATTTCTTTAACATTTTTTGTGTCTCACACTTCATGTTTAGCAGCATCAGAAGTTCAGTGTCTGTGTTATTCGACGTGTCTTGCCTAGTTTTCTTCGCAATGTTTCTTGCTACACTAACAATGCCTCTGTTTCCCATTCTTCGGTCAGATTTCATGACCTGCCTCATTAGAGGGTCGTCTTGATGGCTGACTACATACTTACCCAACCCGACTATTGCGTTGTGCCAGGAGGCCTCAATTTGTCTGAGGCCTCTTCCTCCTTCCTTACGTGCCACATAAAGTCTATGTATATCAGCTCGAGGGTGGGAAACATGATGCATTGTCAGCAGTTTTCTGGTTTTTCGATCCATGGTGCGAATTTCTTGCTCAGTCCAGTCCACTAGTCCAAAACTGTATTCGGCTACAGGTACCGCCAAACTACCTATTGCAGATATTTTATTCCTGGAATTCAGAGCGGACTGCAGGACCAGTCTCACTCTTCTATAATACTCCCTACGAATTCTCTCTTTCATTCTGTCATTCGAGATGGTTTCACATTCTTCAATGCCCAGATATTTGTAAGTTTTACCTGGCTCAAGATCTTGAATCACAGTGTGCGTATCAATTTCAATGTTCTCAGACGTTGTGAGTTTCCCTCTTTTTAAATTGATTTTTGCACACTTGTCAAGACCAAACTTCATGCAGATGTCATTGCTAAAGTCATTCACGACAGACAGCATTTGGGAGAGAATCGCTTCATTCTTGGCAAACACTTTCAGATCATCCATGTAAAACAAATGTGATACTGGCCTTTCATCACCATGGAGCTTAAAACCAAAGTCAGCTTGCGACAACTGTCTCGATAGTGGGATCAAACTAATGCAAAACAGCAGAGGGGATAGTGAATCTCCTTGAAAAATACCCCTGTTAATCTGAATACTTCTTGTTTCTACTGCTTCCTTTCCGCTGTGGATTAGTAACCTGGTACTCCATGACTTCATACTAGCCTTGCAAAACTCAACAAGTCTAGGATGAAATCGATAGATCTCCAGGGTCTTCAAAATCCAATCGTGTGGTACACTATCAAAGGCCTTTTGGTAGTCAATCCAAGCCATGCTCAAATTACGTTTGCGTTTCTTTACATCATTCAAGATGACTTTATTCAGTAGCAAGATTTCCTTACACCCATAAGAGCCTTTACGACATCCTTTTTGTTCAGCTGGCATTAGATGATTCTTATCTAGATGTCTATACATTTTGTCAGCTATACCTGAAGTTATAACTTTGTACAGTACTGGCAGACAAGTAATTGGCCTGTAGTTCTTCGCCAAAGAGCTGTCTCCCGCTTTGGGTAGCAAATACGTGATGCCGCGTGTGAGCCATTCCGGGATTTCCTTTGGGTTTTCAAAAATTTTATTAACAGCCTTTGCTAGATGAGAATGTATTGCTGTTAATTTCTTAATCCAATAAATCTGGATCTTATCAATCCCGGGGGACTTCCAGTTTCCCATGTTCTTAATTGCTTGGAAGAGGTCCTCTTCCGAGAATTGGTGAACATCTTCCACTGTTTCTACAAGTTCATCGGCAGCATCAACTTCAGATTGAAGCCAAGATGCGTCTTTGTTGTAGGATCTGCTCTCTTCCCAGATTCCTGCCCAAAATGCTTCGACGTCATCTTTTGAAGGAGTAACAGCTTTGCCATTCGGTTTTGAGTCAGATTGCGATAGAATCTCTTCGCGTCTGTTTCAAACAACCGGTTCTGTACACGGAAATATATTCTACGTTTGTAACGTCTAATTCTTTGAGCCCATGCTTGAATTTTCTCTTTTAGCTTTTCAACTACCATTAGCCTGCTGGTGTCATTTTCAATTTGGTATTTTTGTTCAACATTGAATATTTTTCGTTGAACTTTAGAGGTGTGCGTTGATTTAGAAGATGCCTCAGCTAAGAATGATATTTCACGCCGGGTGTCGGCTATCCGTTTCATAATTCTGTTCATCCATGGGGGTACAGAGCTGTTTACTCTGTTTTGCTGTCGGCCGTCGGTGTTCTTGGCTGGCCCCAAAATTATCTGAGATACTAGATATCCAGTTGCATATATGATGTGATTGATTTCAGTAATATCTAGATCTCTGCCTGGGGTCTCCACCACCTCATTTAAGACAGAATTAACTGTTTCTATCACTCTTTTAGCTTTGGCATTTTCGTATATTCTCCTCAACGGTTCGCGAGATTCAAACGGAAGTTGACTAACTCTTTCTATTTCGCGCCGAAGGAGATTTCGCATCATGTCCTTATCGTGTAATTCATTGCCAGATGAGTTTTCACCACTGACGTGTGTTTCACTGGAAAGCGATGAACCTTCCACGGGATCATCATTTTCAAGTTCTACATGTTCGTCATGTGGATTGTTCGAGCGAAGTACATATTCCGCATTTCTCTCAATGTCAGCAAGTTGATCTGCTGTGAATTTTCCACTGCTGAGTATGTATCGTCGTTGACTGGCAAGCTTCTTTGAGTCTAGGGTAGGTCTCATATCTGGGTTCCGCTCTCTCCATACCTTGAAAACTTCTATTTCAGAGCCCCCATTTTTCGCTTTTGCGTAGTAAAAGCACCACATCACCTCCTTTAATTCATCCCGGGTCCATCTCTGACGATGGCTTCGAGCTACTGCCGGCTCTGGGTCCCTGGGACTAGCATCCGTGGGATGGCCAGACGTCGACAAGGTGACATTAGCTCGGTTTCTGAGCAGGTATGGGACATTGGTAGAACAAGGCACGTTAAGATTCATTACATTGCTTGTTCTATCCATTTTGCTCATTGGTTTGAATTGAAGATTCGCAGGACGCAAGTTCGAGTTCACAGATCACACTTAACCCTCGGGTTGTTTCCTGCCATCCGTTACTGCGACCCACAGTGGCCTCGGGGCATCCCCCCGCAGGGCCCAGCAAGGGGTCCCTCCGATCGCCAGTCGGCATTACTAAACCCTACGGGATTTTCACTGACTGCTGAAGGCAGCCTCCTTCACTGGCTAATGCAAGGTTCGGGCCTCCACTCTAATCAGTGGCCTGGTGTGCCAAACCAGTTTCTCTCCTGTACCCTCTATGGGCCGACAACAGGAAGTCCAAAGGTTCATGACCCTTCCCTCTCTACTTACTTCCCACTCTCCTCAAAATGGAGTACTTCTTCGTCTGACCCCTCACCTTCAACCCATTCAGCCAGGGAGGCCCCACCGGTAGCTAGGCTACCACTGACATAGCTTTAAGGCTCATGGGGGTACTCAAGCTCCACCACCAACTGCAAGGTCGTGTACTCCCTAGGTGGAGTCATTATTATTATTATTATTATTATTATTATTATTATTATTATTATTATTATTGATGTGATGCCGTGCATTCTCAGGGTAGAGAACGTTTTCAGGGTTGGGAGGCGCAACGCCCCCCGAGGCGAGATGCTCCCGCAGCAGGCCTCGGCGGATGCGCTCAGCTCGCTACCTGCCCCCGCGGAGCCGACGACCGCACCGTTCACTAAAAACCGCCTTGAAATGCTACCGTGCTCACCGTCGGCACCGCGTTGAAGGGTTAAGAGACCATTGTTGGAGAATTTTAAGTAATCAAACAATATTTGAAATATCTTGCGATGCTCGAAAGACTCAGCAATCAAACGATATTGTCACAAGATTCTGAAAATTTCATGTGGAAAATCCAGTAAACGATGGGGGTAGAGAAATGCCACCTTTTGTTCGCCGGCCCGCTCTCCTCAGTGAGCAACGTTATTCTGTGAAGTTTTTCCTGCGCACAGTACCTGAACCCCCCTGAATTCATTCGCCCAGGAAGGGAGGGGGGGTCGCCTTGTACGCGACAAGTAGCACTGAGGGATTGTAAGGGTTAGAGGATGCTCAGGTAGCTCAATGATATCTCCTTCTCCCTTCCTTCTCAGAAGGGCAGCTTTTCCGTTCGCGCCAAAATTCCCCATCTTCATTCTATATTTCTTAACAATTTTGTCAGTACATTTCATAAAATAATATATTGTTTGGTATTCAACTGTTGGTACTGTTAAATGTTAATTGTCATGAAAAAAGAATCCAATGAAACACAAGAAACTGAATTATCACTCACAATTTTAACAGAAATTTTCATTGAATAAATGTATTGATATCGAACTTGATATTATTAATAGTATTATTATTATTATTTATAAATAAATGCCTTTAGCAATATCGAAGAAAGGTGTGACTGTCATTACAACATGTACAGGAAATAGGGCATAAATAATAAATATAAAATATAGTACAAAAATTAATGTAATGCAAAAATAAATTACTGAGTGCAAAAATTAAAATACTTTAAAACCGAAACCAAATAGCACAACAAAAGTCAACAAATTCAACAAGAGTACGATGTCAAAGGCCGAACCTAAAGTCTGGAATTTTCAATAGAATAGAATAAGGATAGAAATAAGGAAAAATAGAATAATTATACTTGAAGGACAAAAATCCAAGAAAAATGAAATGAGGAAACATATGCAGAAACGTTGAAAGAAAACACCATATAATTTTTTCGATTGCTTGAAAAATATTTTTTAAACAAATATTAAAGGTGGGTACTTCTAGGGTTCTCAGACATCAAATTATAAATATACAATTAATAACAACAATTCAAAACCTGTACAATGATATGACAAGCTGCATCAAAATTGGAAGAAAGGTAACGAATCCAATTTACATCTCCAAAGGTCAAGAATGCTGTATAGTACCTACTCTCTTCAAAATATATTTAAACGCTGCTCTTGAAAAATGGAGACGTAAATATCGAAATACGGAGATAGAAGTTAACAATGATAACTTTTTTACCCTTCACTTCGCTGATGACCAGGTTATTCTGGCCAAAGATGAACAAGATATAGATTATATGCTCAGGAAGCTAAATGAGGAATATACAGCTTGGAGTATAACTATGAATCCAATGAAAACTGAATATGTTGTTGCGGGAGCACAAGGAACTAATTTAGTAATTGAAAACAGGTGTATTAAAAATACAGCAGCTTATAAGTACCTTGGTGTACATTTATCAAAGGAAGGTGGATGTGCAGAAGAAGTAAAACATAGGATCTCTCAAGGAAGAGTAGTGACAAGACTGTTGAATAATGTTTTAGCCAAAAAATAACAAGCAAGACAATGATAAGAATATACAAATCATTGGTTCAAAGCGTATGTACATATGGCTCAGAAGTTTGGATTCTTAATCAGAGCGAAGAACAAAAATTAAAATCAATGAAAATGAACTACTGGAGACGCTATTGTGGCCTTACACTCCTGGATAAAGTACCCAATGTTGACATAAAAAATCAAAGGGGTATTAATATTAATATAATGGAAGTAGTTGATGCTAAAAGATTGAGGTGGTATGATCATATCCAAAGAATGACGGAAAGTCGGTGGCCTAAGAAAATTTTGAAATGGTTACCTCAAAGAAATAGGAAACGTGGCAGACCGAGAAAAACATGGGAAAAGGAGATAGAAAGGCAATGAAGGAACAAGATCTTCAAGAGGAAGATTGGGAAGATCAAAGGACGTGGCGACTAGGATGCGAGAAGCGGCGACAGCTGTAAAGAACCTCGCTAATACTACTTCTAGGGTATTCACAGCGCGCTAAAAGCTGTAATTTGTTGTTCAGATAAATTATGAATCAGTTTCTAACTATGAAACTTGTTCAGATGAAACTATAAGTGCAGCAAAGAAAACAGCATACTTTCGTCTGAACACATCAGATACTACAGATACTTTCGCTTAGTGAATCTACTCATACTAGTTTAGTGAAGTATACTCATTAATAAATGAAGAATAATTGATTATCATTACATTAATTCCTTGCGTGCAATTAAAAATTCATAACTAACAATCAGAATTTAGAAAAAGAATCAAAATCGTTTATTTATGCCATTATAACACAGAAGTGGCCATCATATTTCCAGTCGAGCATGAAACATGAACAAAAATGTACATAACAGACTACGTAATAACTGCCAGTGGCGTAGCGTCAGGGGACGCTGAGATGCTGAGCATCCCCGTATATAAGAACCTTAAATACTGTATTGATAATCTTACAAGTGGTCTGTTGAGCGAAACACGTTTTGTATTAATTTTAAATTGATTTCCTATGATTGAATGCGGCGGGCTGTTGAAGCTGGCCTCTGATTGCTTGGAAGCTAAAATACTTTAGCGTCTGCCGCCAGATTGCGACGAGCAATGACGCATGCGCAGATGGCGAGGTTCCCCTCTCCCCTCTTCACCCCTCGCCCAGGGAAACGCGACTGCTTTACGCTAGCGTCTACTGCGGAAAGAAGCTCGTTTGTGCACGAGAGCGCAGCACACTTCAGGCGGTCAGTAAATTATCTTTTTCTCTCTCACTCGGGAGTCCCCGCTTGGTCATGGGTACAAACTGTAGAAATAGTGCCTGACTACTATTTCTTAATTAATATCCAAGAAATTGTATTATCTCTTAAATAGATTACATATTATTTAAGTCTGCAATGTATAAATTAGCAAATGGTCTTATTGCCATTCGCGTATAAGAATTGAAGCTGAGCCATTGTATAATTTGCCTTCAAGACATCGGCAGCCCTGACTGCTGTGAGGATTTTGTGGGAAGCGCCTACACCGTCGTAAGCAATCGACATCGTGGAAGTAGTTAAAGTGTATCTGCCTCGTGTTGCGTTCGCCTGTTAGATGATGTAGTTGATAGTGACATTTTGTGTGTTATTGTTGAGCATCCCCAAACGTGTGAGTCACGCTACGCCACTGATAACTGCATCAACTACACACATTGAATGAATAAAATAAAATTGAAGTGAACTTTCATTTGACACTAGCTTACCAATAGATGAACACAATATATTTAGCATTAATAAATAAAGTATTTACATGTAAAGCATTTGGTCTTCGCATGTTACAAATGTAAAATTTATAAACGTCAGATGTGTTTACCCGTTCTAAAATGTAGTACGTCAGCAAACTTTTTGTATCAGATGCGACTCTTTTTCACTTTCCGATATTTATGCATGTATTTTCTCTCATACCTTTCTTTACATTTCGTGGTAAGTAATGTTTACATGGTTTTTTCAGCTTCTTCAAATATTTCATCTGTAGTATGTCCAATGTATTTCATTTGAAAGCATTTCCTCCCCCCCCCAAGGTACTAAGGTATAGAGACGTATAGAATAGAAGGCCCACTAAAATGTAGGTCTATTTCAGAAGCAATACATTATCAAATGCATGCCTCGAATGGTAAAGGTGTGCTTGATTTCTCAAAATGTAAATTATTTCTAAATAGAAATGAAAAAATGTAGAACGTAACACGTGGATAATGGGGTGTAATTGCTCTCGTGATAAATAATTAAACTAGTTCTTATCGTCGCCGGGTTCCTTAAAAATAACATTCGAGCAATAATACCCTTCTTTCTCCATTTGTTTCGTTATAGAAATTAACGAGTTTTTTTTTACTTTCTCGCGTCTTCTTACACAGTATAGAGAAAGTATTGCAATGCGGAAAAAAACGGAGAATTTTCGGCATAAAACATTTGCCGGACCCTGATTACGAAAAATTGGACAAATCTTTTTACTATACATATAACATTCCTCTAACATTTTGTGTCGTGAAAATCCATGTTTTGTGTGTCTTTAATACTGAAAAACCTACTGACGGCAAAAACGTCTGTCCGTCATTGGTCAACGCTAGCGTCTAAACCATTCAGCCGATTTTCTCCAAAATTGATATTTCCCAATCGATTCCCCGATCGATGTTGAGACCCTCTGTGTTTGAAACATAATTTTCATTTTGGAGGATACTTTAAATGAAGTCTCAGCAATATGCGAATCCATTTTAGAAGATATATGAATTGGATTTAAATTTAATCATTTGTAGGCGACATGCATTGAAAGAATGAATCGAATTAGAGGCAGATTTTATGATGGTATTTTTTTAAATAGCGATCAAAATCCCCCAAAATGATATCATCTTGATATTTATATGTGAGTTCTGAAAGGGATTTCTCTAATGGACCGTATTTGGAGGCATACTACACCGACGAGTTAATGGTTTGCGCCAATCACATTGGAGATTGATCGTCTTGGATATGTTTAAAGTATAATTGCATGGTCAAGTTCCTGTTCCTGAGATTTCAAATGATTATCTACTCTTTGTAGTATACTCGACGAAGTGCTGTTAGCAAAAAAATAAAACAATTATTAGCATTAAAAAATCTTGATCGTGCAGAATTTTAAGTAGGCAGTGAAAATGCGCATTGGCACGAAGTTTGTCAACATTCCTTGTTAGAAACGAAAGTATTAGTGTTTAATGGGATCATAACGGACCTTTTTAACAAGCATGCTTTATGAAAAACTTATGCTGTCATGCTTCCTGCTACTCCATGGTTTACAAATGAGTTGAACATTCTCATGAAAGATAGAAGTTCTGCGTTAAGCCGTTCTAAACCTATTAAAACAGACGAAAATAAAAATGAGTAAAAAAATACTTTGAAATTTCGTAAAGCAACAAGTCAGGAACGCCAATATTACTTCGTAATTTCTACAACAAATTTTTATTAATTATTCTATCATAATCTTTTCCAAGCAAACTCCAGTACAAAGGGAATGGGAATGGGGAGACGTTAAAACGTCAGGAATTTGCAAATCTAAGTAAAATCACAGTTCATTAGAAATTATCGTAGATGGCCTTAACGATTTTCTTGAATACGCTGGAAATTGGATTGACCCGAAAGTAAAGTTACTATATATGTTGGAAATTTACACCTTCCAGCAATGACACGTTCTATTTGAATAATGCTGATTGCCAAGAAGTCGAAAAATAGTGAAAGCACTCAAATTAAATTCAAAAGGCTCCGACTATGTAACGGCAAACAAAAATAGTTTTGAAAGATATTCCTCCAGCTCTCACTCATGTGAAATGATGTTGTGCATCGGTTCAAAATTTTTTAGTGTGGGTATAAATTAGTTCAAAATTAGTACAAAATTGTGGTATATTTGGTTTTTTTGTTTAAAGCGTTTTTCTCGTGTGGGTGTACCAAATTAACGTTAAGTTAGCGCACCCACGTTACATGTTGTAAATTTTGAAATTCTGCATTGGTAGAAAATTTTTTAATGTGGGTATAAATTAGTTCAAAATTATGGTGTTAGAACAAAATTATGTTTTTTTAATTTTTTGATAAGTGGGTGTGCTAACTATACGGGCATGCCCAGCAGTGCGGCAGTCGATCGCAGTCCACCAACCTGTAGCGTCGAGGGACGGCAGCGCTTTACAAGACAACGTGCGGATCTGATCGCCTAGTGGTATTCGTGAGTCAAAACGTTCGGCTGAGGACTGTACCGTCATGTTTTACCCCAAGTAGAGAATCAGAAGCCAATTTGTTAGAGTTTTGGTGCAAGTAAAAGAGATTATTTCGTTACGTTTGGTAACATAAGATCGAGGTTTTAATATTAGGTGGATTTTTAAGTATTCACTGTCGTATTAAAATGCAGATAAATTCTAATTGCAAATTCTCTGTAATATTTTAAAACGAAATTCTATAGAATTAAATGGCCATTAAAATAGGTTAAAGAGGTACTTATAAATTTAATACTATTTTTCGAAGGTAATTCAAAGAATGCATTCTGTATTCTAGAAAGTCTTCATTTCAATTGCATTTAATTTCAGTGAGAGAAAAAGTTAGAGAAACAGGGCAGAATTAATGATTAAAAGTTAAGGGAGTCATTAGAAACATGAGAAATGTGAATTAGACTAAAAACTTATCCATCAGATATTCAAATTGTTATTACTCCCAAACGGTTGTATATAAAATTTCCCCATTTATGTTTTTTTACATAGTGTATATAAGTGTATTTACAGATTGTGCATTTCTTTCAGGAAGTGTTCTATATTTTTGTCATTGTATTTTTATTGATATTGTGTGTGATAGAACTATTTTTTCAAGTGTGATTAAGCATTTATTAGTGAAATGCCGAATACTGTCGCTTCCGCACCATTCAGTGTATCTTTATAAAAATAATACACTGTTTTAGTTAAATTTCAATTGTATCTGGTTTTCTTATTTGTATCGGAAAGACGAACCCATACTTTGTGTTACGATAGGAGGCTATCTGCTGTATGCAATATCCATTGATATCCATTGATGCCACATACTCATCAAGTGGAAATAATCTGCTCATGTGTTTCGACCTGGCAATGGAGAGGTCGGTGACAATCTCCAATTTGTTTTTCCAACATGGATGGTAGTGTAGTGTATGAAAGAGTGTGTGTAAAAGAAATGGATAAGACAAGGAAAAGGAAGGAACAATTGCGTTCTTTCCATGGCCCGCTTGTGCGAGTATTGCTTCAACATTCGCCCGGATAGTGATCTGAGAATCCACGGAAAATTGCCGATCGAAACAGCAGGCCGCTAAAAGTCATGCCATCAAAAGACTGCGGCAGTACTGCCAGTTCGCAAATGTGAAGCCACTGCTCGACTCCAGCGCCATCGCACAGGATAATCAAATGACAATGGCATTACGTGGAGCGCCAGAGGAACCGTCATCCGCACCCCTGACCTCTGCCCAGCAGGCGAGGGCTGTGTTTACGCCACTGTGGAATCCCTCCCTAATGTCATCGCCGGGCGATGTGTGCTAATAAACAGACCGACGCGGCGCTCAATTACGTGATTCAATTACCCCATGACGTCCATGTTATGCTCTAGCTACTCGTCGATGCCATCGAGCGCTGAACGCCGTTTTGTTGCGGCCAAGGCCCGGACTTCATCATGCAGCAATGTGTATAGCATAGGAAAAAGCGAGGACACTCCCGAGTGTACCGTTTTTACTTTCCCTTATATGTACTTATATACGGAGTAATAAGGAAAGTTAAGCAATGCTGCGGAAAATCGATTTCGAGATTTCAACGGAAATTACGTTTTGGGGTCTCCTGATACCGAAAAACCAATTGAAAGGAAAACGTCCGTCTGTCCGTCTGTCTGTCCGTCTGTGAACACTGCTAGCGCCTAACCCATACGTACGATTTCTTCCAAAATGGATATTTCCCGGTCGATCTGATTCTAGTCGAAGCTTTGAGATTTTGAAAAAGATTCTTCAATATTTGGGGGTACTTTACACGAAGCCTCCCCCCCGACATTTTCAAACTTTTCTCAAAAACGGCTCCAAATTTTTTCTTTAAATTTCTTGTAAGAATAGAGTAAAACACCCTTATAAAGGTGGCATAGGTCCGATTTTCACGGTTAACTCTGAATATTCGAAAATCGGAAAAGTTTGAATTTTATTCGGCGACTTCCTCCAACTACAAAATTGAAGATAGAGATTTTCCCCCAAATAAAATTTGTTCTTCAAAGTGAGTTCTTTCATTAAGTTTATGTAAATTTTAGTAGTTTTCTGGCAATATTGCGTGAAATATTCGCAACTTTAGAAATTTACAAAAACAAGACTTTCTCAAAAACGGCTCCAAATTGTTTCTTTAAACTTTGGTAAGGATAGTGCTAAATGTACGAGATGAAATAAATGCCAGATTAATCTATTCTTTTGTTTTTTCAAAAATTTCAAAAATTTAATATTTGTCTCTCAACTCGATAATATTTACATTAGTGGCAATTCGTTCACATTATTATATTTACGAGAACATGTGCTTTAAATAATGTCGAGTAAAGTTTCTCGATAAACCCCACCGTTTTCTTTGAAAACTAGCTCAAAATTCCTCATTTTCAGAGACAGTTAAACGCCATTTTCTCATAAAAGGCTCCAAAATGTTTCTTCCAACTTTTTGGATAGTGCTAATTGCACGCTTTAATATGAAATAAAGTTTAATTTGGAGTATATTTTTGCTTTTTCAAAAATTACACACATGTAATTGTTTGAAAAATCTGTCACACTTTTAATATGCACTTACCAGAAATTTGTAATAAACACTGTTGTATTTGTGAGTGTAAGTGCTTCAAATGATGTTAAAGAAAGGTTTTTGAAAACTCAAAACTTTTCTGTGAAAAAGAGCTTCAAATTTCGCATTTTAACATCTATTAGAGCTGTTCCAAAGACGATTAAGATTAGTGGAGATAGCGAGGAGATACGCGCGATTATGTACCTCAACATCGGTATGTCCTTAGAATAAATATTATGTATACTTTTTTCTATATCATTCAATTTCAGGTAATATATTCTTTATCGATAAGAAAATAAGTACCATTCTTTCTGTCATTCCTAAATAAATAAGATAACTATTTCAAATTTCAAACGATATTTCAACAATTATTTCTTCTGGGACAGTAACGCGCCGAGTACCAGCTAGTATATTTTCAGTTTTGGAGGTTCTATACATTAATCCCCTGATGTTTTCAAAATTTTATGGAAAGTGGCCGCGATCTTTTTCTTAAAATATTTTGCTGGAATAGAAAAAAGTACATTTTTACAAAGTGATGTAATACTGCCAGGAAAATGAATTTTCGGCAGAAAAACCTTTATTACAGGGCCCTGTCACAGAAAAAGTGGAAAAGTCCCATTGTTAAATTTAGAAAAAAAATCCTCTAAGCCGTGGAGTAGCTAGAATGTTTTGAGGGTCCTTGATACCGAAAAACTAATTGAAAGCAAAACATCTGTCCGTCCGTCTGTCTGCGAACAACGCTAGCGACTAAACCGTTGATTGATATCGAAAAATCGATTGACGGCGAAACGAACGTCCGTCCGTTTGCATGTGAACATCTGATTTTCGTTCATATGATTTTCTCCGAAACTGAAATTTCACAATTGATCTAACTGCTGTCCTGGTTTCTTGAATTTGAAATCGACATTTTAATTTTGGGGGTACTTTACATCAAACCCCTGGAACTTTTTTAAAATGTTCAATAAAATGGGTCAGACGTTTTTGATTAAATTTTGTCACACGATAGTCTGAAGGACGTTTAAGAGAATATTGCAGATCCCATTTTCTTTCAAAACTGATTTTTCGAAAATTGCACCAGTTAAAATTTTTTCCGGCGTCGTCCTACTACTACAATTATGAAGAGAAACATTTTTTCTTGATGAAATGTGTTCACGGAAAACATCTAGAAATAATGCTGTTGCGGCAATCTGCGCACCTTTGAAAGGCGCGCCAAGACAGCGGCGCGAAGCGGAGACTTCGCGGGAACACGGCTCGGCGCGCCGCGGCGGGCCGCAACCGACGCCGGCCTGTGAAAGAAGAGAGGCCAGCGGGCGAAGCCGGAGCCGGCAGGCGAGGCTATGTTGGGGCCCGCTATATAAGCGGCCGGCGGCGCTGAGGTAGGGAGTGAGAGTTTCAGTTGGATAGCGAGCCTGCGAGTGTTGTTAGTCAAGTGTGTATAGTGAAGTGGTGAGAAACTGTGCTACGTCATCGGACTTCTTCTTCTGGTTTTCGGTTGGACTTCGCTAACGACGGAACTATTCTTTGGATCTTGGAATTGTGTTTACCCACCTGCATTGTTGCTGGCTTATTAAGAATAAACAAAGTTGTTGAGAATTTGTGTTTCTTTGAACATAACAAATGCCAAGTTCAATTTTTCGAAAATATGAGTTTTTTCGCGAACTTTTGTGTTAAACATACGTAGATTTTATTTTATTTAAACTATGTAGTTTTTTAAAAACAACACAAAACTTTTTGATTGAATTTGGACCTTAGATGGAGTAAAGAAAGCTCAAGAGAATGGTGCAGGTTTCATATTCCTTGAAATGTTTCATTATTTGAAAATTAAAAAATATCGTCTTCTTCCTACTTCTACAATTGTAAAGATACAATTTTTACTTTCCCATATACGTACGTATATATGGAGTATAAGTAGCTTTTATTGTCGACAGAACAATTTTTATACATGGTGGTAGTTTTGCACTACATAGTATGTATATATTGGATGGTTGGAGAGTTCAAGATTGTTTTGACATTTCTTGCGTTATTTATAACAGTCTGAGGATTTTCCTCTCTTGTGTCACTGACGCACCTCTTTTGTATCATTTACACTATCATTACTTCAACAACCTACATCTAATTAAAATTACTTCACAGGCGACTCTGTCTCATCCTTATTGCTTTTATCTTCGCGAAATTCTCTTATCCTGAAATGGCCTAACACTAAGCACAGGTGTCACTGTCACGTCCTTGTTGTGCACTGATTACTATTTACACTATTTACATTTTAACTGCTCTATCACTTCACTATCTTCTTTGAAAGGGTGTAGGGGAGTAATATACATAGTATAGGGAAAGTTATGTAATGCTGCGCGAAAAAATGGCGATTTTCGGCGGAAAAAAATTCGTTGCCGGGCCGCGATAATGAACTAGTGGTGCTACAGAATGGCACAGACTTTCCCGTATAAGTTTTCTATTTCCTTGGGTATTCGCTAGCTATTCGGAATTGCCACATACTCTTTCTTGCCAGCTACCATCTATCACCGCCAAAAGTACATTTTTGGGGTCATTTTCTTAGTTTTTCGGTTTCCTATTGGTAGAACGAAAATATTAATTTTAGAATATTATAGAACACAAAAACCTAGCCGTAAATGGCAATTTTCTTTCAAAAATTATGTGCCGTTTAGGAGAAAATGGCGTTTTAGCACTACTGAAAATGCGAAATTTGAAGCTCATTTTCACAGAAAATGTTTGAGTTTTCAAAATACTTTATTTGAAGTTATTTGAAGCATTTACACTCACAAACATAATAATGTTTACAAATTGCTGGTAATGTGCATATTAAAGATGTGAGAGATCTTTCAAAAAAATTACAATTATGTAATTTTTGAAAAAACAAAACTATTACTCAAAATAAACTTTACGTCACACTAAAGGGTGTAATCAGCACAATCCGCTACAAAAGTTTGAAGAAACAATTTGCAGCCATACATGAGAAAATGGCGTTTGAGCGTTTCTGAAAATGCGAAATTTTGAGCTACTTTTCACACAAAACGGTAGTGTTTTCGAGAAACTGTACTTGACATTATTTAAAGCATATATACTCGTAAATATAATAATGTCAAAAAATCGCCGATAATGTAAATATTAACTTCGTGAGAGACAAGTAAACAAATTACCATTTTTGTAATTTTTGAAAAAAACAACCGATAGAGCAATATGGCTTTTATGTCATCTGAGAGAGTACATTTACCACTATCCCTACCAAAAGTTTAAAGAAAAAATTTGGAGCCGTTTTTGAGAAAATCTTGTTTTTTAATTTTTTGAAATTGCACATATTGCAGGCAATATTGCGCGAAAAATCCTAAAAGTTTCAAAAAAATGTAGATGACCTTAAAGAAAGAACTCACTATGAAGAACAAAATTATTTGAAGGAAAAATCTCCATCTTCAATTTTGTAGTTCCAGAAAGACGCCGTAAAAATTTTATACTTTTGCAATTTTCAAAAATTCAGAGTTATCCGTGAAAAACCGAACCTATGCCCGTTTTAGGGGATTTTTTTCTTAATTTAGCAACTGGTTTTTATTCACTTTTTCCTTTTCACGGCCCGGCAATTAATTTTTTTTCCGCCGAATATTGGCCATTTTTTCGCGCCGCATTACATAACTTCTCCTATACTGCGTATATCACTCTGTATATACGTACGTATAAGGGAAAGTAAAAAGTGGATTCTGTTGATAAATTAAGAAAAAAACTAGTGGTGCTACAGAATGGCACAGACTTCCCCTTATTAGTTTTCTATTTCCTTGGGTCTGGGCTAGCAAAAAGGAATTGCCACATACTCATGCCTGCTGCCATCTATCCCCGCCCAAAGTACATTTTTTTGACATTTTCTTAATTTTTCGGTTTTGATATTTGAGAACACTAAAACGTCTTCCTAAATGGCAATTTTCTTTGAAACATTTTTAGCCGTTTTTAAGAAAATGGCGTTTAAGCGCTACTAAAAATGCGAAATTTGAAGATCTTATTCACAGGCAATTATTGAGTTAAAAACTTTATTTGAATTCATTTGAAGCACTTACACTCACAAATACAAGAGTGTTTACACATTGCTGAAAACGTGCATATTAACCATGTGAGGGATCTTTCAAGGAAATTACGTTTATGTAATTTTAGCAAAAACAAAAAAATACCCCAAATTGAACTTTACGTCATATCAAAGAGTGCAATTAGCTCTATCCGTTCGTAAAGTTTGAACAAAAAATTTGGAACCATTTATGAGAAAATGGGGTTTGAATGTTTCTGAAAATGCGGAATTTTGAGGTAGTTTTCAGAGAAAACGGTTGAGTTGACGGTAAACTTTACTTGACATTATTTAGAGCACATGGACTCGTAAATATAATAATGTGAACAAATAATGTAAATATTACCAACGTGAGAGGCCAGCCAAAACAATAAAACTTTTGTATTAAAAAAAAGGAATACAGCAATATAGCTTTTATGTCATCTCATAGTGTGCATTTAGCACTCTCCCTACCAAAAGTTTAAAGAAAACATTTGGAGCCGTTTTTGAGAAAATCTTGTCAATTGTAATCTTTTAAAATTGCAAAATATTGCTAGCAATATTGCGCTAAAACGACTATAATTTCAAAAAAAATATACTTAATCTTCATGGTAAAATTTACTGTTGGGAACAAATTTTATTCGGAGGAAAAATCTCTATGTCCAATTTTGTACTTGTAGGAAGACGCCGGAAAAACTTCAAACTTTTGAAATTTTCGAAAATTCCGAGTTAACCGTAGAAATGAGACCAATGCCACCTTTGTAAGTGCATTTTACTCTATTCCTACAAAAAATTGAAAGAAAAAATTTGGAGCCATTTTGGAGAAAAGTTTGAAAATCTTCGGGGGGGTTCTTATAAAGTACCCCTAAATTTTGAAGTTATTAAAATCGCGGCGCCTCGAGTGGACACAGATTGGCCGGGGAATATTCATTTTGGAAGAAATCGCACATACGGTTTTTGCGCTATTGTTGTTCACAGACTGACGAACGGACGGACGAACGTTTTGAATAAAAACACTTTTTCGGTGTCGGGGGAGAGAAGAACGTGTCTTTCCGTTAAAATCTCGGAATCTATTTTCCGCAGGATTACACAACTTTCCCTATACTACATGTATTACTCCGTATATACGTACGTATACGAAAAAATCCTCTAACATGTGTAGCCAGAATCCCTATTTTATAAATGTTTGATACCGAAAAAACAATTCAAAGCAAAACGTCCGTCCGTTCGTCTGTCTGTCCGTCTATGCGTCCGTCTGTCCGTTGTATGTGAACAACACTTGCGCTAAACTATGTATAAGATTTTTTCCAAATTCAAGAATAATCGGCGTCTTCCTCCAACTACAAAATTGCAGATAGAGATTTTTCCTTCAAATAAAATTTGTTCTTCCCTGCTGCCGAGCTTTTTTTCGCGGAACGGTGCCAAAACCAGCCGCTTTCGGACACTGTTAGGCAGTTCACTGAATCTGGGCAAAGTGAATCCGCCATCTAGATTACGATTAATGTTCTCGAGGAATTTTATTCAGCCAGTTAAAGACCCGCGAAATTAGCGACAGGCGAATGTTTGCCTTGTGACCAATACCCAGAATTATCTGAGCCACACCGTGATCTGACGCCACTGCCACCGCCTGGACGGGGCGAAGACGTCAGGGAACTTCGGAGACTACAAAGCCGTCCCTCAGCCAGCCGCCGCCCTCGCCACCGCGGCCCAGCCTGTCTCGCCGCCCCAGCTGATGAGGTCAACGACCGGGGAAGCTTCCCTGCTGGCGAAGCTCCACTGCTACCCCTTATAACATAAGTCGTCGAATAGGCAAAACCCACGCTAATGGGTTCTTTCTTACGCTTTTCAAGCGCAACGAGGACATTGTTGGTCATATTATCGTACAAGCGTTGCCGCGCTCTGGCACAAATTGTAATCAGAATTAGGAACCAAACTTGTTTGTAATTTTAGAATTTATTTTTTCGATTTCTTTTAATTTTAAACTTTCTTTTAAATGAGCTCCGTAGGTAGGGTCGTTTTCTTTAAATTTCTTTCAGTGTAACTTCTCTGACGCTCGTCAAAAATAAATCCGTTTATGTTTTTTTTATCTTATGAAGAAGTGACTGCCAACCCCCTTCCACCGTCCAATTCAAAAGGAACTGGGACCTGACTGAGCTACCGCCGGGCCGGCGCAATTCCCACTGTGTCGTTCCGACGAGAACGCCGTGCGCTGACAATACGCACTGTACGTATAGTATTGGAAAAGTTATGAAATGCTGCGCCTGAAAGTTATAAAATGTCCTGATTTTTCAAAAATTTTAAAAAATTAAAAAAAAATCGGCGTCTTTCTACAAATACAATTGTGAAGATACGATTATTTTTCTTAATGAAAATACTCATCAAAAACAGATCTTGAAATCAGGTCATATTGAATTTTGTGAAAATATGAGTAGTTTTTCTATAATTTCCTGACAAACATAATAGCCCGCTCGGAATTGACTGCGCTTCGTTTTCGTCGTTTTCTTACAACTACAATTTTAAAAATACAATTTTTTCTCAATTACATGTATTTATCAAAACAACATCTTCAAATAAGATCATGTTTAATTTTTTCAAAATACGAGTAGTTTTTCTATAATTTTGTGAGAAACATAATAGCCCGCTGTAAAGTTACTGCGCTTCCGACAGCTGGGTGCGTCGTAAATTAGAATGTTCAATTTTGTATATTATTTCTCTCTTTGTTTCTGACACTCTTACACTCGAAAAAATAATAGCTACAATAGCGACAATGTAAGGTCTGCAACAATGGAATTCACTTTGCGCTTGCGAATATTTTTGAATTACAAGTCATTGTTGTGACCTGATGGAGCTGTATGAAAAGGAGTTATAATTGTCTAATTTATGTTGATATTTGCATGAAAATATTTAGTTTTAGCAGCAAATGCTGTACCATTTGCAGTGAGTAGAGTATTTGTGGCATGGTTTTAAAATACTCTTCTCTAATCATGGTCCTATGGAATGCATTTCTATATTGTCCAGGGTATCAGGCTCCTTTTTCCAATAATACAGGTTTACAAAACTTTTGTATTCTATTTTTGCGCAGATGTAGAATTTACATAGTTCTGACAATACTGCGATGGAAACAGTGAATTGTTCGCTTCTTGTTTCTTTTCCTTAAATCATTGTTTCTAAAAACAGCACAACGTTTTTTGATTAAATTGGGACCTTAAGAGAATGGTGGTTTCATGTTCGTAAAAATGCCTGAAATTTAAAACATTTTAAAAAATTTAAAAAAATGTTGGCGTCTTTCTAGAACTACAATTGTGCAATTACAATTGTTTTTCTTAGTGAAATATTTTTATCAGAAACAGATTTTCAAATAAGGTCATGTTATTTTTTTAATATATGAGTAGATTTTTTAAAATTTCCTGACAAACGTAATAGTCCTCTGTATATTTACTGCGCTTCAGACAGCTGGATGCGGCGTGAACAAATGTCAAGAGAGAATTCCACAGTAGCACACAACACACACACACACACACACACACATACACACACACACACACACACACCAATCAAGAGATTCAAGACAGTCCATGATTTCGTGGGTGTCTGTAAAAGGATACCACACGATTAGCACCCTAAGAGTGTGACGCAATCCAGCTCGACAGTCACTGTTATAATCTGACGTTGAACCACGAATGGGAAATTTGCCCAGCAGGAGCCGAGCCAATAATTATGGTGTGAACGTTGTGCTAGTGTATGTGCTTTGGGATAGTGTTTGTGCTAGTGTATTCTTTGCGTTTGTGTCTCCTGTATTCTGATATGAGTGATTTTTGCAGTGTATGTGTTTTTGTGTTAGTAGGTTCCCTGTATAAGTGAGTGTTTCGTTCTGGTGCATGTGCTTTGTACTAGAGTGCTTGATACTAGCACTACCGTGTGCTTTGTGCTCGTGTATGCGCTGTGCTAGAAAGTGTGCTTTGTGATAGTGTATGCGTGCCATGTATGTGCTAGTATGTATGCTATGTGTTAGTCTGCTACATGCTAGTGCGTTTGTGTTATGTAATAGTGTGTTTGCCACGTACTGGTGTGTGTGTGTGTGTGTGTGTGTGTGTGTGTTGTGCTAGTTTGTATGCGATAGTATGTGTTCGATGTGCTTGTGGGTTTGCTTAGTGATAATGTGTGAACTTAATGCTAATGTGATATTGTGTGTACTTTGTGCTAGTGTAATTTGTACTAATATATCCTTGCAGTGGCCTAGTCTACGTCCTAGTCCTACGTCTACGCTGTGTGCTAGTGTACATGACGAACTTATGTGTGGGTAGAGCGCGTGCATTGTGCTAGTGCGCTTAATACTAGTGTGTACTTACGTGCTAGTGAGAAACAGCCATTTGTTAGAGTGCAGATGCCCTGCATGAGGTACAACCCCACATAGTATTGCCTGACCAGGATAATTTTACTCCCTAGGGAGGGCATCTAAGCTCTTTGCCCTTTATCCTCACCCCATACGAGCCTACAAGTACACTTTTGGACCGTATCCGAATACGCCGGAACGCAGAATTCCATCCGGGCGCCTCTCCAATTAAGCCTGGATAAGGCCACTCTTTCACTTCAGAGCTAGTAGCTGTCCTGGCAAGTAAAGGAGTCTAATTAAAGGCCACTCACAGTGCGTCGAGACGAATCCTAATTGTATTATCAATGAATATCGGGCACTGCCACGACGATGCCAATAGCACAAGTGGAGCCACCTGAACCGAGGACCAGGCGCCTCGGGGCCGCAACCCATCTCCTCACTGACGTATCTTGACGCTATCAACGTGAGTGTAAAGCCGAAACCGGAATGTAGAGCAACCTGGTGGAAGATTTGGGTTCCTCGTGGGACTTTTTAGTGAGTTTGGGAACAGGTTCTGCATCCAATCCTACTTGAAAGGTCGGCGAGTAGGGGTTTAACTAGCGGGTCACCAGGCGAGCCCGAATAGTGGTTGCGTGTGTACTCGCGAGTGTGGGTGGTTGCATGTGTGTGTGGTGGGGAGCGTGCGCGGTGTCGCGCTCGTGTGTCAGCTGTGTGCTAGCGCGCTTGCCTGGGCAGCACGAGCAGGCGCGCGGCGCCGGCCAGCAGCTGCGCCAGCGGGCAGCCCAGCAGCGAGACGGAGGAGAGGGCGTCGCTGTGGCGCTGGTACGCCTGCTCCTTGGCCGCGTCTCCGAACGTGAGCGCGAGCGGGTGCGTGTGCTTGCGCAGCTCCTGCTGGCCGTCGCGCGACACCAGCTCCGAGCGCAGGCGCTGCTTGAAGTCGTCGGACGCGCTGCGCACGCGCCCGTTGGCCGCCCCCGCGGGCTCCTTCTCGCCGCCGCCGCCGCCAGTCGCCGCCGCTCGCCATCTCCTCCGTCGCGCCGCACTGCCAAAGCCAATCAAGCCAAGCCAATGAAATTTACAGGCAGACCATACCAAACTAACAACGAGCAAAGCCGAACACTACATATAGTTTAAACATTGTACTACTTCATTTTCGAAACATCAAAGACAAGTTATGAACATTTGCAATGTCGTAATACAATTAAAAACATTTTATTCACCAGTTTATTACAATTCACAGGGAAATATTCTGCAACTCGGCTGTACTTCGCAACATTCATAAACTAACTACATCGTACATAACATTGATATTGAAACACAGCCAATGGATGAAAACAATTGACTACTGATAAGCGTACTATTAAAGAAATATTTATTTAATCAATTTATCACGTAAATATTGTTGACTCGACACAAACAATATCTGATAGCAATCCGGGGATCACATTCTTTCATTTAAAGAAAAAAAATACAATCGGTTCAGTATTTTTTAATGAATTTGCATAAACGAAGCCATGAAAGACTACCTTTTTTTAAATATATAGGTTACAGTCCATTTTACCAAATAGAAATAAATCATTTCTTCCTGCCTTCACGTTTTTTTGTTTAAAATTAATGATTATTTTTTTCTCGAACTTCCTATCCTGTATGCTCACGTAGGATTTCTTCAAAAACTAAATCATTACAGAACAAAAAGAGGAATCTCCCATTCATTTGGGTAGGTCCTTCAATAAAACATTACTTACAAGACATGAGCCTGCCTCAATGCACGTTGCCGTCGAAATGTCGAGTGTGTGAGTTTAGACCTGGTTGGGGCACAAGATTCTTGTGGCAAGTGAAATCACCCTGGCAGATTTAATGAACTTGACATGCTCCCCCTCCCAAAGGTCTAGAGTTTTCGTATGTTACCTTTATTTATTTGGGAAAATTGATTTAAATATTTATGTTAGAATTACGTAATTATCGTCTCCTGTATTATTTCAGTTGTATACCTATCCGTTGCGGCTCCCGCACGCAACCAGTCTTTATAAATGAGATCTCTAAAGAAAGAGAATTTCACGGAGACGTGACTAATTGCGCTTTGACTTTAAAAACATGAAGGATTTGTTTAAAAAAAGCATCTAAATATTCATGTAAAATGCAATCGGCAGAACTTGCATTTTCGAATCTATATCGTCAAATAACTCCTAAACAAAGCATTCTAGGGCTTTAACAACTAAAATTTTGAGGTCAAAGGTCTCAAAGAAACGTTTTTCACACCATAATCTACAACATGAGACTTTCTTGGACATTCAATTAAATTTTCACTTCGGCGCTTCGGTATTATCAAAACCACCTGTATATTTCAGCCCTTCATGCTGGTAGTCCTTGTCACGACACGCTTAGAAGGCTTAGATTCCTCCATCTTATATTTACGCTTTCTGTATCCACTGTGGCTCGTGCAATCTGACGAAGTTTATTTGTATAATAATTAATTGAAGATTTGCCCTCTAGCAACAATTAGAAGTACAGTTACTTGATACATAAGAAGATGTTTCTTATGCCTGTAGGGAAACCATTCAATTATCGTTTTGCCGTGATCTACAAGTGCTGTGTACCTAATTGTGGAGGGATGTGGGTGATAAGTGAAGAGAGAAGACTGTGTTTGTGCTTTACCTGTACCAGGATTTTCGTTATCAGCAGTGATTCGATGAAATTTTCATGTCAGTGGGTTTAGACACGTAGCTTTTTCAAAAGTAAAACGCTAATATTTTTGTGACTATCCCGAACAGCTAAAAGTTATCTGTCAAAGAATATTAAATAATTATTTCAAATGTTGTCTTTAATGAAGTGTTATGAATTGTTCCAAGAAAATTCTCCATGGTACTGAATAAATCTTTATTGAAATTTTTTTTAAAACATCAATTGCATTGTTTTTATTTTTATTTGATATTGTGTTAGTACATTGCAAGTTACCTTTATACAGTTTAAACAAATAAAAACGTTTCGTTAACAAATTTACCTATTAAAATGGAAATAGAAGAATAGGAATGAGTGTGGGGTTTGTCATGCGAAAGTTATCGCGGGTACGCGGAGGTAGAAGGGTAAAACTTGCACTATGGCACAACGCAAGGAACAATCTTTTTAAATGATGGTCAATCCATTTTAAGTGGTCCAGCACAGGTCGCTCGACCATCTAGAAAAAATTTCATATTTTGTACATAAATTTCCTTATGTTTTGACTGTTCACAACCATCTTTAACTTTTTATATTGTACCTCGTTTACAAATGGCGGCCATTTTTGTTTCACGCCGCGCGCCATTTTTCCCGTTCGCAGACATTTACTCTTTCCTAAATTTCTCAGCTCTCGGTTGCTCTAGCATTATAGAATAAAAAGCATTCGATTCAGCATACTCTGGCCTGCAAATAGAAATATTATTTACCTATTTTCTATGTTTTTTATTTGGGAAATATTTGCAACCAAATCTAACAAATGAACGAAATTCGATTTTCAGAGAGTAATTTTTCAAAGAAGTAATAGAATCTAAGCCTTAATTTTTTCTGTGCATTTACACACAACAGTATAGTTACGTTTTGTAAAATATCATTGGTACCCCTTGAAAATTACATCCTCTTGAAAATTGGAATTTTGGATTTTTTCCCAATTTTGAACTGTAATATCTCTGTTGGTAGGTTTTAGATAAAATCTAAAAATTGCACTCATACTAGACCGCTATCATACCAAACTTCAGTAAAAATTACAACTTTTAGATTTAACGCGAAGTATTTTTTAAAAAATTGAAAACTTACGAAAAAAAGGCTTCATTTTCCCATTGAGGATACTTTGTGCCAAATAGTAATCACATTATTTTGAAGCTATTTTAAACTAAAATCTACATTGATTTAAAATAATTAATTATACTTAATTATTATACTTAATATATTAATTAATTAGTTATATAAATTAATTAATTAGTATACTTATAATAATAAAGTGACCTAATATATAATTTTCGATATTACATTCGAATTGGCGTATCCCTTAATGGAAACTCCAGCCGGAATCCGTTCGGACTGTGCTCAGACTATCCATGCGGATCACCTCTCCAAGACGGAATATTCACATTATCTTTTTCAAAATGTTTCTGAAATATCCGCGGAATGAACATTCAAAACTACTTAACCTTTAATTGGTTTCGCTTTTCAAAACCTTTAATTAGAATCAGCAGTCTGTGATACCACTCACGCTTGATTCCTATAATTCAACGTATTATTTGACAACATTGAACTTCTCTGCTAGTCTAAACATTAACATTCGTTTTGTAACGGTTTATGATGATGTAAAACTTCCAGTTGGAGTCCCTGTCGTGGCAGAATGTTTCACAAGATCCGACACACACATTGAGGAACCGGGGAAAGTTTCGTCGAAAGCGAATGACAGTCAATGGGCGGAGTGAGAACGCGTGTAGTGGAATATCACGAGGTGGGTGGGACAATAACAAGAAATGACAGGCTGAGGTGGCACAGGGCTTCAAATGAAGTTACTGCAGTGCCTATGAACGGGGGAGTTCTACGGCTCGAGTCCTGACGGTGGCAGAATTTTCGACAATAGCTAGGACGAATTCGGTCATTTTATGGAGGAGAATTCTTACGATTGGCTGCTCTGATGGGCAGTTTTCCATGGTTTCTCCAATGAATGCCAGGCTAATAGCGGTGCAGTACCCTTACAAATGCGCCACGGACAGAGCAAAATCTTTCCTTTCTCTTCCTTGTCCTATCGTCACCCCTTACTTACAAACACACTTACATGCACCACATTACAGCAAATGATGGGAGACCAGTCGAAAAGTAAGCTATGACAGTACTCCGCTAGTGGGAGATACCTCGTTGGGGAAAACCTCCTAGCCGCCGTGTAGGCCGGCGCCGGGTCTCATTATCCAGCTGTGGAAGATCATTGACAAACTCCGGAAAAATCATTCATTACCCTTACGGGAAAAACGACAGCCGTTGATGCGCCCGGAGACACCAAATAATCAACGGCGGGTAAGCACATCACTTGAATGTTTTCATAATAAATGCGTTCATTGTTGGTAGTATTTGAATCATTTTCATATTCATGTTCATTCTATTACTCTTGTTCGGTTTCAAAATCATGATCATGATCTCTATAACTACATGTATCTCGTAGTTTTGGTATCACTAGGCGAAAAAAAATACTTGACGCAATTGGCATCGGCGGTATCTCATACCACACTGCACCAAAATATTCATAACTCTAAAAGGAAACCACTAGTGAAGCTCTAACTTGGTTCAGAGTTAGATCTACACCAGAAACGTACTAGATACAAGATTACGCCTATCAAGACACGCTAGATGACTAGATACAACAATTAGTGATTGTTGCACAAGTGTCATCTTGCCGGTATGTCAGACCGCGATACCAATTAAAGGTTAAATAGTGGCGCTTCAACATAACATACTATCTCGCATTGTCTGTAACTTTTACAACTTGGAGTTTTTCTGTAAAAAAAAATCATTGATTTTTGCTGCAGCTTTACAATACTATCCTTTTACTACGTAAGTACATAATTTGGGGACAAAGCAAACAATTTACTGCGTAATGTTAAAAACATCAATAAAAAGGAAAGGGCATTCGGCCAGGAAAACATTGCCAAGTATGTATAAAACAAATACGCAAAAATTAATAAAAATTGAGCCCCCACCCATTAGCACCGACCCCTTAGTGACGGAAAAAGGCAAATGAAGATGATATCAATTCTTTGATTTGAATTATGAAGACAATAATTGTTTGTTTTGCAAACTGTATGTGCCATTTTAATTCAATGGAATCTGTTAATGGTATGTAATATTTGTTAAGAACGACTTCTAATATTCTGAACTTAAGTTCAAGAAACAAATATCCACGTTCCATCAACTTAATTTATACTAAATACTTATAACGCTATTGTGTAACTTACAACATCTGATACTGCTTTATACCTTTATAAAGGATCTACTTTTACCTACTACATCTGTAAAAAATACTTTACTATGAATAGTTATACCTACCACTGAATCTTTTTCTTTGATGTCAATGTCTCCTGCTTCAGCAGCTTTTTGAAGAGAGCCATTACTGAGCTCTGGCTGGAACTGGAATTGAGAGATGACAATATTATAAGAGCCTCCATAAAAGAGAAAATCAGTACGTATGAAACAAAAATAAGTCAACCAAATAAATGTGGTTCGTTGCCTGTGGTATTTTTGAGTGCTATTTACAATATAATCTCGCACATTTTGAAGAGCTTCTTTCAAAACTAGAAGTAACACTGACTTGCTAACGCAGAGAGAAAGGAGATGTATCCGCAAGATAATGGAAGACTTGCACAATACGCGGTAATGGCAGAGAACATGAACTAGAAAAGTAGAGTTCTGTTGACGTCAGAATTTAAAACGGGTCTTGCGACGAAGCAAAACGTGTTACACTTCACCAATATCATTTAATTCAAAATCACAGAAATTTTAGAGAAATCTGATTATTTGCAATTAACACATGGATTAATTCTTGTCTCAATTTTTTTTTGAACGGGCAGTCTCTAAAAACGCCTGTGGTAACCAAAAGAAATATGCTAGTGAGCAGCTATCAAAACGTGTGTGCACAAAACGTATATTATACAAAAAAAAGTATGTGAAATTGAAAAAAATAGCTTTATAAAGGCAGACGTACTGAAATTGAAACATACAAATAAATTGTCTATACGATTTTTCTTTCTTGGCGCACGGGGGCGTGTCAATAAAATGGAATATCTCCCGGTATTTCGCGACGTTCTCCGTTGTGCCGCCAGGAGTCGCGATCATGCGACTCCTAGCAGCACAACCGAGAACGACGCAAAATACCCTGAGATATTATATTTTATTTACAACCCCCGTGCGCCAAAAAAGAAAAACCGAAGTATGAAATGGTTGATTGAAACATTCATATTGATTTTGTGTGAATGAAATGTATGGGTGAAGAGAAGGAATTTTGTAGAAATGCGAGCATGGACGTGGAGGTGGACATGGGCGTGAACATGGATGTAGACATGGAAGTGGAGGTGGACATGAATGTGGACGTGGCATTGTTACGGGAGAGCTTGGACTTGCGTTTAGGACTCACGTTGGGGCCTGGGCCTGGGCCTGCATCTGGGTCTAGTGGAGTACTCACGGGCTTGAGCGCTCGCACGATGAAGAAGGTGCGGATGCCGGCCATGCGCAGCATCTCCTCGCGCTTCTCGCCGAGCGCTGGCTCCACCTCGAACTCCCCGTTCAGAAAGCCCAAGGTCTTCTCTGAGATGTGCACTCGCCTGCACAGCACACACAGATTTTAGAGGATAAACGCGATCTCTACAATGTTCGTTTCACATATTGGGCTTGGAAACGAAGGGCTACACAGCCGAGTTTTCGCGGGTTAGATCAGAGTATCGGGAACACTACCTTGGGACACTGTCCAGGAGGCACTGCGTGCTAGGCAAAGTTGCGGTGGATGTACGGTAACATGTTTTCGGGCAAGTTGGCAACGTTGCAATCATCATACTGCTAAATTGGCTACACCACAGCTGTCACATTGCGGCCTTTTTCACAGGATAATTGACATCATGCTTCGGGCAGACGTAGAAAAAGAAATCACTGAGTTAATATTAGTTTTGGCACGAACGGCGAAAATTGATTCTAATTTGGCGCTTTTCGAGTGAATCAATTATTTATACAATCTTAGGCATTAATTACCAGCGCAGAACATACATTTCAAACGCCGAGATATATTTTTCCCAAATTCCGCGCAATAATTTCCATCAAAAGAGCAGAGTCACTTCTCTCAACGATATGCTTTGGGAGACAGCTCTTTGACGCTAGCTTTTCAACTGTTAAATTGCTTTCAAACACGACCGCCAGACTGCAGCACTTACTGGTCACCTGGCAAGCCGGCTTTTGTGAAAATTTTAATTTCTAGTATTTGTTTAAAGAGTAACAAAATTTCTTTTACGGTAGGTTTCATGCGACAAGAAAGCAACAAATTCCCATGTAATTATATTTTGCTTATTGTTATTTCTTGGTTTTCTTGAGATTGCGATTCTAAATTAATATCAACTTAGAATCGCGTTTGGGAAATCGTTTGGGAATGGCGTTTGGGAAGCAATGAAACCTGGTGTCCAAATTCTGCCACGTGACCACTACCGGGTAACTATTTGTATTTATTTGTTAACATTAATTATTAGTTCGGGACAAAAAATGTTACATTATATAACAATGAATAAAATATTATTTTACTAGAATGTTAAAACTGTCCTCTCCAAGAATGTTATGTATTAGAAGAATGGAAGTACTGGTTACGATAAACAGGTTCGGATATTGCTTTGAGTTATGTAGTTATCTATGTTCTATTTTTTAATTTTTCATATTTTCATTGAATCATAATTATTTAAATAATAATTACCATTTCAAAACGTAATTATCGAGCGAATCTTTTTCTCCCACTGCCATAGCATCATGGGCACATTTTATACCTGCGGCCGCGCCCGGGCACGGCTCCGCGGCTCGACTCCGAGCAGGAGAGATTTTGTGAGGTCACAGAGCATTGAGTTGACGAACAGTGGTCTAGGCTGTCTCGACGCTACGCAAGTGCAAGAGCCGTTAAATTATCAAGTAAAAATAAGAAGAAAGGAAAATCCATAAATTTCATTAAATCGTAAAAATTCGGATTTTTTAGTCATCCGCATGGCTCGATGCGAAGTGCAGATTGAACGTCAAAAATGCGGTAGTTCTGACAACACTGTTCCGGTACCTCGGAAACAAAATACGGAAAATACTACGTACAAACGGAGGGCAATCGTATAGCAACATCGAGTTTTAGTTGGACCAACTTTCGTACACCCAAAATTAAATCATTTAACAGCTAACTGTATCATTTTTACGAACGCAATAAAATTATAAATAAAACGAAAAAATATTACTATCAACCCTAATTTTTTATTTCCTTTATAATAATTTCATTCACATTGAGCCAATGTTACTGTTACTGGTAATAAACTTGATTATTAAATTATGTTATAAATACTATAACTATTTCTATTAAATTAATAATTATTTTTGGGACATGTTCTGGGACATAAAATTCTATAAATGAAGCACTGACAGTACTTACCATATGAAGTCCTATCAGTTAACAACTGAACATACAGAACATTAATCACACTTACAAATAAAGCTTACAAAAATAAAATAACGTATAACTCATCTCTCTTTTTTCCATATTATTTTCAAATCGATATCATTAATCAACATGTCTATCAATAAATATTACCTGTCAGTTCAAAATAACAAAAATTGACAAACGTTCTATAGTCTAATTATGATTAGTAATCTGTAAATAATTAATAAACTGTATCTCCCTTTATATACAAATTTCAGTGATTACATTAAACAATTCAATCATTATGATAAAATAAGTATTTGCTGTTATAACCCCAAAAATTCCTTCAATATATATGTAACGATCTTGGTAAATATAAAACATGTGAATATTCATGGACACGCAGTATTTATTGTAACTTTTCTACAGTTCTCCTGTGCGATTAAATCGCACGGGTTCAGCTCCTATATAAGAAAGTTCATTAAATACCTACAATTGGTAATACTCGTTTATCGTAATATCGTCGGTAGTCCCAATTACAATCGTTTTAACAATGTAACTCGTTCTCCAAGAAAGAACCTGGTCTGCCATCTTACTCTCCCAATTCCCGTCAAATCGCGAAAATGTGCGTGACAACATCTTCCCGTTTCCATTCTAGCCGCGGGATTCACACAACGCAAATTTCGTAGCTTTTTATTAACAAAGGAAAGCTGAAATCTGTTCAATTTATAATATCCGCCAATCCTAATTTTCTCTCGTTTTCCTTGGTACCTCGTTTGTATAAAACCGTCCACTGGGAGCTGAATAGCAGGGACATCAAAATCGGCTGCTTTACAGTAATCGTCTCCTGTATTATTTCAGTAGTATACCTTTCCGTCGCGGCTCTCACACGCAACCAATCTTTATAAATGAGGGCTCTAAAGAAAGAGAATTTCACGGAGACTTGACGAATTGCACTTTCACTTTCAAAATATGAAGGATTTGTTAGACAAAACGCATCTAAATATTCAAGATAAATGCAACCCGCAACACTTGCCAAAGGTTTCGTCGAATAACTCTTTAACAAAGCGTTTTAGAGCCTTAAAAACTAAAATTTTGAGGTCAAAGTCCTCAAAGAAACGTTTTTCACACCATAATCTATAAGATGAGACATTCTTCGACATTCAATTAAATTTTCGGTTCCGCGCTTCATTACTATCAAGGCCACCTCAATGTTTCAGCCCTTAATGCTGGTAGCCATTTTTGTGACGACACGCTTAAAAGGTTTAGATTCCTCAATCATATATTTACGCTTTCTGGATACACCGTGGTTCCTGCAGTCTGATTAGGTTTTTTTGCACAATCATTAATTTAAGATTTGATCTCCAGCAACAACTAGAAGAACTATTATAGTTGCCTGATACCTATGATGTGTCTTATGCGTGTAGTGAAACTATTCAATTAACGTTTTGCCATGGTCTGTAAGTGCTGTGTACTTAATTGTGGAGGGATGTTCTCTATGATATGTGGAAATTCTCTATGATATAGAATAAATATTAATTGAAAATTTCTTTTAAACATCAATTGCATTGTTTTTTATTTTTATTTGTTATTGAGTTAGTACATTGCAAGTTACCTTTATAGATTTTTAAACAAACACATTTTGTTAACTACTTTCCCTCTTAGAATGGAATTTAGAAGGATAGGGATTGGTGTGGGGTCTAACATGCGAGAGTTCTCGCACGGGTACGTGGAGGTAGTGGGTGAAAACTTGTACTATGGCACAATACAAAGAACAAACTTTTGAAAGTAAAATAGCTAAAATAAAATAGCTTGAAATAAATGAAAAACAAAAACAAAACGCGCTAGCCTGCAATACTACGTGAATTAATTAAAAAACAACTAAATTTAAAATTATAGAAAGAAGAGCGCAAGTTACTCGACAACTGCCAACGATCCCAGTCCAAACGCACTATTTAAATGTTGGCGGTACATTCCAGAGAAGTATGTACATCAACGCCCAGCTGCAAACTCATATTGTAAATAATACACTGTTTGATGTTAAACTAAAAGTGTCGGTTCATTAAGATATGCAATACGCAAACATCGTTTGAGCAACATTCCCATGTACCAAAGTTAAGTCTAAGCCTACTAAATTGTTTCTAATTACAACAAATGTTATTCAGTACTCCAAGGTGAAAATGTTCGTTTGATTATTTTTTGCCTCCGAATTGCTTTTCTTGTACGTAAGAACGCAGAAAATAATCCAATACTTCGCACCAAGCAATCTGGCACCCTGACTCTCCAAAACCCCTTCGGTTCCTCATAACAAATCAAAACATACAAACCCCCTCGGTTCCTCATCAAATAATATGGCAAAGAGTAGGTTAGTACTTGTCCGATCCGGTATTTTCGCACTACTTTACTTGGCTTTCTCAAGAGTAAAAACCTTTTCTATTATTTTTGTGACTATCAAAAAAAGCGAAAAGCTAACTGTCAAGGAAGATTGAATAATTTCTTTAAATGTTGGTTTTAAAGAAGTATGAATTGTTCAAAGAACATCTCTCTATAATGCTGAATAAACCTTAATTGAACATTTGTTTCCAACAACAGTTCTTGCCGATTGCTCTTTATATTTACGCGCTATCTTTCGAATTGCGCATTCTGATTGGTGGTCCCCACTCCTAGATTGGGTCTCATCCCCACTCTTCATCGATTTTCTCATTTGCACCCGAGTTGCCCGCAAGCAGCTCCTGAGGTCAGTGAAAGTGCAAAATGCTGTGCAGGTCTGTATTAGCTGAACCCGTGCGATTACATAGCACAGAATAAGACCTATAGAAAAGTTAGCATAAAAAGTATTGCATTTCAAGATATTTACGCGTACATGGATAACAAATACTTATTTTATTGTATTGACTGAAGTGTTTGGTGCCATAAGTGGCATTTTAATGTTATGAATGTAATGTATGTTCATTTCGTTTGTTTGTTTTCAGATCACTAATCTTAATTGGACTACGGGACGTTTGTAAATTTTTATTTTGAACTGATAGGTAAAATTTATTGATAGACATGTTGATGTGGTAGTAATAATATTGATGAAACGGACATGAGGTGTATGTGATTAATTTTCTGTAAGTTGTTAGTACTTAGATGGCAAGTACTATCAGTGTTTGATTTATAAAATTTTTGGTGTCGGAACGCGCCCCAAAAATTATTATTAATTTAAGAGAAATTGATATATTGCTTCATTGTTATATCGTATGATACAATGTTTATATCGTAATTTAATAATCATAATACCCAAGATACCTAGAATAAGAGGTAGAGCGGAATGGGTGGATGCGCATGACGTCCCTATCGAGAACTCGTCGTCGCACCCAGGCAGATACTTGAAGACAACGTCAAATAATGCAAAATATTCTAAAATACAGAAGAATATTAATATTTACTCAGGATAAAAAACGACAATAATATCTGAAATAAATTATCTAATTTTCTGTAAAGGACCTTTTAAAGTTAGTGATAATCCAGCCACAAATGTTTCTAATAGCGCTCTGCAGGGCATTTTAAAATGTACTCAAGATGTAATCGGTAAATTCACATTACGTTTTATTGAATTTAATCACCCCCTAGTTATTCCGAAAAAAATTGCAAAATACGAAAACAAGAAAATAGAATAAACGTATACTTTAACTTTGTTTTGAAACAGAAGAACATGAAGCCTGCCACCTTATTTAATTTCCTGTTTACGTACACTGTCAGAAATTACATTAAATTTAACGTTGTTTAATACACTTTTCACATTAAATTTAATGTACAGCGTACATTAAAACGATATTAATGTACATGTTCATTAAATACAATGAGTAAATTAAAATCAATGTAGATTTAATGTACTGCAATACATTAAATTTAATGTACCGTGCACGTTAAAGCGATTTTAATGTTTGTGCATTAAATTTTATGTTAAAATTAAAATCAATGTAGATTTAATGTAGGACTACATTAAACGTTATGTACCTTTTAAATTAAACCGATATTAATGTGTTGTACATTAAATTTAGTTTAAAATCAGTGTAGGTTTTATAAAATATTTTCTTCCGCTATTTGAACTTACGTATAATAAATTTAAAATATATTTTCAACATGTATACAAAAAATATAAATGTTTAAAATTCGTATTTACATTCAAATTGGTAACAAATAAAATTGTAAAAATCTTTATAATACTATTGTAGCGATGTACATTGTCGCGACACATCGGGTGTCGCAATAGCTCAGTGGTTAGAGCACCTGCGCGTAAACCAGAAGTCTCGGGTTCGAATCCCGGTCGGGGTGACAAATTGATTGGTTGATTTATTGAACAAATTTAAATATTAAAATACATTTGTTACTCAGTACCGAGATCAGAACTTAGTATTCGTTAATTCAGCGGGACATATTTCCGAGCGTAAATGTGTCCAAATATGTGACAATTGCATAAATCGCAACGGGCACTTCATCAGGCCTAAGAACGTGTTCAAAGAATTGATTGTCTCGATAGGATAGTGGTTAGAACAAGTGGGAGTAAACCAGGAGAGACGGATTTGAATCCCAGTCGGGGTGACAATTATTTGAACAAATTTTAAATATTGAAGTTAGGACATGTACAGTAAATTGCATGCACACATACAGTAATTTCAATGTAAAAGTACATTAAAGTAAGTATCATGTACGTAAATTAAATTTAATTTACACGTACAGTAAATTTAATGTTACACGCATACAGTAAATTTACTTTACGCATACAGTAAATTTAATTTACACGTACAGTAAATTTAACGTTCATGCATACAGTAAATTTCATTGTACACGTACATTGCATTTAATGCACTCGTACTTTAAAGTTACTTTACGTGTACATTAAATTTCATTTACGTACATGTTTCATTTACGTACTTTAATGTACTTTTACATTAAAAGTAATGCGGAAATTTCTGACAGTGTACGTATATACGGAGTATACAGAAAGTTATGTAATGATGCGCGAAAAAACGGCGGATTTTCATTTCAGAAAAATATCATTGCCGGGCCCTGATAGCAAAAGAGTGGATAAATTCAGTTTCTAAATTAAGAAGAAAAATCCCCTAAAACGTGGTGTAGCCAGAATCCCTCTTTTGTGGGTCCTGGGTCCGTCCGTCCGTTTGTGAACACTGCTAGCGCCTAAACCATACATACGATTTCTTCCAAGATGGATATACCTAGGTCGATCTGGTTCGAGTCAAAACTTTGAAATTTTGAAAAAGATTCTATAAAATTTGGGGGTACTTTACATAAAGCCCCCCGGACATTTTCAAACTTTTCTCAGAAACGGCTGTAAATTTTTTCTTTAAATTTCTTGTAAGAACGGAGTAAAATACACTTATTAAGGTGGAAAATGTTCGATTTTCACGGATAACTCTAAATTTTCGCAAATTGCAAAAGTTTCAATTTTATTCGACGTCTTCCTCCAACTACAAAATTGCAGAAATTGAGTTTTCCTTCAAATAAATTTGTTCTTCATAGTGAGTGATTTCTCTAAGGTCATGTACATTTTTTTGAACATTTTATTACTTTTCGCGCAACATTGCACGTAATATGTACAGTTTTGGAAACAAAAATTGATCGCGGCCGTCTGCGGCTAAGTTCTGCTTGTGCACGACATGGGCAGCCCTTGTCATGACGAAACGTCGCAGGCGGAGTCTCACAAACCTACGCAGCCAATCTTAACACAGGGGGGAGTGTCCTAACAAACTTAACGTCGTACAAAATGGCGGGCGTCGCTAGTTCCGATGTGAAAATATTTTCAAACAAAAATTCAAGGAATGAAACACATTTACGAACATTAAAGTAAATGTATTCAAATATATATGAACACATACATTTAACCACTATTGACACAATTCTTTTTGAAGAAATTACGGTGATATGAAATAAAATAACACTAATTTTAGACAAATTACTTTCTTATACGCATTCTAATTCCAATATTGTTGTTCATACACAATCCATGAACTTTATCAAATGTCCAGATTTTTTCCATAAGAAAAACTATTATAATTGCACATTTTCAAGTGTTCATAAGTGATTCTAAAAGTTGCAAAAATTGCAAAATACTGTCTTTCTGCATTCGATAGAAAATTTCTCGGAAACCATTTCAATACAAGACAATAAAATTCAAAGACCAATTGTATATTTATTATTAAAGCAACAATTAAACTAGATATTAAGCAATCAATTTGCATCTCTGGTCAAAATTGTTATTTTGCGATATTGAACTTAGGGACAATTTGGGCACACTCTTCCGCAGGAATAACGCACATTTCGAAATTGTTTATAAAATTGTTAATTGTTGCAAAATTTTTAATTCGCAGTTTTCGGTTCTGTGCCATTTGGAAACTCTTCCCACTTTAGAATTGCAAAAATTGGAAATTGTTTATAAATTTACAAATTACGCAATAATTCTTTACTCTCTCATCTCAATTGCCTTTCAACAAGTTGCGAAATTCCGCAATTCGATCGGGGCTATCACCTTTCCTTACGCAATTGTTTATAGGAAATTAGCACCTGATGCCAACCCTCATTTGTTTTACAGACAATCCGGTCGCTCTTGGCAGTCAAGTATATGGTTTAGTTCGTTTTCCAGTGTCTCGCTTTCCGCCGATTATATTGTATTAACGTTTTCTGACTTAACGACAAATCAGTGAAAATTTCTGCAAATGAACTACTGCTCATTTTTATCTTTCAACATTTTCTTTGAATTCTTAATACTTTGTTTGAACTGTCGTTCCGATATTATAATTTGTCTGCGTTATAAATAAATTATCAAAACGCCGAAATTGTTGCCCTGCGAATGTGAAAGTAAAATTTCACTGCGTGTTTGTCTATATTTCAGTCAATGGTGCCAACTGCACGCCGATATCTTTATCGTCAAGTAATGAAATCTATTATAAACCAATTATTTTGAAAAACGCATTTTGATGGAGCGGTGGCACATACTATATTATTACTAATTAAAAATTTTGTATCAAGAAGTTTATCTATCGGGTTGTTTTCTTGATTTTTTTGAAGTGCCCGTTTGAGCTAACCAGATGAAAGTTTTAATTCCATCTGTTTCTCTATTACCGTCAAAATTGCAGCAAATATTAGACGGTAAAACGAGACTGCTGCCGAAATTCGCAGTGCGATGTAAGGAATTATTTCGAAACACCCTAGTGATACATTCTGGAGCTTCATATTTTCGATTTTTATTAATAATAATTTTAACATTTAATCCACTATACAAGTATTGTGTAGAAGAGATATTCTTTGAAACATTTTTAATTTTGCAGAAATTGAACAATATTTGATTTTTTAATACAACTACATAGATTTTTTTACTGAAATGATTAGATTATTTGAAGAGGAATACAATATCTTAGTTGTTACTGACTTAAAAGAAATATAGAGTAACAAATATTTTACCTAAACGTGCTTTGAAATTATGAACAGTTGTTGGTACGGGAAATATTTGCCTTGAGACGCCAGTGTGGCGATCGCCTTTGGGACACTTGGCCTTCGCGGTGCCGCGACCTTTAGACTGCAATGGTAGGAAAGTGATGGGATGTATGTCTGCATAATGTAATCATGGCAGGGAAATCTAGAAATGGACATCAATGTTAAAAACGTCGAAAAGAATGATGTATGAAACTGTCAGTTTAAGACAGAAAATATTAAAGCCATTTTCAGACGTAACAAGCATTGACCTTAATTTGTAACGGCGACAGAAACAAGCCTACATTTTAAAACATTTCAAGTAGAAGGCAAGGGATCAATAGGTTAAGATGTTTTACAGTAATATCTCGAGATAATTAAACAGAACATAGATTGGCTGCAAGTTTCTAATATTCTTTATTATTAATCTACTTCCTCCTTTATTCATTAATATATCAAATGTATAAAAAGAAAACAAAATGTGTATTGTAGAACTACTCTTCTGAAATATATTTTCAGCATGACTGTTGCCTCGCACTTTTACTAATATATCAAGGAGAATTTTGAACAAAGAAAATTCAAACCAATTGTTAGGGTAGGTCCAAACACCGCCCGCATGCGCGATATATAGGTAAATTGCAAGGAAGAAGGATTTTAATATATTGTGCTATTATTCTTACTTTCACAAAAATAAAATTATTTTTATATCGTAGACCGTCAAAACCTACCATGAAAATGCGCTCGTAAAATAAAATGCTCACCATCAACAAAAACGCATTAAAGAAGTTTCCTCGGGAAGGGAATCAAGCATTAACAATGATTTCTAGCGACTGGAATTCATTTCCGCGTTGAACTGTTACCCATTCATTAGAAGAAGTTTAATTGTGGGACAACAGTTTATTAAGAATTTAAACCAAAACAAACCGCTACTTTTTGTCGGGGGATGTATAAAACTGCATTATTCTTTTTATTATCTGTTCAACAGTGTTTGTGTGTATATCCAAGCAATATACTGGGAGGCACCACCAACTAAGGGACACTCCCTAACTTCTAAATCTAAACGGTTCCCGATATCGAAATGCGGTTTTCGCTCAACAATGCGGAATCATGGGGCAAGCAATTTGCCGTGGAGATATTGTTCGAAATATTTTTAGTTTTTGAGAAATTTAATCACCTTTGAGTTTTTAAATGCAATCATGTATTTTTCTCACTAGTATTAGAGAGATCATAAATAGACGAATACAATGATGTAACATATATTAATGTTTTGATAGTATTTTGAGTATAAAAATAAACTTTCTGACATGTGATTTTAAATTAAATACTTGAGATTTCAGGAAAAACTACACGTTTCGTTTAAAATCTCATGTCAGAATGTATAATTTTATACACATAATACTATCAAATATTAGCATATGTTACATCATTGCATTCCTCTTACGATCTATCTATTGCTAGTGAGAAAATATATGGTTCCCTTAAGAAAAGCTAAAGATTATTTAATTTCTCCAAAACTAAAATACTTCAAACAATATCTCTACACCATTTCTCTTTTATCTTGAACCATGATTATACATTCTTGAGAGAAAACTCTATTTCGATATTGGAAACCGTTTAGAAGTTTTGGGGATGGTCAATAGTTAGTGGGACTCCCATAAAGTAAGACTAGTTAGTGAGATGTATTTCAGTAATTCAAGTTTTAATTCCGTTTGATAGAAGATTACACACATCAGAATTATTTGTAATTGTCTAAATACATTGGAGCCATTTTAAACGTTGTCCGCAATTTCGCACAATAACTTATACAAGCAATTTAAATAAGTTAGTTTATGTAAGAAATTGAAAGGTGTATTCGTTTGGCTCAGTGGTAGAATTCTTTCTTCCAGAACCCTAGGCTAAAGGAACGAATCCGGTACTTGCCCGGAATTGGTTTGCTTATCAGTGATTTGTTTTGTCAAATTAACTGTATTACAAAACTTTTTCCATAGCGTAAATATATTATTTAGATTTTAAAAACAAGGTGACCGTGAAAAGGGCTTTTATCTTTCTATGAAATTTTTTTTTTTTACTCTCCAAATTTGATTAGAATTTTTATATTAGTTGTTTATTCATAAATATCTTATTCTAGGAATACAAGGAAGACATTAATAAGGAAACCAAAAGTCCTGGTTTACTAATGCGATAATGCGCTCTCGCAGGGCTTGGCTATGGTGAGCCATGTCGAATAATGAAAACGGAGTAGTTCAATTTGCTTAGCCGCGAGTGAAAATATTGATTTTTCTGTCTTACAAAACGGCAACGCCGCAGGGCCCCTTATCTCATTTTGACCTGGAATCGACAACACGGACGTACTGCGAAGAATGCAATTTAAGATCATATTATTTTGATCTGAATGCCGCACGTCCAGACAACCTATTACCATTATTTTATAATTGCTGGTTTGCATTCTTTTTTCGCAATCGTGAATTTTGCTTACATTATACATAACTTTGACAAGACAAATGTATAATTTTGCAATTTAGTGAATTTTTTTGTAATGTAGAATGAAAAAAAAAAAGCTACGAAGAGTAGGACTCGAGCCTGCTGCTTCCTGAGTCCTAGAGAAACACTTTGAACACTGAGCCATTCATTCGCTCTTCTCACACTCTTCTTATAACAACACATTTCATATTTTAAAAACTTGAAAGCAACAATACGTTTGCAAAAATTAATGTCAATTCACTTTTGTAGGCAGGAATCACGTAAGTCTTTTACTTCTGTACTACTAATATTTTGCTCCCAATAAACGTTGAAGTATTTTATGCGTACTCCAATAAATAAACGTAATCTTCATAGTTCGATCTATAGAACTTAGATTTTTAAAAAAGTAATGGTGCTACAGAATGGCTCAGACTTTACCGTATTAGCTTTCTATTTCCTTTGGTCTCGGCTAGCTATTCGGACTTGACACATACTCTTGCCAGCTGCCATCTATCGTCGCCCAAAGTACACTTTTTTTTTAAAGTTTCTCTTCATTTTTCGATTTCCTAATAGCAGAACGGAAATATTATTTAAAGAATATTAAAGAACAGTAAAATATCGTCCTGACTGGCAACTTTCTTTGAAAAATTTGGAGCAGTTTTTAAGGAAATGGCGTTTAAAGCGCTGCTGTAAATGCGAAATTTTAAGCTCTTTTTGACAGAAAAATTTTGAATTTTCAAAAACATCATCAGACGTCATTTGAAGTATACCAACTTACAAATACAACACTGTTTACAAATTGCTGGAAATGTGCATATTGAGGGTGTGAGAGATGTTTCCAAAAAAATATATTGTCTATTTTTTAAAAATCGAAAAAATACCCCAAATTGAACTTGGCTTCATAGCACTATCCGTTCAATTAGCACTATCCGTGCAGTTAGCACTATCCGTGCAATTAGCACCTATCCGTTCGAAAAGTATGAAAAAATATGGACCACATTTATGAGAAAAATGGCATTTGAGCGTATTAGGAGTTTGGTTTCACAGAAAACAGTTTGAGGGTTTGAGAAACTTTATTTGACTTTATTTAAAGCACATGTACTCATAAATATAATAATATTAACAAATCACCTATTGTAATCTCAAATCGCTAATTTAATATTAATGACGGGAGAGATTCAGGTCAAAAAATTTCATTTTTGTAATTTTTGAGAAAACAAAAGAATAGAGCAATATGGTGTATATGTCATGTTATAGAGTACATTAGGCACTATCCTTACCAAATGTTTAAAGAAAAAAATTGGAGCCGTTTTGGAGAAAATCTTGTTTTCACGTCACATTTCCCGCAATTTGTAAACATTATTGTAGTTGTGAGGTAAAGTGCTTCTTATAACTTTAAATAAAGTTTTTCGAAAACTCAAAAAATTTCTGTGAAAAAGAGCTTTAAATTTCGAATTTAGATGGATGGCATGGATGGCAGCTGGCAAGAGCATATGGCCAGTCCGTCAAGCTAGCCGAGACCAAAATATACTAGAAAACTAATAGGGAAAAGTTTGTGCCGTTCTGTACCATCACGTGTTCATTTATATTGCAAAGTACAGCTATAATTGATACCATTAATACGAGAAGTCTTAGTTTTAAGAGCCATTTTAAACAAAAAGCAGAATGCTATGTTTAAGTTAATTAGGAATTTTACGCTAAATACAAGAAAAAAATTAAGAGTAACAAAAAAAACTGACGAGATGGAACATTTTTGATAAATTCTGTGGTAACAGTAGTATTTTTTTTTTTCGTTTTTACAGAGTTGAAATCTATAAGAAAATGTATAAAAATCTTATGGAGTTTTTTTTACTTGCAGACCATGTGTAATAAAATGAAAGTGACGGCCTCGTGGCCTAGACCGCTAAGGCAGTAGTGCCGTAGTGGTCTTGGACCGTGGGGTCACGGGTTTGCGTCCCGCCTCGGGCATGATTGTATGTGTTCGTCCTTTCACCGCCTCTCCTCACCATATGGTGTCATCATCATGTCATAACGTTACTCCCAATAGTGGTCGCTAATGACCGAGTAGTTGATGCGACCTTTAAAAAACAAAATAAAAGTACTAGTATAAACACGTTTTATAAACAAAAGCTCTAAAGAGTATTACATCCACGAGATATAAGCAAAGAGGTGATCCGATAATTGGCGGAATAACGCTTCGTAGAGGCAACGTCTTACACACAGCGTGATAAAGTGAATAACATGGAAGCTAATCAATTGTCTTTCACTCCTACTTGCGAATAGTGTTTTAACGCACCCTGGAAAATATTATGTTTGTATGAATACTTGTCACTTTTCAAAGTGTATACCATTAAAATCTAGAGCTTGGAAAAACGATCGCACATAATTAAACAGATACGTACCCACTGATTATCAATTAAAATTAATTTATCATCAGTTGTGATAGTCACACAAAAGATCGTTTCTACTTTGAAAAAAAACAAACAAACAAGCTTTTATAAAAAATTTCCTCGGTTACTCTTTCTCCGTGTGTTTACATCTTCAGCAAACATCATAATACTTGTATATTTCGATTTGCTTGCGTTTGGGAAATAGTTTTCTTCTCTGAGAAGAGTTCCAAACAGAAATGATCCCGCTGATCACAACTGGAAATGTCCTAACAATTTTGTCAAATGTAAATGAACTTGCAATGCAAATATGTTCTAAATAAAAGTTTCTATATAGTTATATTCAGAGAAAATTTTCATTACATTAAAAAAAATTAATAACAGCTCTTTCGTAACAGTATATTTTCTTTAATGAAAGAACTCATACGGAATAATCATTCTTCACTTTCATCGTTCAGTCCTCGATCTCTCAGCGATGTTTCCGCTACGATGAAAGTGGAAACGAAGCGAAAGACAAAATTGAATTAAAACTAAATGCTGCATCGGCACGTAGTTCCTTGCATATATGCATATACATATTACATATATGTAATAACAATATTAAAATACCACACAAGGCCCGCAGAAGTGTTTCCAATTCCCTAAGTTTTGTCAACGCTGGGATACGAATTCACGTATTTAGGTTCAGCAAAATATTACTATGTCTACTACACTATTCACCCAAAGAATCACAGCCTCTCCGACACCTAAGTTGCACAGGGGAACTAATTTTTTTAATCGGCGTGCGTAAACTCACAATCCGACTCCTAGGGCGCCACTACTGGAAGTCTGAGATGGCCTTATTTACGAGTTTCGGGAACTTCTGTAAGAACTCAAGGTTTCAAAGTTCGAGTTAACAGCAAGTGAGCTCGACCAAGCGACCCCTCTGAAGGTCATTTCCAAACACTGAAGTCTGAGGAACGAATACACACTGAACGTTAATGAATACAAGAAAGTATATAGATTTGGAATAAATGCATTTAAAAAACATTTTCCCCGCAAAATTGCTCTCTCATTAAAATTAAGTGAACTCGTTTTTAATTTTCCATACCATTCACTAGAAATTTCTCTAATTACACACATTTATTTACATGTGTGTAACATTACAATTTGTAATACTAATCTATTGTTTATTTCTATATTGTATTTAAATTATTTGTCACAATTGTCGAAGAGATCGTAGCAAAGCATTCTTCCATTATTCTCCGATATTACTGAATTAGTGCCACGTTCTTCAAACCCCGTCTTTCCTTTAATGTATTTTCTTGAATTGCTAGAACGCGTTAGCTTGAATTGTTAGATAAGCGTTGCTTGCCTTAGAGTTGAGGATGGCTCAAGACGCGTGTCAAAAATATATTTTTACTCTATCTACTTATTACCAAATGAGACATTATTGTATCTCTCTTTATATGATCTATTCATTTCAGGTAAAAACCTACGCAGCTCCATTTTGTCTTCCGTGCCACCGTTCCGTCGAAATGCAATTTTAAAAATCAATTTGTTTTTATCATAATTCAATTAATAATGAAATAATTTGTTTATACTCAATTTCCTCTCAAGACGGTTAACTATTGGCAGCCACTTAGCACAAGTAAGTAGAAGATATCCAAGCACATAATAAAGAAGCCTACACATTTGAAGGACAACAGCTTCTGCGTTTTGAAATTTGAAACAAAATTTATTTGTAATGTAGATGAATGAAAATAATGAAACTCAAGTTTCAACGATGTATTACGAATATAAAGGAAATTTTCAAACTTAGAAAACAGCAATATTTCCTTAGCAACAATTTCTACCGTTTTGCCGTAAGTCAGAAATCGTTAATATAATATAATCGGCGAAAAGCAAAACTATCTGAACCAAATACTTGACTGCAAATACTTGACGCAAAGAGCGACCGGATTGTCTGTAAAACAAATGAGGGTTGGCATCAGGTGCTAATTTCTTATAAACAATTGCGTAAGGAAAGGTGATAGCCCCAATCGGATTGCGGAATTTCGCAACTTGTTGAAAGGCAATTGAGATGAGAGAGTAAAGAAATATTGCGTAATTTGTAAATTTATAAACAATTTCCAATTTTTGTAATTCTAAAGTGGGAAGAGTTTCCAAATGGCACAGAACCGAAAACTGCGAATTAAAAATTTTGCAACAATTAACAATTTTATAAACAATTTCGAAATGTGCGTTATTCCTGCGGAAGAGTGTGCCCAAATTGTCCCTAAGTTCAATATCGCAAAATAACAATTTTGACCAGAGATGCAAATTGATTGCTTAATATCTAGTTTAATTGTTGCTTTAATAACAAATATACAATTGGTCTTTGAATTTTATTGTCTTGTATTGAAATGGTTCCCTAGAAATTTTCTATCGAATGCAGAAAGACAGTATTTTGCAATTTTTGCAACTTTTAGAATCACTTTTGAACACTTGAAAATGTGCATTTATAATAGTTTTTCTTATGGAAAAAATCTGGACAGTTGATAAAGTTCATGGATTGTGTATGAACAACAATATTGGAATTAGAATGCGTATAAGAAAGTAATTTGTCTAAAATTAGTGTTATTTTATCTCACATCAACGTAATTTCTTCAAAAACAATTGTGTTAATAGTGGTTAAATGCATGCGTTCATATACATTTGAATAAATTTACTTTAATGTTCGTAAAAGTGTGTCATTCCTTGTATTTTTATTTGAAAATATTTTCACATCGGAACTAGCGACGCCCGCCATTTTGTACGACGTTAAGTTTGTTAGGTCACTCCCCCCTGTGTTGAGATTGGCTGCGTAGGTTTGTGAGGCTCCGCCTGCGACGTTTCGTCATGACAAGGGCTGCCCAAGCCGTGCACAAGCTGAACTTAGCCGCAGACGGCTGCGATCAATTTTTGTTTCCAGAACGGTACAAATAAAAAAACAGATATTCTCAAAAACGATTACAATTTTTTTCTTTAAACTTTGGGTAGTTACAGAGATAAATGTACCGTGTGAGATAGCATAAACTCCATTTCGCTCTATTCCTTTGTTATTTCAAAAATTAAAAAATATGTGATTTTTTTGACTTGCCTCTCACATCGGTAATATTAACCCAATTCACCTCTTGATGGTGACTTTGATATTTGCATTTTTTTTTCTTATTCATTTGGGAAGTCGGGAAGGGAGCGTGCTACTGTATAATACCGTATCCAGTATAGGCGGCTTCGCATCCCACGATTCTACAAAATTTCTGTGAGCGGTTCAGATTTTTACGTCTCGTGCTCACGCTTGTTATGAAATAATAAGGAAGGTAAGAATTTTTCTGTGGCACGCCTTCGAAGGCGAATATAATAAATAACACAATAAATAGAGTCGAATATAATAAATAATACAATTAAAAGTTCCGTTTCACTACAACTACAATTGTGAAGATAATTTTTTTACTTTCCCTTATACGTACGTATATACGGAGTAATATACGTAGTATAGGGAAAGTTATGTAATGCTGCGGAAAATCGATTTCGAAATTTCAACGGAAATACACGTTTTGGGGTCCCCGATACAGAAAAAGTGGGTCTTTTCAAAACGTCCGTCCGTTTGACTCAGTCTGACTGTCTATAAACAACACTAGCGCGTAAACCATACGTGCGATTTCTTCCAAAATGGATATTCCCCGGTCGATCTGCCTCCACTTGTGGCGTTTCGATTTTGAAAAACATTCTGTAAAATTTGGGGGTACTTTACATGTAGCTCCCCGGACATTTTCAAAATTTTCTCAAAAACGGCTTTAACTTTTTTCTTTAAATTTCCTTCTAAGAATAGAGTAAAATACACTTATTAAGGTGGCATAGGTCCTATTTTCATGTATATCTCTAAATTTTTGAAAATTGCAAAAGTTTGAAATTTTTTCGGCGTGATTTTGGAACTACAAAATTGAAGATAGAGATTTTTCTTTTAAATAAAATTTGTTGTCCAAAGTGAGATCTTTAAGTAAGGTCATGCACATTTTTTTGAAAATTTTACTAGTTTTGGCGTAACATTGCACGCAATATTTGAAATTTTAAAAAATTACAAAAATCAGAATTTCTTAAAAAAGGCTCCAAATTTTTTCTTTAAACTTTTGGTAGGTATAGTGCTTAATGTATTTTATGAGATGACAAAAACGCCATATTGCTCTATTGTTTTCCTTTTTCAAAAATTGCAAAAGTGTAGATTCTTTGACTTGTCTCTCACGTTGTTAATATTTACATTAGCGGGGATTTGTTCACATCATTACATTAATGAGTACATGTGCTTTAAATAATGTCAAATAAAGTTTCTCGAAAATTGTTTCTATGAAAACTAGCTTCCACCAACCCTCGCCACTTACTTACTGCCACACGCACCATACTAGTCGGGGGCATAGAGGTTGTCCCGGCAGGTGCGATGCCCTGATGGTGGAAGATGCCTGAATTAGGAAATCGCCGCTAGCCGACATGTAGTTTGGTATTGAGCAGGGGAAGATCTCAGCCCTCTCGCGCCAGAAAAAAACATACCCTACTCCTAGGGGAGTAAGGACTCGAGCAGTTGAGGTCGCCCGAAAACGCTAACCAATCAACGCAGGTGCGTCTACTCACCCCGGGAGCCCGCTGCTCTCCATCTTGTTGGCGAGCTCCACGTCCTTGGAATAGACATCGAACTGCCACTGGCGCTGGCCCAGCACACCAGCCAGCACGGCGCCCGTGTGGATGCCCACGCGCATATCCACGTTTGATTTGGTCGTCTGCTGCACGTACCTGCCACACAAGTCCTTTCCCCTCATCACCTCGCCTTTTAATTGACGTAAATGTACTTACCCGCCAAACCATTGTTTGGCGGAAATGCAAGCACTACGACTTGAACCTCGCCATAAATAAGAACATCAACAACAACAACAACAACAATAATAATAATAATAATAATAATAATAATAATAATAATGCTACTTAACATGAAATTTGAGACACAGGAAATGTTAAAGAAATCGTGGAGAGACAAACCACTCCACGGACAATATCTAAAAAGAATGGACAGGAAGGTGCAGATCAATAAAGATCAATAATTTATGTGGCTTAAAAGGGGAAGAATGAAGCCAGAATCGGAAGCACTTGTAATAGCTGCCCAAGATCAGGCCTTGAGAACACGACATTATGATAAAGCGGTTCTCAAAATTTCCCAAGATGATAATTGTCAGGAACACGTAGAAACAATCGATCATATTGTCTCAGCTTGTCCAATCCTAGCAAAGACCGAATACTTGAAAAGACACGACAGGGTGTGTAGCTACCTCCACTGGCAGATCTGTACCGCCCTCGAAGTTACGAACACATGCCCCAAGTGGTACGAACACTCACCGAAACCGGTGACGTCTGTTGGATTGTGTACGATATTGTACGACCAACAAATTCAAACTGATCGCACGATAGCAGCAAACAAACCGGATATAGTCATCCGGGATTTGGAGAACAAATCGTGTTTACTTGTGGATGTTGCTGTACCTTGCGATCAAAACGTCGTTACCAAGGAGGCAGAGAAACGTCTTAAATACAAGAGTTTGGAAATCGAGATCAGCCGAATGTGGGGCGTAAAAGTACAGGTCGTACCGATAGTTATCGGAGCTCTGGGATTTGTTCCGCAAAATTTGAGTAAGAACTTGTCTAAACTCCCAGGTAATCCAAAAGACTGGGAAGTGCAAGAAATAGCTTTATTTGGAACAGCCCACATTTTGCGCAAAGTATTGTAGATGCACCGACAGTCCCTAGATCTTCTCCTTCGGTAGCTGGTTGCAACCTGGAGTAGATTTTATACTCAGCCGACTCATAACATCTGTAGTGATATGGAGCAATAATAATAATAATAATAACAGGAGAGAAACTGGGTTGGCACACCAGTCCACTGATTAGAGTGGAGGCCCGAACCTTGCATTAGCCAGCGAAGGAGGCTGCCTTCAGCAGTCAGTGAAAATCCCGTAGGGTTTAGTAATGCCGACTGGCGATCGGAGGGACCCCTTGCTGGGCCCTGCGGGGGGATGCCCCGAGGCCACTGTGGGTCGCAGTAACGGATCGCAGGAAACAACCCAAAGGTTAAATGTGATCTGTGAACTCGAACTTGCTACCTGCGAATCTTGACTTGAAACCAATGAGCAAAATGAATAGAACAAGCAATGTAATGAACCTTAACGTGCCTTGTTCTACCAATGTCCCATACCTGCTCAGAAACCGAGCTAATGTCACCTTGTCGACATCTGGCTATCCCACGGATGTTAGTCCCAGGGACCCAGAGCCGGCAGTAGCTCGAAGCCATCGTCAGAGATGGACCCGGGATGAATTAATGGAGGTGATGTGGTGCTTTTACTATGCAAAAGCGAAAAATGGGGGCTCAGAAATAGAAGTTTTTAAGATATGGAGAGAGCGGAACCCAGATATGAGACCTACCCTAGACTCAAAGAAGCTTGCCAGTCAACGACGATACATACTCAGCAGTGGAAAATTCACATCAGAACAACTTGCAGACATCCAGAGAAACGCAGAGTATGTTCATCGATCAAACCATCCACATGACGAACATTTAGAACCATCTAATATCCCTGAAAACGATGATCCCCTTCAAGGTTCATCTCTTCCAAATGAAACGTTCGTCATTGGTGAAAACTCATCTAGCCATGAGTCACACGATAAGGACATGATGCGGAACCTCCTCCGACGCGAGATAGAGCGAGTTCGTCTACTTCCATTCGAATCTCGTGCACCGTTGAGGAGAATTTACGAAAATGCTATAGCTAAGAGAGTGATAGAAACAGCGAATTCTGTCTTAAATGAGGTTGTACAGGCCTCAAGTAGAGATCTAGATATTACTGAAATCAATCACATCGTGTATGCAACTGGATATCTAGTATCTCAGATAATCTTGGGGCCAGCCAAGAACACCGATGGCCGACAGCCAGACAGAGTAAAAAGCTCCGTACCTCCATGGATGAAAAGAATTATGAAGCGGATAGCCGACACACGGCGTGAAATATCACTCCTAGCCGAGGCATCTTCTAAGTCAAACCACACGTATAAAGTTCAACAAAAAATACTCCATGTTGAACAAAAATTCCTAATTGACAATGACACAACAAGGCTAATGGTAGCTGAAAAGCTAAAAGAAAAAATCCAAGCATGGGCTCAACGAATAAGACGGTACAAACGTAGAATCGATTTCCGTGTACAGAACCGGTTGTTTGAAACAGACGTGAAGAGATTCTATCGCAGTCTGACTCAAAAACCGAACGGCAATGCTGCCCCTCCTTCAAAAGATGACGTCGAAACATTTTGGTCAGGAATCTGGGAGGAAACCAGATCGTACAACAAAGACGCATCGTGGCTCCAATCTGAAGTTGATGCTGCCAATGGACTCGTGGAAACAGTGGAACATGTTCAAGAATTCTCGAAAGAGGACCTATGCCAAACAATTAAGAATATGGGAAACTGGAAATCCCCTGGGGTTGATAAGATCCAGATTTATTGGATTAAGAAATTAACAGCACTACATTCTCATCTTGCAAAGGCTGTTAATAAAATTTTAGAAAACCCTAACGAACTCCCCGAATGGCTCACTCGCGGCATCACGTATTTGCTACCCAAAGGAGGAGACAGCTCTTTGGCGAAGAACTACAGGCCAATTACTTGCCTGCCAGTAATGTACAAACTTATAACTGCAGCCATTGCTGACAAAATGTATAGGCACCTAGAGAAGAACCATCTGTTGCCAGTTGAACAGAAAGGATGTCGTAAAGGTTCCTATGGCTGTAAGGAAATCTTGCTTCTGAATAAAATAATTTTGAATGATGTAAAGAAACGAAAACGTAATTTAAGCATGGCTTGGATTGACTACCAGAAAGCCTTTGACAGTGTACCACACGATTGGATTTTGAAGACTCTGGAGATCTATCGATTTCATCCTAGACTTGTTGAGTTTTGCAAGGCTACTATGAAGTCGTGGAGCACCAGGTTACTAATCCACAGCGGAAAGGGAGTAGTAGAAACCAGAAGTATTCAGATTAACAGGGGAATTTTTCAAGGAGATTCACTATCCCCTCTGTTGTTTTGCATTAGTTTGATTCCTCTATCAAGACAGCTGTCGCACACTGACTTTGGTTACAAGATCCATGGTGATGAAAGGCCTGTATCACATTTATTTTACATGGATGATCTTAAAGTGTTTGCTAAGAATGAAGCGATTCTCTCCCAAATGCTGTCTGTCATCAATGAATTTAGCAATGACATCTGCATGAAGTTTGGTCTTGACAAGTGTGCAAAAGTCAACTTAAAAAGAGGCAAAATGACAACGTCAGAGAACATTGAAGTTGATAGACACACTGTGATTCAAGATCTTGAGCCAGGTAAAACTTACAAATATCTGGGCATTGAAGAATGTGAGACCATCTCGAACGACACAATGAAAGAGAGAATTCGCAGGGAGTATTATAGAAGAGTGAGACTTGTCCTGCAGTCCGCTCTGAACTCAAGAATAAAATATCAGCAATAGGTAGTTTGGCGGTGCCTGTAGCCGAATACAGTTTCGGACTAGTAGACTGGACTGAACAGGAAATTCGCATCATGGATCGAAAAACCAGAAAACTGCTTACAATGCATCATGTCGCCCACCCCCGAGCTGATGTACATAGACTTTATGTTTCACGTAAGGAAGGAGGAAGAGGCCTGAGACAAATTGAAGCCTCCTGGCACAATGCAATAACCGGGATGGGAAAGTATGTAGTCAGCCATCAAGATGACCCACTAATGAGGCAGGTCATGAAATCTGACCGAAGAATGGGAAACAGAGGCATTGTAAGTGTAGCAAGAAGCATTGCGAACAAGACTATGCAAGGCACCCAGAATGACAGAGACACTGAACTTCTGATGCTACTTAACATGAAATTTGAGACACAGAAAATGTTAAAGAAATCGTGGAGAGACAAACCACTCCACGGACAATACCTAAAAAGAATGGACAAGGTGCAGATCAATAAAGATCAATCATTTATGTGGCTTAAAAGGGGAAGAATGAAGCCAGAATCGGAAGCACTTGTAATAGCTGCCCAAGATCAGGCCTTGAGAACACGAACATTATGATAAAGCGGTTCTCAAAATTTCCCAAGATGATAAATGCCGTATTTGTCAGGAACACGTAGAAACAATCGATCATATTGTCTCAGCTTGTCCAATCCTAGCAAAGACGGAATACCTTGAAAAGACACGACACGGTGTGTAGCTACCTTCACTGGCAGATCTGTACCGCCCTCGAAGTTCCAAACACATGCCCCAAGTGGTACGAACACTCACCGAAACCGGTGACGTCTGTTGGATTGTGTACGATATTGTACGACCAACAAATTCAAACTGATCGCACGATAGCAGCAAACAAACCGGATATAGTCATCCGGGATATGGAGAACAAATCGTGTTTACTTGTCGATGTTGCTGTACCTTGCGATCAAAACGTCGTTACCAAGGAGGCAGAGAAACGTCTTAAATACAAGAGTTTGGAAATCGAGATCAGCCGAATGTGGGGCGTAAAAGCACAGGTCGTACCGATAGTTATCGGAGCTCTGGGATTTGTTCCGCAAAATTTGTGTAAGAACTTGTCTAAACTCCCAGGTAATTCAAAGACTGGGAAGTGCAAGAAATAGCTTTATTTGGAACAGCCCACATTTTGCGCTAAAGTATTGTAGAGGCACTGACTAGTCACCTAGATCTTCTCCTTAGGATAGCTGGTTGCAACCTGGAGTAGATTTTATACTCAGCCGACTCATAACATCTGTAGTCGATGATGTAGTGTATAATAATAATAATAATAATAATAATAATAATAATAATAATAACAACTCCACCTAGGAGACCACACGACCTTGCAGTTGGTGATGAAGCTTGAGTACCCCCATGACCCTGAGAGCTATGTCAGTGGTAGCCTGTAGGTAGCCAGTAGGGCCTCCCTTGCTGAATAGGTTGAAAGTGAGGGATCCGACGAAGAAGTACTTCATTTTGAGGAGAGTGGGAAGTAAGTAGAGAGGGAAGGGTCATGAACCTTGGGCCTTCCTGTTATCGGCCCATGGAGGGTATAGGAGAGAAACTGGGTTGGCACACTAGGCCACTGACAAGAGTTGATGCCTGAACCTTGCATTAGCCAGCGAAGGTGGCTGCCTTCAGCAGTCAGTGAAAATCACGTAGGGTTTAGTAATGCCGACTGGCGATCAGAGGGTCCCAATGCTGGGCCCTGCGGGGGGATGCCCCGAGGCCACTGTGGGTCGCAGTAACGGATGGCAGGAAACAACCTGAGGGTTAAGTGTGATCTGTGAACTCGAACTTGCGTCCCGCGAATCTTCAATTCAAATCAATGAGCAAAATGGATAGAACAAGAAATGTAATGAATCTTAACGTGCCTTGTTATACCAATGTCCCATACCTGCTCATAAACCGAGCTAATGTCACCTTGTCGACATCTGGCCATCCCACGGATGTTAGTCCCAGGGTCCCAGAGCCGGCAGTGGCTCAAAGCCATGAGAGTCAAAGTCATGAAAGCCAGTCAGAGATGGATCTGGGATGAATTGAAGGAGGTGATGTGGTGCTTTTAATATCCAAAAGCGCAAGATGGGGGCTGAGAAATAGAAGTTGTTAAGATATGGAGAGAGCGGGACCTAGATATGAGACTTACCTTAGGCTCAAAGAAGCTTACCAGTCAACGACGATACATACTCAGCAGTGGAAAATTCACAGCAGAACAACTTGCAGACATCGAAAGAAATGCAGAGTGTGCCATAGATGACAGTTGGAAAGAAGGTGATGTAAAACCAAAAAACTAGTCTAGATTAACGAAATCAGAAGAGATCTAGTACGAAAAACTCTGTGCTATTCTATTGCAACATTAGTTTCTTTTTATATGACAACGAAAACGCTCCAACACTTGCGAGGTTTGGCATACAGGCAGACCCACCAACTAAGGGCCTCCCCCGTAACTTCTAAACGGTTCCCTATATAGAAATGTAGTTTTCGCCCAACAATGTGGAATCATGAGGCAAGTAATGTGGCGTAGGGATATTGTCCGAAATATTTTCAGTTTTCGAGAAATTTCATCATCTTTCATTTTTTTAAATGGAACCATGAATTTTTCTCCCTAGCGAGAGGTAGATGAAAAGTAGACGAGTGCAATGACGTAACATATTATTGTTTTAATAGTATTTTGAGCACAAACTTATACTTTCTGACAAGTGATTTTAAATTAAATGCATGAGATTTCCTGTAGCAATCCATGCAACTGTTGCCATTCAGGAAGGTTAGCATTCCTGGCGCCGGCTCTTTTCGAGGAGAGGCCGCGAAGGCCTTCACCAAAAGTGACAATAGTGACGGCTGCTACAGCAAAAAGTGCAGGTATCATATAAAATTTCTTGTCAGAAAGTAGAATTTATTACATAAATACTATCAAAATATTATCATATGTTACATCATTGCATTCCCCTTTTTATGATTTATCTATTGCTAATAAGAAAAATAAATGGTTCAATTTAAAAAAATCAAAGTTGATTTAATTTCTCCAAAACTAAAAATATTTCAAACAATATCTCTACACCATTTCACTTGCTCAATGAATCCACATTGTTGAGCGAAAACTGTATTTTGATATCGGAAACTGTTTAGGAGTTACGGGGAGGCCCATAGTTGGTGAGACTCTTTGTAGTAAATCACCAGCTGGATTGAGTAACGGAATCTCGAAACCTATACTCTCAAATTCAAATCCCAGTTCGGAGAATGATTTCGCGGGTGCTAAACACTCCCAAAACGACGTTTTGGGATCAATGCCGCGATTCTTAATAAAGACATCATTGGCCGCGACAATATATGCAATCCAGTTGGAATTGTGAAATTTTTGCTCGGGTTTAACTTGAATTTTTTATATTACGTAATTGTTATCAAGAAATCCAGAAAGTATGTCCACCACTAGTTTTTCACTTAAGAGGGGGGACAATATTACACAAGAACTACATTTGTAGTTCAGTAACACTCGAATGAAACATAGCTCGAAATATTCAAATTACGGAAAAATATAAATATTCTGAAATACTATAAAATATAAAATGGAAAGATATAAAGTTGGAGAATAGATTTCATTGAAAAATATGGTTTGAACTTTTGGTGGTGTAGGTCAGGATCACAAAAAATCAAATGAAATTTTCGATTTCGAGAGGATTTTCTAATAATCGATCATAAATCATTATTGCAAAAGGATTTTACTAAAATTTAGCTAACAATTAAAAAAATTGGAGCAGATTTTGAGTAGATTTTGAAGATGTCGTACGGGCTTTGCATAAAGACACACCCACAATTATGTTATCAGAATCAAATTCGGCTCCCAACGAGTTAGGTTATGCATTTTCGCCAAAATGTCGACATCAATATATTGAATATTTATTTCCTTTTTATCACATTCTCAGCCGTTCTCTATCCGAATTCTAGAATTCCTATTCTAGAATTCTAGTCGTTCAATTATTCTGAACGTAATAATCCTAACAATGGTTATTATTAGTTTAAATTATAGTATTAATGTTTGCTTTTCAGAGACACGGGCTGCATTTAAATAACACAAAAAATTAAAGAAATTGTGGATATTATTACTATTATAAAGCAGTGGTTTCGCTGTTGAAATGACTGACTCATTCATATGCTCAGAGAATTTGTGCGTTCTCATAAGATGACCTTGGTATTTACGTATTTAGGGAACATTTGTAACAACTCATGTTTCCATGATTTTGACTCGCTAAGCAAACGTCTTGCGTTCTGAAGGTAGTTTTAAATACCATTCTGGTGTCAGGGTCGCATGAAAAAAAGCGCCGCTCAATGCACGTTGCATTTGGAAAACCGCTTGAAGGGTAGATTTGTGAAAGAACTGCGATTGACTTCCAAAGAAATGGGAATTGTCATGACATGCTAATTTCTTATAAATAATTACATATCTCGAAAACGAAAAGCAATAGCGCCGATCGGATTGCGGAATTTTGCATCTCATTTAAAGGCAGTTTAGGAAAGAGAAAAAAATAATTGTGCAATATTTGTAAATTTATAAACAATTTCCAAATTTTGTAGTTCTGAAGAGGAAAGAGTTTCTTTATAGTCCAGAATCCAGAACTGCGAAATAACAATTTTTCAACAATTAACAATTTTATAAACAATTCCGAAACGTGCGATGTACTCAAATTGTCTTGGAGTTTTCTCAAATTGTCTTCGAGGTGAATACTGCAAAATAACAATTTTGACAAGCGATGCAAAATTATTACTGAATACCTAGTTTAATTGTTGGAAACACCTTAAATTTCGTAAACACTGATATTTGAACACTATTACTTCGCCAAAACTTCCCACTCCCAATTATTTTTCCGATCATGGATCCGCCATCGCACACTTGTTTCTTCGTCTGGGATCAGTAATATTCGTTCACATACTTAAGTTATTTTACGTTAAAAGAGGGGATATTCAATTGATTTTTTGCAAGTAAATCAGAATTAAAAATTTCCAAATTTCCTTTTCAAATCCACTAATTCTATTGCATGTGCTGAACTTTTTATGTCGTAATGTATGATATTATCTTTATTGATATATTTCTTGTAGTCGATCGAATGGCTTGCATCACGACGCGATGGAGACTATCCCCGCCCCCTGTGCCTTCTGCGCCAATACTCTCAATCATTCGGATAAACACGCGTATCATCGAGAATGTTCATACTAAACATGATTGCTTCTCAGTCGTTGGGAGTTGGTTCAAAATGTTCCTTTGTAATAGTTAACTATGAAAGAACCAGATGGCGTCATCGTTCGTACCGTGTGCCAGAATGCGCGGAAAGACGGACTTCTGAATTTGGCCGTTACCCATTTTATGTGTCGGCAACTGTACGTATATTGGTCTTCAATGTCGTCTTTTTCATTCCCATTTAGTATTTACCAACCGTTCTCCTCTATTTCCGCGACTAATTTCCTCTCTGCGTTGTTGATTACTTTGTCTTTTCATGTTCTTTTGATTTCTATCTGCCAACTCATGTCAAATATTCCTCCCTCTTCTATTTTTGTACACCAGGCGAATGCCGGAGCAGTACCCTAACAAACGGGCCACGGAACGCGCGCGATCTTTCCTTCCTCTTCCTTGTATCGTCTCCTCTTACACATACACTTACACTAACATGCACTACACTCCCACACATGTGGGGGAGACCGGTCGGGAGCTTACAGCTTGTCCCGGCTTTGGCGGTGCCCCGCTGGTGGAAGATACCTGGTTGGGGGAAAACCCCGCTACTCGCCGCCAGATCTCGCCATCCAGCGGGGAAAAGATCATCGCCACCTCTCGAGAAAAACACGCACTACACTTACGGGACTAATGGCCTAAGTAGTTGACGTGCCCGGAAACACTAATCAATCAATCAATTAATCCTATTCTTGTATTAAAATATTCTCCTATAACATAAATTTAATCTTCATTTTTTCTTGTATATTCTTTCAAATCGGTACTTACTTCGCTATCCGGGAGACGCCGTGTCTAAGGCCCAGGTGCCAACGTTTCGGTCGCCATTATGCAACCTTCATCAGGGCGTAGTAATGCCTTCTTTCAAATCGGTTTTGAGCCTGTTTCCGTTATCATTATCGTACTGTAACCGCTACTAATTCATATCATCATCTGGCCCACGTTGGGGCCACTGTAACAGTGTAATTCATTCGATCTGGCCCTACGTTATGGTGCCACTGAAACGGTTATTTCATTTAATCTTTTCCTTACCTTCTCGCCAAAATCACTACAATTTATTTATTACGTGGTTACAGAAAATTTCGTTTGTCGCAGGTCGTGCTTGGCCCCTACGGGAATTACCTGTAAACTAACGTTCAATACTGCAGCATACCCAGGCTTCTATTTAATTCAAAATAATAACACATCTTTTTGTTGACTATTTGTTAATAAAAAACATTTATTTTTTTATAACTTTGCTCAGCGACCACTCGTATGCATTATGCTTTATAAAATACTTCTCAGCATCTCTCTCAACTAATTTGCGAAGAATTTAAATTATTCTGTCTTAAATATTCTTGGTCTTGTACAGATTTGACTTGGAATACTACGCAAAAAAATGCGGGCACGTCCCTTTGTCGAAATGCAGCCGGCACGGCGTCGTTGCCCCAAATACGGTCACCAGTTTTGCGTGCCCAATTGCACGCGCCGACAGATCAGCTTACACCAGAACTGCGTCCACCAACTTCCACAAGAAAACCATAGCCTCCAAGAAATTTTTTTATGTACTCGCAACTGCGTTTTCTCGAAGCACATACAAAATAAACTTCTTCTTTTTTAAGTATTTGCCGCGTCAGTATCTAATTCTTGCGATAAAATTCCATGTCCATTAGCACTGCACTGTTCGATGAAATATTCTAAGTTCGGTTTGCATAAAAATCTTAAAACAGCCTAACATGAATTCGGTTTTGCCTTCACGAGCTCTGACTCAAAAGTGACACGAAATCAGCGGCGATTCACCATGTAAGTTCGTGTTGTCTACTGTTTTTACAAACGCCGGCGAATTCCATTCTTGCATCCTCTATTGTTGTTTCATACAATTTTCTAAAATCTAAAATATTAGTTATTTTGACATGACATTACATTTCTTTATTACTACTTGTGCTCAACGTCCGAGTTTTATTGCCAAAATATATGTTTCTAACGCTCAATATGCCGAAAATGATGAATTTCTATGTCGAAATTATGCACTGCTTCGGCAATTGTTTTCGACATTATTAACGTACAAGATTTCTTCAAAATAAATAATTCCGACGTTCTATAAGTCTTTTAAGCATTCCATAATTTCGTTAATTTTAAATTATGCTGATTTGTAACGCCTTTCGTTGCCCACATCAAGGTTTCTTCATAAAATCTTGACATTTTTGTTATTGTACTTGAACGTGTCACGTGAACTTTTCTCCATATCTACATATTCAAAATTTAAGTGAACCCGTCGTCCGATCGCGTCCAAACAAAGACCAAAATGTTTATTTATTCCATCTCTAGTTCGCTATTTTGTCAGACTTTATTTCTATACGCGTTTTCAAAATTATCAAATATGATTTTCCGCGGCGCGTCATTCTTTTGTTTTGCCACTATCGATTCAAGTACAGGCCGGCTGCTTAGCTATGGTTCTTGTATAGTTGGGCCGCTTCCTGCTATAGTCTATTCAATGTTTACATTTATTTCGAAACTGTTTATGGGGAATTTCGGGGTTTCTATGCAATAGATGGAACCATTACAGTACACACAAATCACTTTTATCCTCCGTGGCTGATTTTAAGGACAGGGTTTGGCTCACTAAAACAACGGCGCACGGTTCATTTGCGCATGGTTCACTCGCGCGGACCACGAGAACGGATCACTCAGGGAGCGGGAAGATGCCTTTGTGCTTGCATTGTGCATTGTGCGGTGTGGTGCGAATGTGTAATGGAGAATTACAATGGTTAAATGCATAAAATGCGTTGCATGCATAATGTTAAATGCATAAAATGCGTTGGTAATTATGCATTGGACAGACTCAAGGATGTTTTATGTTAACGCGAGAGGCCGAAGGCCCGAGCCTCGTCCTCAACTTGGAGACAGGTAGCGAAGCGTCACGATTCCACACGAAAGTGCGTTGGCCACGTGGCCGTACAGGCCGGGCACACTGTGGCGGCGCCGCGAATGACTCGTTCGGAACCGAATCGTGCGCGTCAATAGGAACCGAACCCTGTCCTTGAAATTTACCTTATCCGTTTACTATTCTTTCCTACTATACGTTTCTGCATTCCTGGATATTCTTTTTGGTAGTCATTAACTTATTTGATTTTCTGCCTTACTCCTGTGACGTTGCGTATTTAATTTTCCATGTATACTCTTTGGGCATTCTTTTATTTTCTCCCATTCCTTTTCTTCTATCCATGTTTCTACTAAACCAATTAATTTATATTTGCTTATTCATGGGTAGAATGCTATGTCTTTCCTTTTCAATCCTGCTATATTCCAAAATAATATTTTTATGTCTCTACTTTCAGTGACTTTTGTTCTTGTCCCCGGCAATTACGCTAATTGAACCCTGTTGGTACATGGGCACCAATAAATGATTCAAATTTGGCGCTGATAACAATCTTTGGCCTTAATTACCAGCTCAGAATTTACATTTCAACCCCCCTGAGTTGGACTAATATTCCCCCCCCCCAAATAGGGAACCGGACAACTTTTCAGAAAGTGTTTAAAATTAATCATAATAGTCATATAAGACCATAAAAATATTATTTTATGTAAATAAAGAAGTGCATGTACCCAAAACTACGTATAAAAGATTATTTGTTTAAAAATGCTGCGTAAACGGTACATCATGCCTCCTCAGAACGCGTGACGTCATTGTGTAGAACCAAGGCCTGTGTGTGCCCAAAGCTGGCCTTGTGTGGAACCAAGGCCTGCTGTGGAACGAACTACAGCAGTACTGGCTGTAGTTCTAAAACTGGCCTTGTGTGGTTTAAACTACAAGGTACAGTACAAGGTATATGCCAAATCGTATTGTGTGTGGTTTAAAAAGTTTTTGTGTAGTGTGCGATCGTTATGGAACGAAAAACATATCGTTGCTGTGTAGTACCTCAATGTAAAAATACTTCTACATCTACCCCAAGTAAATTATTTATTGATGTACTTCGGAAAGCAGACTTGCGATGGAATTTGATCCTTCCCGTTAATGTTCGTTGAATTTCGTTGCTATTGGTCAGATAGAAGCACAGTTACAGTACGCTAACATGGCGACTAGCTGGAACGTGCATCAGAAGCAGAGATGTGTGACTGAGTTTCTCACTTCGGAGAAAATTGGACAAATTGATATCCACAGTCCCTGGCTGAAATTTTAGGGGAAGCATACAGTGGATGTCGCTGCAGTGAGTGTGGCGACGATGGGTAGTGCGTTTCAGCGGTGGATTCAGTGACGTGAAAGACAAACAACGTTGCGATCGCCCACGCACAGCTGCCACACCACGCACTGAAGGAGCACCTCGAACAGCTCATTCGCGCGAATAGGCCCAGGGGGGCTGTGTACGGTGTTAGGAGAACTGCTTACGGCGCTGAACATTGACTGCAATGTACTAGGTAACACAATCCATGGAATGACGCCGTAAGATTTCTCCGAACGGGTCACCTCGGCTGGAACAGATTTTACCAGCGTGGCAAGCAGATTTGCTCTGTCAAAAAGTGCCTTCACAAAATTAGTCAAAGAAGCGATGTTGATTAACTTTGTTTAATTTTAGTTTTATATATTTGTAATTATTAGTTGTAAATGACGGTTGTCGTATGTTTTATTTTATTTTTTTTATTTTATTTTTAAATTTGTGATGATAAATGATGCTGTAAAACTATGTGGTTTTGAAGAGTTGTTATGTGGAGTTAGTTGTGGTGAGATTTTTTTTTGCTTGTGTGTGTGTGTGTGTAATGTTTGTGCATTGGTTGATTGCCTAATAAATATTTCATATTTTTTGAGACAGTGTCGTTTTAACTCAATTTTTGTAAATTTTTCATCAGGGCGCTTTGAAGTTTCAGTACTAAGCAAATCTTAATACATATCATTGCTGTTAAGATGAAGGGTTTCAATGAAAGAAACAGGCTTTGAGAACGCATTGTCGATAAGTTAAAGTGTGAGGAAGCAAAAATTGAATTAATATTGGCATTTACAATAACAAATTATATTTAAATCAATTATTTTTATTTTCCTTATACATACGTATATACATAGTATATTTTACTTTTCCGCATATGCACGTATATACGGAGTATTGTAAGAAGTGGCCGACATTTTTGTTTTAATTTTTGCAAAACCAGGCATTTTAACTGAACATGAGACATGCACCATTCTCTTAAGCTACCTTCGTGCTATCTAAGGTTCCAATTTAATCAAAATTTGTCGTGAGGTGTCTAAGAAAAAATGGTTTAAAGGAAATAAAAATTGCACGTTTGACACAGAATATCGCAAAAAATACTCATGTTTTCGAAAATTTGAACATGACGTTATTTAAAGATCTGTTATTTATGAACATATTTCATTAAGAAAAAAAATTGTATCTTCACAATTGTAGTTAGTTAATGCCTTATTTACGTGGCGAGATTCGGGCCATCAGGCCCGCTCTTCCGTCTGACCACGCAAATTTCGCTACGCTCCTTTCACCTAGCGGAGAAAGAAGGTATTATCTCGGGCGACGAAACAGGCGATTTGAATTTAGCTCAGAGGCGTCATTTAGGCTTGAGGATCTTTTACATGCAAGTAAATCTACTAACATGGGCCAGCCGGCTTTACTTCCCCTCCGCGGAAGGCGTACGAAGGATTTTTTCGCCCTTAAAAATCCACGGCTTCGATCGGGTTTGAACCCGCGAACTTGGGTATAACAGTCCGGCACGCTAACCGTCACACCATCGAATCCGCCAAATTGTAGCTGTAGGAAGACTCCGAAAAAATTTTGATTTTTTCAATTTTCGTAAAACCAGAGTTTTCAACCAACATGAGACCTATGCCATTCTCTTAAACGACCTTTAGACTACCTGACAAAAAAATTTAGTCAAATCGTCTGGAGCCGTTTTTTGAAAATGTTGAAAATGTCCCCGGGGCTTCATGTAAAGTACCCCTCAAAATTAAATATCGGTTTCAAATTCCAGGGGCCACGACATCACTCAGATCGATCGGAGAATATCAATTTTGGAGTAAATCGGCTGAACAGTTTAGTCGCTAGCGTTGTTCACATATAGACGGACCAACAGACGTTTTGCCGTCAATCGATTTTTCGGCATGAAGCAGCTATAAAACGGGGATTTTGACTACACCACGTGTTAGAGGATTTTTTCCCTTAATTTGGCAAGTGGATTTATCCACTTTTTCGTTACCAGGGCCCTGTAATAAGAGTTTTCTGTCGAAAATCCGCCGTTTTTTCGCGCAGCATTACATAACATTCCCTATACGATACGAATTCGGGAAAGTAAAAATTGTAATATTTGCTACTTATATATTGATTAACTTGAATATATTGAGTGGAACCAATATAGACTGCATCTGACTTAATTTATGTTCACGATTAAAGTAATATTATATATTTCTAACATCAATGGTACGAATGTCGAGAGATCAATAAAATATGTCACTTATAATTATGATCAGTTCAGTTTTCGAAGTCTGTCGCCAAGTCAAACAGCTGTCTACAAAGAATCGTTCTTTCTAACAATGCACATGTTTAACAACAATGCGCGCTCTTTCATAGAAATTTACCAGACGACCTTCGTATTGCTTGGCAGCAATCGACAAATATTGAAAATGAATTTAGTTTGCAGTCAGAAATCAAATGAAGAGCAAGTGCAATAGGGCCTACAGTGCCCAGTGTTATAAGTATAATATAAAATACACCATCTTTACATAATTAACATCTGAAAGGTTTATCATATCATTTGAACCCACGACGGAACACACTAAAAAATATAAGTTTAAGATACATTTAATTACATTTTAATGTATAATTTTGTAAACCACAATGTTTATTTATTGTAATAAAATTATATTTTTTATAAGTAATAAATAACAATACTATAACTATAATTAATGAATTTAAAAATTGAGCAACAATCAAATAAAAATTGATTAAAGGATATTAAAAAGTGTATAATTTTATTATATTATAATTTGTATAATAAAGTTTCACGGTTGAAAATTAAGAGTATTTAAGAATTATGTATTAACGAACCAATCATTTAGACAAAAATATTATTTTAAATGCAAATGTGATAACATATAACAAGTGTAAATGAATAAAAAAAGTCAATATGATTAAGAATATCAACCCAATTTTTAACATGCAAAGTGACATTATAAAAAATTGAAAGCACCGAAAATGTTTGCTTTTGTGAACTGTGAATTTGACGCATGCAGAAAGTATCTGTAAATAAACTAATTTGTATAACAGTATATTGCATTTTCTTCTAGAGTTCATTAGTATTTCATTTTACTGGTACCATGTCGAAACGCACATATCCAAGCGGTGCATCTAAGAGAAGAAAAGCGATTGAGGAGAACGAAAGGATTAAAAAATTACCCAACTGACATCTTCCTTTACAAAATCAGTAAATCCATGTATATCTTCAAATGACACACCAGAAATTCTTTTGGACACACCGAATGAAATTAAATGATAAGAAAACCAGAAAATGGAGCCGAATCAGGTACCTCCGAAGGTAGTTCTCATCTGGAAGATGTTTCATTGCGTGAGAAATGTTTCTCATCTGAAAATATAGGTGCTACTCTGACTTCTTCGAAAGTATCCAGGTGCACATCCAACGATTCCGGCGAATGGAATAAGATAAGTGAAGAAGATCGATGTTTTTGGATTCAGAAAGGACCTATGTTTTTTCAAAATAAAGATTGTGATTTTTCAAAGACAGCGAGAAAGTACGAAGATGGAAATGGGAAAATTGTAATTAGACATCTTACTAAATCTTGTTTACACGTAAATTGCAAAACAGTGAAACTGTCTGTAGATCATGGCTTCTATTTTCGCAATCTAAAAATGCGTTATACTGTTTTGCATGCCGTCTTTTTTGCATCTTCCGATTTGCGTTTAATTTTCCGGACGGGTTTCACGACTGGAAAAATTTGAACCGTGCAATTACTGAACATGAAACAGTTTGCGGCATGGATTACTATATTGCAACTATGGATTACATCGTTCGAAGTAAGAAAATGGGTACTGTAAATGAATCAATACTTGTCCAATTCAATGAAGAAGTCAGTTATTGGAAAAGTGTTTTGATTAGAATTGTTGAAACAATCAAATTTCTTGCTGGCCGCGGACTGCCGTTTCGTGGTGATAATGAAATAATTGGTTCTCAGCAGAATGGAAATTATTTGGGTTGTGTAGAACTAATTAGCAAATTTGATCCATTTCTTAAAGAGCATTTGAACAAATGTGGTAATCTAGAAATAGGATTCGTGTCGTGTTTATCAGCAAACATTTGCAATGAGTTTTATTGCGAGGCATGGGTAAACAAGTAAAACTAAAATACTGTTCTGAGATGAAACAGGCCAAGTAATTATTCAATTATTATGATTCTACTCCAGGTTGTAGCCAGTTGATCAGTTAACATTTACTATTTCGATATGTAAAAGATACACACCGATTGAACGTTTTTAGAGTTCATACTTATTCAAGA
>JAHLJT010008756.1:112054802-112193798 GCA_031308135.1 Acheta domesticus | reverse complement strand
TACTAGAGATCGTTTTGAGTTATTATGAACAAATTTTCATGTGTGCGACAATGACAGTCTCAATAAAAAGGACAAGTATCCAAAAGTTGTCCTCTGTATGATGCATTGAATAGTAAATTTTCAGAGCCAGAGAAAGAGACGACGAAGACTAAGAAGACGAAAATGGAGGTGACGAAGAAAACGAAGACGACGGTGACAAAGAAAAACGTCTCCTACCGAGAAGACGAAGATGACGAAGACGAAAATGATAATGATGACAAAGAAGGAAAACGAAGAGGAAGACGAAGATGGTAAAGATGACAAAGAAGACGAAGACAACGAAGAAGACGAAGACGCCGAAAAAGACGAATTTGCCTTCTGTCGAAGTTTTCATTATTACAGTGCCCGTGAACATTTGTGTTGTATCTTCCGTGTACATTTGTGTTTACTTTTCAAAACAATTACTCTTATTACACTATAAACATTGCAAAAATTAATTTATTCACTTTTACAAGTAATATTTTACAACTGAGAGATATTATCCAACTTGTGTCAAATAAAAATTTGTTAAACTAATAAAATGTACTTTGTTCACATATGCGTTCTTCTGTACCCGTATTTGCCTGACGACCTATATGAGGACGGTCGATTTTAGCAAAATGAACAATCTATTAAAGGTTTAATTACATTTTTAAAAGTTTTAGTAACCTTATACATAGAAAAAAGTAGACCGAAATCCAAAATTTCCTCAAAAAAATAATTCAGGCATATCTGGGTTAAGAAATATCAACCCAATTTTTAACATGCAAAGTGACATTATAAAAAAATTGAAAAGCACCGAAAATGTTTGCTTTTGTGAACTGTGAATTGACGCATGCAGAAAGTATCTGTAAATAAACTAATTTGTATAACAGTATATTGCATTTTCTTCTAGAGTTCATTAGTATTTCATTTTACTGGTACCATGTCGAAACGCACATATCCAAGCGGTGCATCTAAGAGAAAAAAAGCGATTGAGGAGAACGAAAGGATTAAAAAATTACCCAAACTGACATCTTCCTTTACAAAATCAGTAAATCCATGTATATCTTCAAATGACACACCAGAAATTCTTTTGGACACACCGAATGAAATTAAATGATAAGAAAACCAGAAAATGGAGCCAGAATCAGGTACCTCCGAAGGTAGTTCTCATCTGGAAGATGTTTCATTGCATGAAAATGTTTCTCTCGTATAAAATTATGAAACAGGACTTACTTTTGCCCAAACACGAGCGATTTGCAAGTCGATAAATGATTCGGAAGAATGTTGGGAACGAGACGTGAGTGTGGCTCCCAAGGGTCGAGGCCGCGATGCGCGAGTCCGGGGGCGGCGCGGCGTGGGCGTGGTCGCGCGCGTTCAAAGGCTGCAGCGCGGCGCGGCGCGGCGCCCGCTCGCCCGGCGCGCAAACAGGCGCGCAACGCGGAGTGTGGAGAGCTGTAATTAACACTTGCTAATGACTCGGAACCGAACGCGGCTGCTGTCGCGTCGCGCGAGTCCCCGGGGTGCCGCACCGCTCGGAGACGAGGCCGCACGGGTCACGCGCCAAGGCCCCGGAAACTTCCCAGCGGCTTACTGCTGGAAGAACATGTATATTGAATTGAATTGCCTTATTTGACGTGGCGATTTTTTTTTTAATTTTAATAATGATTTATTTATTGTTGGATAGTACACAGTTCAGTAATAAATTACTCCATCATGTGTTGTGATGGCTTACATTATAACTTAAAGTAAACTTAACTTAACATAACTACACTACTCTTGGTGTAGGAAACTACAAGAGCCCCTACTTAGAACAGTTTAGGGAGAAAATTTGCAAGAAGGCTTCGAAAGGAAATCTGTTTTTAATTCTGGTTGGGAGATCATTTAATGAGGCCAGGTTGTAGTGGACTGCTTGGTTTATTGTATTCAGATTGGAATAAAAGTTGTTGGAAAGGTGGGCAATATGTTTGATGATCGGTGATATATTTAGTTCTTTATGAAGTTGGGCGTTTGAAATGAACCATGGGGCTTTTGTTGCCAATCTGAGAAATCTATTTTGTACAACTTGAAGTTTATTGATATTGGAGATAGATGCGTTGGTCCAGATGGGGCATGCGTACAGCATTAAGGGCCTGACTATTGCTTTATAAAGTGTAATGGCATTTGTTAAGGATAAACAGCTTTTGAAGTTGATAAGGGGTTTTAGTTGAGCTATTTTATTTTAGCTTGTTGTTGTTTCAGTGTTATGTGTGTTTTCCAGTTGAGTCTTGTGTCGAAGTTCAGCCCGAGATATTTTACTGTTTGGTTTTGTGATGTCCATGGAATTGTGTGTTTATTTATATGTAATGGAGGTGGGTGGGCAAATGGTCCTGAGAGAAAATATTTTAGCGGTTGATTTACTTGGGTTAAGTTTGATTTTCCACAATGTTGACCAATTGTCTATTTTGTTTAGGTGATGTTGTATTCTATCGGTAATGATTTTGAGTGAATGGCTGGACTTATAATGGCGGTATCGTCGGCGAATTGTGCTAATTGGGTGTGTATTGTAGTGGGTATGTCTGCAGTGTATATGTTGAATAGAGTGGGTGAGAGTGGTGATCCTTGGGGAAGACCTGCTAGTATTTTGCGGGGATTGGAGATGTGATTTTCTACTGAAACTGTGAAAGATCTGTCGGTTAGAAAACTATTTGATAACTTTAACTAAGTAGGTTGGTGTTCCCATAGTTCGGAGTTTGTATAAAAGTCCTTCGTGCCATACTCGGTCAAACGCCTGAGAAATGTCGAGAAATGAGACTACTGTATGGTGTTTGTTGTGATAGGCTGTGTGGATATATTCTGAGAGTCTGAGTAGTTGGTGTGCTGTTGATACGTGTTTTATGAAGCCAAACTGGTGCAATGGAATGATTTGTGTTTTCTGTAAGTAGCTATTTAATCTTTTTAGAATTAACTTTTCAAGAATTTTTGAAAGAGATGTTAGTAGGCTTATCGGCCTGTAGTTCTCTGCATTGCTATGATTTTTGTATGGTTTTGGAATAGGTATTATCACTGAGTTTTTCCATACTATAGGATAATATCCAGTTCTTATTATTGAGTTATATATGTTATTAATGTAAGCTATAGTTGGAAATGGGAGGTTTTTGAGAATCTTATTGGTGATTTTGTCGTGGCCAGGGGCTTTTTTTTGTGGTAGTTTTTTAATTATGTTTTCACTTCATTTGGGGATATGAATTTTATCTTATGTGGTACATCATAGTTTGGGGCTGAAACTGTTTGTAATATCATAGCATGGTCGGGATGAGTTGGTGTGTTGTTGAGCGTAAATGATGTTTCGAAATGATCGGCCAAGGCTTCTGCTTTTTCAAATGGTGCGAATTTTTTTCCTGTTGTCGTATTTAGAGGTGGGATACTATTTTTCTTTTTAGAATATGTTTTGTGAACTGCCAGAGTGAATTATTGGTTGTACTCAATGATTTTATAATTTTGTTGTAAGATGAGCAGTGAAAGTCGTTAATTGCTTTTTTTGTTATTGAATTAAGTAGGTTCAATTCTTTCTTTAGCTGTGGGTTTCTGGTTTTGGTCCATAATCTTCTGGTTCTGTTCCTAGTGTTGATTACTGTTAATATTTTTCCTGGCAGTATCTTATTAGTTGTTTTGTGGGTGATGAGGGGTCTATTGGATTGTAGTTGTTTAATGGCGTTGGTGATTATATCATGTAAGTATGATATTGCTCTTTCTATTTCGAGTGGGGTGTTTAAATTTTTAAACTTGGTGGTTTTATTTGTTATTATTTTCCTGAATTCCTTCCAGTTTATGTTGTTGATGTTTAATGAGTGGGTGGGTGGACGTGGGGGCGGTGGAGGAGTGTGTGTTGAGATGATTATTGGTAAATGATCAGAATCCAGTTCGAATAGAGGAGTTGAATAGAATGTATTTTGTGTATTACTGATTGCAATGTCCAAGATGTCTGGATGTTTGTTCGTGTCGTATGGATAATGTGTTGGTTCTGGCGGAATTAAAAGTCTTAGATTTAGATCATTAATTAGTTTTAGTAAGTGTCGACCGGCATTATTTGTAGTTCTACATCCCCAGTTAGAGTTTTTTGGCGTTTAGATCTCCAATGAGTAAGACGGGGGAGTTCAGTTGAAATAGTGATTCAATATTTGTATCTTGTATTTTTACTTGTGGTGATTTGTATGCTGCAATCAGGGTTAATAGTCTATTGTTAAAGGAAATTTAATTGCTGCTGTTTCTAATCCAGGCGTATTTGGGAGATTTACTTGTATATATGGAACAGTTCTTTCTATAAGAATCATGACTCCTCCTCCGTTGCTGTTTAGTCTGTCGGTTCTAAGTATATTGTAACCCGGCATGTTAAACACAATATTACTTTTAAGATGGGATTCCGTTATGCAGGCTATTTTTATTTGTTTTGCTTTCAGGAAATAATTAAGTTCGTGTTTTTTATTGGTTACGCCATTTGCATTCCAATTTATTAGATTTATATTACTAAGGTGCTGTACTGCCATTATTAATATTATTAAAATACGCTGAGAATGAGTTTTGAATGTTGCTAATGATTGATGGAATGATAGTGTTTATTATATTGATTATGTAGGTTGTGATGGAGTTGACTAGTGAATGCACGAAGGAGTTATTATTTTGGTTAGGAATATGGTTAATTGGTTGCGCCGAGTTTTGATTATAATGCATATGTGGAGATCTTGTAGGCTGATTGGTCTCATGGGTGAAGTTTGGAATAGGACTGTTTGATTGAAGACCTGGGAAGTTGTGGATGGAGAGTCGAGGCGGAGGTGGCCTGCTTTTATTTTCTTTGGTTTTAGCATTCCTTTCTTGTGCATTTGTGTGGGGGGGTTCTATTAGTTTTCTGTAGTACGGACATTCGGCAGTTCGTATGTCCGCACGGTGGGGGCCCTTGCAGTTCCTACAAACAGGTACTTGTTCCCGTTGGGGACAATTTACAGAGTAGTGATTTTCTGCACAGTAAATACAAGAAATTGTGTGGTTACAGTTGTTCCTGGTGTGCCCAAAGTCCAGACATCGTAGACATTGAACAGGACCTTTGTTTTTTCGTCTTTTTTCAGGTTTAACACTCAAATTACAAATTTGTTTAATTTGGAGAACTGATTCAATGCTGTGTCGGCCGTCGAATTCAGCGGCTACCACAGGTATGGGAATGTTGTTTTTATATAGTCTTGTGACACTAATTAATGACGAACATTTTTCCTTCAGATCTTCGTATATTTCTTCTTGGGTTATTGATATGTGTAAGTTTTTGAACACTATTGAAAACTTCTTGTTAGCGGGGTCTTTGTAAGTGTGGAATCTCCTGTTGGTGTTGATTAAATGTTTGATAGCATTTCTGAAATCTATTATGGTTCTGAACATAAGTTTAATTCGATTGTTTTTAATATCTGTGGTGAACTGATTAGTTATTTTAGATTTTATTTCCCTGTTGAATTCTGAAATGCTCTCTATATTGTTAACGTATATAGGAGGAATTTTAACATTTTCATTTTCTTGATTCGGGGTTTCGTTTACGTAGTTGAACCTAGTTTCTGTATTCAGTTTCTCTAGTGGTGCGTATCTGTTTCTAGTTGGCACTGAGTAAACATAGTCTGAGCTATTTAAAGATTTTTTATGCGGTAATGAGTCAGTACTACTATCATTTAAACTTCTTTTTCCACTGTTATTCATGAAGATTACATTGCTGCTACCGTTACTGGAAGTCATTTGAACAATTTGGCCATGGGCGAGGCCGCTGGCTACGTCATGGTTACTAACCTCGGGTATGCCGTTACCGGCATTGTTCACGACTGGTGTTTCGGTTCCCTGCTGATAGCTGTCACTACCCACGAATTGATCGGGTGGAGTTAGCTGCAGTTCACGGATCCGTTGCTGTTCTTCTGCTTCTAAATGTTCCTCTCGATGATTCTGCACTAGGCTGGGTGATGTGTCCATGGCGTTCGTGTTGTACACGGCCGCCATGGCTTCGGCGATGCTCTGGCCTAGGCCAGGGCCGAGCGGCGCTGCACTGTTACTAATTATTAGAAATAATTAGAATTGCTGTGTTCGGCGCACTGTACAATACACTTTTCACTGTCAACTAATGCTTTAGAACTTTAAAGAAATAACTTGCACTTGTCGAGACAGTACTTTAATTTTCGCCGTTACTGAGCAGAGCGGAGCTCGATGTGTACCCTACCGCTGCTCGGAGCGAACTACGTCTTTTTGCATCTTCCGATTTGGCGTTTAATTCTCCGGACGGGTTTCACGACTGGAAAAATTTGAACCGTGCAATTACTGAACATGAAAACAGTTTGCGGCATGGATTACTATATTGCAACTATGGATTACATCGTTCGAAGTAAGAAAATGGGTACTGTAAATGAATCAATACTTGTCCAATTCAATGAAGAAGTCAGTTATTGGAAAAGTGTTTTGATTAGAATTGTTGAAACAATCAAATTTCTTGCTGGCCGCGGACTGCCGTTTCGTGGTGATAATGAAATAATTGGTTCTCAGCAGAATGGAAATTATTTGGGTTGTGTAGAACTAATTAGCAAATTTGATCCATTTCTTAAAGAGCATTTGAACAAATGTGGTAATCTAGAAAAAGGATTCGTGTCGTATTTATCAGCAAACATTTGCAATGAGTTTATTGAGAGCATGGGTAAACAAGTAAAACTAAAAATACTTTCTGAGATGAAACAGGCCAAGTATTATTCAATTAGTATTGATTCTACTCCAGGTTGTAGCCATGTTGATCAGTTAACATTTACGATTCGATATGTAAAAGATAACACACCGATTGAACGGTTTTTAGAGTTCATACTTATTCAAGAACATGGTTCCGAACATTTAACATATACGGTTTTAGCTTTTCTCGAAAATAATCAGATATCAATTAATGATTGCCGCGGTCAAACGTACGACAATGCCGCGAATATGTCAGGTGCGTACTCAGGACTACAAGCAATATTGCGTCAATTATGTGAATACGCTCTTTTCATTCCTTGTGCTGGACATTCGATGAATTTAGTCGGGGCTAAGGCTGCTAGTTGCGTGATGACAGAAACGAGTTATTTCCAACTTGTACAAAAATTGTACAACTCCTTTTCGGGTTCAACACATCGTTGGGATATATTAAAAAAATTCTTGGGAAAATATCAAGTAGTAAAAAGTTTATCTGATACTAGGTGGTCTGCTAGATACGATGAAGTCTCAGCTTTAAAATGTGGTTATTCTCAGATTATATTAGCTTTGGAATTTATTGAAAATAATAAAGAAAACCCAGCAGAAACGCGAAATGAAGCCTACAGTATAGCCAAGAAAATGAAAAAAAAGGAGAATATTATTTTAACCGAAGTCTGGAGTGCTGTACTTGGTCAATGAAACGAACAAAACGTTGCAAAAAGAAAATTTTCAATTGGATGTTGCTTCAAAACTGATATCATCATTGATCAATTGTTTGCACGTCATGAGAAATGAATTTGATAACTTTGAAACAATCGACAAAGAAAAGTTTCCCGATTCAGAATATCAAAATACGCGTGTAACAAACAGAAGTTCTCGTGTAACTTATTTTGACTCAGAAACAGACGAAGTCATCTTTTCTGCTAAAGAAAAATTTAAATTACCAACTTATATTCCTATTATCGACACATTAGTAAGTGAATTGGATAGAAGAGCTGAATCATACAGTATTATAAGTAAACGATTTCAATTTTTATCAGAAATAAAACTTATTGATGAGAAAGAATTGTCTAATAAATGTAAACAATTTGTTGAGTTTTATAACACAATGTCAATTAACAAGAGCTCATATCGGAGTGTTGTCAATTTCAACATTATCTTTGCATTGAAAATCCAACAAACAGCATCGTATCTTTGGCAGAAATGGATAAATTGTTTTATTCAATACAAAAAATAAGAATTTTCTTAACGTTAATGGTCACTAATTTTACGGGTGAACGCTCATTTTGAAAGCTGAAGTATATAAAAAATGAATTAAGAAGTAATATGATTCAAGAACGACTTTCTTCGTTAGCTTTATTAAACATTGAGTACGATATTTTGAACGAATTGATCTTCGACGATGTAATTGACGACTTCGTGCGTGCGAAATTACGTAAAGTACCATTGACAAATGCTTAGTTTGTTTTTTACTTAGATCTTATTATGTAAATATTGCTTGTGTTGTTTTTTAATCATATTTTATTATGTTACTATTGTTAGAGTTATTAGTAAAATATTACTATAGAAAATACAGAGATTAAAGATACTATTTAATTCCGTTTATCTAGTTTTTTTTAAAAAATCCTTCCTTACCTTAAAAAGAGGAATCAAAATGCTGTGTAATGTTCAATTTTTCATAACTTATGATCGCCAGAACGTAATTTTTTGAACTAAGAATTAGGGGCCTCGAAATCTCTGAGTGCCTCGGGTACTTTCAAACCCAAAGACGCCCCTGCTTCTATTGATAGCACGGTGAACAATAGACGTGACTGATCTCTTCGTAGTAAAAACCTTATTCCGAAGTATGAAGTAAATTTAGAAGTTTCCAAAGTGAATCGAGAATCAAGATATTAAAAAGAAATAGGTTGAAGTTTTCCCCAGAAAAGGAGAAAATTAAATGACTATATTGCGTCAAGAATTTCAACAATGTTAAGCGAAATGTGGTAAGTACATATACCAATTATTCACCTTACACTATCAGTTAATTATCAAATAGATACACATTGTAAAATCATACACTATCAATATTGTGAAAAGCGAGGAACTAGCCTCAAACTGGCTTCAAAAATTTTGCCCAAATGGCGGCTAGTTGACACACCTATATATCTTACACAGTGGATTTTAACAATATAATGTTATAACTTTCTTTAAGATCAGTTTTGTAAAGAATTAATGCATAGTAACCTAATATTTTTAGCACCAAATCCCAAGGTATTTTGTTCAGACTTAAAAAACTGTATAGTAGGAACTAAATATTGAGATTTAGCAGTGGCGTAGGCTCAATGTATGCGAGTGATGTGTTGCATCCCCTAGTTTTTCATTACTTTAAACTCTTTTCAGTAAAGTAATTTACGTTCTTCCGTAAGCATCTCCCTCTGTTTTTCTATTCCCTCTCGCCATTTACGTGCGCTGTCCAATAGGCGTTAGTCCCCTTGGTGGATGTGACGGAACAAGAAGTATCCCTTGAACGACATCGCTACGTTGACGAGGTCATTGAACTCACGGCCATGCGCTGTGTGCAATCTGTGTTGTTTCGACGACCGATGATGTGACCAGGTCTCTCACACCTCAGGCTTCTGAGTTCTCATTGGCGTTTCTGTATCCCTCCCAAGAACTTTCCACACCCCTCCTCTGATGCAGTCATAATTCGGCAGAACGCCTGGTTATCACAGACGTCACGTGCCGCGATTGTGGGCCCCGAAGCGGGGAGCGGGGCGCAGGGAGCTGACGGCACGACTGACTTTCTTCACAACTCATGCACGTCTGTCAACTATGCTTAAGCACATTTCAACTTGATTCGGTTTAGGTGGGTAAGACGATGTGGGTTAGCAGGCCTGACAAAACAAGATCACTGCCTTAAGAAAATAGAATGCCATGTAAGAAAATAGTAGGTTGGGACAGTTCTTGAAGTCCAAACGGTGTGTGCGACGTTATTTCGTTCTTGTGTGTCCTTCGTTGTAGCGTAAATGCTGTTTCGTTCTGAATGCGTTAAATAGACTACTTTGTTTAACTATTGATGGCGAGCTCATCCAGTACATTTATGGCAGTGGATGAGTTACTTGTGACATAGAACAGTAGTGAAACGTCTCTTTGTTCTATAGACAGGATTCTTCAAATTCCGTTTAGTTCTTTCTCCTATTCCGAAAGACTTACGGTAATTTTTTTTAGTGATTGACAACCAAGACAACGCGAATCGACCTCGAGCTCAAAGATTAGGTATGTACTTTTTTATGGTTTATTTTTTAGTTTTATTGTTTGTTTATGTAAGTTAGTGCATACAGTGAGAAATTGGTGCCTTTCAAGGAAGATTCAGTAGGTATCTAATTTTCAAAATAAATTTCTAAAATACTTTAGAGTAAAATAGAATGATGCAGACTTCAAATGTGTGCAATTATACCTTCAACCTTTAACATGACATGATAGCATCCCCACATCTACTAGTCAGGAGACGCCACTGAGATTTAGATACATAAAAAAACACAGAACACATCACGAATCAAGCACGGCAACAACAACACGGCACGGTCATATAATACTTTCGAGTGGCTTTCCATATTACTTAGACATGACGTCACGCGCTGTGATTGGTGTTTCATTGAGGCGACAAAGAGATATTTTAGATTTTATTTGTAGCTTTAAAATTTTAAATAATTAGTATTTCACAAAAATATTCTATGTATAATCGTTTTTAAGTTATGAATATTGATTCTAACTACATTTCAGGTTTTTTCTGATTACTGTCCGATTGCCTATTCCCGCGCTATCTCTAATATTAGGAAGGCGCAAGGCACTTTTGGCGAAGTACTTTCTAATTCCTCCGTCAGATGGGAGCACCTATTGGACCACTGGTCGGGAGCCGCATTCACCATTAAAACTAGTGGTGCTACAACAGCACTTACTTTCCCGTATTAGAGGAAACAGCTAAGTAGTACTGTAATATTGCACTTTATGCGCTACTAACATCTTCGCTTGGAACTCACTATTTCCATTGCAGTGTTGTCAGAACTATGTGAATTCTACAACTTCACAAAAATAGAATGCAAAAGTTTTGTAATTCTGTATTGGAAAAAGAAGCCTGATACCCTGGAAATATAGAAATGCCTTCCATTGGGCCATGATTAGGGAAGAGTATTTTAAAACCATGTAACAAATTCTCTACTCACTACAAATGGTACAGCATTTGGTGCAAAACTAAATATTTGCCTGCAAATATCAACATAAATTAGACAATTATAACTCCTTTTCATACAGCTCCATTAGGTCACAACAATGACACTAATTCACAGATATTCGCGAGCGCAAAGTGAATTCCATTGTTGCAGACCCTGCATTGTCGCTATTCTGAGAGCTATTAATTCTTTTTACTTATTTCAAATATTTCAAAATAAACAATTTCTAAAATATTAATGTGTAAGTCTATAACAAAGTTCGAATGTAAGAAACGAAGAAAGAAATAATATATAAAATTGCACATTCTAATTTACGACGCATCCAGCTGTCCGAAGCGCAGTAAATTTACAGCGGCCTATTACGTTTGTCACAAAATTAAAGAAAAACTACTCGTATTTTGAAAAAATTAAGCATGACCGTATTTATTTTATTTATTTATTTGTCAAAAAACAGAAACAGAATGGCACAGACTTTCCCGTATTAGTTTTCTATTTTCCTGGGTCTTCGCTAGCTATTCGGAATTGCCACATACTCTTTCTTGCCAGCTACCATCTATCATCGCCAAAAGTACATTTTTTTTGTCATTTTCTTAATTTTTCGGTTTCCTATTGGTAGAACAGAAACATTAATTTTAGAATATTATAGAACACAAAAACCTAGCCGTAAATGGCAATTTTCTTTTAAAAATTATGTGCTGTTTAAGAGAAAATGGCGTTTTAGCACTACTAAAAATGCGAAATTTGAAGCTCATTTTCACAGAAAATTTTTGAGTTTTCAAAATACTTTATTTGAAGTTATTTGAAGCACTTACACTCACAAATATAATCATCTTTACAAATTGCGGATAATGTGCATATTAAAGATGTGAAAGATTTTTCAAAAAATTTACATTTATATAATTTTTGAAAAAAACAAAAAAAAACTCAAAATAAACTTCACGCTATACTAATGAGTGTAATTAGCACTATCCGTTACAAAATTTTCAAGAAAAAATTGCAGCCATATACGAGAAAATGACGTTTGAGCATTTCTGAAAATGCCGAAATTTGAGCTACTTTTCACAGAAAACGGTAGTGTTTTCGAGAAACTTTACTTGACATTATTTAAAGCATATATACTCGTAAATATAATAATGTAAAAAAATCGCCGATAATGTAAATATTAACGACGTGAGAGACAAGTAAAAAATTTACATTTTTGTAATTTTTGAAAAAACCAACCGATAGACCAAAATGGCTTTTATGTCATTGATAGAGTACATTTACCACTATCCCTTCCAAAAGTTTAAAGAAAAAATTTGGAGCCGTTTTTGAGAAAATTTTGTTTTTGTAAGTTTTTAAAATTGCACATATTGCACGCAATATTGCACGAAAACTACCAAAATTGTGAAAAACATTTACATGACCTTTATTAAAGAACTCAATATGCAGAACAAATTTTATTTGAAGAAAAAAATCTCTATCTTCAATTTTGTAGTTGGAGAAAGACGCCGAAAAAAATTCAAACTTTCACAATTTTCGAAAATTCAGAGCTGTACGTGAAAATCGGACCTATGCCATATTAAAAAGTGTATTTTCCTCTATTCATACAAGAAATTTAAAGAAAAAATTTGGAGCCGTTTTTGAGAAAATGTTGAAAATCCCCGGGGGGCTTCATATAAAGTACCCCCAAATTTTAAAGAATCTTTTTCAAAATCACAAAGCTTCGACTAGAATCAGATCGACTGGGGAATATCAATTTTGAAGAAAATCGACTGAACGGTTTAGGCGCTAGCGTTGACCACAGACGGACAGACGGACGGAATGCCGTCAATCTATTTTTAAGTATAAAGAAGCAACAAATCATGGATTATGACCACACCACGAGATAGAGGATTTTTTTTCTTAATTTAGCAACTGGTTTTATCCACTTATTCGTTTTCACGGCCCGGCAATTAATTTTTCCGCCGAAAATTGGCCATTTTTTCGCGCAGCATTACATAACTTTCCCTATACTACGTATATCACTCCGTGTATACGTACGTATACGGGAAAGTAAAACAAAAAGGCACGGAAATTTTCGTATAAACATACAATAGCATTATCGCAAAACTCAAGTGTCAAGACAGCGATGTCACAGCAATATTATTTACGCTTATGGAACCCAGCGGGAAATTAGAGGTATTAATGAGCCGTGGTAGGTGGACTTAATTTTAAACTGCTGGTACGAAAGCCGAGTGTCGTTCCGTTGTTCAAAGAGCGTCCATTATTCTCCCGCCTACTAAACGTATTCACGTAATAGAATACACATTGTGAAAAGAAAATTAAGGTAAAACAGTTTAACCCAGCGGCGATACAGGTAAAAGTTAAGAATTCATTCAATGCTCACTCATCCTTTCAAATAAATCTTCTAACACAAAGAGATCCATTGTATGTTTTGCAGAAATTGACCGAAAATTCCAGAATCTAGGTATCAAAACCCCAAATCATAGCGCTCCCAGAACACTTTGAAGCTTATTTTGCTGCGTCAACAAACCCGATTGGTTCTAATGGAACCCATATTCTAGCCTTATTTATTATCCGCGTTCCTTGCTTCAAAACTTCCTTTGGGTCTTCATTTTCCCCCTTTTCCCATGTACTTTGTTTTTGTTCCCGAAATCCATTCCAGCTCTCCCATTTTCCGTCTATTTGAATTTTTTGGTATCCGAAGTTTACTTGTTGCCCTTTCTCTCTTTCTTGTTTTGCTTTGTATCTTAGGGCTGCTTGTATTTCTCTTTCTAGTTTTGTTAAATCGCTTTCAAATTAAATGTCATTCCCTTTCAGTTTGCTTTCTTTTTCTGAGTATTTTCTGTTTGGAAAAATTAGCCATATTTACTTTAATCATTCTTTTGTTGTGTGCGTCTCGTTCAATGTAATACGCTTCCTTGATTTTGCTTGTCTCATCTACCTACTTTAATCTTTCTTCGGCTATGCTTCTTGCTTCCTTTATGTTTTGTATCGTTACCTTGCCATCTTTGATGAAATTATTATTTCTCTTTTCCCATTTAGTTCTTTGTTCTTCTGCTTCCTCCAAACTTTTCAATCTAGATTCTATTCCTTCTTTTCGTTTTTCATTTCTCTTATAATCATTTTCAATTCTTGTTTCAATTTGTTCTACTTTCGATCCTTGTTCTTTTCTTACAGACATTATTTCTTCCTTAAGTGCTTGAAGTTCGTAATGATTACATACTAGAGAAAAAATGGTATATGCCGTGAGATATTAAAAATTATTAAAATTAGAAAAACATTGTATCTTGGTCATTACTTAGAAACCCCAAATATGAACTATTACAACCAATAATGATGGGTAAAGTTCAGGGTAGAAGGGGAGTCGGCAGGAAGAAGATGTCCTGGTTGGCAAACATCCGAAAATGGACAGGTATCTCGAGTGCTTCTGAGTTGTTCCATGTGGCACAAGACAGAGAAAAGTTCGGGGAAGTGGTCGCCAACCTCCAGTAATGGAGACGGCACTTCAAGAAGAAGTGCTTGAATTCGTTTCTTGTCTCCATCCATTCTTCCTTATTTTATTTCTTAATTTCAGTAAGTTCTTTCAGTATCTTCTACAGAATGTCGTTTGTCTCTCCCTTCCCGTTTATTCTCTCTCTTGTTTGCGATTGCCTTTCTTTTGCTTCACCTCTTGTGTTTATTTGGTTTCTATTATTGTCGTGTCTTCCACTTTTCAAATGTCTGTCTTGCTTACCTGTTTGAAATTTCCCGCTAGGTGTTAGTAATGAAGAGTTTCGGTCAGTTGAAGGGTGTCCGCTATCTATCTGCAGCCGTGCAGTCTGTTAGTTCAAAGGTATCCGCTAGGTTCCTCCAATCATGGAGCTAAGAATACATGGAGATGGCATGACGTCGTATACTTGAAGCCAGCTCCGCCATATTGCTGTGCCCAGAAAGCTTGTAGCATAAACAAACCGCGTGAGTGCTCTCTCGCTTGTATGTGCTCTGTCGCTTGTTTAGCTGTGATCGGGTTCAGTTGTGTTGTTTGACATTGTTTTTAATATTTAAAAACATTATTCAAATAACTAGTTTGCATCCAGAATTTACAGTAGTTCGTTTCCTCCTAATAATAGAAAGGCAATAAAATAAATTATTGCGTATAAATAGCATTTCTTTCTGTACAATCCATTCTGTGTTCGAGGGAGCGAAAACAAGCAAGGATTGGGTGTTCAAATGTGCATGCCATTACTTATTAAAATGATTACTGCATGAATATTACTTACCTACAAATTACAGCATTAAGAAAGTTAAATTAATATCTCTTTCCCAATGTCGTAACATAAATACTCAAATATGTGGATTGAGAAAGAGATATGGAACATATTAAGAAATAAACTACAACACAACCACAAGGAATCCAAAAAGTAGTTTCACCAGTTTCTTATTTATTTAAAACAATAATTTACTGTATAAAATTTATTTTCCTTGTAACATTAATCAAAATTTGGCACTTTACTCTTCAATGCAATGAATTGTCACAATGTCACACACTGATCACATTCCGTAATTTTCAAGACAACATTTGTGCTTGCATTCGATTTCAATGAAAGGCCGTCATTAATTACACGTTGCAGATTTTGATACTTAAAACACTCTCTCTTGATGTTGCTGCTGACGATAAATATTTAGAACAATTCAAAAATATTGATGGCATTGTACCATATTTTAATTTCGATTTTCCTAGTGATGTTTGTTGTTTCTTTGCGTTCTCGTCATAGTACTCAGTAATTCGTTGGATAACTTCTGGACGAAAATGTGCTTCACAAACGTATAAAAATTTAATGTACGTTAGAAATAATGAAAATCGTTAAAGCATTTCCGTTAAAAATCCATAATATAATTATTAATCCTAACAGTATTTAATAACATCACTTAATAAACCTTGATCATTCGAATTTTCCTTGCATGTAAAATAATCAAACATACGCTGAGATTTAATATTACGATGCATTTATTTAATGTAAAAAATGACCGTTTAATCTGATCGTCACTGTGGGGAAAGAAAGCTACATTTATTTTCAAGACGCAGAATACGGGATAGTATCAGCATTTGCTCAGTAAGTCAAGAGAAACTGGACAAAACTTATTCGATTGTTAAGAAAGTCTTTTTCTGTTTACAATTCATAATTGAGATTTGTGTACTATAATTTTCAAGGCCTAGTCATTTATTTTAAATTATTTCCACATTATTGCCCTCAAATCAAATAGAAACGATTCCCTATCTTGGAATGATGATTTCGTAGAAACTTTCGTCTTCTTTTGGCGCATATCCATTTCTTTCACAGCCAGAAACGAAAACCGTGATACTCGGTTTCCCGTTTCGAGTCATAATTTCCCCTTATTTTGGATAGCCCCATTAAAAATCCATATTCTGGATTTTATGTACAGTAATAATTTAAATATGAAGTTGTCGATAATTGCGGCGCAGAATGCTACTCTAACACAATCGTAGCATAAACTAAAGCAAGATGACTGTCGTACATGGTCATTGTCGGTCTGCATACTCCCACGTCACAAGCAGCTAATGACGTATTGATGTGACGTGATTGGGGCACACCACTTTGGCGGACTGGCTTAACTTTCTAGACATTGCAGAAATAGGTAAGGGCACCTCTATGTATTCTTAGCTCCATAACTCCAATATCCGATGTAACCTCTGGTGTCCTTAACCTCACTTTTTTACAAGCCTGCACTTTCTAAAGGTGGATCCAGACATTCGGCATTCGCCGAGCAACGAGCTGTTGTTCGCCCGATCCCGACCAGCAGATGTGTTCGGCGAATGTTCGCTTCCTTTGATATGTCCAAAAGACTGACACGCTGTGGGTAGGGCGAGCGCCTAATTTTCGTCACTCGGCAAATAGCGAGCGACCCTTCCACACTACTCGGGATTCGGCGAGCGGTTGCTCGCTGTTCGCCCAATACCGAATGTGTGGAGCTGCATTAATGTCATTTGAATCCAGGGAAGAGAACATTTCTCAGTTATACCTTTACTATCAGCAGCATGTTTCGATTGTCTGTCCTTCTTGGTACACTTATTGTCGCTTTCTTTCCCAATTAGCACGGATCTTCAGCCTATTTTATAACACGCAAAACTCACCCCCCGTTCTTTCTCGCTCAGCTCATTTCAGTTATGAGACCAGAATAGCTACCAACCAATAATATTCCATGCATCCGATGGGATGTTCCCAAAAACTGATGATAGTATTCCGATTCTCGTATGGGACGACTTTTCGAACTCACACAAAAAATAAAATTTACTGAAAATCGGTGGATTATTTCGAGGCAAAGAGAAAGATAGTTATAAATATTCAAAGGCGTAGTAAATATTACTGTATTTTTTCATGTAAAAAAATAAGAAGCGTTTCAGTTGGTATTCCCAGCAAGGGGAGAAGAAGGATAAATGATATTATTTGTTAATTTAATCCATCATAAATATTAAAGAACAGTTTCACAAGCGTTAGGATTTTTTTTGATAGAATATGTTGACCCACGTAAAATTAAACAACACATTTTTAAGGACAAATGCTTACTCTTCCTTATAAAAGCATCTATGATCTTTACGCGGCAGAGGAAATCATAGCGAAGAAAAGTGGGGAATTGCTCATGGACAGACTTTTCCGAGACCTTTGTGTAACTTTCATTATCGAATCATAATTAAAACTAAACAAAGAAAAAGTTAAAAGGCAAACAGAATGAACCGCCGGTAGACGTGGATGCCTTCCTTTCTTCATTGTTGTGTCTCCGGTGCTTTGCGAGATTAACTGACCATCTTTACTTTCCGGTGCCTCGAGCAGTGTTTAAGAGTTTGCTTCCTAATCCCCTCTTAAGTATTTTGTCGAAGGGCGATACCCAAGTTGTGCATTTGGAGGCCGACAAGTGGAGTGGCGCAATCCTGCGAGCATAATAAAATCGCGTTTACCACGAGTGTCATACACTATTTTTTTAAGCAGCCTTACTAACTGATTTTGTTTTAATTCAAGAGTACAAATCACTATGTTACGTTAAGATTAGTAATACCTGATGCGTTCAAACGCAGGTATTTAGTTTTCTTTGTTTTATTCAAAGATTTAAATGGATATTTAAGCATCGTGTCACTTTTAGCATTAGTGCTCAAATTGAATTTTAGCACACTTTGCATGCACTAACAGTGACCGATTTTACTAGGTCTGTCTAAATACATTATTTCATTACAAGGAATGTTTAGCTGCCATTTAATTTCATCCAACGCATTAACACTACGAATTTTATAAGAACAGTTATGTTTAGGCTTGTTCTTCCCACCCTCTGCACCACACTTTCAGAATTGTGCAGTCATGCAATTAGATTGTTGCATTGCTCCCAGCGTGACGTCACGAGTCCAAGTAACGCGAACAATTATGTAAGTTCAGGGGAGCTCTTTTTATTCTCTGCGAAAACTGACGACTCGACAATGGTTATTCTCGAATTGAAATGTGAAATATAAGACCCTTCTTCAAAGATCTCGCCGGGACTCACCTCACACCAGATTCGTTTGAAATGAAAGATTGAAAAAGGTAGTAACTTGAATTGTTGGTTTTAAAAATCATTGTTACGAGTTATATTTCCCTAAATTTACCGTAAAGACAAACAAGTGTCTACAGTATTACAATTATTTTGCAATACTATGTATTGCACTTGGGAAGGGTATAGAAGGACTTTTTATACACGAGATTTTATTAAAATATACTATAAGAAAAGGGTGCCTTATGTGGACCCTTTTTTAATTAGAACATAAGCTATTATTAAAGTAAATATAGGAACAAGAGTTCACACTGTGAATCTTTGCTTCAATAACCATTGCTTTATGAACAAAACATGGAAACACCCTCTTCTTATTTTCCCGTATACAAACGTAGTATAAGGAAAGTTATGTCATACTGGTGTGACAGTTCACATTTACATTAAATAAAAACAACTACATTTATGAATATAATTTCCATAAATGGAAATAATGAGACTGTCATAGTGACAAGAGACGGCGCAGAGGCATAGGAACTTTCTGTGTTTTTACGAGAACTATCGCATTATTTCGTGAAGTCCGAGCAAGGAAAAGTAAATGTGACCGCCCGCGCGCGGTTGAAAGACCCGCCGCCGAGCTACGTCAGCGAAGGGGCGGCGCCCTCGGCCGGAGGGGAAGGCGACCGTTGCGGTCTCGCCGGGCAGAGCGCGCGCGGCCGTCACGCCCGAGCACGCGCGGAGGGACTCGCCTCCGCCCCGACGCCACGGCTAGCCGGCGGGCCGCGCGCCCCAGCGAGCTATTAAGAGGCGCTGGCCCGGCACCACGGTAGTCAGTGAACGACGGTGATTGTGGTTGTGATCCTGTGGGGAGTGTATTGCGAATTGGATGGTGTTTATCGACGACGACGACGACGACTAGTGCTATGGACACGGAACTCTTTGGTGGACGTTGTTCGACACGGCTACGTTTGGGACTTGTACTGGACATTGGTGAACTGGCTTCGTAATCGGCACTGTCTCTATTGGATATGCGAAACTTAGGCATTTGTATACTGGTTTCCTGCTCTTGTAACTGTATTGTTAATAAAAACCATTTTATGAAGTTTTGTCTTTGTTTGGATACAACAGTAAATAAATAAAGACATGTTTTTTGGTGATGTGCAATAAACAGTAGATATTAGGATAGCGCCAAATTTAGAAAAATTGTAATAACAAGCGACGTTAATAGACAAGTGAATGGTGTATACACCATGTAAGTAAGAGGGCAAATCATGGAAAAACAATTAAATAAAAACAGTTTCGAAGATTTTAAGGAGGCGGGTCACTTAAATGAATTTCGCCGATTTCATTTAAAAGACGTACGTGAATACATACCAAAATAATGTCAAGAACGCAATTTTCGTTGTAGAACAATACCATGGACAAACGACGAGAGAGACAGTGCGTTGTTTTAAAAGTTTTTCTGGCGAGTGCAGGGGATCAGCCAATCAGACGGTAGACAGTTTCGGCAGAGAGCACGCTGGGTCTCCACAATGTTACGAAGAGTGTCCGTAAATTAAGGTCTCCAACGCCGCCGTTTCCGAACGCGGAGCGCTAGATCCAATTTGGCAACACTGCCGTGTTCCTTGGTTCCCCCTCTTCAATCCCCCACCCGAACGACTTCGCTGGGACGCTCAGTCTTGGCACAGGTGCCGTCCGCGATGGACGCGACGATCGCCGATTTCTCCAAGTGCGAAGTGCGAGGTGTTATTCGTTTTTTGCATCACAAAGGGACTTCACCCATCGAAATTCATAGAGAACTGATCTCTGCATACGGCCCAAACGTTATGGACATCAAAAACGTCAGGAAGTGGTGCAGAGAATTTTCCGGAGGCCGAACAAACGTCCACGATGAGCCGGGCAGGGGGCGTCCATCCATCTCCGACGAGGTTGTGGCACGTGTGGACGAGCTCGTGCGCGAAGATCGGCGGTTGACGGTTAGGGAAATCTGTGCTATGATTCCGGATGTTTCCAAAACTACTGTTGACAAAATTTTAAGAGACACTTTGGGATTCAATAAAGTGTGCGCCCGATGGGTACCCCGTCAGCTCACCGATGAACACAAGCGGAAGCGTATTGAGTCGTCCCGTGAATTTCTGCGCCGACATGAAGAAGAAGGGGAACAGTTTCTCGACTCTATTGTTACAGGGGACGAAACATGGGTCCACTATTTCACCCCTGAGAGTAAACAAAAATCAATGCAGTGGCGGCACCCAAGTTCGCCGACAGTCAAGAAGTTCAAAACGACCCCTTCCGCCGGGAAGATCATGGCCACCGTCTTCTGGGACCGACACGGGGTGCTGTTGATCGAATACCTGCCTCGGGGACAAACAATCAACGCTGATCGTTATGCGCAAACACTGCAAAACCTTAAACAGGCGATACGAGACAAACGTAAGGGAAGATTGACGAAAGGTGTCTGTCTTCTCCATGACAACGCCCGCCCCCATGTTGCCAGGAAGATCCTGGAGCTACTCGCCAAATTCGGTTGGGACGTCCTAGAGCATCCACCCTATAGTCCGGACCTAGCACCGAGTGACTATCACGTTTTCCCAGCTCTCAAAGAACACCTATCAGGGCAGAGGTTCGAGAACGACGAGGAAGTCACAGAAGCTGTCAACCGTTTCCTCCGTGAGGCGGGGAAAAACTGGTACGACACGGGGATCAACAAACTCGTGGTGCGACTCCAAAAATGCATCGATCGTAACGGCGACTATGTGGAAAAATAGAAAAAAGTTCAGGCTTTCCAACAATGTACTTTATTTTGAAAATAAATTATGTTTACTATGAAAAATAAAATTGGAGACCTTAATTTACGGACACCCCTCGTAGATGGTGCGCATTTTTGATAGAGAACGTGTCGGGGCTCGAATGTATGAGATGAGATGGGATGCTGAACTTTGGTGTCGAATGGAATGACGGAATGCAGATCCACAGAACCTGCGAAGGATGCAGCCGTAATTGGTGGCAGACTTCGAAAGGAACGTTGCCAAACTTCGGAAGGAAAGTGCTTCCGATTGACTGGCGACAGTTTTATGACAAAGCCAAGTTTTTTTGAAGAACCGTAAAAGTAGTTGATAACCATCTAATATGATAATTACAAAATGGCCATGCTTAAGAGTACGCAACGGGCGCATTGTGAATGGATGTTGGAATGTTAAGTGTGTGTGTGTGAGAGAGAGAGAGATAATATTTTGTTTTATATTAAGTGTTTATTGTGTTTGAAGATAAGTAATTGTATATGTTGATAACGATATTATTTGGAAGAGGCAAACTATTTCCTAGCAGCAAATGAATAAATCCAAACACCATTGATGGTGGCTTTAAGATTAAAATTTTCGTGTTTTATTATTATGTAGTAGTATCCTGCAATTCAGATAAGCACCGTATCCTGTACAGACGGCTTCGCTCTCCACGATCCTATACATTTACTGCAATAGTTCAGGGTCGTAGGTCACATGATCGTGCATTCATAAATGACATTCAAATTAGTATTATAACGGTAGGAGCTATATCATTTATCTTTCATGTATGATATTGTTGAAGTAAGGAAACCAGAACCGTTTCAGTGGCATCCCAATGTAAAGCAAACTATGGCTTTGTTTGTGTTTCCCATTTCCATTAATTACGTATTAAAGATATTAAAATTCCCCACACCCACCCAACCGAAGAACAGTTACAGTTGGGGGTAATCCCGTCCGTCCGTCAGTCAGTGAATACGACTAGGGCCTAAACCATACGTACAACTTCTTCCAAAATGGATATTCCCGGGTCAATCTGGTTTCAATCGAGGTGCCACGATTTTGTAAAACTTTCTTCAAAATTTGAGAGTGCTTAACATGAAGACCCCGGACATTTTCAAAATTTTCTCAAAAACGGCTCCAAATTGTTTCTTTAAATTACTTGTAAGAATAGGGTCAAGTACACAAGGTAACATAGGTCTGATTTTCACGGTTTACTCTGAATTTGCGATATTTAGTTTGAATTTAAAACGGCGGCTTCCTACAACCAAAAAATTGAAGATAGATATTTTTCCCTTAAATGACATTTGTTATTCAAAAGTAGTTCTCTCATTAAGATACTATACATTTTTTTACAATATAGTATTTTGGGCGTAATATGTGGTATTTTAAAAAAATATAAAAACAAGATTTTTGGAATTTGCAACAGATTTGTTAACCCACGTGACGGTTCTCGGCCATTTCGATTTTATGGTTATGTGTGTGATTATGCGTGTGCAGCACATTGGCATAAAAAATGATTCAAATTTAGCGCCGTGGCGGGAGATTGGTTTTTAATAACAATCTTTGGCCTTCATTACCAGCTCAGAATTTGCATTTTAAACGTACCGCGTCGGACTTCCTCCAAAACCCGTGTGCTGGTTGCTTTTTAGCAACCAGCGTGGATAAACGTCTTTGCTCTGACTGTTTCGAAACAGGTTGGCGGAATCTACTTCTTAGCTCAGCACCCCTCCACCAGGTGTCAGCTCCTACTTGGTCCGCACTGCAAAAACCCTGCTTTCACAAAGAATACGGTTTGGAGGTTTCCGTTTCAACCTTTAATAGCATTGTCGCCAAATTCAAACGCCGAAACAGGAACTTCACAGCAGATTTGTTTTTCGCACAGGGAACAAGTTGCAATGAACGTGTATTAACCTTCCATGCGAACAGGTTAAGCTCTCAAAGTTGGTACTAGTGTCGCCTTCCTCCACTGCCTTTCACAGAATAACCGCCTTTTAATCACAGAGCTCAAGTAACGAGCGAAACTTGTTACAGAAAAGAAAAAAAGGAGGTTGCTTTCCCGTGAGAAACAGGTAAAAAGGTGAACGATTTATTCAATGGTTGCTTATTTCTTCACATTATCTTCTAATAAGAGGGGTAACATTGTGTCTTTCCAGAGATCGAGCGAGCGAGCGTTTTCCAGAATGTTCGTTTCGCCATAACCCAATTCATAGCTTTCCCAATCTGAATCTGAAGTTATATCGCTGCCTGAACAATGTGCGATCCAGACATGTTCCAGACAAAAAATCAATATCTCCAATGGGAAAATCTGCCTTACTTAAAATCAAATCTCCCTGCCCCACACCCTAGGGGTGAGGGAGCCAACTTTGAAATCTTAAAAATTTTCCCTCATTGTTTCATTAAAGAATTGGATTTGACGTGGTTAAAAGAGCGCGGGCGTTTTGAAGTCGCTGGGCGCATATGAATACAAATAATCGAATCGTCACTTGATCAAAAAATGTTTAAACTAAACGTATATATTTTTTTGTTTAGAATCCGAATCTGCAAGAAAAAGTGGTGGTTCCCATTTAAGACTGCAAAGGTGGCTCTCGCCTCACCCTGAAGGGGCGAGCGAGGACGTTTAATTTTAGATCTGACAGATGTCCACCTTGGGGATATTAATGTTTTGCCTTCGACATTTTTTAGTACGTCACATATTTTTCGAGTTATTTTGATTTGTCTTGTTAACTTGGTCACCTGTATACATTGGTGGCAATTTGTTGGCATTATTATATTTATGAGTACATGGTTTAAATAATGTCATATAATGATTCTCCAAAAAAACAACATTTTCTGAGAAATCTAGCTCAAAATTCCGTATTTTCAGAAACGCTCAAACTCCATTGTCTCGTAAATGGCTCCCAGTTTTTTCTTCAAACTTTTAGAAAGGATAGTACTAATTACACTTTTTAATATGATGTAACGTTCATTTTGAGGTATTTTTTGTTTTTTAAAAAATTACACAAATGTAATGTTTTTGAAAGATCTCTCTCACCGTTTATAAGCACATTCCCAGCAATTTGTAAATACTATTGATTTGTGTGTTAAAGTGCTTCAAGTGACTTCTAATGAAGTTTTCCGAAGCCTCAAACTTCTGTAGTACCATTGCTATTTAGGACGAGTTTTACTGTTCTTTAATATTCTTAAAATTATATTTCCGTTCCACTATTACGAAACCGAAAAATTAATAAAATGTGAAAACAATGAACTTTGGGCGGCGATAGATGGCAGCTGGCAAAAAATGTGGCAAGTCCAAATAGGTAGTCGAGACTAAAGGAAATAGATAACTAATACGGGAAAGTCTGTGCCATTCTGTAGCACCACTAGTTCAACTTGTCGAAAGAACTTTGCTAGCCTGTTCTGTTCACCCTGTCGATTTATGTCTTTTGTCTATGATTCGACCTCTTCAGTTGATCTGAATGTTTCAACCTGTGATAGGAAAGTTTCTAATCTACGCCTCAGCGCAGCGATTTGTCTCCAAATTTCTCAACTTTGCAAAGGAATGTCACTATGGAGAAGTTGGCGAAAGAAGCGTCCAGTATGAGAGGTCGTTAACCCTTTAACGCACTTAGTACGCCTCAGGGGTCCGGCCTTATTTCTTAATGCTGCAAATACTTTTCCGTTAGCATTACAGGTGTGTCCTATCATGATGCCCTCTGTTGTTACGTTTCTTTCCTTATGGCAAAGAATGGTCCAGTGATCCATGAAATTTTTCAATATTTTTCAACTTTTCTGAAGGTTGTCGTGCTTTCCATTAAGTGGGCCTGCGAGGCCCGGTAGTCTGATTTCCCTTAACGTATCTTTTAACGCATAAGAAACAGATTGTTGAAATTTATTCCTTATCAATCCAGACTTCATTATTTACTTGCCAAGATACATAAATCATGACCACATATATATGGAATAAAGATTTTTTTTGTGATGGGTTTCTAGGAACGGATTTACCCTAAATGGCAGAATATATTTTGGAACTAACCAAAGATGAGTCCGTTGCAAAAGATTTTGCATCAAAATGATGAAGGATTTGGTATAATTATTATTCACAAATGGTTATTATGTTACAACTGATTTTTTGAGTTTCTAAGAGTTTCTAGTGATAACTTTTTATGTGCATATTCCTGCGTGAATTTCTAATGGAGAAAAAACTAACATTACGAGCTAACACACAGGAAATATCATCTGAACTGTGAGATTATAAAGGTAGATAATTATATTCTAAAATTGCACAATAGAAATCTTTTTTTGCATCATACAAGTGGAAACAACAAAATTATTTATCTTCTTAGCACAATACATCAGGACAAAGACCAAATTACGACAACAAGAATCTACCAATTATTCTTGCCTGTTTTGAAAGACAGATTAGATCCTCACGGAGGAAGACAGATTAGATCCTCATGAAGGCATGCTCATCAATGACCTATGAGGTTATTTTACGACAAGTTTGACGTTGGTGCTTTGAATTTTTCATCCCAGCCCCATTTAGTGTTTTATTCAGACACTTTTTTGTTCTTTGAATTTTCCTTCTTCATCCCAGCCCCATTTAGTGTTTTATTCAGACCGGGCCTCTGAGGCCCATCGCAAAATCCGAGCTCCGTGCATCGAAGAGTTAAACAAAAGAAAGTCATGCTGCACCATGGCAGTGAAAGAGGTTGTGTCGAAGGTATTTACAAGCGAGCCTATTGCAGACGAACGTATTAACTAACTGAGCACTTGCATATAACCTGCAGTTATGCTGCCAGCAGTACCCAAGAAGTAGCTCTCAAATCGGATCCTTTTTGAAGTAATTTCTCTATACTTTGCGCGGTTAGGTGTGAGCGAATACTCACTTGATGGCTTTGACCATGGACAGTCCCATGTGCACACACAGAACGGCGTGGTCGGGTCGCTCGTGCGGTGCACCGCTAATGCAATAGTAACAGTCGCCCAGGATCTTGATGCGCAGCTGCTGGTATCTCTGCAACAAATGGACCACGCGCGGTGGCGACGGTTAAGCGCGGAACTGCTAGGACCGTACATTCTGCTCAGCTGTCTGTAAACAACCTTAGGATGCGTTCAGAATGAGTCTGTGTTTTAAGAAGTTCGGGTGCGAAGTTCGGGTGCGAGGTTCAGGCGCCAGGTTCGGGTGCAAGGCCGGTGTAAAGCAAATGGGGGTTGGTTGCGAAGTTCGTCTGTGCTTTAAGCGCAACAAAACTGCGAAATTTGAAGCTCTTTTCCTACAGAAACTTTTTGAGCTTTCCAAAAAGCTTCGATTAAAGTCATTTGAAGCTCTTACACTCACAAATAAAATAATTGCTGGTAATGTGCATATTAAAAGTGTGAGAGATCTTTCAAAATATTTACATTTCTGTAATTTTTGCAAAAACAAAAAAAACCTCCAAATTGAACTTTACGGCGAAATTGGCGTTTGACCGTTTCTGAAAATGCGGAATTTTGAGCTAGTTTTCACAGAAAACTGTTGAGTTTCCAGAAACTTTACTTGACCTTATTTAAGCACATGTACTCATCAATAATGTGAACAAATTGCCGCTAATGTAAATATTACTGATGTGAGGTACAAGTCAAAAGATTGTAATTTAAAAAAAAAGACAAGGATAGGGCAAACATATTCATGCCATCTCATCGAGTACTTTTAGCACTATCTCTACTAAAAGTTTAAAGAAAAACTGTGGAGCCGTTTTTGGGAAAATCCCGTTATTAATTGTATATTTTGCACGCATTATTGCGCGAAAACTAAAATTTTCAAAATAATGTACATGACCTTAATGAAAGAACTATTTAGGAAGCACAGATTGGATTTGAAGTGAAAATCTCTAATATTCCATTTTGTTGTTGTAGTGAGACGCCGAATAAAATTCAAACTTTTTCAATTTTCGAAAATCGTGTTAACCGTCAACATCGCATCTATGCGACCTTAAGTGTATTTTACTCTATTCTTACAAGAAATTGAAGGAAAAAAATTTAGAGCTGTTTTTGAGAAAATTTCGAAAATGTCCGCGGAGTTTCATGTAAAGTATCACCAAAAATTAATGAATGTATTTCAAAATCTCAGAGCTTCGACTCAGGCTAGATGGACAGGGGTTTATTCAATTTGGAAAAAAAACGTACGCATAGTTTAGGGGCTAGTGTTGTTCACATACACCGGACGGACGGAAGTTTTGCTTCCAATTGGTTTTTCGGTATCAAGGACCCACAAAACAGGGATTCATGGCTACACCAGGTGTTAGGGGATTTTTACTTTCTCGTCTTACGAATACTTCGTAAGAAGAGAAAATTGTTATCGTGCGCCGGAAAACGGCGAATTTTTGCCAGAAAAACTCTTATCGGTGGGATCTGGAAACGAAAAAGTGGATAAAACGTGTTGGTAAATTTAAAAAAAAATCCTCAAACTCGTGGTGTAACCAAAATCCATGTTTTGTTGCTTCTTGATACCGAAAACTCGATTGACGGCAAAACGTCCGTCTGTCTGTCCGTGGTCAACGCTAACCCCTAAACCGTTCAGCCGATTTACTTCAAAATTGATATTCCGCAACCGTTTTGGTTGATGTCGAAGCTCCTGGAATTTGAAACTGATATTTCAACTTGGGGGGGGGGTACTTTACATGCAGCCCCCTGGACATTTTCAAAGTTTTCAAAAGAATTGGCTTCCAATTTTTTTATTAAATTGTGTTGTTGAGTAGTGCGAACGACGTTTAAGAAAATTATGCGGGTATGATTTTGCGTTGGTATCCTCAATTTGTCGAAAATTGCAAAAAAACAATTTCAAAACTGCAAAATTGAAGATAGAGATTTTTGTCTCAAACACAGCCCATTGTACAAAATTAGCACTCTAAATAAGGTCATGTACATTTTTTGAAAAAAAAAACGAGTAGTTTTTGGGCGTAAATCGAGCATGAAATTTACCAAAATTTAATATCTCAAAAACCGCTCCAAATCTTTTCTTTAAATTTTCTTCACTTTTGTAATAACTGATAATTCGTAAAAAAAATATGGTGCTAGCCTTCTTTCGGCTATCGCTGTTTTCCGAAAATTTCAAAAAATATTATTAAAACTACCGAATCATAGATAGAGATTTTTTGCCTCAAAGTCTGTTGTACTAAATTAGCTCTCCATAAGAGTACTGTACAATTTTCTCAAAAAAAAGAAAGAAAAATCGAGTAGTTTTTGCATAATTTGCGCTTGAAGTTTACAAAAACAAATTTTCTCAAAAACCGCACCAAATTTTTTCTTTCAATTTTCTCCACATGTGTAGTAAGAGACGGCAAATAAAGAAATAAACTAGTGGTGCTATAGAATGGCTAAGACTTTCTTGCAGAACTTAGTTTTCTCATTTCTTTATTTTGAAGTAAGATTTCGGTTATGAGTTATTATCTTCTCAGATATATTTTTTGGACGCCCCAAGGAGATTTTTTCACATTCTGAGAATATTTCTCTGACCGGGACGTCCTAGGTTCGAGTCCCGACGGCAGCATTAGCTTTTCAGCTAGGTCGAATTCAGTCGCTGCCTGGAGGAGAATTCTATAGGCCGGCTGCTATGATCGGTAGTTTTCAGTGGTTTCTCCGTTCAACACCAGGCGAATGCCGGAGCAGTATCCCAACAAACGGGTCACGGACCGCACGCGATCTTTCCTCCTTTCTTGTCCTATCCTCACCCCTTACACACACACTAACATGCACTTCACTACCACACTTGCTGGGAGACCGGTCGGAAACTTAGAGCTTGTCCCGGCTGGGGCGGTGCTCCCCTGGTGGGAGATACCTGGTTGAGGGGAAAACCCCCGCTTGTCAACGGTAGGTCGGCGCCGGAACTTACCATCCAGCTGGGAAAAGATCACCGAGAAACAACAGTTTTCTCGAGAAAAAACACGCACTAGGCTTACAAGGCAAATCAATCAACATTACCAATCAATCAATCGGAGTATTTCGGCATTCTAATGCTAGAAATGAAACCACCATTCATTTATTACTGTTATATATGTGTAAATGTCATGCTTTTGCGAGGGTGGTTGTGGTCTAAATGGCGAGCACGGACGTAGGTCTTCCGAGGGAAACTTTGTAGGGTTACCTCCTGGTCGGGGAATATTATTTGTCAAAATTCTCTGTTATCGAAGGAAATAATTGAGAATACTAGATACTTTATTGAAAATCATTTGAAGCATTCGCAAATATTGATAGTTACGATAAATAAACTGAAAATGTGTGTATGTAATTTTAGAATATCTAACTTTTAAAAATTTTTTCACTTCTCTTCTTGGATTTATAAAGTGTATGTACCATCAACTCAATTGTTTTCCTATCATACATTTACTATTTCATGGCTCTGTTCATCCCAAACGAAGTTTGTGTGGCGTAGTGGTATAAGTGCCGGTACGTTAACCTTTCTTCCGTTGGCACTACAGCATTTGGTTACCACAAAAATTCATATGCCACTATTTAGAACTATTTAATTGTTAATTAATTACGCAAAATTTAAATTTTTTCTCGTCACACTTACGAGTAATTAAATGTGAGCTGGCGGAATATTCAGCTGGAACATCATAATCCTGTTACCACAAAAACAAATATGCCATCTTGTAGAACGATTTAATTGCTAATTAATTTTGCAAAAATAATTTTATTGCTCTTTAAACTTCCGAGCAATTAATGATGAGCTACCGTGCACGCCCTCCTGCCAGTCGGCCGCCCGGCCTGCCTGCGGGCCGGCCTGCGTCAGACCGCCCGGCAGCTGGCTGTGGCGGCAAATTTAAATGAAATACACGCACTGACCGAGAGCTGTCTTCGACATTCCATTTTTTGATGAACGAAACAAAATAGACCAATGAAATTATGCCAATACTTTTTTATGTTCATAAAAGTTCTCCATAATATTTAATTATGATCGCTGAATTACCATACGCGGGTTCTAATCTACTCTATGGTACTAAAGCCTCTATTTTATAGAAGTACGTCAGACATCTGTGGTATTGAGCTCCAATCTGAAATAATGTTCATTGAAGGCTCATAACAGCAAGTATTTGTTCACTTGATCGTGTTTATTCACTGTTCAAGATGTTAATGGACAAGGCATGGGTTAACTTTTAAACAGAGGCGTATCTAGCGTATGGCAGACATGGCACGTGCCATGGGCGCCACTCCCAAGGGGCGCTATTTAACTTTCGTCATTCTCGGAAAAAAGTTGAATTATTTTTCAATAAAGAAATTAAACTTTACACAAAAGATAAAATAAAATAAACGTTTTAAACAATCTAGCCATGTTCATCAACTGTGATTATCACTCCACTAACTTGGTTGTTGTACACGCAGCAAAACTAGAAGTATTGATGACCCCAGTTTTCGGACCTCTTGAACATGGGTTCTTTTCAGTATCTACAACTCGCTGGGAACACTAGAAACTAGTAGTGCTACCGAATAGCACAGACTTTCCCGTATTAATTTTCTATTTTCTTTAATCTCGGCTAGCTATTCGGACTTGCCACATACTCTTGCCAGCTGCCATCTATCGCCGGCCGAAGTATATATTTTTCACATTTTCTTAACTTGCCGGTTTCGCAATAGTAGAACAAAAATATTATTCTAAGAATATTAAAGAACTGTAAAGCCTCGTCCTCATTGACAATTTTCTTTAAAAAAAGTTGGAAAATAAAATTGCCTATGTTTGACACAAAATTTCGCAAAAATACTCATGTTTTGAAAAATTGAACATGACATTATTTGAAGATGTTTTTTATGAACACATTTAGTTAAGAAAAAATATATCTTCATAATTGTAGTTGTCGGAAAACGCCGAAATTTTTTTTAAATTTTTCAATTTTTGAAAAGCAGTTTTCAACCAAAATTAGACCTGCGCCATTTTTATACATAGCCCTCAGATTATCCAACAACAAAATTTAGACAATTGTTGGCACAATTTTTTTGAAAATTTTGAAAATGTCCCAGGGGCTTCATGTAAAGCTATCCCCTCAAAATTAAAATATCGGTTTCAAATTCAAGGGGAAAATCGCCTGAACGGTTTAGTCGCGTGTTGTTCAGAGACAGACAAACGTTTTGCTTTCAATTGGTTTTCCGGTATCAAAAAACGGTATTCCCACAAAACAGGGATTCAGGCTGCACCACATGTTAGGGGATTTTTTTCTTAATTTAGCAACTGAATTTATCCACTTTTTCGTTATCAGGACACAGTAATGAATTTTTTTCTGACGAAAATCTGCCGTTTTTGCGCACAGCATTGCATAACTTTTCCAGTTCCGTATTATACGATACGGTACGTATACGGGAAAGTAAAATGCCATGCCTGTGGTTCGTATGTCGAATCTTTATCAGACACAGACATCAGCACTGGTAGAAGCTGTGAAACATCTTCGACAAAATCATTGAAGTTCTCCAAAACATTACTGATAATTAGACCTCGGATTTTAGGACAAAAGCCTATTTAGTTCCTTTAGGATGTTGTGAAAAATAATTGCAGATGTTTACGAATCATGAAAAAATAGATCTACTGAAAGCATCTTATAGTGACTAAAATGTTCCAAAAGGGCAGTTGATGTTTATTTAATATACACCAAGTAATTTTCAAGAATGACCACCAGTGCCGTGTTAACGCACGAGTCCGAAGAATCCGGGCCCAAGGCCCCAATGTTCAAGGGCCCAGATAGTTCTTAAAAATATTTAACACTTAGGGTTCAAAAAATAAATTAACATAAAATGTGATGTATGATTAAACTATACGCAAAAAACTGGTATAACGGAGTGATGTGTCACGCATCGTTGGATAATATATGAAATGTTGCTGGTTGATCTTTTTTAATTTTATATTGTGCAATTCAATAAAAAATTAAAGTATTTAATTTGTAGTATTTTTAATGTAATTATAAGTCTGTTATTCTTGCATAAATGTTTAAATTTTTTGTCGGAATAATCTTAAATTAAGATACTAAGATATACTTTCGAAATATTAAACAAATATAAAATACAACGTGAATTGATAGGATTTTTTATATTTCATCATCGAAATACGGGGTGATCGGTGAAAGTAAGAATAGGGCCCCCTTAATTAAACTAGGTTCAAGGGCCCCCAATGCTGGTAAAATACGACTCTGTTGATCACATTTTAATTGCCAATTTTTTAAAATATGTTTAACGGAAAAGCAAATACTTTCCCGCATTTCCCAAAGTGTAGTATTATCTGATCGAATACGTAATTGACTACGCACTGAAATCTCTCATCCAACACACCGAACATGAGCTCTGCAAGGCAACATAAAAGGGATGTTTCAGGCTCGTCTCCGACCAGTAATTTTTAGGCAATTGCACCTATTCCTGGGGCAGCTGCGCTGTTGACAGGTTGAGGTTTATCGCCGCAGAGCGTCGTCTTCGTAATCCAGGCGAGGAATGCCGCAGGTCAGGCAAAAACCTACTGTTGGAAAGGAGGAGCTTACAAAACACAGTTCACTGGTTAAATGGACTGTCATACCCAAGTTCGCGGGTTCAAACCCGATCGAAGCCGTGGATTTTTAAGGGCGAAAAAATTCCTTCGTACGCCTTCCGCGGAGGGGAAGTAAAGCCGGCTGGACCATGTTAGTAGATTTACTTGCATGTAAAAGATCCTCAAGCCTAAATGACGCCTCTGAGCTAAATTCAAATCGCCTGTTTCGTCGCCCGAGATAATACCTTCTTTCTGCCGCTAGGTGAAAGGAGCGTAGCGAAATTTGCGTGGTCAGACGGAAGAGCGGGCCTGATGGCCCGAGTCTCGCCACGTAAAATAAGGCATTAACTATAACTATAACTATACAACGTTTGTTGTTTGAGGGAGAATGGGAGTGAAGAAGTTCCAGTAGTGGGCGTGAAAAAAGTGCTTAAATTTGTTTGCTCTTATAAATCTGTCAGTGGAAAATTCATTTTCAGCTTTCAAAATGATTTTAACACATAAAAGACAGCCTTACAGTAGAAATTTTACAGAAAGTATTGATTATATACTATAATGCTAATTCTGAAAGTAAATGAAATAGGTCCATCAAGCTGGCCCACCCACCATAGCAGAATCAAACCAAACTACTACGTGCCAGAATTTTTAACTATCTTTTAACCGCAAAATCATTTTTTTTACCGCTGAATCTTTACCGAAAAAGTGGGTGGCGAGCTAGCTTGATATCAAGCTAGCCCGTCCACCATAGCAGAATCAAACCAAATCAGTATCACAATTTTTAACATTTTTATTGCTAATTTATTACTGCAAAACCATTTTTACCGCCCATCTTCACCGAAAATCATGGGTGGCGGACTAGTTCGATATCAGCTTGACTCGCTCACCATGGCAGAATCAAACCAAACTAGAACCTGAATTTTTAACTATTTTATTACTAATTTATTACCGCAAAAACAATTTTTTACCGCTCATCTTCACAATCACAAAGGGGTGATGGGCGCTCTCACTTTCGCATATTCAAATGAATTTTAATTGTTTATTACCGTTCATTTTTACCTCACAAAACAGTGTTCCCTTTCTTCATATCAATATGGCCTGCTTACCACCGCAGAAGCAAACGAAACTAATTCTGTTCTCTCAACTCCTAAAATTAATAAATAAATTAATTAATTAAAAAACAGTCGTGTTTTTCTAGAGAAATTGTTGATGAAACTTTTTGAAAATAATCAGAATCTTATTTACACTAGTATGTAATCGTTAAAACAATTATCAACAACCCTAGTTTGAAGTATCCTGACAGGGGGGCAAATTCTATACTTGCCATGGGCGCCGGAATACCCAGATACGCCTCTGGTTTTAAATTAGTAATTTGACGACTGCGACCGCCCGTGGAAAGCGTTGGCCGAGGCGAGTTTGTTATGACTGTGGTACCCGACGGGTGGTGTTATACAGTGAAACGATACATGTAAGTATAAGGGCCTAAGATACTGCAAATAATACAATACAATACATAACTAAATATATAACGAGGTATTTATTGCATTGCTATAAACTTGATCTACACTACTTGTATATTTGCTACTATAGAAAAAAATACATCTTTCTGGAACAATTTAATTATTACATCCAAATAAAATAATATATTATGGAACAAGTTCATGGAAATTATCGGCAATGCCTTGCGAAACCCAAATTCCGTGATAAATTGCTAACTAATATCATCTTTTTTCTTCTAATTGATATTATTATGATGACGTCGTTAGAACGGCGTCTTCAGGCCAAGGTTGGCTGACGTTCAACGTTCTCCTATGTTTTTAGAGCTCCGGCGCACTGTAAAAGTATTAAATGTCACAGCCGCCACCTTCGCTACTCGCGCCTGAAGACCGTTCTCCATCAACACATCCTTGCCGGATGGAAAATTGAATAGTGAGGCTTGGTATAAATATACTTCTAACTTAGAGCACTCTCTTCATAGAAATTATGGCAAAGCTTTCAAAATTTTGAAGCATCGCAATAAGGAAGAATGTGATACAGCACGAATTAGCAACAGACCGGAAGAGACATGGTTAAATTATTATAAAAACCTTTGGTCCATTAACGAAGAAATATTAGAAACACTTCCCGAAACAGGGCTATTCTGTTGAACTTATAACTATGGAAGAACTAGAGAAAGTTTTACAAGCATCTAAAAACAAGAAAAGTTCTGGTAATGACGAGATGAACACAGAACTAATAAAATATTCTCCAAAGGCAAGTAAAGAGATATTTTTGAATATCCTCAATATCTGCTGGACAACACACGAAATATCTAATGCTTGGAAAGAAGCAATATATTTTGAAGAAAGGCTCTAATAACATGAAGAATGGACTCTAATAACATGGGTATAAGTCTCATCAACGGCGCATACAAATATTTGCGAAACTAATAACTAGGCGACTGAATAAAATCTCTGAGTACTATTGCAATAAGAACAGTCTACTGTATACAGATAAGGAAAATAAATTCCCGTCTCGTCAGGAGTACTGTGGAAGGGAAATAAAAAAAGAACAACATTTTGTAAAGAACGCTCATGTGCAGGCTGTGTCTTTATAATTAAACAAATTATACAGAAGAACAGAGAATTCGGCCTTCACACTCATTTGCTGTTTATTGATTATAATCAAACCTTCGATAAAATAAACAGGCGAAACCTGTGATCAATAATGAAAGACAAAGACGATCCAGAACTTCTAATTAAGATGGTACAACAAACGTATAGAAATACTTAAGATCAACACATCTAGCAATATTCTGCTAGCATAAACCAAGGAGTACGTCAAGGGTACTCACTTTCCCCAAATTTATTTTTAAATATATGATGCGGTTATAACCAAAGGGGTATAAGTGACAAAAACGTAGTTTAGAGTTAATGAGCCTTAAAGTTTGGATCGAAATAAAAATTCTGAAGTGTTCTAGAAGCATTTCTAAAGTAATTATTCTTTCTGTTAGCTATTAACGAACTTATATTGACAATTTCTATGGATTTTGTTTAATACATATTGAAATAGGATCTTTTTCCAAAATGCTTACGTGTATTTACACCCATTTGCCACCAAATGTGTCACTTACATCCATTTTTCTATGAGCTTACTAGATTGGAAGTGAACTGAAAATACCGTTTTGACATTCAGAATCAGTATAATGACAATAAATAATAATAATAATAATAATAATAATAATAATAATAATAATAATGAGAATGAAGCGATTCTCTCCCAAATGCTGTCTGTTATCAATGATTTTAGCAATGACATCTGCATGAAGTTTGGTCTTGACAAGTGTGCAAAAAGCCAACTTAAAAAGAGGCAAAATGACCACGTCCGAGAACATTGAAGTTGATAGACACACTGTGATTCAAGATCTTGAGCCAAGTAAAACTTACAAATATCTGGGCATTGAAGAATGTGAGACCATCTCGAACGACACAATGAAAGAGAGAATTCGCAGGGAGTATTATAGACGAGTGAGACTTGTCCTGCAGTCCGCTCTGGAACTCAAGGAATAAAATATCAGCAATAGGTAGTTTGGCGGTGCCTGTAGCCGAATACAGTTTCGGACTAGTAGACTGGACTGAACAGGAAATTCGCATCATGGATCGAAAAACCAGAAAATTGCTTACAATGCATCATGTTGCCCACCCCCGAGCTGATGTACATAGACTTTATGTGTCACGTAAGGAAGGAGGAAGAGGCCTCAGACAAATTGAAGCCTCCTGGCACAATGCAATAATCCGGGATGGGAAAGTATGTAGTCAGCCATCAAGATGACCCACTAATGAGGCAGGTCATGAAATCTGACCGAAGAATGGGAAACAGAGGCATTGTATGTGTAGCAAGAAGCATTGCGAACAAGACTATACAAGACAACCAGAATGACAGAGACACTGAACTTCTGATGCTACTTTAACATGAAATTTGAGACACAGAAAATGTTAAAGAAATCGTGGAGAGACAAACCACTCCACGGACAATATCTAAAAAGAATGGACAAGGTGCAGATCAATAAAGATCAATCATTTATGTGGCTTAAAAGGGGAAGAATGAAGCCAGAATCGGAAGCACTTGTAATAGCTGCCCAAGATCAGGCCTTGAGAACACGACATTATGATAAAGCGGTTCTCAAAATTTCCCAAGATGATAAATGCCGCAATTGTCAGGAACAGGTAGAAATCATCGATCATATTATTTCAGCTTGTCCAATCCTAGCAAAGACCGAATACTTGAAAAGACACGACAGGGTGTGTAGCTACCTCCACTGGCAGATCTGTACCGCCCTCGAAGTTACGAACACATGCCCCAAGTGGTACGAACACTCACCGAAACCGGTGACGTCTGTTGGATTGTGTACGATATTGTACGACCAACAAATTCAAACTGATCGCACGATAGCAGCAAACAAACCGGATATAGTCATCCGGGATTTGGAGAACAAATCGTGTTTACTTGTGGATGTTGCTGTACCTTGCGATCAAAACGTCGTTACCAAGGAGGCAGAGAAACGTCTTAAATACAAGAGTTTGGAAGTCGAGATCAGCCGAATGTGGGGCGTAAAAGCACAGGTCGTACCGATAGTTATCGGAGCTCTGGGATTTGTTCCGCAAAATTTGAGTAAGAACTTGTCTAAACTCCCAGGTAATCCAAAAGACTGGGAAGTGCAAGAAATAGCTGTATTTGGAACAGCCCACATTTTGCGCAAAGTATTGTAGAGGCACCGACAGTCCCTAGATCTGCTCCTTAGGTAGCTGGTTGCAACCTGGAGTAGATTTTATATTCAGTCGACACATAACATCTTAAGTCGTGATTTAAAGGAATAATAATAATAATAAAATTAATAATGATAATTTCACAAGTGGTAATTCAGTCTGACTCCCATGTTGTGTCTTCGCCACTATCTGTACTGGGCTATTCAATGGCATCTTGAAGCACTTTGTTTCTGGATTGTGTTTTAGATCCCTGTAAAACTGATGGTGAACAGGAGGTATAAACTGAGGCAAATTCTGTATATTCTGATATTTTGCTGTTGTTATTGCAAGCGATGATTAATACAGTAACTGTAAATGTGTGGATGAACGTGGTCATCCTTTGATTTTCCTGAGATCGACTGATTCAAACTGTATGTCTTCGTTTAGAGTATTCTCCTAATACAGTGTATATGGATGATCCTTTTCTAGATGAAACCATTGAATATAGACATTCCTGTAACGTTGTCTTTGACAAGATCATTCATAGATTGTATTGATACAAAATCATATGTTGACAAATGTTTGGCACTTAACTTTCGGCTGGAACGTGTCACAACCTTAACCCAGTCATAGTATAAACACATACTGCTGATATTTCTCAGCCTCTTCAATTTGGCCGAAGCCTTGATCACATTCCGTATAGATTTACCCAGAAACCAGAACTTGTTATCCACAGTTTGTAGAGATGTATTTTGTAATAAGAACATCCAGAACAGATATTTTTATATTTTGTCCCGCAGGTTTATCACTGAAAGCGACTAGATGATTTGTAAAAGCAAGAAGTTGCTGCACACACTTAACTAAACAAGACCCAGTTTCTTGAGATCCTTTTGAGGCCTCTCCTTCAAGCCACATACACATTGTAGAAGTGTCGTTAGCAAGGTCATGAATGGCGAAATTATACGTCCATAACTGTCGAAGGTAATAGACTCTACTACTTGTTAACATAGGTGTAGGCAAAGTTTTTTGCAAATCAAAACATATCGCTTTAACTCTTGCAGGGTTCTCTTTTGCCAGTTGTTTAGAATTACTTTTCGCTGTTCTGGCTTTCTCTGCCTGTTGCAAATGACATTCCTTATTTATTTTACATCTTTCTTTCTCTTGCAAATCTTATCAGTACCATCTGCTGAATCTAGATGTAAAATAAAACACTACTAATTTCTCATTTAGCATTTGATAACATGAACAATCTTGTAATACATGACCGGAAAAGAGAAAGGTTACATTCAGAATCAGATTCTTTCGTGTACAGAATGAAGTAGTATTACATTCAATATCAGTACTTCTGCTTCCTGTTTGTTCACTATTTTCCTCTTTTTTGTCAAACTCATCACTAACTTCCATTGTAAATGTACAAAAATACAACTTTAAGTAATATAGCTAAAGACACGTCACGTAAAGTCCTTCGCACTACAGAGGTGCAACTGCACTTGTACCCCTTTGCCGCCAAATGCTTACGACGTTTTGTTAAGTAGTTTTCAGAAACACCATTAAAACGCAGCCCAAATCAATGAATGCTCTTGCATGCCTTTGTCTCCAAACACTATCCACTTCATGCTTCAAAGTTGGTTGGTTCTAACCGCCTCAATATATAAATAAACGCGTTATCGAAGAAAGGCAAAGCCAATTGTCACATAATTTTGTATTAAATCACACTATTTTCAACACTATTATTTGCTCAGTCATTATCTCTTCCTCCGAATAAGATTTACAACTATCTTTTTTCAAATTGCAAAACATAATAAAGAAATTACAATTTAGAGATATCCTTCACGAAATCGAAAGTGACGGCTTTCCAGGGAAAGCATCCTCTTCGTTCAAAAATTGTTCTAGATGGCAACACTATTGAACAAGTCCACACATTCAATTATCCGGGCTATTATGTTTCCTTCTTAAATGACATCTATCAAGAACAAAAGTTTTACAAATTTCAACATATTCGTGGAACCATTAAAAGGATTTTAAAAAACAAAGTAAGAAGAGCGACAATGTTAAGTCTTTATAAATCCATGGCTGTTCCAGTCTTCCTTTTTTTTGTTTCCTCTCCACAGTAACCTTGAGGAGGCGGGAATTTATTGGATTAATCGGGTACATTTCTTGATATACGGTAGTGAAAATTGAGCATTCAACAGACGGCGAATTGAATATTCAGAAATGCGCTTCCTGAGAATAGCTGTGCACCGTGTGTGGGGGTGCAATCGCTTCCTCTTGGAAGGTCGTCGCCCTCCCACGGCATCTGGAGTGGAGGTAGGGTTGGCGGCGGCGAGAGGCGGCGGCGGCGTGGCTCTGATGTTGAAGAATGTGTCACTGCGGCGGAAAAGGCGGCCCCGAGGCGAGTATATATAAAAGAATGGCAAGGGGCGCATTTGCACCCCACGCGTCTAAGGAATATCAGAGCTCCGTAAAGTTAGAATCGCAAAGTTTTCAAAACAATTTGAAATTAATCTCCCAATTTGTCGCATTTTTTGTCGCTAATTTTTTGGCAAGAAAATTTGTCGCTCTCCATTTAACACTGCTATAACAAATGCTGCTCACTTAATCTACAGTTAGAATCGCAAAAACAAGAAACCCAAGAAACTACACAGATAAATAAAATATTAATTACATTAATTACAATTTGCCGCTTTTTTCTCGCTCAAAACTTAGCATAAAACAAATTTTGTAATTAATTTTTTATTTATCTGCGTAGTTTCTTGTTTTTGCGATTCTAACTTTATATCAAGTTAGCAGCATTAGTTATAGCAGTGTCAAATGAAGAGCGATAAGTTTTTGCGTAACAAATTAGCGACAAAAAGCCACAAATTTGAAGATTAATTTCAAATTTTTTGAAAAATTTGCGATTCTAACTTTACGGACCTGACCGTAAAGCGTGTGCGGGGTGGGGAGGGCACTGCCGCTTCTCGGAAACGCAGTTGAGAGGCGTCGTTGGAAGGGGCGTGGACCTCCGAGCAAGAGGGTCAGCGGACCTAGCCCCCCCTTCATATTTGAGGTATTTCCGCTGAAATCCGTACGAAACAAAAGTTTCTATTTCATGTTAAACCATGCATCCAGCGTGGTGAGTATTGCGAGTTAAAATTTACCGCAAGAGCCAGAACATATTTTAAGAGCAATTAAATTGTTGATAGAGGATAGAGGAAAAGGTCCTGCCTCCTTCTTTTGATAATAACTGTTGTTTAGATAGATATGTTCTCAAAAAAAATAAATACAGAAATGTACTCGGGCGTAAAACTCCTCTCAATCGCCCTTTCCCGACTTTCGTTACTTGTCCTTCAACAAATATTAATAACTAGACTAAATAAAGAAATTATGTTTCTTAACCACAAAAAGTAAATTAACTTTCGTTCCAGTAAAGAATCGAAACGAAACTGTATTAAACGATCTGTTAATTCTGTAACGAAACCAAATTTGCTTAGTACGCTTACAAATAAGGAAACGAAAATCACGACAAAATAATTTTGTTACATCGGCGCAGACACGAAACTATTAGTTTCGTTTCTGTTGCCATCTTTGCTACAATGAACTTAATTTCAGCCAGTAACTCGATGACACAGATGTCTAACATACTATTATAAAATCAAGGCTTTACCAACATAGAGTAGATAACGACACGCGTATGGTAATTCAGCGATCATAATTAAATATCATAGAGAACTTTTATCAACATAAAGTATTGTCATAATTTTCATTGCTCTATTTTGATTTGTTCATCAAACAATGCAATGCAAAGACAGCTCTCGGTATGTGCGTGTATTTCGTTTAAATTTGCCGCCACAGCCAGCTCCTGTGCGGCCGGGCGGTCTGACGCCGGCCGGCCCGCAGGCAGGCCGGGCGGCCGACTGGCAGGAGTGCGTGCACGGTAGCTCACCATTAATTACTCGGAAGTTTGAAGAGCAATAAAATTAATTTTCGCGTAATTAATTAGCAATTAAATAGTTCTAAATGGCATATGTGTTTTTGTGGTAACCAAATGTTGTAGTGCCAGCGGAAAAGAGATGGCACGTTATCTTTAGGGAGCTGATTTCGAGTCTCGGGGCGAACAAATTTTGCTGGTTGAAAACACTTTCGCTATTTTATTTGGAAGTATAATATTGCGGGTCATTTAGGAACAATGCAATCAAGTATGTGCTTGGGTAGAGTCACTAGTTGAATTTGAATTTCAATGAGAAAGCAAAAAATATATTTATGCTGGATTTTTTTTATACCTTGTCCCAAATTATTTTTTACATGAATTTGTCATTTACCCTTTTATATATCTGTCCGAGTTCGAGCCATATTGCACTTATTTGTCGTAGGGGTAGGAGTGCCGACACGTTGGGTCCGAGGATCTGAGTTCGGGTCACGGAACGGAAAAAAATTGCTGGTAGAAACCACTTTTGTTGGTTTACGTAGTAATGTAAAAGCATTTAGGGCAATTTAGAAGCAGTGCGAGAACGTATGTGTTTTGGTAGCTAGTTTTTCTTAATTTAGCAACTGGTTTTATCTACTTTTTCGTTATCAGGGCCCGGCAATGAATTTTTTCTGCCAGAAATTCGCCGTTTTTTCGCACAGCATTACTTAACTTTCCCTAAACTACGTGTGTAACTCCGTGTATACGTATGCATACGGGGAAGTAAAAATGCTCATATAATCACCGTTTGGCGCTTGGGGAGCGCTCCACTAGTACAATTGAGCAACATAATTGATTAGCTGCAATAACATGCTACCAGAGGGCTCCAGCAATGACTGTGAGCGCACGAACGCGGCCTCAGAAATGAGGATCAGAACGAGGCGTACAGCGCGCACGATCGATTTGGGTCACGGTGTAAAATATATATCTTGAGATGACATCTTAAACTGTGGCTATTACACAGTTTTACAAAACATTTCCTACCATTTTCTTAACTTTTCGCTCAAGACTGTACCAATTCCAATTTGAATCAAATTTGAAATCAGCTGGCCACAGAGCTGTCGAATGAATCACGACGTGCCCAAATGAGACTCAAAGATCGCAGCGCTTATATGCGAGAACTGTGAGAACTAGCCTCACACAAGCTTCAGTTTAGACTGGGAGTGAGCATACCCATATATCTTACACCGTGGGGAATATTCAGTGTGGTGCGAATGAGCAGGAGGGGCGCAGAAATGGAGGAAGCCTGAAACAAATGCAATTCAAATATTATATATTTCTATCCATTTTCATTTTCTTGCTAGAGGTGTCAACAATGCTAATTAGCAAAATGCGTATCCCATACGAATTAGCGGTCATTGTTGTTTGTAACCCATTGTAATGCCACACTGATAACAGAAGGCGATTATGACGGCTGCGCTTTCTTTCGCGTTATTATCAACTAATAATTTTATTTACGATTAAAAGACGCATCGTGCATCGTTGGTACGACTATGAAGAACGTGAATACACTGAATTCAATGGCCGAAAGATGTTTCTGTTTAAGTATTTAATTTTAAAAAATGTATATATTTTTCACGCTTTGTTTGTTTAAGAATTTTTTCAATGGTTGTTGAAGTGTAAGACAGAAATTGTCATACGAATTACATAGCCATTAACAATGTTGCGAGAAAGTACGTGCTGTTGTAGCATCACTACTTTTTATTTGCAAAGTAAACAGATTCATTACAAAGAACAAACAAGGAATGGTTTATCCTGATTTGAAGTATACTACAAGAGCTGAATCACACGGCATTGACGTTTCTAAACAGCAACCTCCTTCGCAACAACCTCGATCCACCTTCGAAACTCTAGGTACTGCATTCAGATTCAAATTCAGTGCCAATTAATTCGGCTGAATTATATGATTGGACTTAACAGCAAATCTCAACCTTTGACATACAATGAACTGAATGATTTGTCAGATATTTAAATCTTTCAAAGAATGCTTCTGAAGTTCTAGTTTCGCGGCTAAAACAAAACAATTTGCCAGCTCCAGGAACGAATGCTACAGTTTACAGACATCGAAACTCCTAGAACAGTTTTTTAATCACAAAGACTATATTGCACTCACATTCCAAAGCTCTTGAATATGTTAGGAGCAGAGTATAAAAATAGATAAACGGAGGTTTTTCATTGATTCAAGCAAGAGAAATTTAAAATATGTGTTCCTACAGAACGGTTCATTACAGAATCAGTAACTCACAAAATTCGGCTATCTTATGGAGATACATGACAATATTGAACTGCTGTTCAAAAACAGTAAATTATAAAGAACATATGTGGATTGTAATCGGCGACTTAAAGGTTATTTGGGCATGTAGTTTTGACCACAACAGGGTTAAATCATATACCCATGTCATATCTGTGAATGGGTCAGATGAGAAAGAAAGAATCGTTGGAAACATCAGAATGGCCTAGAAGAAACATAGATATAGATACTGGTTTACAAGTACATTATAAAAAACTGATTATTATATTCTAAGAAAATTCTTTCCCATCCACAATAGAATATTGTGATTAATAAAGCAATTTACTATAGCATTGTACATAGATGGACGTTGTACCTAACCAACAATTTTACCGTACTCTCAGAAGGATAAGTCAAATAAGATATTTTTATATGGCCAATCAAAGAATTATGTACAGATAAACATTTTGAAGCATGTATGACACCTCTAGAGAGGGAAACTTGGATTAATTTCAAAATAGTTCGTATGTTCTAGGGAAAATACAAAGATATAAACTATGAGAATCATAGTCTGAAAGAAATATGAGGCCTTAGAATGTAGCGTTAGTCTGAAATTGCATTTCCTTAACTCACGTCCAGGCTACTTTCCTGGAAACCTGGAAGCAGTGAGTGGAGAGCAGAGAGAAAGGTTTCACCAAGATATGAAAGACACTGAAAGCCAGTACCAGCAGCATTAGAATACATCCATGAAGACGTATTAAAGTTGGTTACTGCAAAGTGATTATCCTGCTTGAGTGCACAACAGAAAGAGCAGCACAATAAGTTCTCTTAGCGAAACGGTTCTAGTGACTGATGATACGCGTGAATATAAACGATGAGTTTTATGACTTTTTCTTTGAAATTTATTATTTACAATATGTCTTCAGTTATTATGTTTAATTTTCATGATCTTTATTCTGTTATAAAGAATCAATGTAATGCCAATTTTCTTTGATTGTCTTTTTTATTTTATTTTATTGGTTAAATTTGGTATGCATATTTTTAAGCAAAATAACATTAAAACGCTTCTTGAACCTGATGTGATATAGGAAAATAATGTTTGCACTTGAAATATATATTAAAAAACAGTTATGGAATCAGAAAAAATCAAACATTAGATCTGTGGCATTACAGTAACAAGTAAATAGAGGTTTTCACACCATAAACATCGTTCTAGAGGTAGGAATAATATTAAATATGCACGGCCAGGGACGTTAGTCACACAACTTTTGCAGAGACTCGTGTAAATCGAAAACACATACACCCATGTTTCGCTTGGCAGCTTGAGAGAAGATAGCTTTGTAATAAACTATTATCTGCGGGAACAATTAAATGGTAGCTCTCTGCGGGTGAGAGGAAGGTTGCACGATCGTCTTTTAGTGACTACATGTCGGTATGATCTCGTACTTCAAAGGCTCAGCTCCCAACGCTTCGCATAATTGCTCGCGCGCATTCATGCTTGCACGAACGCTTGCAAGCTCGCACACTCTCACGCTTGCTTGCTCTCCCTATTTCTGACGCATAAGATTCGATGATTTTTCACAGGAGATATGAGGAACAAGAACAACTAGTGGTGCTACAGAGTGGCACAGAATTTCCCGTATTAGTTTTCTATTTCCTTCGGCCTCGGCTAGCTATTTGGAATTGCAGCATACTCGTGCCAGCTGCCATCTATCGCCGCCCAAACTACATGCTTTTGACATTTTCCTAATTTTTCGGTTTCCTAATGGTAGAACGGAAACATTAATTTTAAAATATTAAAGATTACAAAAACCTCGTTATATGTGGCAATTTCCTTTAAACATTTATAGCCTTTATAAAGAAAATTTCAAGCTCATTTGCAGAGAAAATGTTTGAGTTTTCAAAAACCTTCATTTGAAGCACATTAACTCACAAATACAATAGTGTTTACAACTTGCTGGTAATGTGCATATTAAACGTTTGAGAAATCTTTAATTTGTTTTAATCTTTAATCAGTAGTTTTCGAAAAAACAAAAAAAATAACCCCAAATAAACTTAACGTCATATTAAAGAGCACAATTAGCACTATCCGTTCCAAAGTTTTGAAAAAAAATTGGAACCATTTTTGAGAAAATGGCGTTTGTGCGTTTCTGAAAATGCGGAATATTGAGCTAGTTTTCACACGAAACGGTTGAGTTTTCGAGAAACTTTACTTGACATTATTTAAAGCACTTGAACTCGTAAATATAATGTAAACAAATGACCATTAATGTTAATATTAACGACGTGAGAGACAAATAAAAAAAATTACATTTTTGCAATTTTTCCAAAAAACAACAACAAAAGAATAGAGTGATATGGAGTTTATGTCAACTCATGGGGTATATTTAGCACTATCCCTACTAAAAGCTTAAAGAAAAAATTTGGAGTCTTTTTTGAGAAAATTTTGTTTTTGTATTTTATTAAAATCGCACAGATTACATGCAATATTGCGCGAAAAGTAATAAAATGTTCAAAAAAATGTACATGACTTTAAAGAAAAAACTCACTGTGAAGAACAAATTTTATTTGAAGAAAAATCTCTATCTGCAATTTTGTAGTTGGAGGAAGACGCCGAATAAAATTCAAACTTTTGCAATTTTCGAAAATTCAGTGTTAACCTCGGACCTATGCCAATTTCATAAGTGTATTATACTCTGTTCTTGCAAGAAATTTAAAGAAAAAAATTGCAGCCGTTTTTGAGAAAATTTTGAAAATGTCCGGGAGCTTCATATAAAGGACCCCCAAATTATATAGAATCTTTTTCAGAGTTTCGACTCGAACCAAATCGACCGGGGAATATCCATTTTGGAAGAAATCGCACGTATGGTTTAGGCGCTAGCAGTGTTCACAGACGGACGGACGGACGGACAGGCCTTTCAATTGGTTTTTCGGTAACAAGGACCCACAAAAGAGGGGTTCTGCCTGCACCACGTGTTAGGGAATTTTTCCACTTAATTTAGCAACTGGATTTATCCACTTTTTCGTTATCACGGCCCGGCAACGATTTTTTTCTGGCAAATATTGGCCATTTTTTCGCACAGCATTATATAACTTTCCCTTTACTGCGTATACGGGAATGTAAGCGGTTTTTACATTCCCGTACGTATACGGGAATGTAAAAAACTGATTTCTAACGAGGAGACGGAAACTTTTGTTTTAAACAAAAGTTCCTGTAAAAATAACGATTTTTAAGAAGAAGAAGACGACGTACTTGTTTTTTCTCAGAATCTCTTCTCGTAGTTTGAAAGCAGGGAAAAGTGTATTACTGGGGATGCAGAATCTTAAGAGTCATTCATGCTGCGACGAACTTTGACACAATCGGAGATGATGGATAGCAGAAGCACATGGAAACTGCTAAACTTGTAGAAATGAGAGGAATACCGATTACACCAGAGAGAACTAAGAAGTGGAGGGTTTCTTATGTTATTGCTCAGAAAATCAGTTCAGGGGCTTTCGCAAGTGAGAGTGCCACAACTCTGGTCACTCCCCTCGTCCTGATCAGGACTAAAAGATCTAGAACATCAAAACTTGTTCGCTGTAAGATTTCTTTTGTCTCCATAACTCGATAGTAGATATTCTCTGGACATTTCTGCACCATGTATTTAATCGTATCTACGATTCGGGAAAAGAATTAAAATGAACATTTTGCAGCTTGCTTTAAATTTCTACGACGAAGTAAATGTTAATCACTGTCCTCGCCAAGACATTATTGCGCCTATAGAAATGTAACAAAATAAATCACTGCATCAGAATCGCGATGTTCTGTCAGGCTTTGAGAAAATTTTACAGGACAGCAGTTTGAACATGTCGATTCCTTTATAATGATACGCAATACGTTATCTCATTTTGTTCATTAAAAATAATAGGCGAGCGCAGCCTACAATTAGAGGCTGGACCACCTTCATTTCTGGGTCTCTCTGAAGCCCCGTTTTCCATTCACTTTTTATTCACTTATAACAATTTTTAATAAATAATTAATATATATATATTTTAATAAACTACAGTAAATAATATACTACAAGGAAAATGAAATTATAGATTAAATAAAACAGTCAACAAATAATATTTTTTTAAAATGCCACAAAATTAACTTTACGTCATTTTTAATAATTAAATTGTTACATACATTTGTTTTTTGAAAAATTACACAAATGTATTTTGTTTAAGATCTCTCACACCTTCAATCGTCTCCTGTATTATTTCAGTAGTATACCTTTCCGTTGCGACTGTCACCGGCAACCAATCTTTATAAATCAGGTCTCTAAAGAAAGAGAATTTCACGGAGACGTGACGAATTGCACTTTGACTTTCAATATATGAAGGATTTGTTTTAAAAAACACATCTAAATATTCAAGTCAAATGCATCTCGCAAAACTTGCTAAAGTTATCGTCAAATAACTCCTAAACTGAGCGTTCTAGAGCCTTAAAAACTAAACTTTTACTTGTTTACTCGTTGACTAAACGGACCCTTAAATGAACCTATTTTCTTAATTGATTCTGCAATGACCACAAGTACTGAGTTCTGAAGCACTCGCAGATTACCAAAGCATAACAAAAAAAAATACAATTATCTCAGCAATATTGAAGTGTCTACTATAACATACCAATTTACCCTTAAATTAATCTTTACATTTACACTTTTCATAAAACAATTTCACAATTTAGTGTTCCCCGATTACGTGAATGAAATTAAATTTTACATCAATTGCAGCAAAAACAGTACAAGGAATTCAATTTAAAAACAGAGAAATGAATTATGATCAACTTAGTCCGCAGAAATTTTAAATTTTTCTCACTTTCTGCCTAATCAATTGCCTTCTGAATAACAGTTCATGAAGTCTCTAACTCTTCGTGCAACAGTGTCGCAAGTTCCTTTATCTTTGCGGCGTTTCTTTGGTTTGTACGTCACGGTCTTTCACGCTTCGACTGCCCTCGCGTCACCTCGCCGGCGTCCCTCTGCCTCGCTGCTACGAAGTCCAATTTTCACAAAACGGCGTTCCACGCCCTTCGCACGTACCCTTCGGGACGTCCGCTGCGCGTGCACACCAAGCCCTTCTCTCGTTCGGTTCCTCCTCCTCCTGAATTCTTCTTTTCCTTCTCTCCAGCCGCACGAACGTACACGCCCACGCACCAAGTCTCTCGGGCTTTGCAAATTGAATTTTTGCGTCGGTGAACTGTGTGTTGTAATTGCGCTTTAAAGTGACTGCAGCGCTAACCAAATCATGTTTTACTGCTTCCAGTTCGTCCACGAATTTTACACCACTTCTTAGCTCTGTACAAAATTATTTAAACATGTCCTCTGCTCGCGATGCGTAATCTGGGTGACGCACACTTCTTTCTGGATAGTTCCACGAGCCACACTCGCCTCACATCAATTTTCTCCGCACCATAACAAATTCTCACATTACTATTGCCGAAAACTCCCGTATTCACGAAGTACTTTTCCTAAACCATAAGCTCGCATGAGCTACTATCATCTCAGCCACTGAATTATTAACGCTGGTTTCAATTACTACCTACAATCATAAGAGCTTGTTTCACTTCAACTACCGAGAGGCGAGAGAGCTTGTTCACCGTTGTCCACCGTATTTACGGTGTGTCGATAGGGGTAAAACGTGAGGGGGAAGCCTTTCCATTTCTCCACCCGTCGTCAGCCGCAGAAAAGTCGCGCTCCGCCGCTTTGACCAGCCACGGACAGATGGCGTACCTACTGACCGCTTGGTCTCACGCTCCGTGTTCGCGCCCGCTCGTAAACTGAATTAAGATGGGAGGTCATGGTGATATGGGATATATTCTCCATATCGCTGCATTGCCCCTTCCTCTCCTTTTTAAAATTTTTCCGGCATAAACAAAATCTTCCGCTGGTCTTAAATTGTAAAATTTGCAATTTTCCCATGACTTCTTATGGTGATATGGGGTATATTCCCCATATCGTTACAATACCTATGAAGATGTGTCTTATGCGTGTGGTGAAACCTTTCAATTAATGTTTTGCCGTGGTCTGTAAGTGCTATGTACCTAATTGTGGAGGGATGTGGGTGTACAGTAAAGAGTGAAGAATGTTTGTTTTACATTTACCAGTATATTCGTTATCAGCAGTGATTCATTGAAGTCAGGGGTTCAGACACGTAGCTCTCTCAAAAGTCAAAAGGTAATATTTTGGTGACTGTCACGAAAAGCTAAAAGCTAACTGTCGAAAAGTATTGAATAATTACTTCAAATGTCTTCTTTAAGGAAGTGTTGTGAAATGTTTCAAGAAAACTCTCCGTAATATTGAATAAATCTTAGTTCAAAATTTCTTTTAAACGTCAATCGCATTGATTTTTCATTTTTATTCGATATTGTGTTAGTACATTGCAAGTTAACTTTATACATTTTTAAACATATAAACACGTTTTGTTAGCAAATTTCCCTCTTAGAATGGAAATAGAAGGGATGATTGTGGGATTTAACATGTGAGAGTTCTTGAATTAATTTAAAAAAGCAACTAAATTTAAAACTATAGAAAAAATAGCGTATATTTGGGTTTTATTTCTTGGCGTGCTGCTATGCGAGTGCATCGCGCAGTGCATCGTGCCTGTGCGAGCAGTGCTGCCGATCATGCGACTTCTAACGGCACGACGGAGAAAGACACGAAATGCCATGTGATATTCCATCGTGATGACAAGCCTCCACACGCCAAGAAATAAAAACCCAAGTGTAAGGTCACTGGACACTGCCAACGATCGCAGTCCAAACGGACGATTTAAATGTTGGCGGTATCTGCAAGCATGTGCATCAACGCCCAGCTGCAAACTCATATTGTAAATACACCATTTGATATTAATCTCAAGATGCCGGTTCGTTAAGATATTCAATACGCAAAGATTGTTTGAGCAACATTTCCATGTACTGAAGTGAAGTCTAAGCCCACTAAATTGTTTCTAATGGTAACAAATGATATTTAGTACTCAAAGGTGAAAATATTACTCTGATTATTTCGGAATTGCTTTTCTTGAGGTACATTAGAAAACAGAAAATAATCCAATAGTTTTTAGTATACAAATAGTTTTTCAATTTTCGCAACCCAGCAAGCTGGCACCTTGCCTCTCCAAAACCCCCTCTGTTCCACATCACAAATCAAGGTAAGTTAAATAATATTGCAAAGAGTAAGGTTGTACTTGCCCGATCCGGTTTTTTCGCACTACTTTACTCGGCGTTCTCAAGAGTGAAAACCTTTCTAATATTATTGTGACAATCAAAGCAAGCAAAAAGCAAACTCTCGAGAAATATTAAATAATTTCTTTAAATGTTTTTAAAGAAGTATTAATTTTTCCAAGAACATCTCTCTATAATGATGAATAAACCTTTATTGAAAATTTGTTTCTAACATAAATTGTATTATTATTTTTGTTTAATATTCTGTAAGTTCATTAGAAGTAACATTTATACATTCTTACTTTCCCGTATACGTGCGTATACACGGAGTGATATTCGTAGTATAGAGAAAGTTATGTAATGCTGCGCGAAAAAATGGCCAATTTTCGGCGGAAAAAAATTCATTGCCGGACCGTGATAACGAAAAAGTGGATAAAACCAGTTGCTAAATTAAGAAAAAAATCTCCTAACACGTGGTGTAGCCAGAAACCCTCTTTTGTGGGTGCTTGATACCGAAAAAACAATTGAAAGGAAAACGTTCGTCTGTCCGTCTGTGATCACTGCTAGCACCTAAATCGTATGTACGATTTCTTTCAAAAAGGATATTCCCCGATCGATCTGGTTCTAGTCAAAGCTTTGAGATTTTGAAAAAGATTCTGTAAAATTTGGGGGTACTTTACATGAAGCCCTCGGAGATTTTCAAAATTTTCTCAAAAACGGCCCCAAATTTTTTCATTAAATTTCTTGTAAGAATAGAGTAAAATACAATTATTAAGGTGGCAAAGGTCCGACTTCCGCGGATAACTCTGAATTTTCGAAAACTGTAAAAGTTTTAAAATTTTTCGGCGTCATTTTGGAACTACAAAATTAAAGACAGAAATTTTGCTTTCAAATAATATTTGTTGTCCAAAGTGAGTTCTTTCATTAAGGTCATGTGCATTTTTTTGAAAATTATAGTAGTTTGCTCGCAATATTGCGTGCAATATGTGCAATTTAAAAAAATAAAAAACAAGTTTTTCTCAAAAACGGCTGGAAATTTTTTCTTTAAACTTTTGGTAGGGATAGTGCCAAATATATTTTATGAGATGACGAAACGCCATATTCTTTTGGTGTTTCAAAAATCTAAGGCGTTTTTGAGAAAACTTGTTTAGTATTTTTTTTAAATTGCACATATTGCATGTAATATTGCCAGAAGACGACTAATTTAAAAAAAAAGTACATGACCTTCGTGAAAAAATCACTTTGGAGAACAAATTTCATTTGAAGTAAAAATCTCTATCTTCAATTTTGTAGTTGTAGGAAGACGCCGAAAAAATTTCAAACTGTTGCAATTTTCGAAAATTCAGAGTTAATCGTCAAATTGGGACCAGTGTCACCTTAATAAATGTATTTTACTCTTTTATTACAAGAGATTTAAAGAAAACTAGTGGTGCTTCCAACGCACATACTTTCTCGCTCTGCTTCTATACGGTCCTTATTGCTATTCCACTACTCCATAAACAAGCAAAAGTGTACTATACCAGCAAACCATTTCGGTACCGAGACCCGACAAACGAAACTCAAATTCAACGAACCGGCACTTATACCACTACGTAACACCAACACCGTCTCTGTCGAACAGAGACATAAAAGAATAGAACCGACCTAGAAAATAGTAAATGCATGACAAAGAAACAATTGAAACGATGGTAATACGCTTTACAAATATAAGAAGAGAGATCAAAAACTGTTAAAACTTAAAAATTTGAACAAATATATACAGACATTTCCACGACATTTATCGCAATTACTTATATTTTAGTCAAAACTTAATTCTATCAATTTTATCATTAGGAGCTGGTAATTTTCAACATGCGAAAAACATGTCTTTCAAACATGACCAAGAAGGAAACGATAAACCGAATTACGAAGTATTCGTAAGCCTAGAAATTAATAATAATTTCTAAACCGTTAGGGATTGTAAGTTTATCGCATGACTTCTGGTTATATTGTATTACAATTTAGCGTTAAAATGCTCATAATTTTACTTAAATTGGTTCATACAGATAAATACTAGACAACTGTTCATTTGACATGTCATACGCTTCAGAAATCGAATAACAGAGTTGAAAAATTGTTTAAAAAACGCAGTTAGGGAAAACACAGACAAGTCCTGTCTATTTATCTATATTGAATCTATTCGTGAGTAGAAGTACTTCAAATGATTTTCAATAAAGTACACTCTTCAATATTTTTTTCCTGCAACATCACTTTCATCAAATTAAAATTCCCCTCGGGGGATCGAACTCGGTACCTTCCTTATTGAAGATCTCAACCCTAAGGTGCATTAACCAACCGCGCTACGAAACCGACTTGCGGAACCGCTGCTTATATTTCAGTCAAAACGTACTTGTATCAGTTCTATCATTACGAAGCCGGTAATTGTCAACATGCGAAAAACATGTCTTTCAAAAAACATGACCAAGAAAGGCAGCGGTGAACTGTTTACTCCACATAATTTATCGGATGATCGGCATTTGGAAAATAACTACTGCGAGAAAGTATGTGCCATTCTATAGCACCACTAGTTTATTTATATATTTACCTTCCCTTCTTACACACGTGCAGAAAATTTAAAGAAAAAATTTGGAGCGGTTTTTGAGAAAAATTTTTTTGTAAATTTGAATCGCAATTTACGCAAAAACTATTTGTTTTTCCAAAAAAATGGTACATGACCTGATTTGAAGTGCTAATTTTGTACAACCAACTTTGTCTGAGGCGAAAATCTCTATCTTCAATTTTGCCGTTTTAAAAGTTTTTTGCAATTTTTGAAAAATAGGGCCTATCAACGAAAATGATGCCTACGTCATTCCCTTCAACGTTCTTCGCACTATTCAACAACACAATTTAATCAAAAAATTTGGATCCTTTCTTTTAATTTATAAAATCTCAAAATGGGCTTCATGTAAAGTATCCTCAAATACTAAGATATCGGTTTCAAATTCAAGAGGCCTTGAGACGAGTCAAAACCATCGGGGAATATCAATTTCGAAGAAAATCGACCGAACGGTTTAGGCGCTAGCGTTGACCACAGACGGACAGACGGACAGACGGACGGAATGCTGTCAATCGATTTTGAAGTATGAAGAAGCAACAAATCATGGATTTTGACTACACCACGAGATAGAGGATTTTTTTTCTAAATTTAGCAACAGGTTTTATCCACTTTTCTGTCACCAGACCCCTGCTATAAGAGATTTTCTGGCGAAAATTCCCCGTTTTTCGTCGGACGATTACATAACTTTCTCTTCTTACGAAGTATTCGTAAGGCGAGAAAGTAAAAATTTGAGCCGTTGTTGAGAAAATTTTGAAAATGTCCGGGGGATTCATGTAAAATACCCTCAAATTTTGCAGAAAGTTTTTCAAACTCGAGGCGCCTCGAGTGGATGCTGATCGACGGGGGAATATTCATTTTGGAAGAAATCGCACGTATGGTTTACGCGCTAGTGTTGTTCACGGACTGACGGACACACGGACGGATGGACGTTTTGAAAAGACCCACTTTTTCGGTATCAGGGGGCCCCAAAACGTGTATTTCCGTTAAAATCTCGAAATCGATTTTTCGCAGAATTACATAACTTTCCTTATACTACGTATATTACTCCATATATACGTACGTATATGGGAAAATAAAAATTAACATCTCCTTCAAACTTTATAAAACGCCTTAAACGATTCCGATATATTTACAGCGTCTCCCTGATAATTTGGGACCTGTGACCCATATCCTTTTATTGCAACGAAAAGACGAGAAAAACTAAATGCGCGAGACGACATCATACTTACCTAAACCGATCGTGCGAGAAACTAGCCTCAAACTGGCTTCAAAAAAATTACCCAAAAGGCGGCTACTTAACACACCTATATATTACAACGTGGTTAATTCTAAGGACTCGAGAATGAATCCCAACATGAAGAAAAGCATTGTTGCTGGAAATAAATTGTTTTGAAAATTCACGTAGTATTGTATTTCGCGTACCCGTTACAAATAAGACGTGAAAGTATATGGTTTTGAAGCAGCACTAGTTTTGAACATGACGTACTCTCTAAATAGTACTATATTAGGATAAACGTTATTTAGATGAATAAACTGAGACCATTCACATAGATTGTCCGAAGTCTAACTTTCCGAAACAACCGACCAACATCGTAATCCGATCAACATCGTAATATGAGTATATATGAGAATATACAGAGTCTTTAGCGTATCTCGCAACCAATGACTGGTAGCGCCTGTTCTTGTTTTGGCAATTTGGCACCCGCGTGTCTGCGTCCTTTCAATACTGCCGTGGCTGGCACGTCGAGACAGCAGAGGAAGTGAGCTGCGCGTCATAATCTGCAGCAACTTTCCTATTTCCGTATTTTCCCATTCAAAGCCTTCGGCGGGTAGGTACCCAGCTCACAAACCGCAATATTTCCGCGCCTTTTCAACATCGTAATATGAGTTATTATGATACACAGATCCATGCTTCATTAATACCAAAAATAATCATCTGTGTAATGTAAGTAATATTAGAACAAACCCATGGCGTACGGTACTATAAACTTCAGTACTACCAGAGTAGGACGAAGAGTCAAAGAAATGTTAAGAAAGAATTATAGTTCACTTGAATTTGCACAAATTGCGTCTAAAAGGTAATGTTATTATACATTACCATATTCAAAAGGTAATGTTATATTAAAATATTCGATTTGTTATCAATTTCGGCATAAAAGCCTCATGTGATAATTCTCCACTTTCATATTGTAATAACTGGGGTCCGGATTTTGATGACGCCAAACATTGCTAAAAATGATCCATAAAATGCTCTTAAAATGTTTTATAAATGACCTAAAAGCATAGAAAGTGGACGCAAATTGAAAATAAAAAAAATCCAGAATGAATATGCCACTTGTTGGCAAGGTTAACTATAAAGCCAGTAAACAAGAAAACTTTTCTTCTGATCACACCGAACAGTGTTAATTATAGTCTTGGGCGCACAAGCGTAGTTCCGTTTTGTTGGCGGGTTGGACGAAGGTCCGGAGCGCACGTCACGGTGTTCCCTCCTCCCCTTCCCCTTTCCCCGCCCTTCTAAGTCTCCCCGCCCATTCCGCAGCGACGTCTCCGGCGGATTTCACGTCAAAAGAACTTGGCGCCTCAGCAGCGGCGGCCTGAGGGACCACGTTGGCGGCCCTCGCTCGGCATTGCTGCCCCAAGCGACAAAACTGCACTCAACATGCTAGGAAAATAGAGTAGAAATTAGGTGAGTGAATCTACTTTATAGCCAAGTGCTGTCTCCAAACAAATTAGTTTTTTACTAGACATGGAGAAATAACAAGGATGAAAGTTGATATATTTTCACAGGCGACTTTCTTCTTTATTTGGGCAGATTATAACTGTATTGAGTATTTTAGTTTTTGTGTAAATTTCTTTGGATAATGTAAATGAATTATGACAGGGATAAACCGAAATTATTTGGTTTATTCCTGTCACTTTTAGGACCGGGCAACGAATGCTCAAAATGCATATATTTTTTTATTAGTGAAAATAGATGCAACAATTTTGCTTTACCAACTCACGGGGAGCTTGAATACTATTATTGAGCTTTGGAAACAATTTTCATTTGAATTTGAACTTTATATCTTTTTTCTGGGAAGTTCATGAATGTATATTGTAAAGCTCGGAATGACACACGGTACTGAATCACAATATATTTTATCATTCAGTATTTTATTGTTCCTGGGAACAACTCAAAATAGTGGTGCTACAGAATGGCAAAGACTTTCCCGTATTAGTTTTCTTTTTCCTTTGATCTCGGGAAGCTATTCGGACTTGGCACATTCTCTTGCCAGCTGCCATCTATGGCTGCTCAAAGTACATTTCTTTGACATTTTATTAGTTATTTTGGTTTCCTAATAGTAGAACAGAATCTTATTTTAAGAATATTAAAGAACAGTAATATCTCGTCCTAAAGGGTAATTTTCTTTGAACAAATTGGAGCAGTATTTAAGAAAATGGCGTGTAAGCGCTACTGTAAATGAGAAATTTGAATCTCTTTTTCACAGACAATTTTGGAGTTTTCGAATAACATCATTAAAACATTTTTGAAGTACATCAACTCACAAGTACAATGATGTATGCAAATTGCTGGAAATGTGCATATTAACGGTGTGAGTGATTTAAAAAAATTCATTTGTCTAACTTTTTAAAAAAACGAAAAAAATATCCCAAATTGAACTTTACGTCGTATTAAAGAGTGTAATTAACTCTATCAGTTTGAAAAGTTTGAATAAAAAATTTGGAGCCATTTTTGAGAAAATGGCATTTGAGCATCACTGTAAATGCGGAATTTTGAACTACTTTTCACCAAAAACGGTTGAGTTTTTGAGAAAGTTTATTTGAGATTATATAAAGCATATATACTCGTAAATATAATAATGTGAACAAATCGCCGCTAATGTAAATATTAACGACGTAAGTAACAAGTAAAAAATTACATTTTTGTACAAAACAAAAGAATAGAGCAGTATATCGTTTAGTATGTCATCTGATAGAGTACATTAGGCACTACCCTTACCAAAAGTTTAAAGAAAAAATTGAGCTGTTTTTGAGAAAATTTTGTTTTTGTAATTTTTTAAAATTGCACATATTACATGCAATGTTGCGCGAAAACTACCTAAATATTCAAAAAAACATGTGCAAGACCTTAATGAAAGAACTGACTATAGAAAACAAATTTTATTTGAAGGAAAAATCTTTAATTTTCAATGTCTTTAATTTTGCAGTTGTTGGAAAAATTGAAACTTTGTAATTTTCGAAAATCCAGTTACCTATGAAATTAGGACCTATGTCACCCTAATAAGTGTATTTTACTCTATTCTTAGAAGAAATTTGAAGAAAAAATTTGGAATCTTTTAGAAAAAAAAAATGAAAATATCCGGGGGGCTTCATGTAAAGCACCCCCAAAATTTTACAGAAGCATTTTCAAAATCTCAAAGCTTTGACTCGAGCCAGATCATTAGGAATTTCTTCAATTTGAAAACAAATTCTACGTATGATTTAGGCGCTAGTAGTGTTCACAGACGGACGGGCGAACAGACGGACGTTTTGCTTTCAATGGTTTTTTCGGTATCAAGAACTCACAATAAAGGGATTGACTACGTTGAAGGATTTTTTTCTTAATTTAGCAACTGGATTTACCCACTTTTTTGTTATCAGGGCCTGGCAATTATTTTTTCTGTCGAATATCCGCCGCGTTTTCGCGCAGCATTACATAACTTTCCATATACTACGTATATTACTCCGTATATACGTACGTATAGGACAAAGTTAAAATGAGGTGTTGAGATCAATGCGTTTGAAGTTTTTGCCTCGTATTCAAATGCATGACATATAAGTTGTAGAGGCATAAACTTGGTATCCGGGAGTAGTATCGATGGCAATGTTTTAGTTTTTACTTTCTCGCTACGGAGTAGTGTAATCAATCTGTGTAATTTCCAATTATTTATTATTTATATTACAAATTATTTTATCAGTTTTCTTCAAAATGGGCGGCTGTTTATGACTTTTTATTTTCTACTGATATTTGGAATACTATTATTTCTACCGTTGCCCTGCTAAGCTCATTGATTCTCTCAATGTTGTCGTATTATTACAATGCTAATCTCACTTTCGTAGGTCACACAATCATAGGTTCTGACGTACAACATTACCCGTCTCACCTGCTGCATGTGTATGTGTAATTCTATACGGAATCACGATTGCTGGAAGCTCTGTGGAAAAAAACTTACTATTGAAGAGATGGCAACTCCAATGAATTATCACATATTTCTCTTTTAAAAAAATCAAATTTAACATTTATTTGGATACTTTTACACAATTCTCTAGAGATCATGAATTAGATAATTGAACTTTTGTCTGAATGACATGAATGTACCGTACGATTTTTGAAATAATGTTCGTAAGTTTACTATCAACTTTTCGGATGTCTTCTTAGTTCATCTCCACGTACAGAATGTCCATTTGATGTCTTCTGTACCCCTGTTATTATGTTTTGTTTATCGTCCGAATAAATTCCCAAATAAACTCGGAATGACATTGACTATCTGATACTTTATATAGTAATTTAATGGATTTTCTCAATTATATCGCGACGCGACTGACTCTCGCTAGTCTTCGGGTGAAACCTCAATGTGCGACTACATATTTCCAACTACCATATTAAGAATTTTCTTCCTAGCTACGAAGTTATCTTAACATAAACCCTTCGCAAAATACGAGGACTCTAACTTAAACAAATTTATTTAACACAAGAAACAAAAATCACAATTACAATTTAATATTAATAACACTTTCGAACTTTAGCTCTAGACCATGCCGATCTATAAAAATTAACAATCAAATTTTCACCTAACTATCCTTTACCAATAACCCTAGATTACATTGAAAAATAACATTGAAACACACCAATTAATTGTTTTCAGCTGGGCCATTTTTGTGAGAGTGAGTATTCCAAACTTGTTGCTTGACTACAACTTTCAAAGCCTACTTCAAATTTAGCACCTAATGACCACTGGTCTGTGATAACTGGTAACAGCATGACACTGACATTAAGCATGAAATCTTTATATTTATAGATTCGTTGCTCAACTCTATTCTTTGGGACAACATTCTGTATGTATACAATCCCACATAACTGCACAATTGATACAAATATTCCCATGCAGAATACCATGGGGTCTATGGGTTTATTACAGTAGAGATGTATGTAATGCTGTGCGAAAAAACTGGGAATTCCCGGCAAAAAACACTTATTTCAGGGCCCTGGTAACGAAAAGATGGATAAATCCAGTTGCTAAATTTAGAAACAAATGCTCATTATCATCACGTGGTGTGGCCAGAATCCACGATTTGTGGGTTCTTGATACCGAAGAATCAGCCGATTTTCTCCAAAATTCCCCAAATTCCTCCAATCAATCTGGGTGATGTCACGGCCTCTTGAATTTGAAACTGATGTTTTCATTTGGGGGTACTTTAAACGAGCCCCTGAGACATTTTATAAATTTTCAAAAAAATGACCCCATCGTTTTTGATTAATGTTTTTACTTGATAGTGTGAAGGTCGTTTAAGAGAATGTGCAGATCTCATGTTTGTTAAAAATCTTGATTTTGCGAAAATTGCAAAAGTTCAAACTTTTTTCGGAGTCTTCCTATAACTAAAATATTAAATATAGAGATTTTTCCCCTAATAAAATCTATTTATTCTGGCCCAGCGAATATCTGCGGGCCATCGGGGCTGACCGCTGCTTGTCGAGTCAGACCGAACAAGTCTAGTGAAAGACGAGTGGCAAGCGAGCCACTGGGGCGGACCACCGCGGATAGCCTGTCTATTTGAGAACAGCCTTACTTTGAAGTAATTGTTTTTTTTTCCTTTCTTGCATAGGTACTGCTTAAGCAGTACAGAGATAGTATTGTACTTCTGTGATGAAACGGAGATTTTTTCGACAGAAAAAAAAACTCGTACTACCGAGAATTGGTAACGAAAAAGTGGATAACTCTTTTTCCTACATGTGGAAATTTCTACTATTTGCAGTTTATATATTCAGAATTCAATATTTTCAAACTGTTCTCAAAATGGCTTCAATGTTTCTAATTGCATAATAACCTTCTTGCTGAGCAAGGGAGCCAATGTGAAGTGGAAGGACGCTTACCTCTGAGAGGCGATCGAAGCGTGCGAACAGCTCGTTGAGGATCTTGACGAGTTCGGAGGCCGAGTACGTGGAGGAGATGGCGGTGAAGCCCACGATGTCTGCGTACAGGATACTGTGCCGAGACGGCGCCGGCCACGGAAAAAGAAAGAAGGCGTATTAGAGAAAGGCATTGCAAACAACAGATGCAACGACAGACTTATCGAAGGAGATGAATTCCTGAGGGGTAAAGCATTTTCGAAATACTGCTACTACTGCTACTACTATTAATGATAATACTAATATCAATAATAATAATAATAATATCCACAATATAAACAAACCTGAACTGGCGTTGGAAAATGAAAAGTTCAGAATTGATTTCGATCGCACAATTTTGACGCACAAGATCTGAACATAACAGGCCAGACATTGTGATAACTCTCTAGCTGTCAAAAACTACTTTTCTCATTGATGTTGTAGTCTTCCTACAGCCTTCCTACAGGAACATGCAAAAAGCATTCTCGATAAAAATGAGGAAGTACAGCGGACTGGCATATCAAAGATCAATGGGAACAGGACGAAATATTAATTCTCCCAATAATTATTTCCAGTAATGGCCTTATAGAAAAACACACCAAAGAAAACCTTAAAAAACTTGATAACCCTCCAAGGCTTTTAAAATTAATCCAGAAGTCTGTTATCTGCATTGTCTGGAACTTTCTCAATTCAATTTAGTGTGTAAATAGCAAATAACACACTTGCCGAAAAGTCCGTTTTTATATGAAAACCAGGTCTTCCTGTGAATGTGTAAACTCAGCAATGTGTAAACCTCATAATCGAGATAGCTCAAAATACTTATAGGGCATTTAGAAGAAAATAATAAAAAAAATATGTCGATGGAATAAAATAGGTAGAGGGAGGTCGTGTGACCGGAATGGGCGTATCAATTGTTTCGAGAAAGTTCAAGTTAGATTTCCTGTGATCTGGTAGACAGTGGATGCACATTCGCGAGTTGTACAAAATTAGTTAAGTTAGGACCTGTATTAGTAATGAAATAAGTTAGAATCTGTCGTGATTTTAAATGCAAATTTTTAGATGCGAATGTAAAGAGCTAATGAACGTAGGAAACGGACGGTGAGAAAACGTATTCCAATATGAAGTTCAGTGCGGAAGACTGAAGAAATGATGGACTTGATTGATTGATTGATTCGTGTTTCCGGGCGCGTCAACTACTCACGTCATTAGTCCCGTTAGTGTAGTCCGTGTTTTTTCTGGGGAGGTGGCGATGATGTTTTTCCCCCGCTGGATGGCGAGATCTGGCGCCGACCTACCGTCGACTAGCGGGGTTTTCCCCTCAACCAGGTATCTCCCACCACCGGGGCACCGCGCCAGCCGGGACAAGCTGTAAGCTCCCGACCGGTCTCCCGGCATGTGTGGTAGTGTAGTGTATGTTAGTATAAGTGTGTATGTAAGAGGAGACGATAGGACACGGAAGAGGAAGGAAAGATCGCGCGCGGTCCGTGGCCCGTTTGTTAGGGTACTGCTCCGGCATTCACCTGGTGTTGATCGGAGAAACCACGGAAAACTACCGAAAACAAATACCCGTGAGATGGTTATCTCGCCGTGAACTGTACATCCGTGGACACGGGTTCACATCCTTTCAGTCCACTGCCTGCCTGCACGTACGCACGCACGCACTCACTCCCCAGTTCGCCTGGCTGCACGCTTAACACCCCTTGCTTAGTTCACACATTTCGCCGTCTGCACATGTCGAAGAATGAACTCTCCCCGGGCGGGCGGCGGAGAGGCGGCCGGGCGGGCGATCGGCCGAGGCAGGCCGGGGGGGGGCGGGCAGAGAGGGGAGCGGCGGCGACGGTGGCGGCGGGGGCGCCGGCTGCAGTGATGTGATCCTTTTGATCCAGTAAACTTGAGCGTAGATACGCCAAGCGCAGAAGCAGGAAAATCATTTTTTTAAGTGGGACGCGGGAAATTAATATTTGCGCCCCCATATCACACTACTGCACCATGAACTCCCATAACTGGCGGGAAGATCCACTAAGAGCGCCCAGCTGGCGAAAGTTACTGCATTTTGGGCGCCGGGAAAATGTGCTAACAGTCACCACTAGCGTATATAATCAACATGGACTCATTCCCTTCTTACTATAATGTCCTAATTATCAATGTGAGAATCAGACGAATCATTACAATTTGTGTGCTAGTTGGCAAAATTCAATTTGTGTTTCCAGGTCCATATTTTTATTAGTAGTCTCCCTCTCTTCTAAGAAGAAAGAGTACAATTTGGGACTCGAAATCAATACAATTCAATATATTTTCTTTTGTTAGAATGTACGTATTCCTCGCCTTGCAGGGTCTCTAACAAAGCAAAAAGCCTTTATGCTTCTCTATCATGTAATCACACATACAACATTTGTTTTGAAATATTTTTTTTATTAGAAGCGAACGAACTGACTGACATTTTCTCGCAGTTGCCATAATTATATTTGCATGAAGATCGTCTTCTAAAAAATGGCAAAAATAATGTCATACATATAGAAGCTTGCTAAGAAATTGCAAGTGGTATTCTTATTTTCTTTATCAAATTTCGTCAAATTGCAAATTAGATCACCCAATACAAACATTAGTGCCTTCTTTTATATCACAGTCCAACGACCAAAAAACTTTGTGTGTGTGTTCACCTAATTCTTACCATTTTATGTGTGCTGATTCCAAAAATAACAATAAAAATGCCGTATCACCCACCATTTGTTCACATTTTAACATTTTATCTGTATAGGTAGGCAAATGCTGCTCTGAGTATCTAGATATGTATGAGATGCAGGAAGTTATAAATTCCCATATTTACTATGTGAATGGAATAGTAGGGCATGAAATTAGGATTTGTCTAGAAAGAATTGGTCTGTAACAAAATCTTTAAACCCGGGGGAAAAGAACATTCTACAGGATCATGTGGTGGATCAACACAAGAATCTCCTGCCTCCATTGCACATAAAATTAGAACTCATGAAACAATTGCCTTACCTAAAGATGAGCAGTGTTTCAAGTACCTTTGTGAAAAGTTTACTCAATCTGTCTGAAGCAAAATTATTAAAAGAGGGTATCTTCATTGAGGCTGATATTAGAAAAGTGATGTATGATCCCCAATTTGAACTACATTTGACAAAATGAAAATGAAGCGTACAGTGCTTTTGTTCACGTTGTTACTACGTTCCTAGCCAACAAAAAAGGCAAAGATTATCAAGCAATTGTTGCCAATATGCTGAAAAATTTGAAGAAATTGAGATGTTTAATAAGCCTCACAGTTTACTTCATAAACAGTCATTTACGATTCTTTCCGGACGATTTAGATGATACATGTGAAGAACAAGGTAAGCGTTTTCATTAAGATATGAAAGTGATGAAAAAACGTTATCAGGGACGATGGAACACCAGTATGATGGGAGATTACTGATGGTCACTTCACCGAGAGAGTCAGCAAACGGCGTAGAGGAGAAAGAGCTATTTTAGGGGCTTTAAAGAAAAAAGACGAAGAAAATATACGTCAATGGACACGTAAAGACTTTGTAAAAAGTAATGTTGAGAATATAAAGCCATCTGTGTTTAAATAAAGTTCTCTTGATATTTTATAGGACATTTATTTTTCATTTTATTTGCATATATAGCATATTTTCCCATATCTTAATAAATCAAATTCTGAACAAACTGTGGGTGATGGAAAGAAATAGAGTTTAGATGCGGATTCATCACCCAAAAAAACATAAAAATCAGCTATTAAAATTTAAAAAGTTTTTTGAAACCCATTTTTTGTTAGCTTGTGTAATATAATAAACCTCGTACTATCCATTTTTTAAATTTTGGAAGCTCCTCCCGAGAAATAATTCTCGCTACGGCCCTGACTGTGGGTGGTGGAAAAAAATAGAGTTTAGATGCGGATTAGCACACTAAAAAATCAGCTATTAAGATTTAAAAAGATTTTTGAAACTCTTTTTTTGTTGGCGTGTGTGAATACATAGCTTTATATTCTCAACATATTTTCATTTTCTGTCAAATGTAGTTCAAATTGGGGATCATACTTCACTTTTCTAATATCAGTCTCAATAGTTGAGAATATTAAGTCATAATATATGGCTTTATATTCTCAACATTACTTTCTACGAAGTCTTTACGTATTTTTTCTTCCGTATGCATCTAAAGTATATAGAATTCCCTATTTTTCATTTTAAAAAATCATACCAGAAATTTTAATAACTTTTTGTTCTCAACTGTAATGAACAAGCAAAAAAAGACTTCAAATGGGGGCCCTTGTGGTCGGGGGCCCCACCGCACTGCATCCGCTGGACCGGCCGTAGTTACGCCACTGCATTTCGGATTGCAAATGTATTTTGTTCGTTCATCAAAAAATGGCATTTTGTAGATCAAAAATATTTTTATATTTATAATCTTTACGTCAGATGTTACTGGCCAAAATGTGTATATATCTTTTTTTTCTTCAAACCTATTTCAAAATTTTCTTTCTTTCATGATTGGTATCTTCGAAAGACCGTATAAACTGTTTCGTAGAGGAACACACATACATGCTATGCTTTGTTTTAGTGCCGAGAAAATTACAGATATTATGTAATTTGGCATTTCCGTCAAATCAAACTTCCGGAACAATCCAAAAAGAGCATATTATACCTAACATTACATCTCTTTCGAAATATTAAGCTCCTATGAACTGTCTATCGTGGCGCCGTAATGGAATGTGGCCGTTCCCAAATCTGCGGGGAAACTCCCAACGTTGCGTAAACGCAACACAAACTTTATTTGTCCATACAAAATGTTTTAAAAATCACAGACTTCTCCAACCTTAACACTTTTATTTGTACATATTATATCTTGCTTTGTGATATCAAAATGTCACATAATCACCAATTTGAAGATCAAAAGACCGATATTGGAGTTGCGTGAAAGTAGAGAATGCATCATGACCGAGAAAAAAATTAAAATTGTGTATTCACGTAATATATATTTATCAAATAAGAATAGTTTTAAAGTCATTAAGGAAAATATTTACTATACAAAAATATTGCAAATGATTTCAACGAATGGTATAGGTAAAATAAAATAGCAAACAGCGTTGCGTTTACGCAACGTTGGGAAGAAACGGTTTTCTTTTTTTTTCTGAATTGATAGAAAAATTATTCTTCCTTCGGTTTAAACTACCAACTTATATTTCGTACACATAAGCATATACGTTATTGTAATACGTTTAAGATTTTGAATAACAAAAAATGGGTAATTAATGTATAATGTACAATTCACTAGAATACATTTTAAAATTATTATATTAAAATTTTCAAAAAATAATAGAAAATAGTTTTTACAAATGATGGAATCTGTTTTCAAAATAATAATAATAATAATAATAATAATAATAATAATAATATAATAATAATAATAATAATAATAACAACAACAACTCCACCTAGGGAGTACACGAGTACCTAGGTGCAGTTGGTGGTGGAGCTTGAGTACCCCTATGAGCCTTAAAGCTATGTCAGTGGTAGCCTAGCTTCCGGTAGGGCCTCCCTTGCTGAATAGGTTGAAGGTGAGGGGTCAGACGAAGAAGTACTCCATTTTGAGGAGAGTGGGAAGTAAGTAGAGAGGGAAGGGTCATGAACCTTTGGACTTCCTGTTGTCGGCCCATAGAGGGTACAGGAGAAAAACTGGGTTGGCACACCAGGCTGCTGATTAGAGTGGAGGCCCGAACCTTGCATTAGCCAGCGAAGGAGGCTGCCTTCAGCAGTCAGTGAAAATCCTGTAGGGTTTAGTAATGCCGACTGGCGATCGGAGAGGACCCCTTGCTGGGCCCTGCGGGGGGATGCCCCGAGGCCACTGTCGGTCGCAGTAATGGATGGCAGGAAACAACCCGAGGGTTAAGTGTGATCTGTGAACTCGAACTTGCGTCCTGCGAATCTTCTATTCAAACCAATGAGCAAAATGGATAGAACAAGAAATGTAATGAATCTTAACGTGCCTTGTTCTACCAATGTCCCATACCTGCTCAGAAACCGAGCTAATGTCACCTTGTCGACGTCTGGCCATCCCACGGATGTTAGTCCCAGGGACCCAGAGCCGGCAGTAGCTCGAAGCCATCGTCAGAGATGGACACGGGAGGAGATTAAAGGAGGCGATGTGGTGCTTTTACTATGCAAAAAGCGAAAAATGGGGGCTCAGAAATAGAAGTTTTCAAGGTATGGAGAGAGCGGAACCCAGATATGAGACCTACCCTAGACTCAAAGAAGCTTGCCAGTCAACGACGATACATACTCAGCAGTGGAAAATTCACAGCAGAACAACTTGCTGACATTGAGAGAAATGCGGAGTATGTACTTCGCTCGAACAATCCACATGACGAACATATAGAACTTGAAAATGATGATCCCGTGGAAGGTTCATCTCTTTCCAGAGAAACAAAAGTCAGTGGTGAAAATTCATCTGGCAATGAATTACACGATAAGGACATAATGCGAAATATCCTTCGGTGCGAGATAGAAAGAGTTAGTCAACTTCCGTTTGAATCTCGCGAACCGTTGAGGAGAATATACGAAAATGCCAAAGCTAAAAGAGTGATAGAAACAGTGAATTCTGTCTTAAATGAGGTGATCGAGACCCCAGGCAGAGATCTAGATATTACTGAAATCAATCTCATCATATATGCAACTGGATATCTAGTATCTCAGATATTTTTGGGGCCAGCCAAGAACACCGACGGCCGACAGCAAAACAGAGAAAACAGCTCTGTACCCCCATGGATGAACAGAATTATGAAACGGATAGCCGACACCCGGCGTGAAATATCACTCTTAGCTGAGGCATCTTCTAAATCAACGCACACCTCTAAAGTTCAACGAAAAATATTCAATGTTGAACAAAAATACCAAATTGAAAATGACACCAGCAGGCTAATGGTAGTTGAGAAGCTAAAAGAGAAAATTCAAGCATGGGCTCAACGAATAAGAAGGTACAAACGTAGAATAGATCTCCGTGTACAGAACCGGTTGTTTGAAACAGACGCGAAGAGATTCTATCGCAATCTGACTCAAAAACCGAATGGCAAAGCTGTTACTCCTTCAAAAGATGACGTCGAAGCATTTTGGGCAGGAATCTGGGAGGAGAGCAGATCCTACAACAAAGACGCATCTTGGCTTCAATCTGGAGTTGATGCTGCCGATGAACTTGTAGAAACAGTGGAAGATATTCACCAATTCTCGGAAGAGGACCTCTTCCAAGCAATTAAGAACATGGGAAACTGGAAGTCCCCCGGGATTGATAAGATCCAGATTTATTGGATTAAGAAATTAACAGCAATACATTCTCCTCTAGCAAAGGCTGTTAATAAAATTTTAGAAAACCCAAAGGAACTCCCGGAATGGCTCACACGCGGCATCACGTATTTGCTACCCAAAGCGGGAGACAGCTCTTTGGCGAAGAACTACAGGCCAATTACTTGTCTGCCAGTACTGTGCAAAGTTATCACTGGAGTCATAGCTGACAAAATGTACAGACATCTAGAGAAGAATCATCTAATGCCAGATGAACAAAAAGCATGTCGTAAAAGCTCTTATGGCTGTAAAGAAATCTTGCTACTGAATATAGTCATTTTGAATGATGTAAAGAAATGCAAACATAATTTGACCATGGCTTGGATTGACTACCAAAAGGCCTTTGATAGTTTACCACACGATTGGATTTTGAAGACCCTGGAGATCTATCGATTTCATCCTAGACTTATTTAATTTTGCAAGGCTTGTATGAAGTCGTGGAGTACCAGGTTACTAATACACAGCGGAAAGGAAGCAGTAGAAACCAGAAGTATTCAGATTAACAGGGGTATTTTTCAAGGAGATTCACTATCCCCTTTGCTGTTTTGCATTAGTTTATCCCACTATCGAGACAGTTGCCGCAAGCTGACTTTGGTTTTAAGCTCCATGGTGATGAAAGGCCAGTATCACATTTGTTTTACATGGATGATCTGAAAGTGTTTGCTAAGAATGAAGCGATTCTCTCCCAAATGCTGTCTGTCGTGAATGACTTTAGCAATGACATCTGCATGCAGTTTGGTCTTGACAAGTGTGCAAAAATCAATTTAAAAAGAGGGAAACTCACAACGTCTGAGAACATTGAAATTGATACGCACGAAATTGAACGAAAAAAAGCCATACGAAATTGATAATTGTGATTCAAGATCTTGAGGCAGGCAAAACTTACAAATATCTGGGCATTGAAGAATGTGAAACCATCTCGAACGACAGAATGAAAGAGAGAATTTGTAGGGAGTATTATAGGAGAGTGAGACTGGTCCTGCAGTCCGCTCTGAATTCCAGGAATAAAATATCTGCAATGGGTAGTTTGGCGGTACCTGTAGCCGAATACAGTTTTAGAATAGTGGACTGGACTGAGCAAGAAATTCGCAGCATGGATCGAAAAACCAGAAAACTGCTAACAATGCATCATGTTTCCCACCCTCGAGCTGATTGACATACATAGACTTTATGTGTCACGTAAGGAAGGAGGAAGAGGCCTCAGACAAATTGAGGCCTCCTGGCACAACGCAATAGTCGGGTTGGGAAAGTATGTAGTCAGCCATCAAGATGACCCTCTAATGAGGTAGGTCATGAAATCTGACCGAAGAATGGGAAACAGAGGCATTGTTAGTGTAGCAAGAAGCATTGCGAAGAAAACTAGGCAAGACACGTCGAATAACACAAACACTGAACTTCTGATGCTGCTAAACATGAAGTGTGAGACACAAAAAATGTTAAAGAAATCGTGGAGAGGCAAACCACTCCACGGACAATACCTAAAAATAATGGACAAGGTTCAGATCAATAAAGATCAATCATTTATGTGGCTTAAAAGGGGAAGAATGAAGCCAGAATTGGAAGCACTTGTAATAGCTGCCCAAGATCAGGCCTTGAGAACACGACATTATGATAAAGCGGTTCTCAAAAGGGTCCCCCCCGATAGATGGTCTCAAAAGTTCCCCTCAACCAAATTACATATGAGTGGTTTCACATAATTCTAACATAAAAATAATATTTTTGAAAGGTTTCGTAGCCTCCGTCCCACCACCCACACCCCTGTACAGCCAAAACGTGTTTTTTTAATTTCAATTTTATTCGACAACTTAACACTATTTTAGGAGACTGAAAAAATATTACAAATAAGAACACAACTTGGACTATCAGAAAAACATTTTCTCAGGCCCAAATTCAAACACAAAAAAAATTTTCGAAAAAAAATATTAAGAAATATTTTTTACTGTGTCTTAGAAGCCTGGAACAGGCTTGAAAAAACTGTCAAAGGTTCCTCTTAAAACACAAATTGTTGCGCATTTTTTTCAGATTTTTTTAATTACTGGGGTGCAGTTAAAAAAATAAAAAACATTTTCCCGCCTTTAAAACACCTGGACTTTCAATATACTTTGAAACTGACTGCAACGGTTCTGTGCATTTATTTTAGTGTTTATTAAACATTTGTATACATTGTTGTAGCACCCAATAAAGTTTTGATTTTGGAAAATACTTACAAAGTATCATTTTTAAAGCTTTCTAATCCTTTATATGAGAATATCATACGCTAAGGAAAGATAAGAGTGTTTGACAGTTTATTAAATAAAAATTCGGTACATATTTGAGGGATCATTGGGGGAACAAGTGGAAAAATGAAGGGGAAGAGGTTAGACCCAGATTTACAAGAACTGTTTTACTTGTCTTAGAACACAGACACTGGCACGAGAATAATCTTAAAACTTCATCTCATTATGCTTGTGAATTTTTTCATATTTTTCAGTTTTTCAGTTTTTCTGACTAGTCCAAGTTGTGTTCTTATTTGTAATATTTTTTCAGTCTGATAAAATAGTGTTAAGTTGTCGAAAAAATTGAAATTAAAAAAACACGTTTTTTGGCTGTATAGGGGTGTGGGTGGTGAGACGGAGGCTACGAAACCTTTCAAAAATATTATTTTTATAGTTAGAATTATAGTGTAACCACTCATATGTAATTTGGTTGAGGGGGAATTTTTTACCATCTTATCCGGAGGGGACCCTTTCCCAAGATGATAAATGCCGCATTTTCCAGGAGCAAGTAGAAACCATTGATCATATTGTCTCAGCTTGTCCAATCCTAGAAAAGACCGAGTACCTGAAAAGACATGACAGGGTGTGTAGCTACCTCCACTGGCAGATCTGTACCGCCCTCGAAGTTCCAAACACATGCCCCAAGTGGTACGAACACTCACCAAAACCGGTGACGTCTGTTGGATTGTGTACGATATTGTACGACCAACAAATTCAAACTGATCGCACGATAGCGGCAAACAAACCGGATATAGTGATCCGGGATTTGGCGAAAAAATCGTGTTTACTTATCGATGTTGCTGCTACCTTGCGATCAAAACGTCGTTACCAAGGAGGCAGAGAAACGTCTTAAATACAAGAGTTTGGAAATCGAGATCAGCCGAATGTGGGGCGTAAAAGCACAGGTCGTTCCGATAGTTGTCGGAGCTCTGGGATTTGTTTCCCAAAATTTGTGTAAGAACTTGTGTAAACTCCCCGGTAATTCAAAAGACTGGGAAGTGCAAGAAATTGCTTTATTTGGAACAGCCCACATTTTGCGCAAAGTATTGTAGAGGCACGACAGACTTGCTGGTTGCAACCTGGTGTAGATTTTATATTGAGCGGACTCATAACATCTTTAGTCGTCATGTAATGGAAAAATAATAATAATAATAAGAAGGAGAAGAAGAAGAAGAAGAAGAAGTAGAAGTAGGAGTGGGAGTGGGAGTGGGAGTGGGAGTGGGAGTGGGAGTGGGAGTGGGAGTGGAAGTGGAAGTGGAAGTGGGAGTGGAAGTGGAAGTGGAAGTGGAAGTGGAAGTCGAAGTCGAAGTCGCAGTCGAAGTCGAAGTCGAAGTCGCAGTCGAAGTCGAAGTCGAAGTCGAAGTCGAAGTAGAAGTAGAAGTAAAGAATGAGACTTGTCCTGCAGTCCGCTCTGAACTACAGGAATAAAATATCAGCAATAGGTAGTTTGGCGGTGCCTGTAGTCGAATACAGCTTCTGACTAATGGACTGGACTGAGCAGGAAATTCTCATCATGGATCGAAAAGCGAGAAAACTACTAACAATGCATCATGTTGCTCACCCTCGAGCTGATGTGCATAGCCTTTATGTGTCACGTAAGGAAGGAGGAATAGGTCTCGATCTAATTGAAGCCTCCTGGCACAATGCAATAGTGGGGATGGAAAGTATGTAATCAGCCATCAAGGTGACTTACTAATGAGGCAGGAGGCAGGTCATGAAATCTGACCGAAGAATGGGAAACAGAGGCAATTTAATCATCCCGCTCCCAGTGATTTCAATCTTTTTCTTTCTTATCACACCATTCCTGTTTTATTACCACTTCACACGCCCGTGTCACAGAGTTGCAAATGGTTATCAAGTACTGATTCCTACTCCAGGCGTCGGAGAACAGGTATTCCTCCTCAGGTAACAAAAAATTTGAACTCTGATGATGAGTTTGCTGAAAACATTTTGGCTTTTGCTGTAAATGGTAGTTTGCTATTGCTGTAAAAGTAATATTTTGTTTTTGTTCACGACCTAGGGTACACTTATTTGACTGCGCGTCGTATTAAACATTGGTTATAAGATCGTGCCTTGCAAGACATTAGAGTGCCTATTTCCGACTAGCTAACCGAAGAAGATGCCAATGGTGGACAGTTAATGAACTGTCTTTATTTTTCTCGTTTTTTGGTACATTCATATTGTTAATTGTACAGATTGATCAAATGAAAGCACAATCAAAATACAACATTACTACAACATGAAACTTAGTAATTTAAAATGCATTATTTCCCAGAATGTTCCTCACTGTTCTTGTCATTTCTATCACCACTGCCTTCTGCATAAGTGTTTGTATATGTACACTTTCACAGTCTAGATGTTTGAGGCCCGGTATCAAATTTCCAGGGATGATACCTGTGCTTGAGAGGATTACTGGAATAATTTCAACTTTTTCCTCATGCCAGTATTCTTTGTGGATTTAGTGAGTTCTGAGAACTTGTTAATTTCTTCGGTGGATATACTACGCAGGTTGCTAATATTTTGGATAGAAATATCAATCTGCGTGACATGTCTCTCTTGTTAAAACAATCAGATCTGGTCTGTTTTCATTACTGTCTGATCTGTTAAAATAGTTATATCCCAATAAAAACGCCATTCTTCGTTTTCTAGCACACTTAGAGGTTGGTACTAAAAATATGGCACTTTAGCTTCAGAGAGAAGTTGACATTTCTCAGTCAACGTTTAGTGTAAAATCTTAGCCACTGCGTCATATGTTGTACTGATTCTATTGTTGGGCAACCACATCGACGAACTGTAATTATTATTATTATTATTATTATTATTATTATTATTATTATTATTATTATAACAAGAAGACCACTGCTTGGTTCTTGGTGCTTGGTTCCTCATACCATCATGCATCACATCTTAACAAACATTAACCCATCCATAATCCATAATTATGTATTATCTTATCATAATTCTCCCGTTAATTATCACCCTACCATCATCGATCCAATAAATGGCATCGGTAAACGGTCTCCCCTCCCTACTGTCGATTTATTGATTGATGATTTAAGAATTGATTGGTGGTACCGGTCATCAGCTACTGTCATTAGTTCCATAAGTGCACCTTTTACCTTCGGAGGTAGCGGTGATCATTCCCACGGATGGTGAGATCCGGCACCGAACTACCTGTCTGATAGTGGGGCTTTTCCCAATCAAGTAACATACCAGCGGAGCAACGCTCCAGCCGGAACAAGCACTAAGCTCCCGACCGGTCTCCCGGCATGTGTAGTGGTGTAATGCATATGGATGTGCGTGTAAGTAAGAAGTGAGGATAATACAAGGAAGAGAAGGAAAGCTCGCTGTTGTTCCGTGATACATTTGTTACGTTACTGTTCCGGCATTCGCCTGGTGTTGATCGGAAAAACGACGGATCAGATTAGGCGGCCAATAGAACTCTTCTCCAGACAGCGACTGAACTCGACCTAACTACCTCCCTAAAATTATGACACCGTCGGGTCTCAAACACAGTGCGTCTCCGTCAGAAATGCTGCAGAGTTGACGCCCTGAGTTACGTAAGTCGGTACGGGAGGTGCGTGATGAGTGGGATGTACAGAAAAAGCGAAAGTAGATGGATGGGCGGTGCGATAGGTTTTGACAGATATGCCATGTCATGCTAAATAAGAAGAGAGGGGGACACAGAGCGGAAGGGTTTTGGATGGAAGGAGCGGGAAGTTTTGACAGGTCTGCCATGGCATTCTAGACAGGGACGAACGAGAAAGATGATCACAGAGAGTTGGGGGTGTGAAAGAACACAGAGCGGAAGGGGTTGCATAGATCAGGCGGAAGGTTTTGGCAGGTCTGCTGTGATATACCAATTATTCAGGAAAAGAGTAGACGATGGCAGGTGGTTGCTAGGGGGCTTTGGTAAAAAAAGATGGAAGTCGATTATTTTGTGAGGTAGAAAGTTTAGTTCTGTTTGGACGAGTGATAGTTGTAACCAAAATTTCTGCGAAGTTGTATTCGTTCACTGAAGTAAAAATAAAATTGCTGAGTGTAGTGCAACCTGAAAGTGATTTAAGTCATTTAGGTGCAGCGCCCGCTAAGATCTGTCAGAAGTTGAATGGTGATCCAGAAATGACATAATGTCTGCAAGCAACGAGCAAATCCGCAGTAATCAATAGCCAAAAAACTTTTGGAGGTTTCGCGTCCCCCGTATGGCGGGCGGATCGAGTTGCCCAGATTGTAAATTGGTAAGCAAATAGTAGATTTGACATTCAGTAGCAGTAGTAAAGAAAAAGAGAATTTGTTAGACTGCCATGGCATGCTAGAAAAGGACGCAGGAGATGATCTAAGCGAGTTGCAGGGGAAGGAACACAGAGCGGAAGGGGTTGGATGGTGTGGGGATGGTTTTGGCAGGTCTGAAAATAATAACGGGTGTAACGTAATAGTTTGTTCCTCCTAGCAACAAGTTGTTGGGGAATAGAAAATAAATAACTAGAAAATCTTGAAAAGTCGATGTATCTGGACCTGCTTAGCCGATCCAGGATATCTGATACAGTAAATTGTGATGGTTTCTAATTGTTTGCATTTGATACAGAGTTGTGGATGGTTTCTAATTATTTGCAAGTGCTGGATGTAATGAACGGAAATAATGAAAGTTCAGAAAGAAGTTCTATTCTGAGAAGCGTTGTCTGGAGATCGGCTGACCAATGTCTGGCCTTAGCATTGCTGACGATTGCTACGCTACAGTGATGTGATGTGTGTAAGCGATGGTACGTGCCTAATATGGGTTTAACATGGATTACGTGCTCTAACTCCCTATGATATACTTCCTGAATTTTCTAGAAGAAAGTTTTGGTACGTGACCAGAACATTTGATTGGTCGTGTGGTGTCGTGCGGTAAACAGAAATCAAAGGCCTTTAATTCAGGAAGTAACAAGATTTGTAAAATTGTTAAAATTATCAGGAAATTTGAAACTTTAAAAAAGGCAAGTCCTCAGATTTCAATATTATTATCTGGCAAAGGTAATTATTTAAATCATTTTAACGGCAGTGCTGCTGCCACAGCAAAGCAGAACAAATACAATTTTATTTCATACAACGCAAGGCAGAACGATTGATCTGTAACCGTCCAGCGCCCGGCCGTTGCGCCCATAAGACGCGCCTCCGGATGCTCGCCCACGGATTCCGCGCCTCGCCTTCCTTCGTCCTTTGGACTCCGGCAATGGGCGAAAACGTCCAGAACGTGCCAACGCCATATTCGAATTGTGATAGGCCACCAGCATCTCCTTCCCTCAGCGCAAGAGCGCTGGCGATATGACGATGTTCCGTCGTTGAACCGCCAATTTAGTTCCGCAAAAGGCAGCGCGAGACACACGCGTCCGCGGTCCGTGTTGGTGGGCTCCATGTGACTTACGTAAGTTTGTTACTGTCCAACCTCGGGCTGTTCTCAGTTGGTAAGTGCAACCTCCAAGTGTACTGTCTGTGTAGTGTAGGTTATCTGCATCAGACCGCTTTGACACGCAGTTTACTGTGCAACCTCGGGCTGTTCACGGTTAGCATGCGCAAAGTACAATTTTAATTGTGCGAAGTAGGGCTCCTGTCAGTTCGTACAACACAACGAATTTCACCTGTGCTGTCTGTGTGATGTGGTTATTTGCACTAGACCACTCGCACGAGGAAATTTAGTAGTACTGTGTTCCAGCTATCATGTACTGTGATGTCAAAACTGTGCTATGTAATCAAGTACTTTAGTGCAGTAATTATTAAACGTAGTTGCGCAAGAACTTCTATTCTGTCAATTCAGAAAATCCTGTAAATCCTCCCTGAGCTATCAAAAGGTTTCGGGACTGCTGTGCTATATCTTTACCTTATCAATACAGTCCGCTTCAAAGCATCCATAATTAAGCGCAGTAGCCCGAACAGGCAGGTCTCACTAAATAATGAAAGTGTATGTGATTTTCGAATTTTCAACTTTTAAACAATTTTTTACATTTCTTATGGATTTGTAAAACGTATATACCATCAAATCAATTGTTGTCTTTCTGTGCATCTTTATGAAACGATTTAAGTAAATTAATGTATATATCAACATTAAATTTAAGTACAATATAACCAGTACCCATGGGATCAACTTACATATTGTAGCGTCGCGAGGTAGCTCATGCTCCGGCGTGACGTTTCGCTTGGAAATCCCAGTCTTAAGCCGGATAGGGGATGGGGGTGGAACGCGGCGGCGCCTCGCCGGCGCGCGCGGGGCAGGAAAATCCCAGTCTCAAAATAACTTGGACAACAGGGCGCGCGCGGGCGCGAGTCTAGGTAATGACGGTTGCTCCCTGGAGAGGGCTGGCTACCGAGCCGTATGACGCCCGCCGCTGGTAGAGTGGGGGACGAGCCGTGGGATATTTATTGCGGCGCCGACATGCGCTCGCGGGATACGCTAGAGTCGAAAGACGGGAGGTATCTCCAGTGCAACCTTGCACGTGATCTTCGGGTGTAAGATCAAAGTTGGCATCAGGCCATGTAACATTTCTAGTTACGGGGACTCTATGTCCGACAGCTCGCACTTCGCGTAGCTTTCTCATGCTCTCGAGCAGAGGTACTGGGCTAGGCCTAGGGACGGTCGCGGGGTTTCGCGGCTAAGAGAATCGAAAGGTTGCCCAAGGGATTCAATCTTGTATCATAATCTTTTATTTTATTATTGTAAATATATTGTAAATACTATACAAATCAGTCGTCTGTGTTCTTCTTGTCCAGTACGTCACAGACTCGGAACCTTTCTTTTCTAAAACTGGGATGGCAGCGGTTATCGTAAACTCACGCCGGGGTGCCGCAGTTTTTTTCTAAAACTGGTGGCAGCGGTTATCGTAAGCTCACGCCGGGGTGCCGCAGTTTTTTCTAAAACTGCTGGCAGCGGTTATCGTAAACTCACGCCGGGGTGCCACGGCAATTGCCGCAGTTTCTTTTCTAAAACTGGTAGCAGCGGTTATAGTACATGCACGACGGAGTTACAGCAGATTAAAGACTCACGTCTGGCTCGTAGTAAGCAGTCAGCTTTGTGGATACATTTACTACGTTCGTAACGAACGGGGAACGCGGAAGCCGGCAGCAGCATTCCGCGGGGACATTAGAGTGGCATCAGAGCCATCGGTGCGTGCTGATCAATTAGAACAGTACGCGTAAAGACAGTGTACCGCAGTTAAAGGTGCATACGCGTCGTAATACGTGGCGCCGGCAGTGTCGTGCACGCCACGAGAAACCGAAAGTACGGTAATTCGGTACGGTAGTTTCGGGCGGTACAATCCGACTCGGAACCTTTCTTTTCTAAAACTTGGAACTGGAATTGGTATTGGTACTGGAACTGGAGCTGGAACTGGTACTGGAATCTGGAGCTGGTATTGGTACTGGCACTGGAAGGAGACATCCCGGACGGACCAGAACGAGAGGAAGGAAGGAGGCCAGAACACCGGATCCAGAAGGCGCTCACGCGACACCGAGGTCAACTGAACGTAAGTGTGTTTTTTTTACTGGCCGGGGATCAATTCAGGCAAAATGTCTTTCTTAGCGGGTTACAGGAGAGAGGTGCTTGTTAGAGTCGCGACGGAGATGGGAGAAACGTTGGAAGGGAACGAGACGATAGTTAGACTGAAATCTATCATCACGGGAAGCGAGCAGTACGATGAAATATTCGTGAAACAACTTGCTGATCAGGAGAAAGAACAGGTCGCAGAAGCACGCGAACTTGAATTAAAAGAGCAGGAAAGAATATACGAACTCGAACGGCTGAAATTAGCTAATCGGGCTACCTCGCGCGAATCTTTAGGTAGTAGAGATTCGGGAAACAGAAGTAGTATCCGTAGCAGCCGTGTAATGGATAAATTCAAGGCGAAGGTGAGGATATTACCTTGTTTTTAAGTGTTTTTTGAGGCGCATGCTCGTCAGCTCGACATTGCGCCGGTAGAATGGGTCAGTCAATTAATGGGATTGCTTCCCAATGAAATAAATACATGGTTAGTTGTAGGATCAGATTCTTCAGAGCAGGATTATAATCAAATTCAAAACGCAGCTTTTGGATATGTACAAATTCACACCTGAAAAATGTCATCAGATGTTTTGCAGACATGCAAAGGGTGCGAAAACTACATGGAATGTTTATGCTCGAGAACTGACGAACTATTGCCAGAAATGGATTTCAGGGTTGAAAGTTGAAACTTATGATCAATTATTAGATTTGATTGTCACCGATCAGATGAAACGGAAGGTGCCGGCGGACATACGTGCCCATTTCGTAGATGTTTGGGGCGAGGTTTCGCAGTCCCAAGATCTGGCGCGTAGGCTGGACACCTACGAAAACAATAGGTCTAGTGCGTATAGGAAAGATTTTTCTAAGGTTAATCACAAGGAGCCTGTGGGGGAACAAAAGTGGAAAAACTAAGCCCGCAGCGCCCAAGGCAGATAGGAACGCGGAATTCGACAAGCCGCAGGAACGCACGTGCTATTTATGTAAAAAAACGGGGCACATTAAGAAATACTGCCCTCAGGTTAAATCAAGCGAGAAAATGTGTCACGTTTGTCGACACCAGTGCGCAGGAATTGTTGCTCCCTCACATTTTTCGGCACGGTTTGCGGAAATCCTATTTCCTTCTTACGAGATTCTGGGGCGACTGTGATCTGATCAACAGCAAATACGTCAGGCCGAATCAATATACCGGCGAATCCGTATGGGTTAAGCAGCCCTTGGACGAGGCGCCGAAAAATCTACCGGTAGCTAAGGTTAGAAATCGTAGGCCCGTTCGGTAAGCTTGTTACCGAAGCCGCAGTCGCGAAAAATTGCGACTTAGAATATTACATTCTGAGTAATCGATCTGCCACGCTTCTCTCCGAAATCAGGCAAGGGTTTTTTAGAACCGCAGTTTTCTTTGTGTGGTGCGAACCCGTGCCCAGACGGCGGCCGGGCAGGCCGACGGGGTGGGGCCGGAGGCGATGGCGGCGGCGCCAGGCAACGCGCCGGCCGCCGAGCGCCCTGGTGACGCACCGGTTGTGGTCATGAACGAGGCTTTGGGGGAAGGGGCGGTCGAGCTAGGCGAGGTCGTAGGAAACGTCCGGGCGCGCGACGCAACCCTAACACTTGCGTCGGACGCGAAAGCCCCCGACGAGGAAACTTGTGTCTTGTTAGGCGAGGTAAATGACCCGGGCAATGTTTTTGAAAACAACGCGGAATTTGAAGTAGATTCCGGGAGCGTTGACATTGGCCCGTTTAGACCCGTCCGAATTTGAGAAAGCTCAGAGACAGGATGAAGAGCTCTTAACGCTATTCGAGCTAGCCGAAGGCCCAGAAACGGAACGGCGCGATTATTTTATAGAACGCGGCCTTTTGTTCCGGAAACGGCAGAGCAAGCGCGGTGAGCAATTCTCCATGCTTGTGACTCCGCGGGTGTATCGTGGCACTATATTGACGCTTTTCCATGAAGTCGCCCACGGTCATTTAGGTGTCACAAAAAGTAAGGACGCGATGGCCAAGTATTTCTTCTGGCCGAACTGTTACAAAGATATGGAAAATTACGTACGTAGTTGCGATAGTTGCCAGCGCGTAGGTAACGGCGGCGAGAAGCTTCGCGCGCCTTTGAAAATTGTACCTATAACGGGTGAGGCGTTTGAGAAAGTAAATGTAGATGCTTGTGGCCCTTTTCCCGAGTCCGAGTCAGGAAACAAGTTCATACTAACAGCAATGTGTTTAGCCACAAAATATCCCGAGGCTATTCCCATACGTGATTTGACGACGGTCACTGTCATTGAAGCTTTACTAGACTTGTTCAGTCGGATTGGATTTCCGCGAGAGCTTCAAACAGATCAGGGAACCTGCTTTACTAGCACACTGATGGCGGAATTCGCCGAGAGATTTTGCATTAAGTTAATTAGAAGTTCGCCTTATCATCCGCAATCTAATGCCGTAGAACGGATGCACAGAACCATGAACCGGTTGATGAAGGTTCTTTGTTTAGAGGCGGGGACAGATTGGGAGTGCCAGCTTCCTGCAATTATGTTCGCGTTACGCACGAGTGTGCACGAATCGATAGGTTTTTCTCCAGCCGAGTTAGTCTATGGGAAAAATCTCCGCACACCCATGACGCTGCTTTACGAAAAGCTTGCTGGTGCAGCTGAAAGCGAAGGGAGCACGGTGGTTGGACACGTGTTCAAGTTGATTAATAGACTGAAGCGTTCGCGTGAACTTGCCCATACCAAAATGGCGGAAGAACAACGTAAGCGTAAGGTGTGGTACGACCGTAAGGCGATCTCGCGCAGTTTTGAAATAGGCGCGAAGGTGCTGGTTTTGGCGCCTAACAGAACGCGGAAACTCGCGGTGCAGTGGGTCGGGCCAGGCGAAGTTCGGGAGAAAATGTCCGAACACAATTACGTAGTTCAGATGCCGGGGCGGAAAGAACCACGCGTGTATCACATCAACATGATGAAAAAGTATCACCAACGTACTGAATACGTGAACTTTCTCGGTTCTGCGACGGTCACATCCGCAGGCGAGGAAGACGCGTTAGACCGCTACGCGTTAAGATTAGATTCCGACGACTTTGACGCGGAAGAAATGCTAAACGGTACTAAGGTTGAACCCGACTTCCGTGAAGCACTCAAAAATGTCATTTGTAAATACAGGTGTATTTTTAGTGTGAAACCTGGTCTTACAGATGTAACGACTATGGACATTGAATTAACTGACACTGATAAAGTAGTCCGAAGTGTATCCTACCGCATGTCGCCGAGACAAACTAAGATATTGAGGGGAGAGGTGGACAAAATGCTTCACGACAACATCATTGTGAAGGCGGAGAGTGATTATACGTCTCCCATGATTTTGATTGAGGCACCGGGCAAGTCTCCCCGCCCCTGCGTAGATTTTAGGCGCCTCAACGAAATTATTAAAACTGACTACTTTCCGTTACCCAATCTCGAAGAACGGATTGAACAGGTAGCTGCGGCTAAAATCATTAGTGTGTTAGATTTAAGTAAGTGTTTCTGGCAGATAGGTCTTACGGATAGGGCGCAGAGATATTCGGCGTTCGTGACCAGTTTCGGCACGTATCGACCGCTTAGGTTACCCTTCGGGATAAAGAACGGCCCATATCAATGTTGTAAAATCATGGGCGCTTTGCTAAAAAACTGCCAAGAATTCGCGGTACCGTACCTTGATGACATCGCGGTTTTCAGTAACACTTAGCAAGAACACATTCGGCACCTAGATACGGTCTTTCGCATATTGAAATCCGCCAAATTGACAGTGCAGCCGCGCAAGTGCTTGTTTGCGCGGGCTAATGTAAAATATCTTGGATACGTAGTCGGTAACGGGAAATTGCGGCCGGCCGATGCCAAGATACAAGCTATCCAGAACTTTCCCAGACCAGAATCAAAGAAACAAGTGCGTTCTTTGCTCGGTTTGGTAGGATACTATCGACGCTTGATACCAGGGTTTGCGGAGAAAGCGGCGGCACTGACAGACGCGCTGCGGGGACGCGAGCGCCAGAGTAAAATCGTCTGGACAGAGGCATGCGAAACATCTTACAATGAGCTGCGACAAGCTCTCAGTGAAAAAACAGCAGTATATGCACTTGATTATAGCAAGGAATTTCGAGTTCAGGCAGATGCATCTCGGAGAGGCTTAGGGCTCTACCAAGTAAATGACGAGGGAGTAGAACAACCAGTTGTTTTTCTAAGCCGTAAATTAAGTGACAGCGAAATTCATTATGGCACCACTGAACTTGAGTGTTTGGCTCTTATTTGGGGGTTGGAGAAACTTCAGATTTATCTCGATGGGCAGGCCACAATTCAGGTCGAAACCGACCACAATCCGTTGGTCTGGTTGCGTAATACGTCTGGCAAAAACCCCAGATTATTGCGCTGGTCCCCTTTTAATTCAGCACCTCGATTTACGCTTCATGCACAAAAAGGGCTCAGAAAATGTTAATGCAGATGCGCTTAGTCGCATGTTTGATGATGTGAATTGATCCACCGGCTAGTGTAGGGAACACACACGTTCATGACATGTATAAATGTCGGTGAAATTCTATGTAAATAAATTTGTAAATTCAAGGGTAAAATTGTTTTGTTATTGTGATCTTTTTTATATGTAGATACATACATGTGTCAATAAATTCAGTTAAGAACGGCACATGATGTATATAACGAATTCCACAATTATTTTGTAATACTTCAATGCAACGTAAATGTTTTGTATTTTACATTTCAGGGTTTCATGTAATGCAAGAGGCGTCAAGAATTATCATGTAATATTTCAATGTAAAGTAAATGTTTTGTATTTCAGGATGTTATGTAGTTCAAGATGCGTCAAGAATATTTATGTATGTAAATAGATGTAAGGTTTAATGTAAATGGCAACATAGCTTGGGTTAAAAGGTAGGGGGACAGCCCACAGAATTATTTCACATAATTTGATTAGATAGGGTTTTGATATTATTATGTTCATGTAAAAATTAGGATGTAAAGGTCTCAGGACCAGGTACTTTAGCTAGCAGAATTTTTTTCCTGGTCATATTTTGCTGCGAAAAAAATTCACACCCCCGGCATGGGAGGGTCTGTAGCGTCGCGAGGTAGCTCATGCTCCGGCGTGACGTTTCGCTTGGAAATCCCAGTCTTACGCCGGATGGGGGATGGGGGTGGAACGCGGCGGCGCCTCGCCGGCGCGCGCGGGGCAGGAAAATCCCAGTCCCAAAATAACTTGGACAACAGGGCGCGCGCGGGCGCGAGTCTAGGTAATGACGGTTGCTCCCTGGAGAGGGCTGGCTACCGAGCCGTATGACGCCCGCCGCTGGTAGAGTGGGGGACGAGCCGTGGGATATTTATTGCGGCGCCGACATGCGCTCGCGGGATACGCTAGAGAGTCGAAAGACGGGAGGTATCTCCAGTGCAACCTTGCACGTGATCTTCGGGTGTAAGATCAAAGTTGGCATCAGGCCATGTAACATTTCTAGTTACGGGGACTCTATGTCCGACAGCTCGCACTTTGCGTAGCTTTCTCATGCTCTCGAGCAGAGGTACTGGGCTAGGCCTAGGGACGGTCGCGGGGTTTCGCGGCTAAGAGAATCGAGAGGTTGCCCAAGGGATTCAATCTTGTATCATAATCTTTTATTTTATTATTGTAAATACTATACAAATCAGTCGTCTGTGTTCTTCTTGTCCAGTACGTCACAATATCCCTAACGATTCCGAAACTATTAGTACTTTCTCGCCTTACAAAGGTCTTCGTAAGAAGGGAAAGTTATGTAATAGTGCGTCGGAAAACGGCAAATTTTTGCCAGAAAAACTCTTATTGTTGGGTTCTGGTAACGAAAAGTGGATAAATCCTGTTACAAAATTTAGAAAAACACTAGTGCTCTAGAAGGGCGCAGATTTTCGTGCACTGATTCGTGTTCTAATCTCTTTAGACAGGACTAGGTTTCTGTTTAGGCATTATTTTATTTTCAACTTGCCTTCGTTTGAAGCCCAAAGGGCATTTTTTTTTTCAATTTTCTCAATTTTTCGGCTCAATAATGCTGGAAGTGAAACAATTATGGCTTGACTAATATGAAAATGTAGACGTCTTGTTTCGCCGGATGGCCGAGTTTGTTAAATAGCGGGTTCGGATGCTGCACTTGGAACCGAAAGGTCGCCGATTCGAATCTCACGTGAGGGTTTTATTTTGATAAATGTGTTGTAGAAAATTATTGAGAATTCAAGAAACTTTATTGAAAATCATCTGACGATACAATCAATACATATAAATCGTTTGTCAAATCCGTCAAATCACGTCAAATCAAATCAATTCATTGAGTCTCAGTATGAACCGATTTAATAAACTAATGAGTCTATCGACATGAAATTTAAATACATTATATACTCTACCGATGGTACCGACTTAGATATTCTTAACAGCTGACACGAGAAGGAAGATAATTTTGCATTAAGACAAAATTCACTTTTGTGAAGTGGTAATGAGGTACAGAACCCTTGAAATTTAAGAAGGGTAAGTGAGAAAATATACGAAGAAGATAATTGAAATCAAGTTATTGAGCTAGCGTATAAAATCCCATTTAAATTAGGCAGACGATTTTTGATTTGATATACATTAATTTTTGTATTGCTCCGGAAAGGAATATCTTGAAAGTCTCCAAGATATTAACTGTAAAAAATAGCATTCACTATTTTTTACAGTTATTGAAAACATACTATAGAACAGGATAGCGTTTGATGACGAAGCTAATTAATTGCTGTATAAATAAATGTAATACACCGTAAAACAGGATGAATATGATCAAATCCGGCGAACAACTTTAAAACCCGTAAAATTACACTGAGTAGAAATACAAATTGCAAATTAGAGCGCGAGTCACCAGTTTAGATTTTGTGGCATGCACTGAGGCTATTTTGTGTTTTAATTGTGGTCACCCTGACTTCCAGCGGTCTGACAACATGTGGGCGGGAAATACCATGTTTGTCTCATGGAAATCCCATAGGTGTAAAACCTTTGTTTATTGTAGAGTGTGTTCTGGACTTCTGTATTTTCAAAAAGCGTGCTTCTACCGAAAAGTTTATCCTGAATTCAGCCGCTCCTCATTTTTTGGTAAGTGTTAAATAAATTTCTCAACATTAATATATTTTGTTTGAACGAACACACTTTCTAAAGATGCGGGGTGAATGGGATCAGAGGAAAGTGACTATAATCAGCCTTGCAGATGGTTGAATTATACTTTCTATTATGTATAATCTGAATTGTTTGTTCGTTTAAACTTACACGGTAGTTAAAATGCTTCGAAATTATGTCTCTGATTCTCGTGGGAAAGCCTAAATAAAGAGGAGCAAGGGTGAAATGAGCAAGCCATTGCGGCTGTGAAGAGAGGGTACAGTATTAGACAAACTGACACAAATTTGACACAAATAAGCGAAACAAGAGATTCATAGAGAAACTTCTTACCGCCTCTGAACCCCTACTAACCTTGAAGTGAGAGGGTTGAAAAGAAAACAATTGTGTTCACCCAGATGTAGACGATATATGTGAAGTAACTCCTATTGAAGTCGAGAGGAGAATAGAAGTCTCCAAAATAAAAAGGGGATAACACATATTTTTTGTTGTCCATTTGTACTTATAATATGTTGCATTATTTTGCATGTTTATTATATCAATTTTGTAAGTTTTTATGCATAAAATAATTGCAGTAACATATGTATTTCAGTTTCCTATTTACATTTTTTTAAAAGTAAATTAAGTGGTCCTAATCACGCAACGAGCATCTTAATGCATTAATTAAAGAAAATTTCATTGCTGATCCTATTCACCCCGTCTATCAGACCAATAGGATCGAGGCATTAAAAAATAATAATAATTTCCTTTTAACTATTTACAGTAAATCAGAAGTAGGAGTCAAAACTATAGACCAAGACCCATAAAATGGATTTTGTTTCATCACTTTAACATCATTGGTTGAGGTAACACAGGTCTTTGAACATGAAAAGTGATCCTATTCACCCCGTTTTACGGTACCCGAAGACTGGAAAAGGGCTTATATAACACCAATATACAGGGTGAGTCACGTAACTTTAGCACCTCCTGTAACTTTTGAACGGTTGAAGTTATTGCAATGCAGTTTTCACGAAAGTGCATGAGGGAAAAGGGCTAATTGATACGTGCATTAATTTCTATTTTATCACTTGTATTTTACGAGATTTTTTAGGTAACTTTGTTTTTTCAAATAGAACTATACATATTTTTTCAGTCCACCATGACGAGCGTAAAAAGACGAATCCAATGATGTACATATTTTCATATGTTAGATAAGCATTTTTTTGATTAATTTTGATTTTTGCGACCGGGGTTTAACGGACGTTTTGAATAGTCCACCACACAAGGTCATGCAACGCTCCACCAGCACACGTGCGCCCGGCGAAGGGAAGGGAAGGGGAGGGATCTTATTTGAAAATACGAAACATAGTATTCCAAATATTCACAAAACCATTGCAGTTTTTTCCTGAACTGTGCTTTCCATCCTTCCGCATTTTCAGATTTTCGTCTTTCTTTGATTGAAGGAATTAAAGGATGGAAAATAAGGATTTGTCATAAGTTTGTATTGTAATAAAATTGTTTATAACTTCAACTCCATTTAATGGGATTTCATAAGATGCGTAGTAATGGGATCTTGAAACAAAGCACAATAAGAATAAATAATTAAAACTGTACAAAAATATATTGTATATTTTGAGCAAACAATTTCAATGTTAATACGAATATAATAATAACTTAGGGATAGAAATAATCTTATTTCAATAAATACTATTTAAGACAAATCCGTATTTTCAATCCCTAAGAAACCCAAATTACTGAAAATGGATTAAGATGAAAAGGAGAGTTCAGGAAAAAGTGCAACAGTTCTGTGAATATTTTTCGTATCCTCAAGTACTTAAATCCCTTCCCTTCCCGACCCCGCGTTTGCTGGGGGAGCGCTGCGTGACCTTGTGGGGCTGACAGTTACAATGAAAATATCCGTTAAACACTAGTCGCAAAAAATCACAATTACTCAAAAAAATGCTTATCTAACATATGACAATATTTATATCTTTGGATTCGTCTTTTTACGCTTGTTATGATAGACTGAAAAAATATGTATAGTCCCATTTGAAAAAACAACGTTACCTCAAATATCTCGTAAAATAAAAGTGATAAAAGAGAAATCAATACACATATCAATTAGCCCCATTCCCTCATTCACTTCCGTGAAAACTGCATTGCAATATCTTCAACCGTTCAAAAGTTACAGGAGGTGCTAAAGTTACGTGACTCACCCTGTATAAGAAAGGAAGGAAAGACATGAAAATTATATAGGGATAGAAGTGACAAAAACGTTTAGTAAGGTATTTGGAAGAATGTTTAGAGAATTACACTACAAGAAGTACGAAGTAGAACAAAATGATTTTACAGTGGATCGATTTTGCATAGATAACCTGTTTTGTCTGCCCCAGGTGATGCAAAAGAAATGGCAAACAGGGAGAGAACTTCATACAGTCTTCCTATGGTCAACGGCCTATGGAAGAGTGCCACTCATAAAGTTATGGGAAGTTATGAATAAAAGTAATGTAAATAAAATTTTAATAAATGCAGTGAACGAATTGTATATAGATCAAAAGAGAAACGTGAAAGATGGAAAGTTGGAAGTTGGTAGTTATGTATTGGCTGGGGTATCCGGAATGACCCGAACATTTCCTATACCAAAAGGACTACGGCAAGGATTCTGTTTGTCACCTACCCTCTTTAATTTATGCTAATGCGGTGTTACAGGTATGGAAATGCTGGGATGGGAATACCATTTCATGATAATACAACACTATCCTACAATTCGCTGATGATCAGGTGCTGATGGCGTAAGATCAGGAAGATATTGAATATATGACTAGGAAGATAAAACAAGATTATGAGAAATGGGGACCAAGCCTCAATCTAGAAAAAACAGTGTAGGCATTACACATGCAGTATTGACTATGGAACCTGGAGAAATAATAACAACAGAGGACAAAAAGTACTTGGAAACAACAGTAGGGAAACACGCTTTTTATGAAAAGGAATGTGAAACCCGACTCATTAAAGGAAGAACAATTTTAGGAGCCCTAAACCCAGTGATCTGGGATCCAGATATAAGCAAGAAAACGAAATTTAGAATATATAAATGTATGGATGAAAGTGTTCCATTGTACGGAGCAGAAATATGGCTACTTCCAGAACAACAAAAAATAAATTGAGAGCCCTGAAAATGGATTTACTCAGATGAGCAGCAGCAATATGTGGAAGGGAAAAATTAGAAATGAACGAGTGAAGGAAATTATGAATTTGCACCATGATATTATAGTGGAAATTGAAAAGAAACATCTCACTTGGTTTGGACACGTACAGCGAATGGACGAGAAAAGACTCCCCAAATGATCATTAGAATGGCAACTAAGTAAAAGGAGAAAACGAAGAAGACCAAGCCCAGGGTGGAACGACCAGATCAGACAGACAATCGAGAAGTGGAAATTATCTCCTGATTTCTGGAAGAACAGAGAAGACTGAAGAAGAAGATTAGGCACCGGAAGACAGAAGTAGCGGTTACGAAACCGGCAAGAAGAAGAAGAAGAAGAAAAGAATGGAACGTATACGTATTCTAAATATGTCATAATAGTTTCTAGGCAATGCACGATTTTCCGAATTCTGAAAGCTTGAAGACATTCCAAAAACAAAGTCTGAGATTACAGAAGTATTTGCGGTACTTGCTAATGGGATTAACAGAAAGTATATATAGGTAAAACTTCATGTTAAAATGGAAATCTCACTGTATCAAGAGAACTCTTGTATATTTTGTGTGATTTGTAAATTTAGGAAATATTTCAAAATTCAATACTCACCTTACATTTTCGTGTCGGCTCATGTAGATCTTCTTGAATTGACCGTCTTTTGCTGAGCCAAGATCTTGACGCAATGCGCACAGCCACGTGCTCCGGCAGCACAGATAGGAGAAGGCGCTCCTGAAAGCAGAAAATGTACCTTCTCAAGTCCATTATTCAGGGGAGGCAATGACGGCCAGGCATTCCGTATAATGCCGAAATACCCTATAGTACCCGAATTCCTCAGCAAACTTTCTTAACTTCATATTCTCACTTTTCCTCCAGTAAGGCTCTATTCAAAGAAATTATTTTTGAGTGAAACAAGAGGCGATATTATATATGTATATCAATTATTAAGAACGAAATATTAAGATATTACTAATAGACTTGGGGTTTCTAAGGCAGAAACGCGTAATACGACATCATAGCAACTTTAAATGACATTTCTGACAGGTGGGTCGCTAAGGTGTAATGTGCAGTATGGCACATGTTGGTGTCTGCCAGTGCCTCACTCGGGCTTCGCCTTGGGCCCGGCCCGAATAAATGTTAGCACCTTTTCTCGGCGCGGTTAAAGTTGCATTGACTGTCGCCCAGCTGGGCGCTTTTTGTGGTCTTCCTGCCAATTATGGGAGTTTCCATGGTGCACCAGTGTGTTATGGGGGCGCAAACATGAATTTCGCGCGTCCCAAAATAATAATAATAATAATAAATTAATTAATTAATTAATTAAAAATAATTAACCATTGTTTCCCCTGCGCCTTACGCATGGAACACTGCCTCGTGCATCAGGAGGTGCGCGGCTGATGCCAGGCCACCCCACGCTGCCGCCGCCACTGCCGTCGCCACCGTCGCCACCGTCGCCACCGTCGCCGCCCCTCTCCCCCCCCCGACCGCAAGCCCGGCTGCCCCCCCCCCTTCCACTCGCCCGGGGTGACCTCGGGGTGTGGTCGGAGAGGCGTGGCTGGCGGAGCAGAGGGCAAAAGGCGGCTGGGGAGGAGAAGCTGGGAATGTGCATGGAGTTGACGCTGGCCTATAGAGCGCTGACCACGGAGAGCGGATCCAGCCCGTGGACATTTGCTTTCAGCGAGGGGCATTTTGTGTGTGCATTCAGACCCCCCTACTAGACAGATTTGTACAAGGAGGAGCATTTTTACAAAGAGTGTAGTCTTCTTTGTAAAGTCTAGATATGTGTTTAGAAAAATTATTCATTTGTGCCTCGTAGGCTTCAATACATTTTGCAATGTCTCAACTAATTTCACTTTCTTTACTGTATCAGTCATGCAGCCTCGCCTAGTTAGTGTGCTTTTCACAGCATTGCAAGAGTTTTGAGAAATTGTTAAAGTTTTTTCTATTATTTGACACAGCCTTTTTCGAGAAAACCATGTTTTTGTAATTTTTTTAAACTGCATAAATTGCACGCAATATTGTGCGAAAAAATATTATAATTTTTAAAAAAATGTTCATAACCTCAATGGCAGAACTCACTTTCGAGAACAAATTTTATTTCAAAGAAAAGTCTCTATCTTCAATTTTGTAGTTGTAGGAAGACGCCGAAAAAAAACTTTTAAAATTTTCGAAAATTCAGAATTAGCCGTGAAAATCGGATCTATGCCTTTAATAAGTGTATTTTAATCTACTCTTACAATAAACTTAAAGAAAAAATTCGGAGCGGATTTTGAGAAATTTTTTTAAATGTCCGAGGGGATAGCCCCAAATTTTGAAGAATTTTTTAAAAATCGCAGCGCCTCCAGTGGACGAAGATCGACCAGGAAATATCAATTTTGGAAGAAATCGCACGTATGGTTTAGACGCAAGTGTTGTTCACAGACAGCAGGCAGCAGGACAGCAGAGACACCGACGGATGGACAGACGGACGAACGGACGGAAGGACGTATTGAAAAGAATCACTTTTTTGGTATCATGGGACCCCAAAACGTGTATTCCTGTTAAAATCTCTAAAGCGATTTTCCGCAGCATTTCATATCTTTCCCTATACTACGTATATTATTCCGTAAATACGTAAGTATACGCAAAAGTAAACTAGTGGTGCTACAACAGCACTTACTTTCCCGTATTAGCTGAAACACCTACGTAGTACTGAAATATTGCACTTTATGAGCTACTAACTCCTTAGCAATTATTTAAAAACGTCCAATTCAAACAAGAAGCAAACAACTCACTGTTTCCATCGCAGTGTTGTCAGAACTATGTGAATTCTACAACTGCACAAAAATAGAATACAGTGTTTTGTAAACCTGTATTGGAAAAAGAAGCCTGATACCCGGGACAATAAAGAAATACATTCCATAAGGTCATGATTAGAGAAGAGTATTCTAAATCATGCAACAAATACTCTACTCACTACAAATGGTACAGCATTTTGTGCAAAAACTAAATATTTTCATGCAAATATCAACATAAATTAGACTATTATAACTTCTTTTCATACAGCTCCATCAGGTCACAAGAATCACACGGAAGTCACAGATGTTCGCGAGCGGAAAGTGAATTCCATTGTTGTAGACCCTGCATTGTCACTATTCTGAAAGCTTTTTTATTTACTTTTTATTTCAAATATTTCAAAATAAACAATTTCTAAAAAATAATATCTAATTGTAAAACAAAAGGCCGAATGTAAGAAACGAACAAAGAAATAATATACAAAATTGCAAATTCTAATTTACGTCGCATCCAGCTGTCCAAATCGCAGTACATTTACAGCGGGCTATTATGTTTCTCACAAAATTATAGAAAAACTACTCGTATTTTGAAAAAAAATAAGCATGACCTTATTTGAAGATGCAGTTTTGATAAATACATTTAATTAAGAAAAAATTGTATTTTTAAAATTGTAGTTGTAAGACAACGACGAAAACGAATCGCAGTTAATTCCGAGCGGGCTATTATGTTTGTCAGGAAATTATAGAAAATTACTCATATTTTCAAAAAATTTAACATAACATTATTTGAAGATTTGTTTTTGAAGAGCATATTTCATTACGAAAAACAATCGTGTTTTCACAATTGTAGTTTGCAGAAAGATGCCAATTTTTTTTGAAATTTTAAAAATTGTTTGCAAAATCAGGCAATTAAGTTTCTCTTATACTATCTCAGGTCCCCCCAATTTAATAAAAAAACGTACAGTTTTTAAGAAAAATTGGTTTAAAGAAAATAAAAAATGTTTTTTTTCGAGGATTTCGAAAATGTTCGGGGGGCCTAATGTAAAGTACCCCCAAATTTTGAAGAATGTTTTTTAAAATCTCAAAGCCTTGACTAGAGAAAGATGGACGGGGTTTTCTTCAATTTGGAAAAATTCCTACGAGTGGTTTAGTCTCTAGTGGTGTTCACACACGGACGGACTGACGGACAGACTGACGGATGTTTCCTTTCAATTGACTTTTCTTTGTCAAGGACTTACAAAATAGGGATTGTGGCGATACCACATGTGAGGGGATTTTGTTCTTAATTTAGCAACTGGTTTTATCAACATTGTCGTTGTCAGGGCTCGGCAATGAATTTTTTTTACGAAAATTTGCCGTTTTTTCCCGGTCAGATTTACATATCTTTCCCTATACTACGTATAGTACTCCGTATTTGGAATTGTCTTCGTCTTTCCCACGTCCTATCTTTATTAATTCGCTGTAGCTTACCTATACTGGTATTTAAATTAAATAAAAAGAGAAAAATGCAATTAAAATATATTTCGTCCCGATTAAATTGTTAATATTTCTTACAAAATATTAATAATTGTATCTTCCTTCAAGCCCGTTGTGCCACTGTGCAACAATAGCACGCCATTGCTCGCCCTGTAACTGACGGAACACATACAACACTCAAATAACAACATAAAAATAATATTCACCATTAATTATTATTCTGATTAATATTTAAAATTTCAAGTATTCAAAATTTCAATTTCCCCTCGTACGTGCTCGGCCGTATAAACATTAAATTTCAAATCAATGAATCTTAAGCTATTTTTTATTCCAAAAACTTGAGCTTCATTCAATTAATTCGGGTTTAGTATTCTTTATTCCAAAATGTCCCCCATTACTTGTTGTTGCTGGCAGCCTTAATGCCTGCATCAATTTGCATCCTCGTTTCAGCTTCTTTCTTCCCACGACGACCATAGGAACCACACTCACAATATATTGCGTCAATATTTTTTTTTAAATTTCTTCGACGTTCGTTTTACCGTTACAACGATAACATTGTGCAAAGTTACTCCGTACATGCACGCCATTCGCCTCGATTGAACACCGTCTGACATGCGTGCTTCCTCTACCATGTCCCGATATCATCTCTGCCCAGATTCATATTCACCGCCTGTCTCATGTTTTTCTCCCACCTTTGCATTCTGTTTCTTTTTATTGGTTGATCGTTCGTTCGTCTCAAACTGTTTACTTCCTGAACTTTCCCAATATTATTTCGATATACCAATCATTTCTCTCTCACGGAAATTACTCACGTGTCCATACCTCTTCAATCTTAATCTCTGATATTTATACATATATTCCCTCACTATAGTTATTTACATCTGCATTCACGCGCAGGCATACACACTCGCGTACTTGTAATCACCGCCATCGTTGCATCCCTATGAATTTCCAAATTAACATTTACGTTCCTTTTCATCTCATGACAACACATGTGGTAAACTATCACAGTATATATGTATATATATATATATATATATATATATATATATATATATATATATGGGAAAGGAAAAAGTGGATAAAACTTGCTAAATTTAAAAAACTCCTCTAACACGTGAGCTACCCAGAATACCTTCTTTGTGGATGCTTGATACCGAAAAACTAATTGAAAGCAAAACGTCCGTCTGTGAACACTACAAGCGCCTAAACCACTTGTAGATTTTTTTCCAAATTGACGAAGCCTCTGTCCATCTGGCTCTAGTCGAAGCTTTCAGATTTTGAAAAACTTTCTTCAAAATGTGGTACTTTACATGCAGCCCCCGAACGTTTTTAAAATTTTCTCAAAACCGGCTCCAAACTTTTTCTTTAAATTTCTTGTAAGAATAGAGCAAAATGCGTTTATAAAGGTGACTTAGGCCCTATTTTCAAGGTTAATTTTGAATTTTCGAAAATTGCAAAAGTTTGAATTTTTTTGGCATCTTCCTCCAACTACAAAACTGCAGATGGAGATTTTTCCTTCAAATAAAATTTGTTCCTCATAGTAAGTTCTTTCTTTAAGGTCATGTACATTTTCTTGAAAATTTTGAAGCGTTTAGTTGTTTTCGCGCAATATTGGGTGCACTATATGCAATTTTTGAAAAAATACGAAAACAAGATTTTCGCAAAAACGGCTCCAAATTTTTTCTGTAAACGTTTTGTAAGGTTTGTAAGGTACTGCCTAATGTACTTTATGAGATGACATAAACGTTATGTTGCTCTATCCTTTTGTTTTTTTTTTCAAAAGTTACAAAATTGATTTTTTTACTTTTATTTCATGTCATTAATATTTACATGGTTCACATGGTTATATTTACGAGTGCATGTGCTTTAAATAACGTCAAGTAAAGTTTCTCGAGAACTCAACCTCTTTCTGTGAAAATCAAGCTCAAATTTCCGCATTTTCAGAAACGCTCAAACGCCTTTTTTTCAAAAATGACTACAATTTTTTCTTCAAACTTTTCAAACGGGTAGTGCTAATTGCACTCTTCAATATGACGTAAAGTTCGTTTTGTTTTCTTTTGTTTTTTCAAAAATTACACAAATTTGTTTGAAAGATCTCTCACACCGTTAATATGCATGTTTCCCCACAATTTGTAAACACTATTTAGTTTGTGAGTTAAAGTGCTTTAAATGACCTCAAATAAAGTTTTTCGAGAACACAAAAGATTGGTGTGACAAAGAGCTTCAAATCTCACATTTAAATATCCATGAAGCATTTCATGCTGGCCACCATTTAATTGCTATTAAATCTTCCTCGATGTCGCCCAAGCGTTCGACAGGGTCTGGTACGAAGGAATAATGTACCAACAAAGGTATACCGAAAAACTTAATCAATACCATAGCAAATTTCATCACAGGTCGCACATTAATTGTGCAAGTGGGCTCAACACACATAACACCGCGAAGAAGCTCAGCAGGACTTCCCCAAGGTTCGCCATTGTCACCAATTCTCTTCAATATTTACGTTTCAGATATTCCAACGCACTCCAATATCCGCCCTATTTGCTGACGATACTGTTATTTGTGCCGCAGACCAATATCTCAATACTACAAGAAACTTAATTCAGGGACATCTCACAACTATTGAAACATGGTGTAGAAAGTGGAAAATTGAGATTAATCCAAGTAAGTCCATATCGAAAGTTTTCACGCTTCGATTTCTAGCCTTTCCACTCCCACTAAAATTCGACTCAACAATACCATGGTGCTCCACAACCGCCCCCGTTCGTTATCTAGGCGTTCTAATGGATACCAGACTGACATAGAAAGATCACGTCACCTCCAAGGTGAATGAAGCCAACAAACGCTTAGTTATTCTTCGACCAATAATTAACCGTCACTCCACTTTAAAGGTCCATTCTGCTCTCCTTATTTATAAAGCCATTTTACGTCCGTTGCTCACGTACGCTTGTCCAGTCTGGTGTAACGCCGCCCCCACCACAATTAACAAAATTCAAATATTCCAAAATAAGGTCCTCAGAATTACAATTAACGCCCCTTGGTATATAAGCAATGCAAATCTCTACAAAGCCCTAGCCATAGAACCCGTTTTAATATATATCACTTAACTTTCTCATACATTCTTCCAAAATCTACCCTTAGTTACCGGTGCATCTCATTTCAATCTAGGTTAAGAGCATCCCATAGAATCTCGTCTAAGAAACCGACTCCCCTTTCACATCTTCCTCCGTAATCTGACTGATATAGATAATGAAGTAAATACTCCTCCCAATACCAATCAACAATATGTATTCCTCCACTCAAATACTCGTACTGAACCACTACAGGCAGGTTGCCGTAGCTACCCCCTTCGTATATTTTTCGTCTGAAAATGCTCGCTTCTAACAACTGAAAAGTCGTATGGCTGAGCGTTGTGTAATCACCTCATTCTGCAATAATTTTTTAAAAAAAAATTCACATTTACAGTAGCACTTAAACCCCATTCTCTTAAAAACTGCTCCATACTTTTCAATGAAAATAGTGTGATATACCAGAATATTACAAATTTTATTTAATAATATTAGCTGTACATGGGGTGGATAAATGGGTATGCAATATGGCGGTATACGGCCTTAGCAACGACAGCGCAGAGGTTGGCAAGGTCAACAAACTGTACACAGGCCTTGAAGATGTCAGGACGCTTGGCTAGATAGCTAAAGAAAATAAGATGTGGTTGGTTCAAAAACGAATGACTGACGGGGTCGTGGCTACTTGGGTTCGTAAGAGACGCACGGGTTGGCTAGTGAAGATTAGACAGTCTAATTTTGCCGCTGTGTTTTGAAAAAAGAGAATGAGGGACGCTTACCGAACCATAAAGGGTTAAAGAACACATTAAACAGGACATTCTGATTCTGGGTGTCGTGGAGTGAAGATCGTGGATTTTGATAGTAGATGACGTGGTGTAAAGATCGTTTGCGGACATTATATTAGGAAAGTGGGACTGGTATATTTTTTTTGTGAGAGAAGTAATCGTTTTTTCGGACTCTGAGAGTTATTTGCCAGAAGTGAATTCGCGGAGGACTTGCATAGTTTTTCGGATATTGCAGTTGAACTTTAATGTTTTACATAACCAGTGGGAAAGATTAGGAACTGGGAGCATCGGATAAGAACCGATAAATAGTTTATGCAGTGTGGACTGGACGTGTCAGCAGCAGCGCAAGACCGGAAGAAAGAAGCGAAACTTGGAACCAACAACGGTCAAGTGAGAAGCGACTACGGAGCGTCGGCAAGCAAAACGGTAAAGAAATACTGCAGTACAAAAGAGATAACGTATTTAAAAGGTCATGACCATAAAATTAATTGTTAAAACTTAACGTTAAATAAATTATTGAATTTTGTTCTTTGGAAATGAAAGGAGTTTTCATTTGTCAATCATAATCTTTAATTAGTTGAAAGCATATAATTATTACATTTCAGATTCCACGCCATACTGTATAGTTGGCAGATCAGGTAATCGGCTATCGAGGCGATAGCGAGTATTTGTATCCGGACCCATCGACCCAAGCTAGCTGGATGTTTATACAATTTTGTTTAAATTAGATGGGAAAACTTTGGTAGTAATTAATGTAACCTGTTTCTGGCGCCCAAATCTTAATATAAATTTGGAACAGGCCATAATTACAACCTCACTCTTGATGAGACGATGATAAAGGTATATTTCAATAGCCATTAGGGACGAGGTGTCACCGTTCTTTAATATTCTTAAAATGACATTTCTGTTCTACTATTAAGAACACGGACAATTAAGAGAATATTAAAAAACGAAATTTTGGCGGTGAGACGCGCCAACCATGTCAACCCGCCTCTCTAACAACAACAAAAAAAATACAAAAATAAGATTTTCCCCAAAACGGCTCCAAATTGTTTTTGAAAACTAAGTAAATTAATTCCTATCTACGATTACACCCTATTACTTGCGTCTCGGATGGGCGCCTATTTGCGAACATTTCATTTGCGAAAGTTTACTAAGTCTACCGTCGTAGCTGTATTATTATTTCACGGACTGGGTCTCCGATAAATTATTGCTAAGTCCCTCACTCGGTTCAGTTGAATTATTTCAGAGTCCGAACGTTGCTCTATCTTCCACCCTCGCCACTAGTGAAAAAAACTAATTCCGAAAGATGTCCCTCCGAAATATTTTACAAGTCCGAAGTACTATCACATGAACCACTGAATCCGCGAGCGATCCTATCGCTTCGAAAATTTCAGCCGGAATGACATTAACCAAGGCCGTCTAGAATAGAAGGCCTGCTCCTCCGCCGAATGACCTCACAAAGGGTGGCTGGCAGGAAATACATGCTGTCCACGTTATAAACAGAGATCTAGTTCTTAAAATCGCACGGAAACCCATAATTGTTTAAAATAACACGAGGAAACATTAAGCCTTCTTGACGCTCTAGTAATTTATTTTAGAGTGTTATTTGTAGTTGAGGCATTCCGATATTGTACAATTTTCGTACACGTAAATTAACATATCAGGAAGGCTTAAAAGTTTTGTTCATACTACCTTCTTTATAATATAAAATTTGGTATAATTCATAAAACAATTTTGCTGCGATAATTGATACTCATAAGAAACTAAGTACCTTCATGATAATTCTATTTATATTTTTCCTGCTCTATTTCTTTCAAGTTGTCTACTTTAATATGGAAGTTAGTACTACAGCTAGTAGTAATGCATTTATCAGATATTTCATTTATCATTAATTCATTTATCAGATTTATCAGATGATGGCCATATTAGTAATTATTAATATATCTGTTAATATTGTAAGGAACAGTAAAATATTCGCAGGTAGGTTAATAAAATCCAAGCTGCTCAAAAATAAGAAGAGGAAGGATAGAAAGCAATATTTTATTCAGAAGGTACTCCAGCAGATTATGTAAGACTTTATGAGATTATTCAAGAGACACAAATCACATTGGAAATACATTAAAATTGTTTCGGGCGCTTTAAATTGACTTTAATGTCTTCCTATTTTGCACTCACTTTTGTGACCTTGCGTCTTGCATTCTTGAAACCATTATATTTATTACTGAACATTCCTAATGTGTAGAGTTTATTTAATAAAATGTTTGACATACACAAAGTACTATGTTCTATTAATGTGAGCAGAATTTGTCCACAACTCAAAACTTTGTTTTTTATTAATCGGATCTATCTCTCATAAAAAACCCTTCAATAAAGTTCTTTGATTTTCATGCTCCAGAAACTTAATTTCAAAATTTTCAGATATCTGTATCTGAAACACTTGGTGAGTATTCGTCAAGAAGTGAGGCTATTCACTGAGGTAGAAGGATATGCATCTTTCGCCATGGTCGGATACGTTCCTTTAGTAGATATTTCGACACCATCTCTTCTTACTGCCTAGTTCTGGTAGAGAATTAATTTTGAGTCGAAGTGTTTTACATATACACCCAAATTCTTTGAGGGGACAAAATATTTCCTATTTATGTTTTCATCCACTTCTGTCACAGAGCAGGATTGTTTGGAAATTTCAAAGTTGAAACACGTTCCGTCGATCCATCATAATTCGATCAATAGCACAGCACACTTCACTTGCTTGACATTTTGTCACGTATCTCTTCTGCCTAATTTTCAAAAAGCCTTCCTTTAAGGATAGTTTTCAAGGATTCACTGAGAAAAATGCAGGGTATAACTGTATTACCAAGCATCTAAGTGCAAGCAACAAAACATATTACAACATGTATTACATAAAATAATTGATAATTGCACCACATACTTATATTTCTCAATATTAGAAGTAGACATACCTTGCTTACTTGAAGACAATGGACGAAGGAATTCTTTTTTTGCAGAAAACCGAGCATGCAATTATTACTGAATTATTAAAACATCCATTCGCATGGAAACTCATCCTACAAGGGATAATTAGCTAAAATATTCTAGCTCGTTGACAAGGGCGTATGCAAAATGTTCAGCCACCGATTGTGACGTCAGATAACGTGACATTCACATTGGCTCAGTCCTTCTAATATACTCTTCTAGACGGCCTTGCATTAACCCTTGAAAACTCGCCTTCATTGTTTTTCCATTGTTTCAGTCACTTTTTCGAATCATCCGGTTACGTCACGCCCATCATAACAACCTGCATGAGAGAATGTTATTATCTTTGCTATGGTGTAGTATTACTTGATTATCGCACCTCACACCTTAGCAACCTACTCGTGTTAAACTGTTTATTCACGTAGCTATGATGTCGTATTGGAAATAAATTAATATTTTTAAGCTTTCATTTTCCCCGCACATTTGGTATATCATAGCGACGATAAATGACAGCTGGCAAGAGCATATGGTACGTCCGAATAGCTAGCCGAGACCAAAGGAAACTGAAAACTAATACGAGAAAGTCTGTGCCATTCTGTAGCACCACTAGTTAAGAAATATCTTAACAGTAGTGTCTTACAAATTGAGAGTTTTTCATAGTAATAATCATTGCTTCGGCTGGTTTCATGAAAAGTAAATGTTTGTTGTCAAATAATTCTGAATTGATTACGGATTTTGACAACAATGTTAATAAGAGAATTATATTATCATAGCAGGGTTCATACGAACCTGGAAAACATCGAAAATCTGGAAATGTCAGGGAAAAATTAATTTCTGGAGAAGTCAGGGAAATGTAAGGGAATTTATGTAAATACCTGGATTTTTTATCGGTCAATAAAAAATTGATTATTATTAAATTTTTCATATTTTGTAAGAAATGTTTATATATAGAAAGACATAAATATGAATTTTTAATTGTTTTTAATAAATTTTGTTATAAATATTTCATATTAAATTATGAATTCAAAGTGACGCCATCTATTAGATTTGGATACACGAATATGACATCTTTATCTAAAACTATGAAATAAATAATACTTAGTAGCGTATTTTGATAATATTCACAATAGAAACAGTCGTATTATTATGTTAAGCGCATTTTGCTATTCCAATTTATAATACAAAACTTTTAGTTATAAAAATTTCTTATGAATGACAATTTAAACTACATAAGTGTATTCTTAATGAGTAAAAAATAGCGACTGAAACCATTGGCATTTTCCTAAATTAAGAGTATTTTGTATTGAAAAGGTACGGACAATTCAGTCTACATAAATGTGTCATTTTTCAATAGAATATATTCTTAAGCAGATGTCGAAAGTTTAGAATCCCGAAGTTGGCGTCTTTTTAAATAACTATTATATATATTTATTTATTTTAAAAAATAATGAGCAGAGCGCCATTCCTTGGTTATGGGAAAATATATTCAGTAAAAAATATTTAGGTTTCAACTGAAATTATAATTTTGTATTTTTTTCATTTCTCCACTTCTAAAACTAGAAACCATTACAAAATTACATATCAGTATTATTTATGACCATTTTTATTAAAAAACATGAAAAAATTTCAGAAAATGGCGCTCTGATCGTAAATTGTGTGCAACATTGTTCCTTTCAGAGTATTTTGAAAATTCTCTAAATGTCCGTAATTGTGCGTTCAACATGGCCTTAATATTGAAACATGGCACATATATAATACGCTATGCCGAGGACACAATACAATCATTAAACATTATTCACATCTCTGCCCTTTACTTTCTAATGAGATGAAAAATGACATATATTTGATTAGTGTTTAGTGTTCGACCGTATAGTGTTCACGGCCTAAAAACACCGAATCCATGACCCGGGGATAACTTAATTATATTTGGACTAATCATAACTGCACTGGACGTAAATCAGCTGTTACTGTCATCCAATCAGGAGTGTCACCGAAGTGACGTCACTGTTGTGATTTGTAAGCTCCCGATTTGTAAGCACCGTAATAACTGACGACCCGCCAAGTGCAGCCCGAAATAAATCGGAGTATACTGCGGATTGTCGCTAGCTATATTCAATCTGTGAAATATAAAATTTGATACATCCAAATCAGTGTTGCCAGACGTGCCAGAATCTGGTTCTTGTACTAGGATTTTAATAAAGATACTATCTTTATTAAATGTTTAAATACCGGATTTTAAGTGTTCCGTAATTGATAATATAAGATTTAAGATTAATATTTTTATTCCCTAATTTAAAACTAATACTAATATTACAAAAAACTTATGATATTGGTGAAAACAGCCGTAGAAACATTAAGGGTGACATAACTTACACGCAGTGTAGAGGAAGAGGAAATACTTTCTTAGTCTTCCATTTAGTTCATTGAATGAATTGACATCGAGTTAATGAACTTCCTGTGCGCGTTAAACATCTAACAGTTATAATATGAACCATTTCAGAATTTAAATTCATTGTCAGGAATTTTAGTGAAAGTTCCAGGATGTTAGAAGATTTGTACTGGGATATACATTTACTCATCTGGAAACGCTGATCAGAATAGCTCCCCTTTCACTGCCGGCGCCTCCCTGCCCACATCCGTGAAAACTCCCACAGGGGATTTATATGCAGACACATTTTCAAATCTCTGTAGCAGCCTTATTTTAAAAGTTATCAAATTTTTTTGTGTAATGTACTTCTAAAATGTCTAGAATTTAAAGTAGAATAATATTGTGCCTTTTGAAGAAAAAATAATTAACCTTAAATATTAAATCCGTAAATATTCATTGTTTTATATCATTGCAGTCTTCTTGACCCCTCTATTACTTTTTTGCAGGTTCGACGCTTCTCGATTCTACCCCAGTTGTTCAGAGCCTGTAGAATCTGCCACTGTATGTGAAATCACTATTTACTTGGTATTCTATGCGATTGAACTATACGGGTGTACCTCTTTGTTCGATAATAAAGTTAAATAACAATAGTTTTATTGTATATTGTTAACAATTATAAGGTGACATAGAAAAAGTGATGGGGGATAAGAGGGTCTTCAAGAAAAATATATACTATAGTCTTAATATGGAGATGGAAAAATAAGGAAAGGGTAGGGTAAAGGATACGAGAGTTCTCGCACGAGTATGTTAGTTAATTGTAACACCCCCCCCCCCCGTACACACGACCACTCGTCGGTGTCGGCGGTGTTAACCTCTCTCAGGGCGTGACCCGACTCACATGTGGATTCCCGTCTGCTGCAAGTTGCCTCATGTGCCCGGCTGGATCTATTTAGGACGCATGCGTGACTGTGCATATTCATGCACTACACAGTAAAACGCTCTTTCATGATTTCTGAGTTTAATTCAAAGCAAAAAAAAAATAATCGGGTGAAGCCCCCTACAGTTCTTAATACTATCTTAACCTAACTTATAACTAGCTTAACTTAACAGTTAAGCCCCTCCGGGCGTCGGCATCGGCCCGGGTGTCGGGCGGCAGGGCAGCGGCGCTTCCCCCCGTTTCCTGGACCGGTCGGGCAGCTGGTGGCCGCGGCGGCGGTGTAGCGGCGCGCGGCAGCGTTGGCTGCGGCGCGGCGTAGGGCTGCGCGCGGGCGGGCGCGCGCGGCAGGCGTTGACTGCGGCGGCGGCTTGGGGCTGTGCGCGGGCAGGCGCGCGCGGCACGCGGGCTAACGCGGCGGCGGCGGCCAGGAATCGCCACACCAAAGCGTCTTTTAGCGGCGGCCGGCCCTCAGGCCGCGTCCGAACGCTTCTTCGTTCATTCGAGTATCGGCACTCACACGGTGTTCCGCCTCTCCCTTCGGCGGCACCTGAGCGGGCGGTGAGGTGGCGACGATGCGTTGCCGGCGGCGATCTAGCGTCTCGCGGCGGTCGTTACCATCGGACCCAACACCTCGGTCGTCGCTTACATCGGAAGGTAATACTCGCGGCCGTCGTTCGTATCGGAATGGCCGAGTCTCGCGTTCGCAGCAACCTCCCTTGCTCGCGAGATCACATGTCTCACCCCCGCCTAGTCTTCGGCTATTGGCGTAGCCAAATCGCGTGATGCGCGCCGTCCAATTGCCATGGGTCCCTCGACGGTTGGAACCCGATTTAGAGTGGGCGTTCACGTCACCTCGATTTCCGAGAAGACGCGGGTGTGTTCTGACGCAGCGCTCGGAAATACCAGAGGTGTGGCAAACGGTCTTGAACAAAGGGAGACGCTCCCATCGGCGGCCGGCGGCGACCCTTCGCGCACTCAGGTAGCGGAGAAACGCACATTTTCAGCCAGCTAAGTTTTCCCCGTGCTCCCTGTTATATAAATATTCATCTCGCACACGCCGAAATTAGTACGTGTGCGACCGTCCCATTACATTCACCCCCTCCACCACCTAGCTATGAAATCGGAGAGAAAAGATGATTTCATTGCTCAACAGAAAACTAATGGCGACGGGAGCAAACGGAATAATTTAACAAAAAAACCCTAATCAACATATAGACGAAATACGCACTAAAAATACAAATAATTGAACAAAGTGCTTACAATAGCAAGAAAAATAAAAAAAAACTATGACAAATGAAGCGAGGGAAATACTATCGGGAATATCTCATCCACAAACACCAACATTAAAACCAACCCAGTAACGTCCTTGTTATAGGAAATAAGAACTCCAACCCACATCAACAATAAGTAAACCGTCTAACAATTAAGCAATGACAATTAAGTAAAATCTCGGTAAACGAATGAAGAAGACACAGGCAGTCGGTAGAGACTTAAACAAACCACATCAACAATAGCATATAAATTCAACGAAGACTAGCACATAATAGACAACTAGAGCACTAATTAATTGACAAACAAAAATACTAAAAATACGACAATAATTAATGAAAAGGACAAAACAGGTCTCATTCGCGAAATGGAATTAAATTAAAAGCATTATATTTTCCTGCCGGTTTCCTATCGTCTGTGACGAGTTCAAAAACATTGGGGTGAGGATTACCTCGAATAGTGAAAGGGCCTGCGAACAATGGAAAAAACTTCGCAAACAGACCTCTCGGCGCGTCAGACGAAGCAGGTGTGCGCAGAAGCACCCTGTCCCCGACTTTGAATTCGTGCGGTCTCTTGACCATCTTCTCTCTCTTTTCAGCTGCTCTATTTAAGTTCGCGTAAACAATGCGGCACCTTTCCTCATAGTTCAATACACTGTGCGTGGCCAGGCGCTCTAAAAGAGGAAAATCGGCTGGTGGCTTCTTTCCGAAATGTATTTCAAAAGGAGATAGGCCCGCGCTCTCGTGAGGTACGCGATTAATCCATTTATTAATGTGGGGCAGTACTTCTGGCCATCTCTTGTGATTGTCACTAACATACACCCTGAAAAGGCGGGATAGTTCCCTCATGATTTTTTCGCTGGGGTTGCTTTGAGGGTGTCTGATAGAGGAAAAAATCGTGCGTACGCCTAATCCTTCTAACGTAGATCGCCATAGGTTTCCAGTGAATTGCGTGGCGTGATCTGACAGCACTTTCTTACTCTGCCCAGCTTCCTGAAAATAATCTTGCGTTAGTTTACGCAAACAATTTCGCGCCGTCGGTCTCGTGATCGGATACGTGAGCGTGAACTTTGAAAAAGCATCACATATAACCATTACGTGCTTGTAACCATAACGAGCGGTAGGTAGTGGCCCGTACAAATCTAAGCACACTAGATCACCCGGAGCGCGTGGAATGATGTGTTCCATCGGTCCGGTATAGTATCGATTCGGATACTTGGTTTTCTGGCACAAGGCGCATTTAGCAATAACTACTCTAATTTCTCGCGTCATATTCTTCCAATATGCAAACGCCTGAGCTATGGCTAAATCTTTTTGCTACCGTAGTGCCCGTACTTCTGATGCAAATGAAGTGTCAACTTCCTAGAAATAGCAGCCGGGATCCAGACCTTGTATTGTGGATCGGGCTCATTGGCGGTTCTAAATAGAATTAAATCCGCCGACAATTTGAAAGCAGAGCTGTCGCTCTGAAACTTGGTGTATAACCGGTCTTCACTATTTAATTCCCCCATCAAAAATTTCTTTGCTTTGCCTATGACTTCGTCCTGCTCTTGCAACAATTTCAAATTTGAGGGTCGCATTTCCGGAATTGGTTCCACGTCAATTTTAATTGCATTCATTTGAAAGCTCGGCCCGCTCTCTGCACGGCAGCTCTCCTTCTGTGATAGCCGGCTCAAATAATCCGGAGCGACGTTCTCGTTTCCTTTGCGATATTGAATGGTAAAATCAAATTTCTGCAACCATAATGCCCATCTTAGTAAGCGCGCGTTCGTGCAGTGGCACATATTTAAAAATGTGAGAGCGCGGTGGTCAGTGATAATCGTGAAGTGGCGATGCAGCAGATATCCCTGGAATTTCTGAAGAGACCAACAAATACTCAAAGCTTCTTTCTCAGAAACTGAAAAATGAAATTCACTCCCACGCAACACTCGACTCGCCAGAGCGATGGCTCTCTCGTTTCCGTCCTCGTCTCGTTGCGATAAAACGGCCCCTAGACCGTAGGCGCTACTATCGGCATGCAGAAAAAATGGCAGATTGAAATCTGGTGTGCTAACTGAGTAGCCTTCTGAAACTCATCCTTTACTTTATTAAAAGCCTCGTCATGAAGACGGCTCCATTCCCACTTCTTGCTTTTCCTGAGGAGTTCAACTAGCGGTGCGATGGCGTCTGCATAATTCTTAATGAATCGTGCCTGATAATTACAGGTGCCTAGAAATCCGCGTAATTGCTTAACATTTCTTGGCGGCCGAAAATCTTGAATGGAGCGCACTTTCTCCGGATTTATTCGGATCCCTTGCGTGTCAACAATATAGCCTAAAAATTGGATCTCCTGCGTGCAGAATTGTGATTTCTCGATGTTTAGTTGCATATTGTGATCTAACATGATCTTAAATATTTCCTGTAAGTGATCTAAATGTTCTGCAAATGATTGAGACGTGATAACCAAATCATCGATATAAGGAGTTACCAATTTCTTCACATGATCCGGCAGCTTCTGATCCAAACACCTAATAAAATATGCTCCAGAATTTCGGAGACCGAAAGGAGTGCGACACCAAACATAACTCAAACCATCGTACAAAAATCCAGTGAATTTCTGGTCATCGGGGTGAATTGCGATCTGCCAGTAAGAAGAAACAAAATCAATAGCTGAAAAATATTTAGCACCATGGAATTTCCCTAAAGTGACGTCAATTGGCGCGACCGAGTCGTGATCTGGAACAGTTACCTGATTTAACCTCCTAGCATCGAGACAAATACGAACTCCACCATCCTTTTTTCTTACTATTACCAGGGGATTGATATACGGCGTAGAAGCTCTTTTAATAATTCCTTCTGCAATCATGTCTGAAATCGTCTTATCTACTTCTGTCCTCAAAGCAAATGGAACAGGATAATTTCTACATTTAAACGGTGAGCGGTCGGTAACTTGAATGCGAAAGAAAAAATCCTTAATGGGTTCTGTCGGCCGAAGAAAAATTTCATAATTATTGAACAACATGTCCCGTAAAGCGCTATTCTCGGCTGCTGTCAGACAGTGGTTGCGATCAATAGAGTGGGTGATACTTTCTCGTACCTCGTCCCTATTCAAATTGTTGATCCTGAATTCATCAGCAATCAATTCATTGTTTTCGCCGGTGAACGGCAGTAAATACGGCGGTTCGAACCTCAACACGTTCTCTTTGAAATCGATACAGACCTGTAACTCACGTAAGAAATCAACGCCTAAAATGAGCTCGTAAGCTAGATTTTTGATGACAAGACATGTAGCATCGAACTGAAAAACTCCGTGGCTAATAGTGACAAAGATTTGTTTAGTAATGGAATGGCTTTTCTTCCTATCCGCTCCAACGACGTAAGTTTTAAGAATGGGAAACTCGGGCAAATTTGAGTGTTCACTCTTTAATTTAAAATAGAATTGCTCCGAAACGGCTGAAACTTCACTCCCTGAATCAATTAAAATCTGGAGTGGCTTGCCCTCGCACTCTGCGGCGATGATCGGACACCTTCTTGCCCTGGCACGATCGACATCGCGATCCGCTTCCTCCTCAAATATTTCGCCAATAATAACGGTTCTCACTAGTGGCATCTCTACAGTACTTGTATTGCGTCCAAGCGCTGATGCCTACCTGCTCCGGACGCTTCTAATTTTCCGAGGGTCGGTTCCCTCGCCCCTCGGCGGGTGAATGTCCATCGGGTCGTTCGTCCCGAGGTGGGCCTCGGTCGTGCTGTCCCCTGTTTCTGCGGGCGTCGCCCTCTCGACGCGGCCACCTCTGATTGTTTTGCGGTGGAGGCCTATCATTTTCTGTCTCATTATTCCCCGAAATTCGTGCCTGGTCGAATTTTCCTAATAAATCTTGGAATTCGTGGATATTTTCCAAGCGCGCGCTGTTCAGAGAATTCTGAATTCGCTCCGGGAACTGTGATGTGATGATCCAGATAAGCCGGTTATCACTAATTGAAGGATCGCACAAACGGAATGCTGCAATTTTCCCGACGGCATAGTCCAGATATGATATCCCCATCTTCGGATACCACCTCTTCTCTAATAGTCGGCGCTCATACGTGAATTTGGTTTCTTCCCCCCAAAACCGTTTCAAAAATTTCTCCCTGAATTCCTCGTATGTCCTCGGGAAATCGTGACATTGATAAGCTCCACTGGAGTGCGGCTCCAAACAAATACTGTTGAGCGAATTTTGCTTTTAGCCTGTTGGGTACTGCGTTAGATAACGTAAAATAATCTTCCATGCGTCGCAAGAATTCGCACGGATGTTCGTTTTTCGCACCTGAAAAACCGAGATTTTGCGGCGGCGATAAATGAACTCTACTTCCGTGGCCGTCTGAACATACTCCTGCGGGCGTTTGCATTTCGTCGCGCAAACCGTCGACGCTTTCTCGGATTATTTGTTTGAAATCCGCGCCCTGTTTCTGGATTGACGCCTCGGTCGTCGCTTGCAAATTTTTAATATCCCCATCAAGCCTAGCGACTTCCGCGTTCAACTTCCCATCTAATCTCGCGATTTTCTTGCAATTCGCGGCGCCCTTTTTTTCAACTTCAATTACGGCGTCCTTCAATCCGTCACAAAACTCCGCGACTTTTCCCTTAGTTTCGTCTACGACAGATTCGACATGCGCGTGCAAGCTACGCATTTTCCCTTCCTGTTCTCTAAGCTTGGCCTCTACCTGCGCCTCACACTCCGCGAGTCGAGCGTTATTTATCTCGATCGACGCATCTAGTCGTTCGGCGACGGCACCGATTCGTTTAGAAATCGCGACTGATTCCTGAGTGTAAGCGGCGATGTGCTCGTCTAAGCGTGCGGTCGCGGCACTCACTTCCGCTCTTACGCGCTCGCCTATTTGGTCGCTGATTCCGTTGAACCGTTCCGTGAACTGCTCCGTAAGATCGGCAATCTGATTCGCCGTCTGTTCCTGGCTTTCCCCTAGTGTACTGCGTAATTCAGCGAACTGATTTTCCTGCATTTCTTTATTTTCCAATAATTTGCATTGAAGCTCAGCAAATTGACTCCCCTGAATTTTAGTAAGATTTGCCATCTGAATTTCGTGAGTTTCGGCCAATTTTGCCATCTGATTTTCCTGACTTTCAGCAAATTTTGCCATCTGATTTGCTATTACCGCCTGCATCATTGCCAACATCTCCGCCCGCTCCTGTGACGCTGATGGCTCACTCTCGTGGTCGGACATCTTGACGTTGAAACGCGCACACGATAAACACTTATCACAGTACACAACACACAAATACAAGAAAAGCAAAAAACACAGAAAATACACAATACATAGCAAAATATCACCCTCGGTGAACAAGTTATTACTTTGGCAATTCGCCAGTTTAATTATAGCTACTGCAGTCACGCATGCAAATTTAAGAGACTTTACTGAGGAATTGTAAGTCGGGTCACGTGGGTTCGGGCCATAGATCTGAAATCTACCTCGATATCACAGGTTCGGCGGCACGTCGTCAGTGAATATAGCCAAAATTGGCAACGATTAGCCTCGCCTGATTCGTCGCTTGCCACACGTTGCAAGGCGCCATTTGTAACACCCCCCCCCCGTACACACGACCACTCGTCGGTGTCGGCGGTGTTAACCTCTCTCAGGGCGTGACCCGACTCACCTGTGGATTCCCGTCTGCTGCAGGTTGCCTCATGTGCCCGGCTGGAATCTATTTAGGACGCATGCGTGACTGTGCATATTCATGTACTACACAGTAAAACGCTCTTTCATGATTTCTGAGTTTAATTCAAAGCAAAAAAAATAATCGGGTGAAGCCCCCTACAGTTCTTAATACTATCTTAACCTAACTTATAACTAGCTTAACTTAACAGTCCAACCCTTCCGGGTCATCGCACGGGCGCTCCGCCCCTCCGGGCGTCGGCATCGGCCCGGGTGTCGGGCGGCAGGGCAGCGGCGCTTCCCCCCGTTTCCTGGACCGGTCGGGCAGCTGGTGGCCGCGGCGGCGGTGTAGCGGCGCGCGGCAGCGTTGGCTGCGGCGCGGCGTAGGGCTGCGCGCGGGCGGGCGCGCGCGGCAGGCGTTGACTGCGGCGGCGGCTTGGGGCTGTGCGCGGGCAGGCGCGCGCGGCACGCGGGCTAACGCGGCGGCGGCGGCCAGGAATCGCCACACCAAAGCGTCTTTTAGCGGCGGCCGGCCCTCAGGCCGCGTCCGAACGCTTCTTCGTTCATTCGAGTATCGGCACTCACACGGTGTTCCGCCTCTCCCTTCGGCGGCACCTGAGCGGGCGGTGAGGTGGCGACGATGCGTTGCCGGCGGCGATCTAGCGTCTCGCGGCGGTCGTTACCATCGGACCCAACACCTCGGTCGTCGCTTACATCGGAAGGTAATACTCGCGGCTGTCGTTCGTATCGGAATGGCCGAGTCTCGCGTTCGCAGCAACCTCCCTTGCTCGCGAGATCACATGTCTCACCCCCGCCTAGTCTTCGGCTATTGGCGTAGCCAAATCGCGTGATGCGCGCCGTCCAATTGCCATGGGTCCCTCGACGGTTGGAACCCGATTTAGAGTGGGCGTTCACGTCACCACGATTTCCGAGAAGACGCGGGTGTGTTCTGACGCAGCGCTCGGAAATACCAGAGGTGTGGCAAACGGTCTTGAACAAAGGGAGGCGCTCCCATCGGCGGCCGGCGGCGACCCTTCGCGCACTCAGGTAGCGGAGAAACGCACATTTTCAGCCAGCTAAGTTTTCCCCGTGCTCCCTGTTATATAAAATATTCATCTCGCACACGCCGAAATTAGTACGTGTGCGACCGTCCCATTACATAATAATACGGAAATAATTTATAAACAAAATTGGAATTTTTTATTGTGACTGGAAAACCTGTAAAGTCTGGGAATTTGAAAATCTAGAAAGCGTATGAACCCTGCATAGTTATTACTATGTACTTTATTATAAAATTCCCTCACCTTCGTATTCGGCCCTCTCTGTCTGATAATAAATATCCATGATAATTATTGTACTTCTCTGTTTTTAAGCAATTTAAGTAAGCTTCGTGTACTAGAATTTATACCTGACCAGAGAGGTCTCGCATGTGATTTTTGATGTTTTCATGATAATTACGTTTCACACGTAATATCCAAATTCTCAATATCCTATTTTTTGCTAATTACAAGAAGGTATCGATCTCCTTGCGTTCCTAACGCTTCTCCCACTATCAGGCAAATTTTCCAAACTGCTGTCAACCACCAAGAGCATAGCTTCATTGATCTTTTCGGAAGTGATGCTTTCAGCTCAACACGAGCGCTGGCTGAAGTAATTGTTAATCCATCATATTTAGCTCGTGTCGAAAATCTCTTCGCTTATGTTAGGCCTGTCTTCTATTAAGCGTATCAGATACCAGCGCTGCAACACGGTCGATCAATATCCTATTTTTTACTAATTATGAGTATCCGGTGGAGTCACCCTTTCGCGCTCGTAGCCGCAGCGTCGGCCCTTAAAATAGCAATTCGATGCTTCTCAAACTCCGGGTCGGCGAGAGAAGAGATTCTCGACCTCCATCCGTCACCCTGCTGCCGAGATATAGTCGGCGTACAAGAATAACCTAACTCAAGAACGTTATTTTTACTTTCCCGTATACGTACGTATACACGGAGTGATATACGTAGTATAGGGAAAATTATGTAATGCTGTGCGAAAAACTGGCCAATTTTCGGCGGAAAAAAATTAATTGCCGGGCCGTGAAAACGAATAAGTGGATAAAACCAGTTGCTAAATTAAGAAAAAAATCCCCTAACACGTGGTGTAGCCAGAAACCCTGTTTTCTAGGTCCTTGATACCGAAAACCCAATTGAAAGGAAAACGTCCGTCCGTCCGTCCGTCCGTCCGTCCGTCTGTCCGTCTGTGAACACTGCTAGCGCCTAAACCATACGTACGATTTCTTCCAAAATGGATATTCCCCGGTCGACCTGATTCTAGTCAAAGCTTTGAGATTTTGAAAAAGATTCTTGAAATTTGGGGGTACTTTATATGAAGCCCCCCGGGGATTTTCGACATTTTCTCAAAAACGGCTCCAAATTTTTTCTTTAAATTTCTAAAAATAGAGTAAAATACACTTATTAACATGGCATAGGTCCTATTTTCACTGAATTTTCGAAATTGTGAAAGTTTCAATTTTTTTCGGCGTCTTTCTCCAACTACAAAATTGAAGATAGAGATTTTTTCTTCAAATAAAATTTGTTCTGCATATTGAGTTCTTTAATAAAGGTCATGTAAATGTTTTTCAAAATATTGGTAGTTTACGTGCAATATGTGCAATTTTAAAAAAATTACAAAAACAAGATTTTCTCAAAAACGGCTCCAAAATTTTTCTTTAAACTCTTGATAGGGATAGTGGTAAATGTACTCTATCAATGACATAAAAGCCATTTTGGTCTATCGGTTGGTTTTTTCAAAAATTACAAAAATGTAATTTTTTTACTTGTCTCTCACGTCGTTAATATTTACATTATCGGCGATTTTTTAACATTATTATATTTACGAGTATATGTGCTTTAAATAATGTCAAGTAAAGTTTCTCGAAAACACTACCGTTTTCAGTGAAAAGTAGCTCAAATTTCGGCATTTTCAGAAATGCTCAAACGCCATTTTCTCGTATATGGCTGCAATTTTTTCTTCAAACTTTTGTAACGGATAGTGCTAATTACACTCTTTAGTATAGCGTAAAGCTTATTTTGAGTTTTTTTTGTTTTTTCAAAAATTACATAATTGTAATTTTTTTGAAAGATCTCTCACATCTTTAATATGCACTTTACCAGCTATTTGTAAAGATGATTATATTTGTGAGTGTAAGTGCTTCAAATAACTTCAAATAAAGTATTTTGAAAACTCATTCATTTACTGTGAAAATGAGCTTCAAATTTTGTATTTTTAATAGCGCTAAAACGCCATTTTCTCTTGAACGGCACATAATTTTTAAAAGAAAATTGCCATTTACGGCTAGGTTTTTGTGTTCTTTAATATTCTAAAATTAATGTTTCTGTTCTACCAATAGGAAACCGAAAAATTAAGAAAATGACAAAAATAATGTACTTTTGGCGGTGATAGATGGTAGCTGGCAAGAAAGAGTTTGTGGCAATTCTGAATAGCTAGCGAAGACCCAAGGAAATACGGGAAAGTCTGTGCCATTCTGTAGCACCACTAGTTTAGTTAGGGGAATAAAATATTTCGAAAGTTTAGTTTACGCTAACATTTCATGGTGACAAGGTAGCCGTTTATATTGTGCAACTCTTTGTCTTTTTGGCAGTTTTTCAGTCGCCGATGTATGGACGCAAAGGAAATGTACTGCAGCGGAACAAATGGAAATAACACGATGTTCTGCCGCTGGGCATTATTGGTGCAGGTGGTGATTCAATTACGGTGAATACGATATTACCTTATTTTTATGGTGTGGAGTAGAGTAAACGAAATGTGAAATACATTTGCTGTTCTATTATATCGTCTTAACGAACCCAACCGGAAGGATGAAAAGCCACTCTTGCACACTCCGTTAAGATTTTTCTGTCTGCGTCCGTTAAGATTTTTCCAGTCCACTGTCCCTTAAGGAATTGTTCTTAAGAACAATCTAAACAAATGAGTTCAAGTTGAAAATGGTGGATGGATTCTCTCACTCTCAGAAAAAGGGTTTTCTTCATTGAGATGGTGAAACCACGTAACTGAAAAAAAAATTCAGGAAACAACGAAAACTTTGTTACGCAACGTAATATTTGAACGTCATAATGTGAGATTGATTAATGATTCCCGGCGGGTCGACTACTAAGGTAATTAATCCTGTAAATATAGTTCATGCTTTTATCGCGGTAGGTGGTGATAATTTCCGCCGCTGGATGGCAAGATCAGGCATCGACCTACCTTGGCTTGCGGGGAAGTATCTGCCACCAGCGTGGCACCGCCTCATCCTGGACAAACTCTAAGCTCCCGACTGGTAGTCTGGTGCATGTGAGTGCAACTATGTACAAGTAAGGAGTAACGAGAGAACAAGGAAGAATTAAAGCACGCGCACGGTCCGTGGCACATATACTGCTCCAGAATTCGCCTGGTTGTAATAGGAAAAAAAAACAAAAAACTACTGATCAGAGCAGACGGCTGCTAGCATTCTCCTCCAGAGAGCGGCTGAACTCGACCTAGCCATCTGGCTTGGGTCGAAATTCCTGCTTCCGACTGGACATGAACCCTCGGACCTCCCGGTCAAAGGCACTGAAATGAAATCAGATGATGCCCTGAGCCACCCTTGCCGATCGTCAGATACGAGTTCCTGGCAAATGCATCCGTTTACAAACCTCGACCGCCACAGTCATTTGTTTAATATCGGCTTAATGAAATTAGTAACTATAAGCAGGTAACAAGGAAGTTATCTGAAGATTTTTTCTTAAAATGTATTTTCATATGTTTATATAAAATAGTGAGATTTACGTATAATTCCTCTTTTAAGAAAGTCTCTCTGGAGGTTTTCGCTTAATTCAAACAATTTAAAACATTGGTCTTGACTCAAGGTATTAATTATTATGATAAACAAAGAAGGAAATTATATGATTAATATGGAAATGTAGAATTGGAAATGAAATAGAAAATTATGACTAAGATTTCGAGCAGACTTTTTATTTCAGTTTCTCAAATAAAAGGCTTGTAAATTAATCTTGTGGAAGGGTCAATAAACTTTAAGTGGTCCAGCACTGGTCACTCGATCATCTCGAAAAAATACTTTGTACATACATTTTGTACATACATTTCCTTATATTTTGGCTGTTCAAAAACATCTTCAACTTGTTACTTTCTCACCTTACGAATACTTCGTAAGAAGAGAAAGTTATGTAATCGTGCGCCGTAAAAAAGGCAAATTTTCGTCAGAAAAACTCTTATAGCTGGGGTCTGGTAAGGAAAAAGTTGATAAAACCTGTGGTTAAATTCAGAGAAAAAAATCGTCTATCTCGTGGGGTATTCAAAATCCATGTTTAATTGCGTCTTGATTCTGCAAAATCGATTGACGGCAAAACGTCCGTCCGTCCTGCTGTCTGTGGTCAACGCTAGCGCCTAAACCGTTCAGCCGTTTTTTTTCAAAAATTGATATTCCCCAATCGTTTTCACTCATGTCAAGTCTCCTGGAATTTGAAACCGATAATTTAATTTTGTGAGGTACTATACATGAAGCCCGTCGGAGACTTTTAAAGTTAAAAAAATGGCTCCAAATTTTTTGATTAAATTGTGTTGTTGAATAGGGCGACGGACGTTTAAGGGAATGGTGTAGGTGTCATTTTCGTAAGTATCCCCAAATTTTCGAAAATTGCAAAAAACAACTTTAAAACTGCAACATTGAAGATAGAGATTTTTGCTTCAAACAAAGTCGGTTGTACAAAATTAACATTTAAATAAGGTCATGTACATTTTTTTGAAAAAACGAATACATTTGCGTAAATTGCTCCTGAAATTTACCAAAATTTCCTTTCTCAAAAACCGCTCCAAATTTTTTCCTTAAATCTTCTTCACTTTTGTAATTACTGTTGATAAGAAATATGATACTAGTCCTACTTTCGGCTACCGCTCGGTTTTTCGAAAATTCCAAAAAAATATTTTGAAAACTACCAAATTGTAGACAGAAAACTATCAAATTGTAGTACTCAGACAAGATCTGTTGTACAAAGTTAGCTCTTTAAAAAATATTATGTACAATTTTCTGAAAAACGAGTAGTTTGGCGTAATTTCCGCTTGATATTTACGAAAACAAATTTTCTCAAAAACCGCTCCAATTTTTTTTGTTTAAATTTTCTCAGCATGTGTAATAAGGAACGGCAAATAAGGAAATAAACGAGCGGTGCTAGAGAATGGCACAGACTTTCTCGCAGAACTAATTTTTCTAAACTATTTTGAACTAGGATTTCGGTTATGATTTATCACCTTCCCATATATTTTCTTTTGGCGCCCCAAGGACATTTTTTTCACATTCTTGCGATTTTTCGACTTCCTAATGCTAGAAATGAATACACCAACACTTATTACCATTATATAAGTACCAGTGCTATGTATAACCACAGTGGCCGAGGTAGCAGATTGCCACGCACAGACTTCTCTCTTCGCAGGGAAGGTTCGCTGGTTCGAATCTTGGACGGGGACAATTATTTGTCACTATTCTCCGTTGTCAGAGAAATTAATTGAGAATTCTAGGAACTTTATTGAAAACTATGTAAAGCAATTTAAATAACAAATAGAATCAATTACGATGTATTTACTGGAAGCGATTTTCGAATTTTAAACTTTTTAACCATTTTTCACATCTTTTCTTGGATTTCTAAAACGTATTCATGTATCCAACGTTTTCCTCACATCCAACACAATCCTCCATGTCAATTGTTTTCCTATCAGGTTTTTACCATTTTATGATTCTCTTTGATTCATTTTATGGCTTGGTTCAATCCATGCAGTGCATGCAATCCAAGTTGATAAACCAACCCTGCATATTTTATTGAAGGGCTTTTGGAAACAATGTAATAAAGCATGGGCATTTGTGGTGCCACTAGCTGAATTGAATTTTAATGAGGAGGAAGAATATATCTCTTCTGAAACTTTTTATACCTTGCCCCAATTTTTTTACACGAATTTGGCATTTACCATTTTACGTCTCTGCCCGAGTTCGACCCTTTAGGCACTTCTTTGTTGTAATGGTAGCTATGAGTACCGACACGTTGAGGATCTGAGTTGGCGTCGCGGAGTGGAAACATAATGTGCTGGTTGAAAATACTTTTACTGGTTTATGTAGTAGTGATAACATTTAGGACCATTTAGAAACTGTGAGAAAGTTCGTGCTTTGGAAGCACCACTACTTTTTATTGTAGCTGGTTTAGAAATGGCGGCCATGTTTGTTTCACGCCGTTCACCATTTTCCGCGCTAGCAGATATTTATTCTTTTGTAAATTACTCGCTCCAAATTGTTATAGCATTTTAAAATCAAAAGCATTCGATTCGGTATACTCTGGCCTGCACATCGAAATATTATTTACCTATCTTCTATGTTATTAACTGGGAAATATTCGCAAACAAATCTATGGAACGCGATTGAATGAAATTCGAGTTTCAGAGAGTAATTTCTCAAAAAGGAATAGAATCATGGCCTTATTTTCTGTGCTTTTACAGATAACATTATAGAGCCATTCCATGTCAAATCGCACAAAAAAGACCAAAATTTGACCTTCATATTTTTAATTATTTTCTATTTTTTTCTATTTGTTACATGGATCAAATAAGTTAACACGTATATTTTTATTTTTTTTAAACTTTATTATATTTGGAAATACTGCATAGTGAAATTTGCTAAGAATGACGCATATCACTAAGTTAAAAATATCATATATATTGTAACCGAACATGCTGTCGGTTTCGGGGGATTTTAGTGGGATCGTGGCTCATCAGAAAATTTCAAATGAAAAAACAACACAAAGTCGTGACCACAGAACTACATGCAATTGGACACGCGTTGAAGCGAAACCCCCCAAAAAACTTGCAGAATGACAATAACATTAATGCACAAAGAAATACACAATCAAAAAAAATTAACACAATTTAAAAAATATCAAAAACGGAGAATCAACTGCAAAGTTATCACGAATTGATTTTAAGATTTGCACAACTTAGAATTACAGCAACATCTTCCATGACAAAATGAGTTGAAGCTCAACAAATGGAAAGAATGAAATCCCGGTTGGGATGAGTGAAGGGCACATGCTTCTCGCATGACTCAATGTCGTAGTACCTTCCGTTTATGGAAATTGCAGTTAACTGTCCCTCACTATACACTGCATCAAAACATGCAAATAATTTCGTGCACGAAATTCTCTACAATCACTCAGAATACAAGAAAAATATCTTGTATTCTATTACAGTGAATAAACATAGTTTTTTGATAGCACAGAATATTCAAAAGAATTTTTCTTGGAAATAACGTTAATGGCCCCTAAAATTATCTCTGACGGTGAATTACGTGAACACGTGCCTTACACCAGTCTGCATTCTATAACTAATTGCTTCAAAATTCTCAGTTCTAGTATGGAATGCGCGTTCACTTTAGTTCCGAAATTATTTCCCTCATGTCCCCGTAAAACACCGCAGCACTTTTACGCCACTGGTCTTATTACGCATCATACACACCTCTTGCGAGGGAATTAACTCAGTTTCACGCAGTAGGGCAGTTCGTGTAGAAAAGGACCCGATGTAGAACATACAAGGATCGAAATACCGAACTTAGTCCGTTGGAAAAATAGCCTCGCCCAAGACAGCAAAGCTTGCAGCAAGAACAAGGGATGGCGAAAGCCGCCTTAGCATGGTACACCTCTCGCTGACTTGACTCGCGGCCACATCTCTCTGACTCTGCCGTCAACCTTACACCTCGGAGTCCAAGCACTTTCTGCCGCGTCCCGCACTCCCCTCTCTCTCCCCTACCGCACACCTCCAAGTCCAAGAACTATCTGCCCCGTCGTCCCGCACAACCTACCCTGCACACGTCACTCCCCAGATAAGAGTTGCACACCCCTTCTCCACCCCTCCCAACCACCGATAAGAAAAAATCGTCGGCCGTCCTGCGGCGCGCGAGCGACCGGGCGGGCGGCGGAATCTCGTACAACCGATGGCTGAAAATCGATTTAGCCAATATTTGATCTGATTGGTTCCAATATGAATACACTAATTATAGAAATTCCGTTCAAATTCCATTCGAAACTTAAAAACATGTTTAATTTTTAAGATTTTGCAAAATATTTAATTCCTAAATTTTCAATTTAAAAAAAAAATAAATTTGAAAACTGAATATTGTTGAAAACTCGATGAGCTAAAACTTTTAAAAAATATTTATAAATGCACTAGAGTATTTATGATAACTCCAGAAAAAATCAAACTGGAATCTTAGTAACTCTAAAAGATATTAATATTTTACGAACCAGTGTGTAGTAGATTGCTGCAATAGACGCGTTTCTTGCGTTACTGGCCGTCGGTTTCTTTAGATGAAGCAGTAATTTAAGTACTTGAGGTGATGAAACTTCACGATTGAATTTATAAATAATATTTATGTATATTAATGTATAAAAATAATATTAATTTATAAACGGTTTAAAAATAATTAAATGACGGATTCTTGACTCATGTTTTGACTGACATTTTGAAATTTTCTGGTCCCTCAAAACTCACTTTAAATACAAGTACTCGCTTACCATAGAATTCCTGAACTCTCGTCACAATGCACTTTTAATGCCCTACCGAATTTACTTCAGGTCTGGACAAAATTCCATTTTATTCAGCCAGCTATTTAGACACTTTTATCATGCGTTTGGTTGCTGGAAAATGTCGTTTAATTTTATTGTACGTACAACTTTCAAAAATTATCAAAATTGAAATTTTCAACGTCATGTCATCAGTTGAGTGAAAGGAATCGATAATTTTCTAAACATCTTTATTGTCTGATTTTTGGATGGACGTAGAAGGATCTTCAATGAGAAAAATTTATCTGTATTGGCACTTCATACTTTCTGAAATTTCTCATGGGGATACCGTTTTTGGTCCAATTTTCTTTTCTTGGCGGGGGTTTCTCCTATTGCAATTAAACTCTTGTTTATCTTCTCTTTATTCATTTCGAAGACATTTGACGAACTATCTGAAGAGCCTAAATTGTCATTTTCTTAATTTCCACACTTTTCACTATATTCACTAGACGTTCCGCTACTTTCGTTAATGCCACGGGAGCCACTGATCTCGACGCTCTCTTCACTAACAAAAGGCAGTATTGGAAGCCGATTCCCTTTCTTCCGAAAATAATCTCTCATTAGCAAATCAAGAAACTCCTGTAAATTCACTAGCAAATCGTGGTTTAGGCGTCTTGGAGATTTTCTTTTCTAAAAATCGTTATCAGAAAAATTAAATGTATTGAAACATCTGTCGTATCTCATACGGTGATCGCCACTCATATGCACAGTGTAAACACGATTCACTGAACAAACACTAGTACTCTTGTCTTCATAAGGTGCGTATTGTGACTGATGTTCAGAAAATTTTACTCATGTCCCTTGACAAGTGGTTGATTGTATTTCACGAGCAAGGTAAGGTGCCCACCCCATCCCTAGGACGCAAAGGGACTCAGCAGTAAAACTCGTTTAGCTTACACAAGGAAAAGCAGTAGAAGAATTCGTTTTGCTGTCACACCTTCTGGGGACAGAGTGAACCCATGAGTTACTAAAATTTCTTGAAATGCTAATCCAGCAGACGGTCATTCTTTTTATTGTTCTTCGATAATTTTATCAAAGACTGATCGAACAAAGTTGGTGCAGGGGCAGGAACCACGCGCTCACGTAATTTCAGTAGATTTTTGATCTGTTGGTGTTCAGTGCCCATAGTCCTCTGTCCCTCTCTCTTTCTTTCCCCACTCGCCTTTCTCCTCTCTCTTTTTTCGCCTGTCTCTCTTCCACCAGCCTTTTCCCCTCTCCCCCTTCCCTCTGTCTTATCCCACTCTCTCATTTTCCCCACTCTCTGTCTCACTTTTTTCCAACTGTCTCTCTTTCCCCCTCTATGCCTCTTTCCCCCGCTGTCTCTTTTCCCCCTCTGTGTCTCTTTCCCATCTGTGTCTTGTTCCCCCTCTGTATTTTATTTCCCCTCTTGTGTGTCTTCTTCCCCTCTATATCTCTTTTTCCTTTCTGTGTCTTCTTCCCCTCTCTTTTCTTCCCTCTGTGTCTCTTTCCTCTCACTCTGACTCTCTTTTTCACTCTTTCTTTCCCGCGCTTTGCTTTCTCTCTCTTTCTCTATTTACCTCCTTTCTGTTTTCTCTCTCGCTCTATTTTCCCTCTCTATTTTTCCCTCTCCATTTCTCTCTCTCTACATTGTCCCCGCTCTTTCCATTTCCCCCACTCTCTATTTTTCTCTTCTCTCTATTTTCCTCATCTATTTCCCCCCTCTCTTTGTCTTAGTCTTTTTCCCATTCCTTTCATCAACTTGCACCGCCTGCCTCTCCTGTTCTCCTCGACCTCGCCCCATGGCACACGGCAAAGCCCAGCAACAATGAAGCTCAGGAGGATTGGGAATTGCATTTAATTGAAGCGCCATCTTGTGCTGTGGCGCCATCTAGTGGAGTTACAACAATTGTACTATACCAATGTTCTTCCCGTAAGTGCAAGCAATAATTTAACCAAGTTCTATCGCAATTGGATGTCTGGTACGGCACCGAATTAAGCATGAACCAACAAAGATTAATTTTTCTATATAAGATTAATTTTCTCTGTAATTATTTTTTCGTGAAATTTTCGGATATTTTAATAGTTATTCTGCTATTCGGGCAAGAGATGAATCCGACAAATTGGAGATAATTAAAATTGGTCAAGTCTTTCTTGAGTTATAAATGGTTTAATTAACCCGACTTCTTTTTATTTACTGAGACTCTGCATGTCTTTGAGCATGTGGGGTAATATGGAGAAGCGCCAGACCACCAAAAATGTAATAGAATGTTCACAAAGATCTCATCCTGTTGAATACGGCGTAAGAAATGATGTTAAGATCCTACTATACTTTTATATTGTTCCTGAATACTGTCAATATTGTATTTTAAATTAATGTTACTATTAGCCTACAATGTATTGTACTCCTCTGGTGTTAAAAATGATTTTATACTTATGTAAAGTGCTCATGAAAACCGAATGTACCTTGATGTAACGTCTCTGAATAACTTCACGTCTTCCGCCTACTTTTTCTTCCTCCTTTTCTTCGCTTCTTCTCCCTTCCCTTTGCTCACAAACTTCCCCATTTTTTCATTATGACTCGCCCCCCTCCGAACATCTTTCTCTTCTCTTTCTCTATTGTGTATATATTCTGCTCTATTAATGTTCGGCCCTCCTGATTGAGATTTTTCTGAGTTTACTCAATCGCTTAAGGCGTACGCCGGGATGGTCCCTTGTATTGCACTCCCAGTCATAAATGTACAGTTGTCCCCCCTTTTAGTCTCTCTCCTTTCTTCTTTCTCTTTCGACCTTTCTTCTTCATTTCCATCTGCATTTCCACTCTCTTTCACTTCTCTCTTTGTTCTTAAAATGTTCGGCCTTTAGCCGCCATCCTGATTGAGGTTTTCTGGGTTTACTCAATCGCTTAAGGCGTATGCCGGGGTGGTCCCTAGTTTTGCTCTCCCAGATGTAAATGTACAGCTGGCCCTCCCCCTCTTAAAATATTATTTCTCTGTATTAATGTAGATTGAGTGGTTAGGCGGAAGAGCAGACCCTATGGCCTGAGCCTCGCCATTAATAAAGGCATTATTATTATTATTATTATTATTATTTTTCCATTACATCACGACTAAAGATGTTATAAGTCGGCTGAATATAAAATCTGCTCCAGGTTGCAACCAGCTACCTAAGGAGTAGATCTAGGGACTATCGGTGCCTCTACAGTACTTTGCGCAAAATGTGGGCTGTTCCAAATAAAGCTATTTCTTGCACTTCCCAGTCCTTTGAATTATCTGGGAGTTTAGACAAGTTCTTACTCAAATTTTGTGGAACAAATCCCAGAGCTCCGATAACAATCGGCACGACCTGTGCTTTTACGCCCCACATTCGGCTGATCTCGATTTCCAAACTCTTGTATTTAAGACGTTTCTCTGCCTCCTTGGTAACGACGTTTTGATCGCAAGGTACAGCAACATCGACAAGTAAACATGATTTTTTCTCCATATCCCGCATGACTATATCCGGTTTGTTTGCTGCTATCGTGCGATCAGTTTGAATTTGTTGGTCGTACAATATCGTACACAATCCAACAGACGTCACCGGTTTCGGTGAGTGTTCGTACCACTTGGGGCATGTGTTTGGAACTTCGAGGGCGGTACAGATCTGCCAGTGGAGGTAGCAACACACCCTATCATGTCTTTTAAGGTATTCGGTCTTTGCTAGGATTGGACAAGCTGAGACAATATGATCAATGGTTTCTACTTGCTCCAGGCAAATGCGGCATTTGTCATCTTGGGAAATTTTGAGAACCGCTTTATCATAATGTCGTGTTCTCAAGGCCTGATCTTGGGCAGCTATTACAAGTGCTTCCGATTCTGGCTTCATCCTTCCCCTTTTAAGCCACATAAATGATTGATCTTTATTGATCCGCACTTTGTCCATTCTTTTTAGGTATTGTCCGTGGAGTGGTTTGTCTCTCCACGATTTCTTTAACATTTTTTGTGTCTCACACTTCATGTTTAGCAGCATCAGAAGTTCAGTGTCTGTGTTATTCGACGTGTCTTGCCTAGTTTTCTTCGCAATGTTTCTTGCTACACTAACAATGCCTCTGTTATATTTTAAGTTGGCTGTCCGGGTGACGCCGCGTCCATGGCAAAGGTGCCGACGTTTCGGTCGCCATTCTGCGACCTTCCTCAGGGCGTAATGCCCTGAGGGCATTACGCCCTGAGGAAGGTCGCAGAATGGCGACCGAAACGTCGGCACCTTTGCCATGGACGCGGCGTCACCCGGACAGCCAACTTAATATTGACTCCGGCCGCGGAAGCCTACGCTCTCAATGCCTCTGTTTCCCATTCTTCGGTCAGATTTCATGACCTGCCTCATTAGAGGGTCATCTTGATGGCTGACTACATACTTCCCCAACCCGACTATTGCGTTGTGCCAGGAGGCCTCAATTTGTCTCAGGCCTCTTCCTCCTTCCTTACGTGCCACATAAAGTCTATGTACATCAGCTCGAGGGTGGGAAACATGATGCATTGTTAGCAGTTTTCTGGTTTTTCGAGCCATGGTGCGAATTTCTTGCTCAGTCCAGTCCACTAGTCCAAAACTGTATTCGGCTACAGGTACCGCCAAACTACCTATTGCAGATATTTTATTCCTGGAATTCAGAGCGGACTGCAGGACCAGTCTCACTCTCCTATAATACTCCCTACGAATTCTCTCTTTCATTCTGTCATTCGAGATGGTTTCACATTCTTCAATGCCCAGATATTTGTAAGTTTTACCTGGCTCAAGATCTTGAATCACAGTGTGCGTATAAATTTCAATGTTCTCAGACGTTGTGAGTTTCCCTCTTTTTAAAGTGATTTTTGCACACTTGTCAAGACCAAACTTCATGCAGATGTCATTGCTAAAGTCATTCACGACAGACAGCATTTGGGAGAGAATCGCTTTATTCTTGGAAAACACTTTCAGATCATCCATGTAAAACAAATGTGATACTGGCCTTTCATCACCATGGAGCTTCAAAGCAAAGTCAGCTTGCGACATCTGTCTCGATAGTGGGATCAAACTAATGCAAAACAGCAGAGGGGATAGTGAATCTCCTTGAAAAATACCCCTGTTAATCTGAATACTTCTGGTTTCTACTGCTTCCTTTCCGCTGTGTATTAGTAACCTGGTACTCCACGACTTCATACTTGCCTTGCAAAATTAAATAAGTCTAGGATGAAATCGATAGATCTCCAGGGTCTTCAAAATCCAATCGTGTGGTACACTATCAAAGGCCTTTTGGTAGTGAATCCAAGCCATGCTCAAATTACGTTTCCGTTTCTTTACATCATTCAAGATGACTTTATTCAGTAGCAAGATTTCCTTACAGCCATAAGAGCCTTTACGACATTCTTTTTGTTCAGCTGGCATTAGATGATTCTTATCTAGATGTCTATACATTTTGTCAGCTATGGCTGAAGTTATAACTTTGTACAGTACTGGCAGACAAGTAATTGGCCTGTAGTTCTTCGCCAAAGAGCTGTCTCCCGCTTTGGGTAGCAAATACGTGATGCCGCGTGTGAGCCATTCCGGGATTTCCTTTGGGTTTTCAAAAATTGTATTAACAGTCTTTGCTAGATGAGAATGTATTGCTGTTAATTTCTTAATCCAATAAATCTGGATCTTATCAATCCCGGGGGACTTCCAGTGTCCCATGTTCTTAATTGCTTGGAAGAGGTCCTCTTCCGAGAATTGGTGAACATCTTCCACTGTTTCTACAAGTTCATCGGCAGCATCAACTTCAGATTGAAGCCAAGATGCGTCTTTGTTGTAGGATCTGCTCTCTTCCCAGATTCCTGCCCAAAATGCTTCGACGTCATCTTTTGAAGGAGTAACAGCTTTGCCATTCGGTTTTTGAGTCAGATTGCGATAGAATCTCTTCGCGTCTGTTTCAAACAACCGGTTCTGTACACGGAAATCTATTCTACGTTTGTACCTTCTTATTCGTTGAGCCCATGCTTGAATTTTCTCTTTTAGATTCTCAACTACCATTAGCCTGCTGGTGTCATTTTCAATTTGGTATTTTTGTTCAACATTGAATATTTTTCGTTGAACTTTGGAGGTGTGCGTTGATTTAGAAGATGCCTCAGCTAAGAGTGATATTTCACGCCGGGTGTCGGCTATCCGTTTCATAATTCTGTTCATCCATGGGGGTACAGAGCTGTTTACTCTGTTTTGCTGTCGGCCGTCGGTGTTCTTGGCTGGCCCCAAAATTATCTGAGATACTAGATATCCAGTTGCGTATATGATGTGATTGATTTCAGTAATATCTAGATCTCTGCCTGGGGTCCCCACCACCTCATTTAAGACAGAATTCACTGTTTCTATCACTCTTTTAGCTTTGGCATTTTCGTATATTCTCCTCAACGGTTCGCGAGATTCAAACGGAAGTTGACTAACTCTTTCTATCTCGCGCCGAAGGAGATTTCGCATCATGTCCTTATCGTGTAAATCATTGCCAGATGAGTTTTCACCACTGACGTGTGTTTCACTGGAAAGAGATGAACCTTCCACGGGATCATCATTTTCAAGTTCTACGTGTTCGTCATGTGGATTGTTCGAGCGAAGTACATACTCCGCATTTCTCTCAATGTCAGCAAGTTGTTCTGCTGTGAATTTTCCACTGCTGAGTATGTATCGTCGTTGACTGGCAAGCTTCTTTGAGTCTAGGGTAGGTCTCATATCTGGGTTCCGCTCTCTCCATACCTTGAAAACTTCTATTTCTGAGCCCCCATTTTTCGCTTTTGCATAGTAAAAGCACCACATCACCTCCTTTAATTCACCCCGGGTCCATCTCTGACGATGGCTTCGAGCTACTGCCGGCTCTGGGTCCCTGGGACTAGCACCCGTGGGATGGCCAGACGTCGACAAGGTGACATTAGCTCGGTTTCTGAGCAGGTATGGGACATTGGTAGAACAAGGCACGTTAAGATTCATTACATTGCTTGTTCTATCCATTTTGCTCATTGGTTTGAATTGAGGATTCGCAGGACGCAAGTTCGAGTTCACAGATCACACTTAACCCTCGGGTTGTTTCCTGCCATCCGTTACTGCGACCCACAGTGGCCTCGGGGCATCCCCCCGCAGGGCCCAGCAAGGGGTCCCTCCGATCGCCAGTCGGCATTACTAAACCCTACGGGATTTTCACTGACTGCTGAAGGCAGCCTCCTTCGCTGGCTAATGCAAGGTTCGGGCCTCCACTCTAATCAGTGGCCTGGTGTGCCAACCCAGTTTCTCTCCTGTACCCTCTATGAGCCGACAACAGGAAGTCCAAAGGTTCATGACCCTTCCCTCTCTACTTACTTCCCACTCTCCTCAAAATGGAGTACTTCTTCGTCTGACCCTTCACCTTCAACCTATTCAGCAAGGGAGGCCCTACCGGTAGCTAGGCTACCACTGACATAGCTTTAAGGCTCATGGGGGTACTCAAGCTCCACCACCAACTCCAAGGTCGTGTACTCCCTAGGTGGAGTTATTATTATTATTATTATTATTATTATTATTATTATTATTATAGAAATGTTTCATTGAGGCCTCAGGCCTCAAATTTTAATTTTTAAAGCCCTAAAACGCTTCGTTTTAACGATATGGATATGGATATAACGAGTTATTTAAGATATGGATTCGAACTGTATTTCGGGCTGCGTTTGCATAAATATCTAGTTCTTTTATTCTAAAATGGCCATGTAGAGCCATTTTTTCGATGTTATATTAACAGTTATTCTGTTAATCGGGACGGAGATGAATCCAACAAAACAGAGATAATTAAAATTGGTTCAGACGTTTTTGAGTTATAACTGGTGTAACTAAAATATTTAGGCATTTTAATGAACAGAAACGTCTCTGGATAAACAATATTTTGCACAGAATATCTTCTAGTTCATAAACGTTGGCACCAACTTCTTCCATTAGTTAAATATTCAAATTCCCTTATCTTCAAAACCAAAATTCGAATTTATCTAACAATGATCTGTCCCATTCTTACATATGCCTTTCTAATTTGGGAATCTGCCTCAAACACGTCGATTAACAAAATTTAAGTATTTCAAAATTCTTGCATCAGAATATGTTTAAAAGCTCCATGGTTTATTCCCCACGAATAAATTCACAAAGAATTAGTCATTCTTCCTATCAACAATTATTTTCTTCAATTCTCCATTAAATTTTATTCTCGTATAAACCGTTCACTGCATTTTCAGCTCATGGTCTTGATGAAAATCAAACGGTACCCACGAAGTGGACTGCTTAACTGCTTACAAATAAGAAATATTTACACGGAAACTAAAGGTTTCTGGAACTTCATAAGAGATAATTTGATTCTTTATTCTAACAAATAGTTCACAAAATAATAAATTTCACACATAATGTGAATACTAACATAAGAGCTGTTCCAAAAATACGCGTTCGCAATGACTGACAGTTCAACAATTTTCATCAAAATGGTACCTTTAGGTAATTAGAAGTCTTGATATTTAGTGCTTTGGGATCTACGTATACAAATCGTTTGCACAGAAAATTGCGGCTGTTCAAGAAAATTTTGTTTACATATTATATGGACTATTATAAAAATTGTCTGAATTTGTCTTTCGAGAGTTTATAAAATTTAAATTCAATAAAGAGGTGCATGGTCCAGATGCTTTTTGTAAACAACAACTTAAATGGAAGTAAGACGGACGGTAAGAACGTTTTTTTGCCGAAAAAATTAAAATTGGCGTTTAAATTCGCAGTGCCTTAAACAAGGTCGGATCGAACATGGAATTATATTTTGGGAATATTTTGATTAAGCACTAGTGTTATTAAAGGCTGGACGGGAAGGGGGGGGCGAAAATCAGACGTTTCGAAAATAAAACACGTTTCATTATGTACATCCAAAATACGTATATACGAAGAAATCTTGGTGTCGAATATTTACAAGTCAATACAACTTTCTGTATACTACATACACCCGCTACTCGAAACCTGTTTTGAAGAAAGTAAATCACGGGTACCGTCTTTACCGTCATATTATTCAAAGTTCAGGCGAGATTTTCATATTCATTCAGGCGATATTTTCTTTCATTTTTTGTTTTTAAAATAGAGCATCTAAAAATGAAGCAATGTAGATGGGATGCCCCCTCTTATATGATTATGAGTAAAGCAAAATAAACTGTACCTCACTCTCAGCACCGTCTCACTATCACCACATCGCCGCACACAATTACCGCATCACTGCACTTTTACCGCGCGGCCACACTACCAGTAAATCGCTACACTCTCATGCGCCGGCTTACTATCTCTACATCGTCAAAATATCAACGCACTGCCTGTCATCGCGCCTGCACTATAGTCGCGCCATCACACTATCGCCGCGCTGTCACACTCGCTGCACCACCACGCCATCACTGCTCCGTCTCACTATCGTCGCGCCGTCCCACTAGCACTTCACCGTCGCACTATAGCCGTACTGTCATAATATCACCGTCCCGTCCCACTATCGCCGCACCATAACACTATCACCTCACCGTCACAGTATCGTTTCACCAGTACTGCCACACTGTCTTCGCATTGTAACATTGCCACAATATCACGTCGTACTATCCTCATGCAATACGAGTATCTCTTTGTCCATTCATATACCGCTACACCAACGGATTATTACCACTACGTCCATGACCTGCCCTACACAACTATCTCTACCAGCACCACAACCATAAAACGATTTCGTAATCTTCATTACCAACATCACATTCGTTGTCTTGAACTTCTATCTCCGCCCTGACAGCCTCGTCATCACCACTTCCTCCAGCAGCAGAGCCGGCGGCGCCCAGGGGCTCAAGTAAACGATTTATCCGCGCGAGATTCGCTCTCCGCATCCACTGACAGGTTATTAAGGGGCGCGCTCCGCCCTGCGCCGCGCCACGGCCCTCCAGGGGCCTCTGCGTCCCGGGGCGCTCTTGGCGGCTGCCCCTCCGAGTTACACGCCGCCGCGGAGGCAGCGGTTGGCGAAGAGTGCAACATTTCGTTGGGGTTATGATTTCCCCTACCTAAATTTCCTTAACACTTGTGAATTCTAACCCCTCTTTAAATGATTCGGGACAGAAATTTCCTCGATATCAAGTCATAAATGACTCAATTGTCAATCACATAGCGACGTTATGGTTACTTAACACGACTCGAAGGTAAAGGATATCCCGAGAGCTGACGGTGTTCCTGCCTCGCTGGAATGCGAGATTCGATCCAAATCTATATACCGACTTGCAGGGTTTCCCACTTCCTGGTATCTCTGGCGACGGGGCACCTCTCCAGCTGGGACAAGACTGGCTGTAAGCTTCTGACTAGTCTCCCGATGTGTGTGGTAATGTAGTGTCTATGTGTGTGTACGGTGAGGGGATAGAACAAGGAGGAAGAAAGAACGATTGCGCGTGGTCCCTGAATCGATTGCTTAGATAATTATCCTCTACTGATCAGCGCAAGTGGCCATTAGTACGCTCAAATGAGGGGCTTAATCCGACCTAGCTATGCAGACTGTGACGAAGAATCGCTACTATCTGATCGAGACTCGAACAAAGAACCTCCTGATGAGAGGCATTACAGTGGCAACAGTTTTAGCTCTGAGCCGTTTCGCTCCATCTTAATATTGAGATAGTCCGTCATAATGACGGTGGCCACCCACCGCGGCCGCAGGACCTCACCAAAATCCTCACTGGGCTCACCTTGGCACTATCGATGTGAATAACGTCGGGAAACTTGGCATCCGTGTGAGCCGCTTCCAATTTCCCGCCAGGACTTTTCTATCTAGGACCAAGATCCAGATCCCTGTAGCAATGTGACACTGTAGTTGAAAGATATTCAATACAATTGCCGATAGTACATCATAAAATATACAACCCATAAACATCACATCCATCTGTCTGAGACAGAAGCATTCCATGTTTATGTAGTAAAGGTACATTGTCTCATTCTTGATCTAATGTGAAGACCGTTATTTCTCACCCGAATTTTGTCTAAGCGGAGATGAGGATAGATATACTTTATAATAATTTTTCTCCCCAGGCAGAACGATCTAAATGGAATAGTGAATGAACTCATAAATACATCATAACAATTACCATGGAGATAAGAAGGAAGATGGATATTTGATGGAAAATGCTCCAAGATGAACCAAAATCACCAAAAAATTCTTCCACACTTCCTTATTTTACTTGGAGTCATAAGGTTTTGTTCCTCACAACCCAATGCACGAAAAGTCAGTCCAGTCTACGGAACAGAAAATGCAAAAATGTTTGTTGAACGATGAGCGGATTAAAAATCAATGAAAAAATAAGGAGCAGGAGAATTTGGAGAGCGAGGAGGAAACGCGACTTTACGCACAGTTGTTGGCTGTGACGCAATGGTCACACCGTGGTGTTGTTCATTCTGATATCAGTTCAAGAAGGCACATTGAACTTCTGGAAGGTGGCATCGTTCGCTTCTCAAGGAAGGCCGTCACTAGTAAGTACCCAGAACGCTATGGAATATAGAAGTGAAGACTTGTAAGCCTGGCGTGCGTCTGTATCGCTACGGCAGGTACAGGATTTTTTGAAAGTTATTTATTTCTTTACCGTAAGGGTGCACACACGAACCACGGGGTCAGGACGGGATGATCCGCGCTTCTGCAGGTCGCAAAAAGTCCGAAGGAATGATCTTCTGGACAATTGGAGGTGCCGTTGTCTCCATACCGCTGGCGTCATCGGCAGTGCATTAAGTCGGGTTGGTCTTTCCGTCGACCCAGTTGTAAGGTTCTTTGGAGAGAGATGGAACTGTCCAATTTAATTATGTTGATCCAGATTATCCCAAGTTGTACAACATGACATCAAGTTTTATTTAATGTAAGACGTGTAATTTTTCTGCTAAAGTAAAATTTATAAGCAAAATTATCTGCATCAAAGGGTAATATTTCCAATAATATAAAATATTAACGCAATTATGATTCTATCTCCTCAATATAATTATAAACACAATATATATATGTATATATATATATATATATATATATATATATATATTAAAATATTTATACATTAATTTACACATTTCTTCCAAAATATCCGATAGAGGTTCAAATATGAGACATCCTAACGCACTGAAATGATTTTGCATTTTTATCAGGTCGGGATATAACACATAACGGTGAAATTACCCTTTTTACTTTCCCGTATAAGTACGTATACACGGAGTGGTATAGGGAAAGTTATGTAATGCTGCGCGAAAAAATGGCGAATTTTCGGCGGAAAAAAATTAATTGCCGGGCCGTGATAACGAAAAAGTGGAGAAATCCAGTTGCTAAATTAAGGAAAAAATCCCAAAACACGTGGTGTAGCCAGAAACCCTGTTTTGTGGGTCCTTGATATCGAAACACCAATCGAAAGGAAAACGTCCGTCCGTCTCTCCGTCTGCCCGTCTGCCCGTCTGTCCGTCTGTCCGTCTGTCCGTCTCTCCGTCTCTCCGTCTGTGAACACTGCTGGCGCCTAAACCATACGTACAATTTCTTTCAAAGCGGATATTCCCCGGTCGATGTGGTTCTAGTAGAAGCTTTGAGATTTTGAAAAGGATTCTGTAATATTTGGGGGAACTTTACATTAAGCCTCCTCTGTGGTTTAAATAATGTCAAGTAAAGTTTTACGAAAACACAACAGTTTTCTGTGAAAAGGAGCTCAAAATTCCGCATTTTCAGAAACGCTCAAACGCCATTTCTCATATTTGGCTGCAAATTTTTCCTTCAAACTTTTGTAATGGATAGTACTAATTACATTCTTTAATAAGACGTAAAGTTTATTTTGAGTAATTTTTTTGTTGTTTCCAAAATTATACATATGTAATTTTTTGAAAGGATCTCTCACATCTTTAATATTCACATTACCAACAATTTGTAAAGATTATTATATTTGTGAGTGTATGTGCTTTACATAACTTCAAATAAAGTATTTTGAATACTAACATTTTCTGAGAAAGGGAGCTTCAAATTTCGCATTTTTAGTAGCGCTGAAACGCAATTTTCTTTAAAATGGCAAATATTTTTAAGAGAAAATTCCCATGTAGGACTAGGTTTTTGTGTTCTTTAATATTCTAAAATTAATATTTCTGTTCTACCAATAGAAAACCGAAAAATTAAGAAAATGACAAAGAATGTACTTTTGGCGGTGATAGATGGCAGCTGGCAAGAAAGAGTATGTGGAAATTCCAAATAGCTAGCGAAGACCCAAAGAAATAGAAAACTAACAACGGAAAGTCTGTGCCATTCTGTAGCACCACTAGTTTTTTTCTTGCCTTACAAAGTTCTTCGTAAGAAGAGAAAGTTATTTTATCGTGCGTTGAAAAACGGCAAATTTTCGCCAGAAAAACTGTTATTTCCCGGCACTAGTAACGAAAAAGTGGATAAATCCTGTTGCGAAATTGAGAAAAAATCCTCTAGTACGTGAAGTAGCCAGAATAAATGTTTTGTAGGTTCTTGTTTTCATTCTTCTTCTGTTTATATTATGAACCCCACATCAAAGCTTTCTTAGACTCCTTGCCTCATTTTCTTCTCCCATTATGATCTAGTAGTGCTACAGAATGGCACAGATTTGTCCGTATTAGTTTTATATTTCTTTGGGTTTGGGCTAGCCATTCAGAATTGCTACATACTGCGATCTATCGCCGCCCAAAATACATTTTTTAGACATTTTCTTAATTTTTCGGTTTCCTAATTGTACAACGGAAATATTAATTATAGAATATTAAAGAACAAGAAAACCTCGTCTAAATGGAATTTTCCTTGGAAAAATGTGGAGCCATTTCTAAAAAAATGACGCTGAAGCGCTACTAAAATGCGAAATTTGAAGCTTTTTTTTACAGAAAATTGTTGCGTTTTCGAAAAAGTTCATTTGAAGTCATTTCAAGCATTTACACTCACAAATACAATAGTACTTACAAATTGCTAGTAATGTGAATATTCAAGGTGTGAGAGATCTTTAAAAATATTACATTTCTGAAAAAACAAATAAATACCCCAAATTGAACTTTAGGTCATATTAAAGAGTGCAATTAGCACTATCGGTTCGAAAAGTTTGAAGAAAACATTTGGAACCATTTATGAGAAATTGGCGTTTGAGCGTTTCTGAAAAAGCGGAATTTTGAGCTAGTTTCCATTGACAGCAGTTGAGTTCTCGAGAGACTTAACCTGAAATAATTTAAAGCGCATGTAATAATTAATATACGAATGTTAACAAATCACCGTTAATGTAAATAGTAACGACGTGAGAGGCATGTCAAAAAATAGGATTTTGCAATTTTTGAAAAAGAAATAACCAATGAATAGAGCAATATGGCTTTGATGTCATCTCATAGAGTGCATTAGGCTCTATCCCTACCAAAATTTAAAGAAAAAAAATTGAGTCGTTTTTGAGAAAATCGTATTTTTGTAAATTTTTAAAATATCATATATTGCAGGCAATACTGCGCGAAAATTACTAAAATGTCCACAAAATGTGCCTGACCCTAAAGAAAGTACTCACTTTGGAGACAAAATTTTATATCAAGGGAAAATTTCTATCTTTAATTTTGTAGTTGTAGGAAGAGTCCGAAGAAAATTCAAACTTTTGCAATTTTCGAAAATTCAGAGTTAACCGTGAAAATCGTACTTATGCCTCCTTAATAAGTGTGTTTTACTATATTCGTACAAGAAATTTAAAGAAAAAACTTAATTTAAAAATATTTTGAAAATGTAAATTTGTAAACACTATTTTATTTGTTAGTAAAAGTGCTTCAAATGACTTCTAATGAAGTGTTTCGAAAACAAAAGAATCCTGCGAAAAAGAGATACAGTTTCCGCATTTACAGTAGCGCTTAAACTCATTTTCTCCAAACTTTTCAAAGAAAATTACCATTTTGGACGAGGTTTTCCTGTTCATTAATATTTTAAAAATATTTCCGTTCTACTATTAACACTAGAACGCCCAGAGGCGTCATTTCGACTCCTGAAGATCTTCATGTCCTTGTAACTTCTTTGTTCTTCAAGATAGGATTTTTGATTTCGTCACAAACAGGATTTCATGATTTTCATTTATTTATAGTATGCTAAATATTGAAACATGTAAAAATCTATTTCATGAAAAATTAGCACATTTACCTAGAAAAATTACTAAATAAAACCACAATGGCTATGCATGACATTTACACTTACATAATAGTAATAGGTGTATGGTAGTTTGATTTTTCGCATTAGGAAGTCGAAAAATTCAGGTCAATGTAAAAAAATGTCCTTTGGGCGCTCAATGAAGGTATCTGGGACGATCATCATTCATAACGGAAAAACTAGTTCAATTTAGATATTAGAAAACTAACTTCTGCGAGAAAGTCTGTGCCATTCTATAGCACCACTAGTTTTTTCTAAATTTATCCACTTTTTCGTTACCAGACCCCAGATATAAGAGTTTTTTCTGGGGAAAATTCCCCGTTTTCCGGCGCACGATTACAAAACTTTCTCTTCTTACGAAGTATTCGTAAGGCAAGAAAGTAATAATAATTTCGGAACCGTTAGGGATATGTAAGTTGATCGCATGTGTTCTGGTTATATTGTATTTCAATTTTGTTGAAATACTCGTAATTTTATTTACAGACCTAGAGATATACACAAGACAACGATTGATTTGAGATGATATACATTTCGAAATCGAATAACAGAGTTGAAAAATTGTTTAAAAGATGCAATATGGAAACACACAGACTAGTCCTGTATATTTATCTGCATTGATTCTATTCGTGAGTACAAGTACTTCAAATGATTTTCAGTAAAGTTTTTACATTCTTCAATGGTATTTTCTGGAACAACATATTCATCAACTTAAAATCCCTACCTGGGATTCGAACCCGGCATCTTCCGAAGTGATGTGCTCAGGCCCAACACGCTTTAACCACCTTCGCCATTGGAGTGAGGTGTGGGTTGACTACGTATGTAATAGTCAAAACGTAATTGTTTCAGCTCTATCAATAGGAGGCCCGGTAATTGTCAACATGCGAAAACCTGTCGTTTGGGCGACAAAGAAAGGCAGCGGTGGAGGGCTTACTCCAAATCCTATATCGACGAACGACATTAGAAAAATAACTACTGCGAGAAAGTTGCCATTCTATAACACCTCTAGTTTATTTATTTATTTACCGTCTCTTATTACACACGTGGAGAAAATTTAAAAATATAATTGGAGCGGTTTTGAAATTTTTTTCGTAAATTTGAAGTGAAGATTACGCAAAAACCACTGTTTTTTTTCAGAAAACTCCACATAACCTTTTTTAAAGAGCTAATTGTGTACATTTAACAAGAGACTTGTCTGATAGTTAATACATTTTAAGTGGTCCAGAATTTCATAAATTGGTCGCTCGGCCACCTCGAAAAAAATGAATATTTTGTACATACATTTTTGTTTAGTACATACATATGTTTTGGCTGTTCAAAACCATCTTTAACTTTTTTATTGTACCTGGTTTACAAATGGCGGCCATTTTTGTTTCGCGCTGTACGCCATTTTTCGCGTTCGCAGACATTTACTCTTTCCTAAATTACTCAGCTCTAGATGTTTCTGTCATTCTAGAATAAAAATCATTCCAATCAGTATACACCGGCCTGAAAATCGAAATATTATTCACATATTTTCTATGCTTTTATTTGGGGAATATTTGCAGCCAAATCTATGGAACGCGTATGAACGAAATTCGATTTTCAGAGAGTAATTTTTCAAAGAAGGATAGAATCTAAGCCTTAATTTTTTTCTGTGCTTTACACACAACTGTAGTTACTTTTTGTAAAATATGATTGATATGTACGTACCCCTTGAAAATAACATCCTCTTGAAATTGGAATTTGGATTATTTCCCAATTTTAAACTTTAATATCTCTGTTGGGGACCAGATAAAAATCTGAAAATTACACACATGCCAAACTTACAAAAAAAAGCTTCATTTACACATTGAGGATACTTTGTGGCAAGTAGTTATCACTTATTTTGAAGCTATTTTAAACTAAAATCTACATTGATTTAAAATGATTAATTATACTTCATAATAATACACATAAAAGTGGTCTAATATATAATTTTCAATATTACCTATACTTTACTCTAAAACAAACTTACAGTTTGATATCTTCGTCCGTAATTGAAAAATGGTTATCTTAAATTTGAAAGCTGAACCGCTTAAAACAAAATTATTTATAAAATACAACAAATAAATAAGTTCTGCCTTTTGTTTATGTTTTCGCGTTTAAATTTGCCATTCTGCTTACTATTTCTGAACGTTTTTTTTTCTGAACTTTTTTCAAAACTTTTCGAGAACTGTGGAACTCTTTGTTCGCTACTCAGAACTCTCAAAATATTTTGTTTTACCAAAATTCAGCCCGCCAACGTCACACACCTATGATCATAATAGTTGACGCGCCCGAATTCATGACCTAAATCAATCGTCGGAGCGCAGTTCGAGCCAAACTTGGGAGACTACCGAACTGTCTGTCTTCATGAGCTCGGTAGGGTTGTGCCTCACCTGTTCTGCCGACTGCTCCTCAATGACCAGCTTCATCTCGAGCGATTGTCGAGTCTGCAGGAAGGCGCGGCGCTGCTGTCGGTCGGCCACATAGAACGCCATCAGCCCCAGCAGGTTCGTCGCCACGAGCAATCACGGCCGACGCCGCGAGCTGAAACACGCAACGCCCAGTCAGGCCACGCACTCGCCGAGTCTTCAGAGCAAGTTACACTTGCAGGAAGGAGCTGTCAGGGGAGGTACCATGGTGGGGCTTCTGGCTCGGATCCACTTCGTGAAGGAAAACTCCATTGGGCGAAGCTTGTTAATTGAGCGCCTTTTTTGAAGTGGCCATGAAGTGGTTCTTTTTTGTCGAATGGGTACATTTGTCGAATGCTGGTGTATTTATTGAAAGCTAGTGTATTTGTCGAGTGCCAGTGTATTTGATGAATGGGTGTGGTGTTGTCGCATGGTTATGTATTTGCCGCAAGGAGAGGTATATGTCGACTGGTGGTGAATTGGCCATTGTGGTCGAGCTCGGGTGTATTTGTCGGAGTGACGACTATTTGCAAAGGGCCTTGTTTATCAAGGAGAGGTTTGGTCATATTCAGGTTTCAGATAGTCACGACGCCATTTAAAAAGACAGAGATAAACGGTGGAGTTTGAACCCATTCAGCCAAAACTACGAAATGGATAAGTTTTTGAGACAGTACAAGTCAGGGTTTCCGTCTGAACGGGCAGTACATTCAGAGGCTTCCGGTGGCGACAGGCAGATTGCGTTTCACATTAAGCAACTTGACGCAACAATGAACACGGAGATTGTTATGACTAAGGCATAGCAGGGATTGTCGTTGAGACAGGGCATTGAACACTGATCACACGTAGTTGACGCATGCCTACATGCAACACCATCTAGACATACAGGCCTGCGCACACTGCAGTTTTTCAAAGCCAATATGGCGGCTACAAAAGGCCGACTCGTTCGAGTTGAGATGATTCAGTTGTGTACGTTGAATAGTACTTGTAGCTTTAAGTTGTGGTTATGTAGATGTAGACTGTTGTTGATAACAGTGAGAATCATGCTGAATAAGGACTGGGTCCCCCAGTGAGGGAATTATGATAAAAAGTGAAGAGTGTAAGTTGCTAAGTTCAGTGTTTACTTTCAGATTCGTGAATTGTATTTGCGAACATGGAAATTGAGAACAGTTCAGTATTCTACTGTGATAATGGATTAAAATCAGTGTTCCTTTAAAACATACACGACTGTCCCGTGGAGCTATGCCTTCTTTGTTGCCCAATTGGTCCTGCTTACTTGAATGGCCCAAGCACTTCTTACAGGGAAGTCCTCAAAAAGCGAAATTGCGAGTCTGCTTGCTGCTATTGAAGAAAGTGCCAAAGAAAACATTGCAAGATTAAATAAAATATCTTTCAGTACTTTTGATGAACTAAGAAGCAAATTGGAGTTGCTTATTTTGGACTATTATTAGTCGATCATTAATAAGGGAGACAGTACTCTTTTCAACATATTGAATTGTAATTGTGCCTCTAAATTATCAATTTAGTTGTGGTGGATAAGGAATCGAAAACTCAGCGTGTTATAACTGTAAAAAAGTATTAGAAGTTGGAGGTACTTCAATATCAGATAGTGTATGTAATACAAATGAAATTAATGGTGTTTTAGAAAATGTTAGGTTAAAGTTATGTTTTAATACAAGTAGTTATAATAGTCCTCACGATGGTTTTGCTTTAATATCAGACCTCTTACTTCTGATCAGTACCACAAATTCACAATTTAACAAACCTGTTGTTTTTTATGCTGGAAAACATGAAACTCCTTACAAAGAAAAGAGCATATCAGTACAGTTCATGTTTTTTCATATTGCCTTGCATGCAATATCACATATAACCATATTCTTATAAATATTTCAAACATTTAGGGTTTATAATATTCCTCATCCTAATGCAGTTATGAGATGGTGTTAATTTCGTTTAGAACCTCAAATGAAAATAAATAGAAAATTTTTTGAAGCGTACAAGAAACCACAACTTTTATAAATTAAGTGATAGTGATAAATTAGTGCCTGTCACGATGGATGAGATACTTTAAAACCAAGACTTCCAAAATATTTTGAAAAAAAGTATATTCAGAATTGAAGAGATAGGATTTCATGTACCCACAATTATTTTCTCATAAAAAAAGGGTCCAATTTTTCCTTAAATTTTTTTCTCGAGTAGAGCAGTGGACGCTTAAAAATGCTGCATGTCTCATTTTCGCGAATTTTCTGCAGTTTCAAAAACTGCTAACAAAACATTAACATTGCAAAACTACATTATGATGATAGAGTTTTTACTTAATGAAATATGCTCTTTAAAAGTAATCTTGAAATAATATGATTGAAAAACTCCCAATATTTTAAAATTATAAATGTAAATGTTCAACTTTCTTTAAAGCGTGGGGAAGGTTGGGTTCAGCTGTGATTCTGATGTTTAAGAGGAAGTGAACGGCATGCTGAATTTAAGAATTTGATTTCTCTAAATGTGGCCGATCTCCGATTTCCTTGATTAAATGTCCCAGTAACCGCATATATCCTCGATTCCAATGAAATTTCACAGGCTTGCTATAGTGAGAAATGTTCCACCAATGTATAAATACGGCAATATCGATCACTGCATGCCAGTCGTACCGTCGTTTAAGACAGGGC
>JAHLJT010008756.1:112038089-112053802 GCA_031308135.1 Acheta domesticus | reverse complement strand
CAATGGCCAATTCACCACCAGTCGACATATACCTATCCTTGCGGGCAAATACATAACCATGCGACAAACACCCACACCCATTCATCCAAATACACTGGCACCGACAATACACTAGCTTTTCAATAAATACACAGCATTCGACAAAATGTACCCATCGACAAAAGAACCACATTACATGGCCACTTCAAAAAAAGGCGCTCAAGTACCAAGATTCGCCAATGGAGTTTCCTCACGACGTGGATCGAGCCAGGAAGCAACACCAGGGTACCTCCCCTGACGGTCCTTCCGGCAAGTGTAACTTGCTCTGAAGACTCGGCGCGTGCGTGCCTACTGGGCGTGCGTGTTTCAGATCGCGTCGTCGGCCGTGATGATCGTGGCGACGAACATGCTGGGGCTTGATGGGTTCTAGGTGGCCGAACGACAGCAGCGCCGCGCACTTCCTGCAGATCGGACAATCGCTCGAGATGAAGATGGCATGAGGAAGCAGTCGGCAGAACAGGTGAGCACAACCCTACGAGCTCAGAAGCACAGACAGTTCGGTAGTCTCCCAAGTTGGCTCGAACTGCCCGCTCCGACGATGATTCTAGGTCAATGAATGCGGCGCGTCAACTATATGATTCAAATTAGGTGGGTTGAAAGTTGGCGGGCGAATTTGTTAAAACACAAATATTTTTGAGAGGTCTGAGTAGCGATCAAAGAGTTCCAACAGTTCTCGAAAAGTTTGAAACAAAATGTTCAGAAAAAAAAACGTCAGGAAAGTAAGCAGAATGGCAAAATTTAAACGCTGGAAAACATAAACAAAAGGCCAGACTTATTATTTGTTGTATTTTATAAATATTTTGTTTAAGCGGTCAGCTTTCAATTTACGATAACCATTTTTCAATTACGGACGTAGGGATATCAAACTGTAAGTTGTTTAGAGTAAAGTATAGGTAATATTGAAAATTATGATTAGACCACTTGTATGTGTATTATTATGAAGTATAATTAATCATTTTAAATCAATGTAGATTTTAGTTTAAAATAGCTTCAAAATAAGTGATAACTAGCTTGCACAAAGATCCTCAATGCGTAAATGAAGCTTTTTTTTGTAAGTTTGGCATGTGTGTAATTTTCAGCTTTTTATCTGGGTCCCCCAACAGAGATATTACAGTTCAAAATTGGGAAATAATCCAAAATTCCAATTTTCAGAGGATGTTATTTTCAAGGGGTACGTTACATATCAATCATATTTTACAAAAGTAACTACAGTTGTGTGTAAAGCACAGAAAAAAATTAAGGCTAGATTCTATTCCTCTTTGAAAAATTACTCTCTGAAAATCGAATTTCGTTCATACGCGTTCCATAGATTTGGCTGCAAATATTCCCCAAATAAAAGCATAGAAAATATGGAATAATATTCGATTTTCAGGCGGTGTATACTGATTGGAATGATTTTTATTCTAGAATGCCAGAAACATCTAGAGCTGAGTAATTTAGGAAAGAGTAAATGTCTGCGAACCGCGAAAAATGGCGTACAGCGCGAAACAAAATGGCCGCCATTTGTAAACCAGGTACAATAAAACAAGTTAAAGATGGTTTTGAACAGCCAAACACATATGTATGTACTAAACAAAAATGTATGTACAAAATATTCATTTTTTCGAGGTGGTCGAGAGACCAATTTATTAAATTCTGGACCACTTAAAATGTATTAACTATCAGACAAAGTCTCTTGTTAAATGTACACAATTAGCTCTTTAAAAAAGGTTATGTGGAGTTTTCTGGAAAAAAACAGTGGTTTTGCGTAATCTTCGCTTCAAATTTACGGAAAAAAATTCTCAAAAACCGCTCCAATTATATTTTTAAATTTTCTCCACTTGTGTAATAAGAGACGGTAAATAAATAAATAAACTAGAGGTGTTATAGAATGGCAACTTTCTCGCAGTAGTTATTTTTCTAATGTCGTTCGTCGATATAGGATTTGGAGTAAGCCCTCCACCGCTGCCTTCTTTGTCGCCCAAACGACATGTTTTTCGCATGTTTACAATTACCGGCCTCCTATTGATAGAGCTGAAACAATTACGTTTTGACTATTAATACGTAGTCAACCCACACCTCACTCCAATGGCGAAGGTGGTTAAAGCGTGTTGGGCCTGAGCACATCACTTCGGAAGATGCCGGGTTCGAATCCCAGGTAGGGATTTTAAGTTGATGAATATGTTGTTCCAGAAAATACCATTGAAGAATGTAAAAAATTTACTGAAAATCATTTGAAGTACTTGTACTCACGAATAGAATTAATGCAGATAAATATACAGGACTAGTCTGTGTGTTTCCATATTGCATCTTTTAAACAATTTTTCAACTCTGTTATTCGATTTCGAAATGTATATCATCTCAATCAATCGTTGTCTTGTGTATATCTCTAGGTCTGTAAATAAAATTACGAGTATTTCAACAAAATTGAAATACAATATAACCAGAACACATGCGATCAACTTACATATCCCTAACGGTTCCGAAATTATTATTACTTTCTTGCCTTCCGAATACTTCGTAAGAAGAGAAAGTTTTGTAATCGTGCGCCGGAAAACGGGGAATTTTCCCCAGAAAAAACTCTTATATCTGGGGTCTGGTAACGAAAAAGTGGATAAAATTTAGAAAAAACTAGTGGTGCTATAGAATGGCACAGACTTTCTCGCAGAAGTTAGTTTTCTAATCTCTAAATTGAACTAGTTTTTCCGTTATGAATGATGATCGTCCCAGATACCTTCATTGAGCGCCCAAAGGACATTTTTTTTACATTGTCTGAATTTTTCGACTTCCTAATGCGAAAAATCAAACTACCATACACCTATTACTATTATGTAAGTGTAAATGTCATGCATAGCCATTATGGTTTTATTTAGTAATTTTTCTAGGTAAATGTGCTAATTTTTCATGAAATAGATTTTTTACATGTTTCAATATTTAGCATACTATAAATAAATGAAAATCATGAAATCCTGTTTGTGACGAAATCAAAAAATCCTATCTTAAAGAACAAAGAAGTTACAAGGACATGAAGATCTTCAGGAGTCGAAATGACGCCTCTCGGCGTTCTAGTGTTAATAGTAGAACGGAAATATTATTTTAAAATATTAATGAACAGGAAAACCTCGTCCAAAATGGTAATTTTCTTTGAAAAGTTTGGAGAAAATGAGTTTAAGCGCTACTGTAAATGCGGAAACTGTATCTCTTTTTCGCAGGATTCTTTTGTTTTCGAAACACTTCATTAGAAGTCATTTGAAGCACTTTTACTAACAAATAAAATAGTGTTTACAAATTTACATTTTCAAAATATTTTAAAAAGTTTTTTCTTTAAATTTCTTGTACGAATATAGTAAACACACTTATTAAGGAGGCATAAGTACGATTTTTACGGTTAACTCTGAATTTTCGAAAATTGCAAAAGTTTGAATTTTCTTCGGACTCTTCCTACAACTACAAAATTAAAGATAGAAATTTTCCCTTGATATAAAATTTTGTCTCCAAAGTGAGTACTTTCTTTAGGGTCAGGCACATTTTGTGGACATTTTAGTAATTTTCGCGCAGTATTGCCTGCAATATGTGAAATTTTAAAAATTTACAAAAATACGATTTTCTCAAAAACGACTCAAATTTTTTTCTTTAAATTTTGGTAGGGATAGAGCCTAATGCACTCTATGAGATGACATCAAAGCCATATTGCTCTATTCATTGGTTATTTCTTTTTCAAAAATTGCAAAATCCTATTTTTTGACATGCCTCTCACGTCGTTACTATTTACATTAACGGTGATTTGTTAACATTCGTATATTAATTATTACATGCGCTTTAAATTATTTCAGGTTAAGTCTCTCGAGAACTCAACTGCTGTCAATGGAAACTAGCTCAAAATTCCGCTTTTTCAGAAACGCTCAAACGCCAATTTCTCATAAATGGTTCCAAATGTTTTCTTCAAACTTTTCGAATTGCTAATTGCACTCTTTAATATGACCTAAAGTTCAATTTGGGGTATTTATTTGTTTTTTCAGAAATGTAATATTTTTAAAGATCTCTCACACCTTGAATATGCACATTACTAGCAATTTGTAAGTACTATTGTATTTGTGAGTGTAAATGCTTGAAATGACTTCAAATGAACTTTTTCGAAAACGCAACAATTTCCTGTTAAAAAAAGCTTCAAATTTCGCATTTTTAGTAGCGCTTCAGCGTCATTTTTTTAGAAATGGCTCCACATTTTTCCAAGAAAATTCCATTTAGACGAGGTTTTCTTGTTCTTTAATATTCTATAATTAATATTTCCGTGTACAATTAGGAAACCGAAAAATTAAGAAAATGTCTAAAAATGTATTTTGGGCGGCGATAGATCGCAGTATGTAGCAATTCTGAATGGCTAGCCCAAACCCAAAGAAATATAAAACTAATACGGACAAATCTGTGCCATTCTGTAGCACTACTAGATCATAATGGGAGAAGAAAATGAGGCAAGGAGTCTAAGAAAGCTCTGATGTGGGGTTCATAATATAAACAGAAGAAGAATGAAAACAAGAACCTACAAAACATTTATTCTGGCTACTTCACGTACTAGAGGATTTTTTCTCAATTTCGCAACAGGATTTATCCACTTTTTCGTTACTAGTGCCGGGAAATAACAGTTTTTTTGGCGAAAATTTGCCGTTTTTCAACGCACGATAAAATAACTTTCTCTTCTTACGAAGAACTTTGTAAGGCAAGAAAAAACTAGTGGTGCTACAGAATGGCACAGACTTTGCGTTATTAGTTTTCTATTTCTTTGGGTCTTCGCTAGCTATTGGAATTTCCACATACTCTTTCTTGCCAGCTGCCATCTATCACCGCCAAAAGTACATTCTTTGTCATTTTCTTAATTTTTCGGTTTTCTATTGGTAGAACAGAAATATTAATTTTAGAATATTAAAGAACACAAAAACCTAGTCCTACATGGGAATTTTCTCTTAAAAATATTTGCCATTTTAAAGAAAATTGCGTTTCAGCGCTACTAAAAATGCGAAATTTGAAGCTCTCTTTCTCAGAAAATGTTAGTATTCAAAATACTTTATTTGAAGTTATGTAAAGCACATACACTCACAAATATAATAATCTTTACAAATTGTTGGTAATGTGAATATTAAAGATGTGAGAGATCCTTTCAAAAAATTACATATGTATAATTTTTGAAACAACAAAAAAATTACTCAAAATAAACTTTACGTCTTATTAAAGAATGTAATTAGTACTATCCAATACAAAAGTTTGAAGGAAAAATTTGCAGCCAAATATGAGAAATGGCGTTTGAGCGTTTCTGAAAATGCGGAATTTTGAGCTACTTTTCACAGAAAACTGTTGTGTTTTCGTAAAACTTTACTTGACATTATTTAAACCACATGTACTCGTAAATTAATAATGTAAAAAAATCGCCGCTAATGTAAATATTAAAAGACGTGAGAGACAAGACCAAAAAAATACATTTTAGCAATTTTTGAAAAAACAAAAGAATGTGGCGTTTATATCATAGGGTACATTTAGCATTACTTCTACCAAAAGTTTAATAAAAAAATTTGGAGCCGTATTTGAGATTTTTTTGTTTTTTTTTAAATTTGCACATATTACACGCAATATTGCGCGAAAGCTATTAAAATTTTCAAAAAAATGAGTCTTGTCTTAAAGAAAGAACTTACTATGAAGAACAAATTTATTTGAAGGAAAAATCTTTATCTGCATAGTAGTATCTGCATAGTAGTCGGAGGAAGACGTCGAATTAAATTCAATCTTTTGCAATTTTCGAAAATTCAGTTATCCGTGAAGATCGGACCTATACCACCTTAATAAGTGTATTTTACTCTATTCTCACAAGAAATTTAAGGAAACAATTTGGAGCAATTTTTGAGAAAAGATTGAAAATGTCCCGGAGGCTTAATGTAAAGTTCCCCCAAATATTACAGAATCCTTTTCAAAATCTCAAAGCTTCTACTAGAACCACATCGACCGGGGAATATCCGTTTTGAAAGAAATTGTACGTATGGTTTAGGCGCCAGCAGTGTTCACAGACGGAGAGACGGACAGACGGAGAGACGGACAGACGGAGAGACGGACAGACGGACAGACGGACAGACGGACAGACGGGCAGACGGGCAGACGGGCAGACGGGCAGACGGGCAGACGGAGAGACGGACGGATAGACGGACGGACAGACGGACGGACGACGGACGGACGGACGTTTTCCTTTCGATTGGTGTTTCGATATCAAGGACCCACAAAACAGGGTTTCTGGCTACACCACGTGTTTTGGGATTTTTTCCTTAATTCAGCAACTGGATTTCTCCACTTTTCGTTATCACGGCCCGGCAATAATTTTTTCCGCCGAAAATTCGCCATTTTTTCGCGCAGCATTACATAACTTTCCCTATACCACTCCGTGTATACGTACTTATACGGGAAAGTAAAAGGATAATTTCACCGTTATGTGTTATATCCCGACCTGATAAAAATGCAAAATCATTTCAGTGCGTTAGGATGTCTCATATTTGAACCTCTATCGGATATTTTGGAAGAAATGTGTAAATTAATGTATAAATATTTTAATATATATTGTGTTTATAATTATATTGAGGAGATAGAATCATAATTCCGTTAATATTTTATATTATTGGAAATATTACCCTTTGATGCAGATAATTTTGCTTATAAATTTTACTTTAGCAGAAAAATTACACGTCTTACATTAAATAAAACTTGATGTCATGTTGTACAACTTGGGATAATCTGGATCAACATAATTAAATTGGACAGTTCCATCTCGCTCCAAAGAACCTTACAACTGGGTCGACGGAAAGACCAACCCGACTTAATGCACTGCCGATGACGCCAGCGGTATGGAGACAACGGCACCTCCAATTGTCCAGAAGATCATTCCTTCGGACTTTTTGCGACCTGCAGAAGCGCGGATCATCCCGTCCTGACCCTGTGGTTCGTGTGTGCACCCTTACGGTAAAGAAATAAATAACTTTCAAAAAATCCTGTACCTGCCGTAGCGATACAGACGCACGCCAGGGTTACAAGTCTTCACTTCTATATTCCATAGCGTTCTGGCTACTTATTAGTGACGGCCTTCCTTGAGAAGCGAACGATGCCACCTTCCAGAAGTTCAATGTGCCTTCTTGAACTGATATCAGAATGAACAACACCACGGGTGACCATTGCGTCACAGCCAACAACTATGCGTAAAGCCGCGTTTCCTCCTCGCTCTCCAAATTCTCCTGCTCCTTATTTTTTCATTGATTTTTAATCCGCTCATCGTTCAACAAACATTTTTGCCGCTGTTCCGTAGACTGGACTGACTTTTCGAGCATTGGGTTGTGGGGAACAAAACCAAACAAAATTGGGTTGTGTGGAAGAATTTTTTTGGTGATTTGGTTCATCTTGGAGCATTTTCCATCAAATATCCATCTTCCTTCTTATCTCCATGGTAATTGTTATGATGTATTTATGAGTTCATTCACTATTCCATTTAGATCGTTCTGCCTGGGGAGAAAAATTATTATAAAGTATATCTATCCTCATCTCCGCTTAGACAAAATTCGGGTGAGAAATAACGGTCTTCACATTAGATCAAGAATGAGACAATGTACCTTTACTACATAACATGGAATGCTTCTGTCTCAGACAGATGGATGTGATGATTATGGGTTGTATATTTTATGATGTACTATCGGCAATTGTTTTGAATATCTTTCAACTACAGTGTCACATTGCTACAGGGATCTGGATCTTGGTCCTAGATAGAAAAGTACTGGCGGGAAATTGGAAGCGGCTCACACGGATGCCAAGTTTCCCGACGTTATTCACATCGATAGTGCCAAGGTGAGCCCAGTGAGGATTTTGGTGAGGTCCTGCGGCCGCGGTGGGTGGCCACCGTCATTATGACGGACTATCTCAATATTAAGATGGAGTGAAACGGCTCAGAGCTAAAACTGTTGCCACTGTAATGCCTCTCATCAGGAGGTTCTTTGTTCGAGTCTCGATCAGATAGTAGCGATTCTTCGTCACAGTCTGCATAGCTAGGTCGGATTAAGCCCCTCATTTGAGCGTACTAATGGCCACTTGCGCTGATCAGTAGAGGATAATTATCTAAGCAATCGATTCAGGGACCACGCGCAATCGTTCTTTCTTCCTCCTTGTTCTATCCCCTCACCGTACACACACATAGACACTACATTACCACACACATCGGGAGACTAGTCAGAAGCTTACAGCCAGTCTTGTCCCAGCTGGAGAGGTGCCCCGTCGCCAGAGATACCTGGAAGTGGGAAACCCTGCAAGTCGGTATATAGATTTGGATCGAATCTCGCATTCCAGCGAGGCAGGGAACACCGTCAGCTCTCGGGATATCCTTTACCTTCGAGTCGTGTTAAGTCACCATAACGTCGCTATGTGATTGACAATTGAGTCATTTATGACTTGATATCGAGGAAATTTCTGTCCCGAATCATTTAAAGAGGGGTTAGAATTCACAAGTGTTAAGGAAATTTAGGTAGGGGAAATCATAACCCCAACGAAATGTTGCACTCTTCGCCAACCGCTGCCTCCGCGGCGGCGTGTAACTCGGAGGGGCAGCCGCCAAGAGCGCCCCGGGACGCAGAGGCCCCTGGAGGGCCGTGGCGCGGCGCAGGGCGGAGCGCGCCCCTTAATAACCTGTCAGTGGATGCGGAGAGCGAATCTCGCGCGGATAAATCGTTTACTTGAGCCCCTGGGCGCCGCCGGCTCTGCTGCTGGAGGAAGTGGTGATGACGAGGCTGTCAGGGCGGAGATAGAAGTTCAAGACAACGAATGTGATGTTGGTAATGAAGATTACGAAATCGTTTTATGGTTGTGGTGCTGGTAGAGATAGTTGTGTAGGGCAGGTCATGGACGTAGTGGTAATAATCCGTTGGTGTAGCGGTATATGAATGGACAAAGAGATACTCGTATTGCATGAGGATAGTACGACGTGATATTGTGGCAATGTTACAATGCGAAGACAGTGTGGCAGTACTGGTGAAACGATACTGTGACGGTGAGGTGATAGTGTTATGGTGCGGCGATAGTGGGACGGGACGGTGATATTATGACAGTACGGCTATAGTGCGACGGTGAAGTGCTAGTGGGACGGCGCGACGATAGTGTGACGGAGCAGTGATGGCGTGGTGGTGCAGCGAGTGTGACAGCGCGGCGATAGTGTGATGGCGCGACTATAGTGCAGGCGCGATGACAGGCAGTGCGTTGATATTTTGACGATGTAGAGATAGTAAGCCGGCGCATGAGAGTGTAGCAATTTACTGGTAGTGTGGTCGCGCGGTAAAAGTGCAGTGATGCGATAATTGTGTGCGGCGATGTGGTGATAGTGAGACGGTGCTGAGAGTGAGGTACAGTTTATTTTGCTTTACTCATAATCATATAAAAGGGGGCATCCGATCTACATTGCTTCATTTTTAGATGCTCTATTTTAAAAACATAAAATGAAAGAAAATATCGCCTGAATGAATATGAAAATCTCGCCTGAACTTTGAATAATATGACGGTAAAGACGGTACCCGTGATTTACTTTCTTCAAAACAGGTTTCGAGTAGCGGGTGTATGTAGTATACAGAAAATTGTATTGACTTGTAAATATTCGACACCAAGATTTCTTCGTATATACGTATTTTGGATGTACATAATGAAACGTCTTTTATTTTCGAAACGTCTGATTTTCGCCCCCCCCCCCTTCCCGTCCAGCCTTTAATAACACTAGTGCTTAATCAAAATATTCCCAAAATATAATTCCATGTTCGATCCGACCTTGTTTAAGGCACTGCGAATTTAAATGGCAATTTTAATTTTTTCGGCAAAAAAAACGTTCTTACCGTCCGTCTTACTTCCATTTAAGTTGTTTACAAAAAGCATCTGGACCATGCACCTCTTTATTGAATTTAAATTTTATAAACTCTCGAAAGACAAATTCAGACAATTTTTATAATAGTCCATATAATATGTAAACAAAATTTTCTTGAACAGCCGCAATTTTCTGTGCAAACGATTTGTATACGTATATCCCAAAGCACTAAATATCAAGACTTCTAATTACCTAAAGGTACCATTTTGATGAAAATTGTTGAACTGTCAGTCATTGCGAACGCGTATTTTTGGAACAGCTCTTATGTTAGTATTCACATTATGTGTGGAATGTATTATTTTATGAACTATTTGTTAGACTAAAGTATCAAATTATCTCTTATGAAGTTCCAGAAACCTTAGTTTCCGTGTAAATATTTCTTATTTGTAAGCAGTTAAGCAGTCCACTTCGTGGGTACCGTTTGATTTTCATCAAGACCATGAGCTGAAAATGCAGTGAACGGTTTATACGAGAATAAAATTTAATGGAGAATTGAAGAAAATAATTGTTGATAGGAAGAATGACTAATTCTTTGTGAATTTATTCGTGGGGAATAAACCATGGAGCTTTTAAACATATTCTGATGCAAGAATTTTGAAATACTTAAATTTTGTTAATGACGTGATTGAGGCAGATTCCCAAATTAGAAAGGCATATGTTATAATATTTCAAATATTGTGATATCTAATTGAATTATCTCAAAATAATCTCATTCTACATCATCTAAATCCACTATTTTACAAAAAGAGATAAAATCTACGAAAAACTCAAGATCTTATTATAATACTCATCTCCCTTACGGGAGACGAGTTGTCTTGGACAATACAAACATGTTTTCATCTGATGTTCAAACTTCCACTCAATACGTTGGCATGCAAGCAACTCCAGTTCAAGGCATGGAGTATTCAACCTCACACCCACCAAATTATCAGCAACCTTCTTATCCAGCTACTTCAGAAACCACTCTTTTCAAGAATCTTCAGCAAACCTAGTACCACAACCTGAAACTAACATAGAAGACATCTCCAACAACGTTCGTCGTCCACACCCCACAGATACTCAAGAAAACCCTTCCAAACGATCAAAATCATCTACCCCCATGTATAATATTCCAACCCACTCCAGATATGAACCTTTAGCTAATCTACAAGAATCATCTACTTCAACTTCATCACATCAAAAAGTTTCCACCTATAACAGTGATTGGCATGAACTATCCTTTGTTACTTCAAGACATCGCAAAAAGTGGTTCATAATAACTATTCAACAAAATCCCGATTCAATGAAATCCAAATTCTTTTTACAGACATTGATGACCATCGAAATTTCAGAAAATTCTGTGAAAGTAATAATATACAATTTTATACATTTCAAGATCCGAGCAAGAAAGCATTCCAGGTAATGTTTAAAGACATTCCAATATCACTAAGTGAATTAGAAATTTTTAATGAACTCATTCGCCTAGAATATCCAGTGCTTCAAGTTCGGCGTCTTTATGACAAACTAAGACATCCTCTTCAAACTTGGGCAATAGACTTAACAGACTCCCATCAAGCTAGAACTATTTTAAAATTAGATCGTTTATTTCATTCCATTATAAAAGTTCAACCAAAATCAAATCGTTTCACCCCTGTTCAGTGTAAAATTGTCAACGTTTTGGACATTCACAGGAGAACAGTAAATTGAAACCCAGATGTGTCAAGTGTTCTCAACCCCATCATTACTCGGTTTGTCCAAAGCCACAATCCACACCTCCCACTTGTGTAAACTGTGGACAGACACATTCTGCCAATTATAGAGGATGTTCATTTTACAAACTTGTCTTGAATAATAAGATAATAAATCTAATAATAATTTACCTTCCACATATACTTTCTCCTCTTCTACCCCACTAATAACTCTTCCCCCAGCATAAACTCTTATTCCACTATTCCTACTACTTTACCTCAAAATTCTTCAAAACCTTCTTTTAATTTACATACAACACATTTCCCACCTCTTTCTAACACACATACTAACATTAACAACTCTCCTTGGACAAATAACTTACACATTCCTACACAACATACCTCTCCCTCTTCTTATAATATTCAACAAATTATTACAACAATAAGATAACAAATTCTTTCAATTCTTCTTCCTCAACTTCAAAATATTATTGAATCGCTCTCTCATAATAAATAATTGATAAAACTACCAATCAACTAACACTTCTCAACTGGAATGCTAATGGTTTGAAAAGACAACAATATACTTTCGAACATTTTCTATACACTCATAATGTACACATTGCTTTTATAACTGAGACACATTTACTCCCAACCGACAAATTATATATCTCCAACTATAAAATTTATCGTTTTGACAGAATTAATTCAGTGGCCTCCGGAGGAGTTGCTATACTCATTAAACACTTTATTAAACACTATTCATTCCAATTTAACAATCATCCTTCTCTTGAAATCCTTTCTTTAATAATCAATATAAATAACCTTGATTACTATTTTTCAGTTGCCTACAAACCCCCAAAATACACATTTCCTCTCGTAACATTTAAAAAAATCTTTAACAATATAAACAAAACCATTCTTCTTGGAGATATAAACTGTAAACATCAAATTTGAGGTTGCAATACTACCAACCCTAACGGAATTAAATTACATAATTTTCTCGTTTCTAATAATGTACAAATACACTCCCCCTCTGAACCTACTTACTATTCATATAATAATAATATTATTCCTGATATTCTTGATATTATTCTTAGACAAAATTTTCCTTTCCCTATAATACAAAATGTACTTCCTGAATTAGATTCTGACCATTTCCAGTTCTTATTACTTTATCTTTTTCCTTTAATATTTCTTCTTCTACCTTCACACCTCTTTTTCAAAAAATTAGGTGGCCTGACTTTCAACACGATATTGAAAATAATATTAAGTTTCCTCATAATATACAATCTACAAATGATATCGACAATTATCTATCTTATTTTACCACTACAATACATAACACACTTTACTCTCATTCAAGCTTTATACCTAAATTTCCCCCTAGCCCCTATAAACCATTACCTTTTCGTATTCTTAATTTAATCAAAACTAAACACACTTTACGTCGTTATTGGCAAATAACTCGACGTCCCGATATTAAATCTAAACTTAACAAAATTTCGCGAATAATAAAGTCTAGAATACATTTATTTAAATTTCATCAATATCAAAACTTTCTTCAACAAATACATCCTCAATCTAAACAATTATGGTCGACAATTAAACGACTTTATAATGACAAAACTCTCATTCCTGTCCTACAAGACACTTCCTCCACTGCCCTAAATGATCCTGAGAAACTTAAATTACTGGGCTCTCACTTCCAATCTTCTTTTATTGCTAATCCAATACACAATACTCAACTTCACAATTATATAACCCACTTCCTTCCCTTCCTAATTATAACGTTCCACAACTTATTCCTTTTATATCCCCTATTGAAGTTCATAATATTATAAAAACCTCAAAATTCGCAAGTCAACTGGATTTCATCTAATTACCAACAAATCACTCAAATTTTTAGGTAATAAATCCATTGCTGCATTTACCAATATTTTGAATTCGTCTCTACGTTTTCACTATTTTCCTAATATTTGGAAATTAGCTATAATTATCCCTATTTGTAAACCAAAGAAAGACCCAAGATTTCCTTCTAATTATCGGCCCATTAGTTTACTTTCTTCTTTATCAAAATTTACGAAACTATATTACTTCACAGACTTTATACATTCACTTCTCAAAATAACATTATTCAACCTTCACAATTTGGATTTATGCACAAACATTCTACTCTTCATCAACTATTACGTATTACTGAACACATAGAAAATTCTTTTCATTTAAAACAACACTCCCTTGCAATCTTTTTAGATATAGAAAGGCATTCGACAAAGTTTGGCACGATGGTTTAATATATAAACTTCATCTTGTAGGTATTCCTATTATCTTATAAATATTTCAAAATTTCCTATCTAACAGAACTTTCATAGTTAAATATAATAATTCTTTCTCTCAAAATTTAACATCTCTGCCGGGGTCCCTCAAGGTTCTTGTCTTTCTCCTCTGCTATTCAATATCTATCTATCCGACATTCCAAAATTCGCTTCTTCTAAATTAGCCCTTTTTGCAGATGATACAGCACTTATTAACTCACACACTAATATTCTTCTTGCCAGAAATAAACTTCAAATAGATCTTAATCGTTATTCGGTGTGGGCCCACAATTGGAGAATCAAAATCAATATGGATAAATGCCAAGCCAAAATATTTACGTTATGTAAGCCAATAACTCCTCCTCCCCTTCTAATTCATAACACTGCTATTCCTTGGCTTTCTTCCTCTTCATCTATTAAATATTTAGGTCTCTATCTAGACACAAAACTGAACTGGAAAAATTCACATAAAAATGTTATACAAAAAACTACCATTAAAATACAAAAACTTAATTCTCTCATAAATAATAACTCAACTCTCCGTATTAAAACTGCTAAATTAATATACACTTCAATTATTAGACCTACTTTAACTTATTTTTGTCCAATATGGTCAAATGCAGCAAAATCAAATATACAAAAACTTCAAATCATTCAAAACAAATTCTTTCGAAAAATTCTACATGCACCTTGGTTTATTCCCAATACACAAATTCACAATGAACTAAATCTCCCTACAATTCATGATTTAATTAAAACTTGTAGTCTCAAATTTTTTAATACTCTTCCTTCATTACATCATGCACAATTTTTTAATCTTGGTAAAACTTATCCCTTTCCTCGTAGAATTAATTCCAAATTTCCTAAAGATAAATTTCATCCTCCGTAATTTTATTTATTTTCTCTTCTTTTCTATGTTCCTTAGTCTTATATAATTGTCTAATTATTAAAAATTTACCTTCATAAATCCTCTTACAGAGGTTACTGTTAGTGTCCAAAACGTCTGTCCATTATTGTAAATTCCAATGCCCTGAAAGACAAATTAACGAACAGGAAGTAATAAATTAATTTTAAAAAAAAAGAAAGGCATATGTAAGAATGGGACAGATCATTGTTAGATAAATTCGAATTTTGGTTTTGAAGATAAGGGAATTTGAATATTTAACTAATGGAAGAAGTTGGTACCAACGTTTATGAACTAGAAGATATTCTGTGCAAAATATTGTTTTTCCAGAGACGTTTCTGTTCATTAAAATGCCTAAATATTTTAGTTACACCAATTATAACTCAAGAACGTCTGAACCAATTTTAATTATCTCTGTTTTGTTGGATTCATCTCCGTCCCGATTAACAGAATAACTGTTAATATAACATCGAAAAAATGGCTCTACATGGCCATTTTAGAATAAAAGAACTAGATATTTATGCAAACGCAGCCCGAAATACAGTTCGAATCCATATCTTAAATAACTCGTTATATCCATATCGTTAAAACGAAGCGTTTTAGGGCTTTAAAAATTAAATTTGAGGCCTGAGGCCTCAATGAAACATTTCTATAATAATAATAATAATAAGTAGACTGGACTAGTAGACTGGACTGAACAGGAAATTCGCATCATGGATCGAAAAACCAGAAAACTGCTTACAATGCATCATGTCGCCACCCCCGAGCTGATGTACATAGACTTTATGTTTCACGTAAGGAAGGAGGAAGAGGCCTGAGACAAATTGAAGCCACCTGGCACAATGCAATAACCGGGATGGCAAAGTATGTAGTCAGCCATCAAGATGACC
>JAHLJT010008756.1:111988333-112037989 GCA_031308135.1 Acheta domesticus | reverse complement strand
CCTCTGTGGTTTAAATAATGTCAAGTATAAGTTTTACTAAACACAACATTTTTCTGTGGAAAAGGAGCTCAAATTCTGCCATTTTTCCGAGAAACCGCTCAAACGCCATTTCTCATATTTGGCTGCAAATTTTTCCTTCAAACTTTTGTAATTGGATAGTACTAATTACATTCTTTAATAAGACGTAAAGTTTATTTTGAGTAATTTTTTTGTTGTTTCCAAAATTATACATATGTAATTTTTTGAAAGGATCTCTCACATCTTTAATATTCACATTACCAACAATTTGTAAAGATTATTATATTTGTGAGTGTATGTGCTTTACATAACTTCAAATAAAGTATTTTGAATACTAACATTTTCTGAGAAAGGGAGCTTCAAATTTCGCATTTTTAGTAGCGCTGAAACGCAATTTTCTTTAAAATGGCAAATATTTTTTAAGAGAAAATTCCCATGTAGGACTAGGTTTTTGTGTTCTTTAATATTCTAAAATTAATATTTCTGTTCTACCAATAGAAAACCGAAAAATTAAGAAAATGGACAAGAATGTACTTTTGGCGGTGATAGATAGGCAGCTGCAAGAAAGAGTATGTGGAAATTCCAAATAGCTAGCGAAGACCCAAAGAAATAAAAACTAACAACGGAAAGTCTGTGCCATTCTGTAGCACCACTAGTTTTTTTTCTTGCTTACAAGTTCTTCGTAAGAAGAAAGTTTTTTATCGTGCGTTGAAAAACGGCAAATTTTCGCCAAAAAAACTGTTATTTCCCGGCACTAGTAACGAAAAAGTGGATAAATCCTGTTGCGAAATTGAGAAAAAATCCTCTAGTACGTGAAGTAGCCAGAATAAATGTTTTGTAGGTTCTTGTTTTCATTCTTCTTCTGTTTATATTATGAACCCCACATCAAAGCTTTCGTTATACTCCTTGCCTCATTTTCTTCTCCCATTATGATCTAGTAGTGCTACAGAATGAGCCCGATTTGTCCGTATTAGTTTTTATATTTCTTTGGTTTGGGCTAGCCATTCAGAATTGCTACATACTGCGATCTATCGCCGCCCAAAATACTTTTTTAGACATTTTCTTAATTTTCGGGTTTCCTAATTGTACAACGGAAATATTAATTATAGAATATTAAAGAACAAGAAAACTCGTCTAAATGGAATTTTCCTTGGAAAAATGTGAGCCATTTCTAAAAAAAAATGACGCTGAAGCGCTACTAAAAATGGCGAAATTTGAAGCTTTTTTTACAGAAATTGTTGCGTTTTCGAAAAAAGTTCATTTGAAGTCATTTCAAGCATTTACACTCACAAATACAATAGTACTTACAAATTGCTAGTAAGTGTGAATATTCAAGGTGTGAGAGATCTTTAAAATATTACATTTCTGAAAAAACAAATGAAATACCCCCAAATTGGAACTTTAGGTCATATTAAAGAGTGCAATTAGCACTATCGGTTCGAAAAGTTTGAAGAAAACATTTGGAACCATTTATGAGAAATTGGCGTTTTGAGGCGTTTCTGAAAAAGCGGAATTTTGAGCTAGTTTCCATTGACAGCAGTTAGTTCTCGAGAGACTTACCTGAAATAAAATTTGAAGCGCATGTAATAATTAATATACGAATGTTAACAAATCACCGTTAATGTAAATAGTAACGACGTGAGAGGCATGTCAAAAAATAGGATTTTGCAATTTTTGAAAAAGAAATAACCAATGAATAGAGCAATATGGCTTTGATGTCATCTCATAGAGTGCATTAGGGCTCTATCCCTACCAAAAGTTTAAGAAAAAAATTGAGTCGTTTTTGAGAAAAATCGTATTTTTGTAAATTTTTTAAAATTCATATATTGCAGGCAATACTGCGCGAAAATTACTAAAATGTCCACAAATGTGCCTGACCTAAAGAAAAGTACTCACTTTGGAGACAAATTTTATATCAAGGGAAAATTTCTATCTTTATTTTGTAGTTGTAGGAAGAGTCCGAAGAAAAATTCAAAACTTTTGCACAGTTTTCGAAAATTCAGAGTTAACCGTGAAAAATCGTACTTATGCCTCCTTAATAAGTGTGTTTTACTATATTCGTACAAGAAATTTAAAGAAAAAAACTTAATTAAAATATTTTGAAAATGTAAATTTGTAAACACTATTTTATTTGTTAGTAAAAGTGCTTCAAAATGACTTCTAATGAAGTGTTTCGAAAAACAAAAAGAATCCTGCGAAAAAGAGATACAGTTTCCGCATTTACAGTAGCGCTTAAACTCATTTTCTCCAAACTTTTCAATAGAAAATTACCATTTTGGGACGAGGTTTTCCTGTTCATTAATATTTTAAAAATATTTCCGTTCTACTATTAACACTAGAACGCCCAGAGGCGTCATTTCGACTCCTGAAGATCTTCATGTCCTTGTAACTTCTTTGTTCTTCAAGATAGGATTTTTTGATTTCGTCACAAACAGGATTTCATGATTTTCATTTATTTATAGTATGCTAAATATTGAAACATGTAAAAAATCTATTTCATGAAAAATTAGCACATTTACCTAGAAAAATTACTAAATAAAAACCACAATGGCTATGCATGACATTTACACTTACATAATAGTAATAGGTGTATGGTAGTTTGATTTTCGCATTAGGAAGTCGAAAAATTCAGTCAATGTAAAAAAATGTCCTTTGGGCGCTCAATGAAGGTATCTGGGACGATCATCATTCATAACGGAAAAACTAGTTCAATTTAGATATTAGAAAACTAACTTCTGCGAGAAAGTCTGTGCCATTCTATAGCACCACTAGTTTTTTCTAAAATTTATCCACTTTTTCGTTACCAGACCCCAGATATAAGAGTTTTTCTGGGGAAAATTCCCCGTTTTCCGGCGCACGATTACAAAACTTTCTCTTCTTACGAAGTATTCGTAAGGCAAGAAAGTAATAATAATTTCGGAACCGTTAGGGATATGTAAGTTGATCGCATGTGTTCTGGTTATATTGTATTTCAATTTTGTTGAAAATACTCGTAATTTTATTTACAGACCTAGAGATATACACAAGACAACGATTGATTTGAGATGAGATACATTTCGAAATCGAATAACAGAGTTGAAAAATTGTTTAAAAAGATGCAATATGGAAACACACAGACTAGTCCTGTATATTTATCTGCATTGATTCTATTCGTGAGTACAAGTACTTCAAATGATTTTCAGTAAAGTTTTTACATTCTTCAATGGTATTTTCTGGAACAACATATTCATCAACTTAAAATCCCTACCTGGGATTCGAACCCGGCATCTTCCGAAGTGATGTGCTCAGGCCCAACACGCTTTAACCACCTTCGCCATTGGAGTGAGGTGTGGGTTGACTACGTATGTAATAGTCAAAACGTAATTGTTTCAGCTCTATCAATAGGAGGCCGGTATTGTCAACATGCGAAAAACCTGTCGTTTGGGCGACAAAGAAAGGCAGCGGTGGAGGGCTTACTCCAAATCCTATATCGACGAACGACATTAGAAAAATAACTACTGCGAGAAAGTTGCCATTCTATAACACCTCTAGTTTATTTATTTATTTACCGTCTCTTATTACACACGTGGAGAAAATTTAAAAATATAATTGGAGCGGTTTTTGAAAATTTTTTTCGTAAATTTGAAGTGAAGATTACGCAAAAACCACTGTTTTTTTTCAGAAAACTCCACATAACCTTTTTAAAGAGCTAATTGTGTACATTTAACAAGAGACTTTGTCTGATAGTTAATACATTTTAAGTGGTCCAGAATTTCATAAATTGGTCGCTCGGCCACCTCGAAAAAAAATGAATATTTTGTACATACATTTTTGTTTAGTACATACATATGTTTTGGCTGTTCAAAAACCATCTTTAACTTTTTTTATTGTACCTGGTTTACAAATGGCGGCCATTTTTGTTTCGCGCTGTACGCCATTTTCGCGTTCGCAGACATTTACTCTTTCCTAATTACTCAGCTCTAGATGTTTCTGTCATTCTAGAATAAAAATCATTCCAATCAGTATACACCGGCCTGAAAATCGAAATATTATTCACATATTTTCTATGCTTTTATTTGGGGAATATTTGCAGCCAAATCTATGGAACGCGTATGAACGAAATTCGATTTTCAGAGAGTAATTTTCAAAGAAGGAATAGAATCTAAGCCTTAATTTTTCTGTGCTTTACACACAACTGTAGTTACTTTTTGTAAAATATGATTGATATGTAACGTACCCCTTGAAAATAACATCCTCTTGAAAATTGGAATTTTGGATTATTTCCCAATTTTAAACTTTAATATCTCTGTTGGGGGACCAGATAAAATCTGAAAATTACACACATGCCAAACTTACAAAAAAAAAGCTTCATTTACACATTGAGGATACTTTGTGGCAAGTAGTTATCACTTTATTTTGAAGCTATTTTAAACTAAAATCTACATTGATTTAAAAATGATTAATTATACTTCATAATAATACACATAAAAGTGGTCTAATATATAATTTTCAATATTACCTATACTTTACTCTAAAACAAACTTACAGTTTGATATCTTCGTCCGTAATTGAAAAATGGTTATCTTAAATTTGAAAGCTGAACCGCTTAAAACAAAATTATTTATAAAATACAACAAATAAATAAGTTCTGCCTTTTGTTTATGTTTTCGCGTTTAAATTTGCCATTCTGCTTACTATTTCTGAACGTTTTTTTTCTGAACTTTTTTCAAAACTTTTCGAGAACTGTGGAACTCTTTGTTCGCTACTCAGAACTCTCAAAATATTTTGTTTTACAAAATTCAGCCCGCCAACGTCACACACCTATGATCATAATAGTTGACGCGCCCGAATTCATGACCTAAATCAATCGTCGGAGCGCAGTTCGAGCCAAACTTGGGAGACTACCGAACTGTCTGTCTTCATGAGCTCGGTAGGGTTGTGCTCACCTGTTCTGCCGACTGCTCCTCAATGACCAGCTTCATCTCGAGCGATTGTCGAGTCTGCAGGAAGGCGCGGCGCTGCTGTCGGTCGGCCACATAGAACGCCATCAGCCCCAGCAGGTTCGTCGCCACGAGCATCACGGCCGACGCCGCGAGCTGAAACACGCAACGCCCAGTCAGGCCACGCACTCGCCGAGTCTTCAGAGCAAGTTACACTTGCAGGAAGGAGCTGTCAGGGGAGGTACCATGGTGGGGCTTCTGGCTCGGATCCACTTCGTGAAGGAAAACTCCATTGGGCGAAGCTTGTTAATTGAGCGCCTTTTTTGAAGTGGCCATGAAGTGGTTCTTTTTGTCGAATGGGTACATTTGTCGAATGCTGGTGTATTTATTGAAAGCTAGTGTATTTGTCGAGTGCCAGTGTATTTGATGAATGGGTGTGGTGTTGTCGCATGGTTATGTATTTGCCGCAAGGAGAGGTATATGTCGACTGGTGGTGAATTGGCCATTGTGGTCGAGCTCGGGTGTATTTGTCGAGTGACGACTATTTGCCAAAGGGCCTTGTTTATCAAGGAGAGGTTTGGTCATATTCAGGTTCAGATAGTCACGACGCCATTTAAAAAGACAGAGATAAACGGTGGAGTTTGAACCCATTCAGCCAAAACTACGAAATGGATAAGTTTTGAGACAGTACAAGTCAGGGTTTCCGTCTGAACGGGCAGTAATCAGAGGCTTCCGGTGGCGACAGGCAGATTGCGTTTCACATTAAGCAACTTGACGCAACAATGAACACGGAGAATTGTTATGACTAAGGCATAGCAGGGATTGTCGTTGAGACAGGGCATTGAACACTGATCACACGTAGTTGACGCATGCCTACATGCAACACCATCTAGACATACAAGGCCTGCGCACTGCAGTTTTTCAAAGCCAATATGGCGGCTACAAAAGGCCGACTCGTTCGAGTTGAGATGATTCAGTTGTGTACGTTGAATAGTACTTGTAGCTTTTAAGTTGTGGTTATGTAGATGTAGACTGTTGTTGATAACAGTGAGAATCATGCTGAATAAGGACTGGGTCCCCCAGTGAGGGAATTATGATAAAAAGTGAAGAGTGTAAGTTGCTAAGTTCAGTGTTTACTTTCAGATTCGTGAATTGTATTTGCGAACATGGGAAATTGAGAACAGTTCAGTATTCTACTGTGATAATGGATTAAAATCAGTGTTCCTTTAAAACATACACGACTGTCCCGTGGAGCTATGCCTTCTTTGTTGCCCAATTGTCCTGCTTACTTGAATGGCCCAAGCACTTCTTACAGGGAAGTCCTCAAAAAGCGAAATTGCGAGTCTGCTTGCTGCTATTGAAGAAAGTGCCAAAGAAAACATTGCAAGATTAAATAAAATATCTTTCAGTACTTTTGATGAACTAAGAAGCAAATTGGAGTTGCTTATTTTGGACTATTATTAGTCGATCATTAATAAGGGAGACAGTACTCTTTTTCAACATATTGATTGTAATTGTGCCTCTAAATTATCAATTTAGTTGTGGTGGATAAGGAATCGAAACTCAGCGTTTATAACTGTAAAAAAAGTATTAGAAGTTGGAGGTACTTCAATATCAGATAGTGTATGTAATACAAATGAAATTAATGGTGTTTTAGAAAATGTTAGGTTAAAGTTATGTTTTAATACAAGTAGTTATAATAGTCCTCACGATGGTTTTGCTTTAATATCAGACCTCTTACTTCTGATCAGTACCACAAATTCACAATTTAACAAACCTGTTGTTTTTATGCTGGAAAACATGAAACTCCTTACAAAGAAAAGAGCATATCAGTACAGTTCATGTTTTTTCATATTGCCTTGCATGCAATATCACATATAACCATATTCTTATAAATATTTCAAACATTTAGGGTTTATAATATTCCCTCATCCTAATGCAGTTATGAGATGGTGTTAATTTCGTTTAGAACCTCAAATGAAATAAATAGAAAATTTTTTGAAGCGTACAAGAAACCAACACTTTTATAAATTAAGTGATAGTGATAAATTAGTGCCTGTCACGATGGATGAGATACATTTAAAACCAAGACTTCCAAAATATTTTGAAAAAAAGTATATTCAGAATTGAAGAGATAGGATTTCATGTACTGTGCGTTGTAAATGGTGATAACAGTATTAATAGAAGTGCATGCAGCTTTTTTGCCTGAAAAGGAACACATTTTTATGAACAATCTTTTAGCTGAAAAACGTAAACCTCTTTTCTTCTTATTTGATAGTGTAATATTTTGGTCTGGTAACCACAATTTGACTTAGCATTTCAGTTTGTATGGCCTTTTCAGGCGGCCATCTTGAATGACTGCTCAGGCCTTGTAAAGTATGTCTAGGTGGTGTTGCTACATGTGAATTGATTTGAATGGTTAACCTTCGGAGTGTATTGTTAAAATGTTTATATTGTAACATTACCGAATATTGGTTAATAATAAAAAACTTAATTTTGAATTATCTTTTACGGGACATGCACGCGGAAGTCTCAAGGAGACGCGCAGGCCGCCGCGGATGCTTTCGCCTGCCTGGCGCCGGGCAGGTTAGCTACGCTGTCCTCAAGGGACCGCTCCGCCCTTTCGGCCGCCTCGCCCCTTCACTCCCTCTTGCCAGCCCCCAACCATTCAGTCACGGACAGCTGGGGATTCACCCCGACCGTCGTGCTCCCGATCACTTAAGGACAAATTATCACCACCCCGCCCGCTTGCCAGCCGCTCGAAAGTGCACGTGCACTCCATAAACAAATTAGAGAGCGCAAGTGGAAATTTTCCATCCAGTTTCTGAGGACCGCCGTCTCTGATTGGACGCAAGGGTTGCTACGGCGTAGTAAGTGTCAACCAATCTAAAATATGATCGCTCCAGATTCTGGAAACTTCCAGAAACTTTAGTGAGTTTTGGTGGGGGGGAAACAGGGCAGCTGCTTTGTGACACAGCCAGAAAGAAGGGACTCGAATGGTGAACGTTTAAGAGTGCGGAGCCTGTGTCTGGAGGGTTCGCGCACTTATGGATTTTTCCCGAGTCGGCTAAAATAAACGCCGAATTGGACTATTATTGTTAATTGGAGAATTTCTTCTGCTGACAGCTGCGCCCAGAAGGGAGTTGCTTTAATTTCACTTAGAGAATTTGGGGCTGAAGTGTTATCTTTGTTTTCTGAGCCGTGTTTGGCCATAAAGAAAAAGGTGACAATGAAATTTGCATTATCAAAAAAAAAGAACTTGAACGAGACATTAAGCCGCAGTATTTTGGAGCGGTTACATTCACGCGAAGTGAACCAGAGCTTTGCCGTCGCCCGCCACGAGAGATGCCGCGTTCAACATAGCCGGCGAATACCTGCGTGGAAGAGAAAAGGAACACCATTCATGTCTCCCAGCCCAGAATCTCGCTGACGGTCGCCCAGCTGAATAGAATACATTGCCCTTTGAGGGTGACTTTTCTTCCGAGCAAGCCTGCGCTCGCTACAGCCCTTCAGGCGAGAAAACTAATTTTTTTGTTATCAGAACTTTATGCTATCCAAAATTCATAAAGTTTTTTCAATTAAGTGTAATTGCAATGAACGGTTTGTGGCCGCGCTTTGGCCCTCATGAGAAGAAGCGAAAAGATTGTTAAAAAACACTAGATTTAAGAGTCTTTGTAATTGATATTTTGGGGGACACGAGCTCGTGAGTTAGGTCTCTTTATGAGAAATTTTACATGTTATTTTATTTGAAATTAAATTCTAGATTTTATCAGACCTCAACTAACTCTTTTTTATTTCATTTGCATGCAACGTCACGTCCACCGACCATCAGTTCATCTTTCAGCCGAATCATCTGCCATCTGAGCTAGCCCGGCAGGTAGTCCACCGCTCCCGGTGTTGCGGAGAGCGACTGGCATTGCAATAAAGACTGTAGATATTTTTTGATGGAAGTTGCCGCTCCATTAAATCTGAATATTTACGAAAATGAATTTACGGTAATAATAAAATAATTAATTTCATTCGTATTTTCGGAACGAAGATGGTTTATTTATTCTTTTGTTTAATATCCATTGACATGAACTGAAAAAATGGAGATAGATATTTTACTTTCCCGTACTCCATATGTACGTACGTATAGTATACGGAAAGTTATGTAATGCTGCTCGAAAAGAACGGCGGATTTTCGGCAGAAAAACTCTTATTACAGGGCCCTGGTAACGAAAAAGTGGATAAATTCAATTGCCAAATTAAGAACAAAATCTTCTAACACGTGATGCAGGCACATTGTCTCTATTTTCTAGGACCTTGATACCGAAAAACAAATTGGAAGCAAAACGTTTGTCTGTCTGTGAACAACGCTAGCGACTATACAGTTCAGCCGATTTTCTCCAAAAATCATCCTCCCCGATCGATATGAATGATCTCGCGGTCATTTGAATTTGAAACCGATATTTTAATTTTTGAGGGTACTTTACATGGAGCCCCTGGGACATTTTCAAAATTTTCAAAAAAATGGCGCCAATAACTTTGATGAACTTTTGTTGTTCGATAGTCTGAACGTCATTTAACAGAATGGCGTAGGTCTCATATTGGTTGAAAACTCTGACTTTTCGAAAATTGAAAAAAATCAAATTTTTTCGGCATCTTTCTATAACTACAATTATGAAGATACAATTTTTGTTCTTAATGAAATGTGTTGATAAAAATCAGGTCTTCAAATAAGGTCCTGTTCAATTTTTCAAAAACATGAGGATGTTTCTTTGAAAAATTGAGTCCAACATAGACAACTTTTTTCTTTAAACCATTTTTCCTTAAAAATCGCACAACGTTTTTTGATTAAATTGGGACCTGGGATAGCATAAGGGAAGCTTAAAGCTTAAGGAATTGTGCAGGTTTCATGTTCGTTGAAATGCCTGATTTTGCAAAAGTTTTAAAAAATTAGAACAAATTTGGCGTCTTTCTGCAAACTACAATTGTGAAGACACGATTGTTTTTCGTAATGAAATATGCTCATAAAAAACAGATCATTAAATAATGTCACGTTAAATTTTTTGAAAGTATGAGTAATTTTCTATAATTTCCTGACAATCATAATAGCCCGCTCGGATTTGACTGCGATTCGTTTTCGTCGTTTTCTTACAACTACAATTTTAAAAATACAATTTTTTCTTAATTAAATGTATTTATCAAAACTACACCTTCAAATAAGGTCATGCTTAATTTTTTGAAAATACGAGTAGTTTTTCTATAATTTTGAGATAAACATAATAGCCCACTGTAAAGTTACTGCGCTTCAGACAGCTGGGTGCGTCGTAAATTAGAATTTGCAATTTAGTATATTATTTCTTTGTTCGTTTCTTACATTCGAACTTTTGTTATACAATTACACATTCGTTTTTTAGTACCTAGATAGATAACATTCTGGCAGGTTTTCAATTCTGGTCCGTTGAGTATACACAGAGTCTTGGCTTCTCCTCCTACAAGCAGACATTCTGTTTTGTTCAAATTTATTTCCAGGCCCCAATATAAGTACTCTTCATGAAGTTTTCGCAAGTGCTGTTTTAGAACCGCTAGTTTAAAATGTAGTAAAAACGTACGTACAAATATTAAAATTTTCTACTATAAATTCGTGTATCTAGGTATCTAGGTATTCCGGCGCCCATGGCAAGTATAGAATTTGCGCCCCTGTCAGGATACTTCAAACTAGGGTTGTTGATAATTGTTTTAACGATTACATACTAGTGTAAATAAGATTCTGATTATTTTCAAAAAGTTTCATCAACAATTTCTCAAGAAAAACACGACTGTTTTTTAATTTATTTATTTATTATTTATTTATTTATTTATTAATTTTAGGAGTTGAGAGAACAGAATTAGTTACGTTTGCTTCTGCGGTGGTAAGCAGGCCATATTGATATGAAGATAGGGAACATTGTTTTGTGAGGTGAAAATGAACGGTAATAAACAATTCAAATTCATTTGAATATGCGAAAGTGAGCGCGCCCATCACCCGTTTGTGAGTGTGAAGATGAGCGGTAAAAAATTGTTTTTGCGGTAATAAATTAGTAATAAAATAGTTAAAAAATTTAGGTTCTAGTTTGGTTTGATTCTGCCATGGTGAGCGAGCCAAGTTGATATCGAACTAGTCCGCCACCCATGTTTTTCAGTGAAGACGGGCGGTAAAAAATGGTTTTGCAGTAATAAATTAGCAATAAAAATGTTAAAAATTGTGATACTGATTTGGTTTGATTCTGCTATGGTGGACGGGCTAGCTTGATATCAAGCTAGCTCGCCACCCACTTTTTCGGTGAAGATCAGCGGTAAAAACATGGTTTTGCGGTTAAAAGATAGTTAAAAATTCTGGCACGTAGTAGTTTGGTTTGATTCTGCTGTGGTGGGTGGGCCAGCTTGATGGACCTACTTTATTCACTTTCAGAATTATCAGTATAGTATATAATCAATACTTTCTACAAAATTTCTACTGTAAGGCTCTCTTTTATGTGTTAAAATCATTTTGAAAGCTGAAAATGAATTTTCCACTGACAGATTTATAAGAGCAAACAAATTTAAGCACTTTTTTCACGCCCACTACTGGAACTTCTTCACTCCCATTCTCCCTCAAACAACAAATGTTGTATTATGCCATTTAACCAATGAACTGTGTTTTGTAAGCTCCTCCTTTCCAACAGTAGGTTTTTGCCTGACCTGCGGCATTCCTCGCCTGGATTACGAAGACGACGCTCCGCGGCGATAAACCTCAACCTGTCAACAGCGCAGCTGCCCCAGGAATGGGTGCAATTGCCTAACTAGTGGTGCTACAACAGCACTTACTTTCCCGTATTAGAGGAAACAGCTAAGTAGTACAGTAATATTGCACTTTATGCGCTACTAACATCTTCGCTTGGAACTCACTATTTCCACTGCAGTGTTGTCAGAACTATGTGAATTCTACAACTTCACAAAAAAATAGAATGCAAAAGTTTTGTAACCCTGTATTGGAAAAAGAAGCCTGATACCCTGGAAATATAGAAATGCCTTCCATTGGGCCATGATTAGGCAAGAGTATTTTAAAACCATGTAACAAATTCTCTACTCACTACAAATGGTACAGCATTTGGTGCAAAACTAAATATTTGCCTGCAAATATCAACATAAATTAGACAATTATAACTCCTTTTCATACAGCTCCATTAGGTCACAACAATGACACTAATTCACAGATATTCGCGAGCGCAAAGTGAATTCCATTGTTGCAGACCCTGCATTGTCGCTACTCTGAGAGCTATTAATTCTTTTTACTTATTTCAAATATTTCAAAATAAACAATTTCTAAAATATTAATGTGTAAGTCTATAACAAAGTTCGAATGTAAGAAACGAAGAAAGAAATAATATACAAAATTGCATATTCTAATTTACGACGCATCCAGCTGTCCGAAGCGCAGTAAATTTACAGCGGCCTATTACGTTTGTCACAAAATTAAAGAAAAACTACTCGTATTTTGAAAAAATTAAGCATGACCGTATTTATTTTATTTATTTATTTGTCAAAAAACAGAAACAGAATGGCACAGACTTTCCCGTATTAGTTTTCTATTTTCCTGGGCCTTCGCTAGCTATTCGGAATTGCCACATACTCTTTCTTGCCAGCTACCATCTATCATCGCCAAAAGTACATTTTTTTGTCATTTTCTTAATTTTTCGGTTTCCTATTGGTAGAACAGAAACATTAATTTTAGAATATTAAAGAACACAAAAACCTAGCCGTAAATGGCAATTTTCTTTAAAAATTATGTGCCGTTTAAGAGAAAATGGCGTTTTAGCACTACTAAAATGCGAAATTTGAAGCTCATTTTCACAGAACATTTTTGAGTTTTCAAAATACTTTATTTGAAGTTATTTGACGCACTTTCACTCACAAATATAATCATCTTTACAAATTGCGGATAATGTGCATATTAAAGATGTGAGAGATCTTTCAAAAAATTTACATTTATATAATTTTTGAAAAAAAACAAAAAAAAACTCAAAATAAACTTCACGCTATACTAATGAGTGTAAGTAGCACTATCCGTTACAAAAGTTTCAAGAAACAAATTGCAGCCATATACGAGAAAATGACGTTTGAGCATTTCTGAAAATGCCGAAATTTGAGCTACTTTTCACAGAAAACGGTAGTGTTTTCGAGAAACTTTACTTGACATTATTTAAAGCATATATACTCGTAAATATAATAATGTAAAAAAGTCGCCGATAATGTAAATATTAACGACGTGAGAGACAAGTAAAAAAATTTACATTTTTGTAATTTTTGAAAAAACCAACCGATAGACCAAAATGGCTTTTATGTCATTGATAGAGTACATTTACCACTATCCCTACCAAAAGTTTAAAGAAAAAATTTGGAGCCGTTTTTAAGAAAATTTGGTTTTTGTAATTTTTTAAAATTGCACATATTGCACGCAATATTGCACGAAAACTACCAAAATTGTGAAAAACATTTACATGACCTTTATTAAAGAACTCAATATGCAGAAAAAATTTTATTTGAAGAAAAAATCTCTATCTTCAATTTTGTAGTTGGAGAAAGACGCCGAAAAAATTCAAACTTTCACAATTTTCGAAAATTCAGAGCTGTACGTGAAAATCGGACCTATGCCATGTTAAAAAGTGTATTTTCCTCTATTCATACAAGAAATTTAAAGAAAAAATTTGGAGCCGTTTTTGAGAAAATGTTGAAAATCCCCGGGGGGCTTCATATAAAGTACCCCCAAATTTCAAAGAATCTTTTTCAAAATCACAAAGCTTTGACTAGAATCAGATCGACTGGGGAATATCAATTTGAAGAAAATCGACCGAACGGTTTAGGCGCTAGCGTTGACCACAGATGGACAGACGGACGGAATGCCGTCAATCGATTTTTAAGTATAAAGAAGCAACAAATCATGGATTTTGACCACACCACGTGTTAGGGGATTTTTGTTCTTAATTTAGCAACTGGTTTTATCCACTTATTCGTTTTCACGGCCCGGCAATTAATTTTTTTCCGCCGAAAATTGGCCATTTTTTCGCGCAGCATTACATAACTTTCCCTATACTACGTATATCTCTCCGTGTATACGTACGTATACGGGAAAGTAAAAATTACTGGTCGGAGACGAGCCTGAAACATCCCTTGTATGTTGCCTTGCAGAGCTCATGTTCGGTGTGTTGGATGAGAGATTTCGGTGCGTAGTCAATTGCGTATTCGATCAGATAATACTACACTTTGGGAAATTCGGGAAAGTATTTGCTTTTCCGTTAAACATATTTTAAAAAATTGGCAATTAAAATGTGATCAACAGAGTCGTATTTACCAGCATTGGGGGCCCTTGGACCTAGTTTAATTTAGGGGGCCCTATTCTTACTTTCACCGATCACCCCGTATTTCGATGATGAAATATAAAAAAAATCCTATCAATTCACATTGTATTTTATATTTGTTTAATATTTTGAAAGTATATCTTAGTGTCTCAATTTAAGATTATTCAGACAAAAAATTTAAACATTTATGGAAGAATAACAGACATACATATAATTACATTAAAAATACTACAAATTAAATACTTTAATTTTTTATTGAATTGCACAATATAAAATTAAAAAAGATCAACCAGCAACATTTCATATATTATCCAACGATGCTTGACACATCACTCCGTTATACCAGTTTTTTGCGTATAGTTTAATCATACATCACATTTTATGTTAATTTATTTTTTGAACCCTAAGTGTTAAATATTTTTAAGAACTATCTGGGCCCTTGAACATGGGGCCTTGGGCCCGGATTCTTCGGACTCGTGCGTTAACACGGCACTGGTGGTCATTCTTGAAAATTACTTGGTATATATTAAATAAACATCAACTGCCCTTTTGCAACATTTTAGTCACTATAAAATGCTTTCAGTAGATCTATTTTTTCATGATTCGTAAACATCTGCAATTAATTATAGTTTAATCATACATCACATTTTATGTTATTTTATTTTTGAACCCTAAGTGTTAAATATTTTTAAGAACTATCTGGGCCCTTGAACATTGGGGCCTTGGGCCCGGATTCTTCGGACTCGTGCGTTAACACGGCACTGGTGGTCATTCTTGAAAATTACTTGGTGTATATTAAATAAACATCAACTGCCCTTTTGGAACATTTTAGTCACTATAAGATGCTTTCAGTAGATCTATTTTTTCATGATTCGTAAACATCTGCAATTAATTTTCACAACATCCTAAATGGAACTAAATAGGCTTTTGTCCTAAAATCCGAGGTCTAATTATCAGTAATGTTTTGGAGAACTTCAATGATTTTGTCGAAGATGTTTCAGCTTATACCAGTGCTGATGTCTGTGTCTGATAAAGGTTCGACATACGAACCACAGGCATGGCATTTTACTTTCTCGTATACGTACGTATATACGGAACTGGAAAAGTTATGCAATGCTGCGCAAAAACGGCAGATTTTCGTCAGAAAAAAATTCATTACTGTGCCCTGATAACGAAAAAGTGGATAAATTCAGTTGCTAAATTAAGAAAAAAATCCCCTAACACGTGGTGCAGCCTGAATCCCTGTTTTGTGGGAATACCGTTTTTTGATACCGGAAAACCAATTGAAAGCAAAACGTTTGTCTGTCTCTGAACAACACGCGACTAAACCGTTCAGGCGATTTTCCCCTTGAATTTGAATTTAAAATATCGCAACGATATTTTAATTTTGAGGGGATGCTTTACATGAAGCCCCTGGGACATTTTCAAAATTTTCAAAAAAATGGTGCCAACAATTGTCTAAATTTTGTTGTTGGATAGTCTGAAGGCTATGTATAAAAATGGCGCAGGTCTAATTTTGGTTGAAAACTGTTTTTCGAAAATTGAAAAATTTTTTAAAAATTTCGGGGTTTTCCGACAACTACAATTATGGAGATATATTTTTTCTTAACAAAATGTGTTCATAAAAGCATCTTCAATTTTTCAAAGTCATGAGTATTTTTGCGAAATTTTGTGTGAAACATAGGCAATTTTATTTTCCAACTTTTTTAAAGAAAATTGTCAAGAGGACGAGGCTTTACAGTTCTTTAATATTCTTAGAACAATATTTTTGTTCTACTATTGCGAAACCGGCAAGTTAAGAAAATGTGAAAAATATATACTTCGGCCGGCGATAGATGGCAGCTGGCAAGAGTATGTGGCAAGTCCGAATAGCTAGCCGAGATTAAAGAAAATAGAAAATTAATACGGGAAAGTCTGTGCTATTCGGTAGCACTACTAGTTTCTAGTGTTCCCAGCGTGTTGTAGATACTGAAAAGAACCCATGTTCAAGAGGTCCGAAAACTGGGGATCATCAATACTTCTAGTTTTGCTGCGTGTACAACAACCAAGTTAGTGGAGTGATAATCACAGTTGATGAACATGGCTAGATTGTTTAAAACGTTTATTTTATTTTATCTTTTGTGTAAAGTTTAATTTCTTTATTGAAAAATAATTCAACTTTTTTCCGAGAATGACGAAAGCTAAATAGCGCCCCTTGGGAGTGGCGCCCATGGCACGTGCCATGTCTGCCATGACCCTGGCTGGCCAGCGAGAAGGAGAGCCTCGAGGCGAGGCCATCCTGTGCCGCGCCTCCCCTACTTATGCGGGAGCGGGCGCCCGCCAGGGGGCAGTGAGAGCAGAGACGGGAGAGACAGCGCCGACCCAGTCAACGGGAGAGAGGTTCGGGAGCCCAGCCCGACCGTCGACTTCGCACGCAGGAGGCCGAGCCAGTCATGCACGGAGGGGTAACGGGCCAGTAGTGGCTCGTGGAGCAGCCGCGTCGTGGAGACGCGCGGTTCATGGGTCGTGCCCAGCGACACGCGGGAAGGAGTCGTGCCTGACGCACACTTCTTCAGGGAGGAAAGCAACTCCAATATTTTATGATTGTAAGTGTTCAACAATGGTAATGGTGATTTCAATAAAGCATTATTACCTTTGCGTGCAGTCTTTGATAATTTGAACACATCATCTACACAACAGCTCTAATAGACCTGAATCCTGATGTGTGGACGAAGAAGAATTTCAAAAGAACCTTAAACACGAATTTTACCACCATTCGTGGTAGTATTGTTGAGGCCATTACAAAACTTTTAATAAATGCATGGTTAAACAAACATCGTTATGAAAGTGAGGTATAACACATTTTATTCAGAGACGAGCATCACATTTCCACTGCTCCAGTGATCAATGAGTATTGAACCCGACTGCAGTTAATCCTATTAATGAATATAGTGGCTACAAGCTAACTATGGGAGCGGACATCACAATTTTATGAGAGTCCGCGAACTGACTTGTTCATTTACGATAAAGTTACGTTTTGACATCTGAAAGGAAACTGGGACAAACAAGCAGAACTGGCGTGTAGAAAAAAGATCGTGCTGATTGGGTGGATGTTGATTCAAACTAGACCATTCGTATGTTGGAAAATTTATTAGGGTCATTCCATGCCAAATCGGCCAAAATTTCCCTACCATCTTCCGAGTCGACTGAAACTTTTTAAATCGTTTTAGAATGACAAAACAACGCTGAATATTGTCTTTTTGGCATTAAATTTTACTTCTTTTTGAAAATTTTGAAAAGGGATATTCTGCATGTGTTTCAGACGGTATTATCTAAACAACTAGTAAAACATCTTCAAATTTGATTTTACTTTGCAACTTGCTTTATATATCTAATGAGTACATCCCACCCTAAAGGTTTGATATGATAAACCTAATTATAAGGGCATTAATAAGGCCATATTAAGCCCAAACTAAATAATTACGAATTTTTTTCAAAATTCATTTTCTCAAATACTTCATCTCGGATTTTCTTTTCTATGGTTTAAGTCAGTCTGTTCGTCCAACCGTCTGTCCGTCCGTCCGTCCGTCGGTCCGTCCGTCCGTCAGTCCGTCCGTCTGTCAGTCTGTGAACAATACTAGCGCCTAAACAATACCTACGATTTCTTCTAAAACGGATATTCCTTCGTCGATCTGCTCCCACTCAAGGCGCCTCAATTTTCCACAACTTTCTTCAGAATTTGGTAAGTACTTTACTTGAAGCCCCCCGGACATTTTCAAAATTTTCTCAAAAACGTCTCAAAAATTTTTTCTTTAAACTTTTCTTAGGGATAGTGCTAAATATACTCATTGAGATGGCATAAATGACTAACATAAATTATTAATTACGGGGTTTTACATTCCGGCATGTACACGCTGCTTTCTAGGGCATGTGCACACCTTCGTTCCTCGGTTAGTGATGTAAGAATATGACATCAGAAACTTCATGTATTTTTCATCGAGTTTGAATTTAAGTTAGCGGAAACTAAATATCAGAATGAGTTCACACCTGTTAGCACATTTTGGTCGGCGCGGACAAGTTCCTGCGACTTCCGCCCACCTGGGCACTCTTTATGGTACTCCCGCCAAATTATGGAAGTTCCATGCTACACCAGTGTGTTATGAGGGGCGCCAACTCCAAAGTTCGCGCGTCCCACTTAAAAAATTAATTAATTAATTTATTTATTAATTAATTAATGAATTAAGACATTAATTAATCATTGTTCCCCGCGCCTCTACGCATTGGGGTGCTGTCTTTCGGCGCACGGCTTCGCCCTCGCTGCCGACACCGCTGACGTCACGTCGATATCACCACCGTCACCGCCGCTGCCACCACCACCGCCGTCGCCGCCCGTATCTCCCCCCGCCTCCGTCCGCCCCTCCTCCGGCTGGCCGGCTGGCCGCCCTCTGCGACCCGCCCGGTGTCAAACTCGGGGCGGGCCAGAGCTGGGCGGTTAGCGGGAGTGAACGCTGGTGGAGTTTTGGGCCAAGGCGGAAGGGGCTGTGGTGGACTTGGGCGTGAAGCATTCACGTCGGTGAAAGGCATTTCTTGCTATCTGCATTGAGACCCTCTACTAGACAGCTGTGTAATTAGGAGGAGCTGTGGTGCTGTGAGAGTGGTCTGGTTTGGAAAATCCAGCCATGTGTGCCTCGTAACCTTCAATACATTCTGCAATGTTTACATTAATTTGGTTTTTCTTGCTGTGTTAGTCAGGTAGCATCGCTTAGTCAGTGTGTGCCTTTCATTTTGTGTTTTCATAGCATTGTAAGAGTTTTGTGAAATTGTTGAAGTTTTTTTGTATTATTTGACACACCTGTTCTCAAAATCAACAATAAAGTGACATAAAAGTAAAAAAAACAATAGCTCTGTGGATTTTAGGGATATTTTTTATGGTTGCGAATTGGCTATCTGCGGACCACGCAAACATACAGTTGCACTACTATTTTTAATATTACGATGTTCTTGACACCAGATAATTCTCTCGAAAAATCACAAAAGCTACTGGTATTTTCTGACAAAATTCTAAATGAAATGTATTTTAAATTTAATATTTAAGAACGATTACGTTAAGAAATAAATCTCTAGCATATATATTGATATTGTTCTAAAACAAATGTTGGCACCATATGACTCAAAATTAAATTATGCGAAAAATACTCGTATTTCAAGAAACTTGTACATGAGATGATTTTAATATCTGATATTGAAGAATAACAAAATCTATGATTCTGTTTATAAACCTTACATTTTTATTTTCTCGCCTTACAAAGGAACTTACGCCTAAGAAAGGAAAAAGAGACAGTACTGTAATCGTGAGCGAACGAATTTTGATATAAAACTCTTATTTCCGGGCCCTGTCAACGAAAAAGTGGATAAATCCTGATGCTAATTTAGAAAAAAAATCTTCTAACACGTGGTGTAGCCAGAATCCATGTTTTGTTAGTTCTTGATACCAAAAAATCGATTGACGGAAAACGTCCTTCTTTCCACCTGTGGTCACCGCTTCCGCCAAAACCGATTAGCCGATTTTCATCAAATTTGGTATATCTCAATCGATCTGAATGAACTTGTGGCTTTGGGAGTTTCAAACGATATTTTGATTTTTGAGGGTACTTCACATGAAGCCTCAAAAACATTTTCAACATTTTCTCAAAAACAGCGCCCAATGTTTTAATGAAACTTCGTCTTCGGATAGTGCAAAGAACGCTTAAGAGAATGGTCGTGGTCTCGTGTTCGTTGAAATCGCAGATATTTTGAAAATTGAAAAAAGCGCAAATTGTTTGGGGCGTTTTCCTACAACTGTATAATTAAAGATCAAGAATATTTTCCTTAATTAAATCTGTTTCTTAAAGGCGGATCTTTAAATAAGTTTCTGTGCAATTTTTCAAAAATATGAGTAGTTTCTGTATAATTTTGAGCGAAATATGCACATTTGTTTCTTCAATAACCGCTTCAAATTTTGTACTTCATTCTTTTTTCAAACGAGCCTAATTCTATCTCATGTTAATACAAATACCCTCCTAATTTAGACTTCTCAGTTTCGATTTATATTCATCATTTTCAGTTTTCCTCTACAATCCTGCTATTTCTGTCTACACTTCTCCCACCATTTCTGTTCGTATTAATATCTCCATAACAGTCCCCTTTTAATATTCCCCTTTATTAATCCGTAGCTCGTACCCTGTTCTTACACGCCTCTTTGTGCTTCCCTTCCCATCCTTGTCTTTCCCTTTTCCTTTTCCCCGCTCTACCGCACCAACATTCTTCCTTCATTCAGGCACGCTCACGTCTGCGGTTTTAATTTACTCCTCCCAAACTCACCCATGACCCTTTCCCCACAACGCCCTCACTCCAACCCCCTCGACCCCATTCCTTTTCTCTCTCCTCTTATTCCACATCCCACACTTTCAACCCGTCGTTCCCGACCAATTCCCCTCTCCAGCACTTGTGTAACAGCAATTCTGGGCGTCCCGCCATGCCGCTCTCACTACCATCGCTCAGCTGCCGTCAAACCCAACCCACCTTCCCCACCCCCACCACCGCCGCCTCCGCCGCCGCTGGCCGTGAGCAGTGACGCCTGACAAGGCACTCCACGCGTGCCCTTTCAACTTTTCATGCCGAAGGTTCCATCGCGGACAAACGAATATCGACGCCCTGCCATCGCGATGCCACCATGCTCGCACGCCAGCGCGCCAGGTGGCGTTCCGTTTAACGACTGAGACGAACCCCAGTCCATGACTAGCTGGAGAATACAATTACAGCAGATGCGTCTCCAACTCGATCCTTTAGCCATTTTACACGCCAAATATTTGTATTCCTTTAAAAATAAAATAACAATTTTTTGTATTAAAAGTTTATTTTTTTATTTCTCGCAAACTGCACTTTATCTCTTTTGCTGAATAATATGATTTTTACAACAACAACAAAAAAGCAGTTTTTATCTTATCTCCATAATGTGAAAGTGACGTAAATGTCCTTTCCAAATTGAAGATTCAACTTTTCATAACCGATTAAAAAATTGTAACTGAAATTAATGTGTCCTAAAGCATTTTACATTTTTCACAATGTATCATTATTATTCCATTGAAAGCGATGTTTCTAAAATTTATCGTCCTTGATACTTTTTAAACTTTTTCTATAATTGGTACTAATATAATTTAAATTGCAATAAATACTAAGATAATTAAATTGCAAAAATTAAATTAAACATAAAATGTATCTCACACCTACAAACATGGGTCCCAATGCATTTACCAAAATTCCTTCTGTTCTCACAGTATAAAGCGCCTAAAATCAGTGATATGTAATAATTTGTAATGATTTGTAATGTAATGTAATAATTTGTAAAGCATCGTAAACGCGTTTTCATTCCCATCCCATCACATGCGAAAAAGTAATTTCTCCGCAAATTGGAAAATCTATTGCATCAAGCAACCGAACCACACCAGGGTACACTGCATGCGTAAAAAAACCCGGCGGAGTTACTTAACAAATCAAAAAATAATAGAAGTAAGAAGGATATTGGCACACACTGCAAACCACAACGAAATTGCAGAAATCTTGTAAACTGCGGATACAATTCCAATGCCCATGCTCTGAGAAATCATCATTTTAAACTCTCAGAATAGTGAATAACAAATTTATGAATATGTTTCAATATTTGCAAACCGAAATGCAACAAAAAATAATAGTTCTGGCCTCTATGAAAATATATTAAGGCTAAATGTACCGACAGAAGTTCAATTTGCCGCCACCACGTGGCAGCAACAAAATAAGCAAAATTTACTTTACCAATAACGTCTGAACAAATGGTCTTTATTTTCGATCTGTAAATGGAATTTGACTCCTTTTTAAAACAGAATTTGCGTAGGAAGCTCTTTTTCAAAAAATTAACAGAAACTCTCTCGAACTACCGAAAAAATTTCAAAAATGTGGGCTTATAGCGCGATGGCGATAAGCTTCCAGAATCCAACGCCGAGTCAATCATGCAAATCGGATGAATAGGAGTATCGTAAAGTCAAATTTGGAAAAACACCTCATCCCCTTGCCTCATCCACGCATTCGGCACGAGCATTAGGCACGAGCTCTTTATCCTACGACTCGATTTTTGATCTCAAAACGGTGTTTGTCTCCTTGATAGATTTCACCGTTAATCCCTTTTTCTAAGCTAAATAGCCGAAGCTAATTTTAAAAATGTTTTCGTACACTCGGACAAATTTGAAAAAGTGGTAAAATAGTGCGCTGGAGAGATGCATCCTGAATCCAACGCCATATCATGCACTGAAACCGGATAAATATACTTCTCTAGTCAAATGTAGAAAACAAAAGATCTTTAGTAACGTAAAAATTCTCTTTCGCGGAACTGCCAAACTATCTCATCGCTATACACGGTGAGTCACGTAACTTTAGCACCTCCTGTAACTTTTGACGGTTGAAGTTATTGCAATGCAGTTTCACGGAAGTGCATGAGGGAAAGGGGCTAATGATACGTGCATTAATTTCTATTTTACCACTTGTATTTTACGAGATTTTTTAGGTAACTTTGTTTTTTCAAATGAAACTATACATATTTTTTCAGTCCACCATGACGAGCGTAAAAGACGAATCCAATGATGTACATATTGTCATATGTTAGATAAGCATTTTTTTGATTAATTTTGATTTTTGCGACCGGGGTTTAACGGACGTTTTGAATAGTCCACCACACAAGGTCATGCAGCGCTCCACCAGCACACGTGCGCCCGGCGAAGGGAAGGGGAGGGATCTTATTTGAAAATACGAAACATAGTATTCCAAATATTCACAAAACCATTGCAGTTTTTTTCCTGAACTGTGCTTTCCATCCTTCCGCATTTTCAGATTTTCGTCTTTCTTTGATTGAAGGAATTAAAGGATGGAAAATAAGGATTTGTCATAAGTTTGTATTGTAATAAAATTGTTTATAACTTCAACTCCATTTAATGGGATTTCATAAGATACGTAGTAATGGGAACTTGAAACAAAGCACAATAAGAATAAATAATTAAAACTGTACAAAAATATATTGTATATTTTGAGCAAACAATTTCAATGTTAATACGAATATAATAATAACTTAGGGATAGAAATAATCTTATTTCAATAAATACTACTTAAGACAAATCCGTATTTTCAATCCCTAAGAAACCCAAATTACTGAAAATGGATTAAGTTAAAAAGTAGAGTTCAGGAAAAAATGCAACAGTTTTGTGAATATTTTTCGTATCCTCAAGTACTTAAATCCCTTCCCTTCCCCGACCCCCGCGTTTGCTGGGGGAGCGCTGCGTGACCTTGTGGGGCTGACAGTTACAATGAAAATATCCGTTAAACACTAGTCGCAAAAAAAATCACAATTACTCAAAAAAATGCTTATCTAACATATGACAATATTTATATCTTTTGATTCGTCTTTTTACGCTTGTCATGATAGACTGAAAAAATATGTATAAGTCCCATTTGAAAAAACAAAGTTACCTCAAATATCTCGTAAAATAGAATTGATAGAAGAGAAATCAATACACATATCAATTAGCCCCATTCCCTCATTCACTTCCGTGAAAACTGCATTGCAATATCTTCAACCGTTCAAAAGTTACAGAAGGTGCTAAAGTTACGTGACTCACCCTGTATATAAATAAAACAAAGTTGTGTTAGTTTCATCACTTATAACTCAAGAACGACTGGACCAATTTTAATTATCTCTGTTTTGTTGGACTGATCTCCATCTGGAATAACATAATAACTAATAAAATATTGAAAAAATGGCACTGCATGGCGCTGAAGAATAAAAAACTAGATATTCATGAAATGCAGTCGAATCTATATCGTTAAATAATTCCTAAAGCGTTTTAGGGGCATTAAAATCTAAAATTATGAGGTCAAAGGCCTCAAAGAAATGTTTTTCACCCCATCATCTACAGGATGAGATCTTCTCGAACTTTCTATTACATTTTTGCTGCTTCAGCGCTCTTCAATATTACCCCACCTGCTCAAAGACGTGCAAAATCTAGTAAATAAAACAAAGTTGTGTTAATTAAACCATTTATAACTGAATAACGACAGAAGCAATTTTAATTATCTCCGATTTGTTGGATTCATTTTCGCCCCGAATTGCAAAATAATTATTAAAATATCGGAAAATTCTCGAAAAAAAAATTTACAGAAAATTAATCAAATATATGAAAACCAATGTTTGTTGGTTCGTGCTTAATGCGATGCCCTATCGAGAGCATGCGATTGCGATAAAACTTTGTCAACTTATTGCTTGCACTTGCGGGAAGAACATAGGCATAGTATAATTATTTTAACTCCAATAGATGGCGCTTTAGTTAAATGCAATTCCCAATTCATGTGAGCTTCTTTGTTGCTGGGCGTTGCCGTGTGCCATGGGGCGAGGTCAAGTAGATAAGAGTTGGAGCAGGGGCCACAAGTTGATGAGATGAAAGAGAAAAAGGGAAAGAGGTACAAAGAGTGAGAGAGAGAGAGAGAGAAAAAGGGAGAGGGGAAATGAGGAAGGAAAAGAGGGAAAATAGAGAGAGACAATAGATAGAGGGAAAATAGAGAGAGGGAAAAATGGACAGAGCGGGAAAATGGAGAGAGTGGTTAAATGGAAAGAGTGGGAAAACGGAGAGAACGGGAAAATAGAGAGAGGCAAAAATGGAGAGAGCGGGAAAACGGAGAGAGTGGGAAAAATGGAGAAAGAGGGAAAAATGAAGAGAGAGAAGGAAAATAGAGCGAGAGGGAAAACAGAAAGAGGAGAAAATAGAAAAAAACAGTGAAAACAGAGACCGGGAAAAGAAAGAGTGAAAAAGAGTCAGAGAGTGGAAAAAAAACAGACGCAGAAGGAAAGAAGAGACACAGAGGGGGGAAAAGAGACACAGAGGAGGAAAAGAGATTCAGAAGGGGAAAAGACACCCAGAGGAGGAAAGGAGACAAATGGAAAAAGGAGACAGAGAGTGGGGTAAAGGAGAAAGGGGGAAGAGAGAGGGGGGAACATAGAGGGGGAAGAGAGACTGGAGAAAAAAGAGTGGAGAAAGAAAGAGAGAGGGGGAGAGGAATATTTCCTCAATTATTTCTTTTGCGGCAGCTATGCGCCGGGTACCAGCTAGTTACATATGTTTTGTCTTTCTATGTACTATTCTGAAATTTGGGATCTGGGCGAATTGTTGCACATTTTGTTGATTCTACAAAATTTTACAAATGGAATTGCAATACGATGGTATGTTCGAAATTTTGTAATTTGTTTTTTGCAGAGCTATAAGAAGTTTAAGTCGGGAAATTTGATTTGCAATTTCCGACTTTCTGTGAGTTGGGCAAAACTTTTTTATGGCTCTATGTACTTGGGCTCATTGTGAGCAAAACTTTGATGTGTTCGTAATTTCGAAATTGCCTTGTGAGAGAGCTCCAGGAGTATTAAGTCCGAAATTTTGATTTGCGATTTCCGACTTTGTTTGACTTGAGGAAAACGTTTTACAAATTGGTTCAAAAATGGGCAAAAATGGGCTTTTCTACACGATCGTATGTTCAAAACTTTGAAATTCGCATGTGGGGGTGCTATTCACTTTAAAGTCCAAAATTTGATTTTCGGGCGATGTGTGACTTGGGCAAAACTTTTTAAAGGTTGGACAAACTTCCGCAAAACTTGGGCAAAACTTTGGCGTATGTCATTCGATTTTTCGACATAGTGGGGTTGTTAACTTCACGCACCTGGAGAATTGCTCTATACTTTTGTCGTTTTTTTTCAAAATTTATAAAGTTTAATGTTTACTTTCCCGTATATGTGCGTATATAGGGAGTAATATAGGTTATGTAAAGCTGCGGAAAATCGATTTCGAGCATTCAACGCAAATACGCGTTTTGGGGTCCCCTGATACCGAAAAAGTGTTTTTTTCAAAACGTCTGCCCGTCCGTCTGTGAACAACACTAGTGCAGAAACCATTCGTGCGATTTATTCCAAAATGGATATTCACCGGTCAATCTGCGTCCACTCGAGGCGCAAATCTTTCTTCAAAATTTGTGGGAACTTTACATGAAGCACCCCAGACATTTTCGCACCCCAGTTTTCTCAATAGGTTATGTAAAGCTGCGGAAAATCGATTTCGAGATTTTAACGAAAATACACGTTTTGGAGTCCCCTGATTCCGAAAAAGTGTTTTTTTTCAAAACGTCAGTCCTTCCGTCTGACCGTCAGTCTGTGAAACATACGCGCCTAACCGTACGTGCGATTCCTTCCTAAATGAATAATCCCCGGTCGATCTGCGTGCACACGATGTGCCGCTATTTTGAAAAACTTTCTTCAAAATTAGGGGGTACTTTACATGAAGATATTTTCAAAATTTTCTCAAAAACCGCTCCAGATTTTTTCTTTAAATTTCTTGTAAGAATACAGTAAAATACACTTATTAAAGTGGCATAGGTCGCATTTTCACGGTCAACTCTGAATTTTCGAAAATTGCAAAAGTTTAAAATTTTTTCGGCGAAATCCTACTAGTAAAAAATTGAAGATAGAGAATCTTCCTCCAAATAAAATTTGTTCTCCAAACCGAGTTATATCATTAAGTCATGCAAATTTTATTAAAAATTAAAATAGTTTTCGCGCAATATTGCAAACAATATTTGCAATTTTAAAAAATTACAAAAAACAGATTTTCTCAAAAACGGCTCCAACTTTTTTTTAAAAGCTTTGGTAGGAATAGTGCTAAATGTACTCTATGGAATGACATTATTGATACATTGCTCTATTCTTTTGTTGTTGTTTTTAAATTACAAAACTGTAATATTTGACTTGTATCTCACGTGGTTACTATTTTCATTAGCGGCGATTTGTTCGCATTATTATATTTATGAGTGCATGAGCTTTAAATAATGTGAAGTAAAGTTTTTTCGAAATTCAATCGTTTTCTGTGAAAACTAGCTCAAATTTCCGTATTTTCAGAAACGCTCAAACGCCATTTTCTCATCAATGGCTCCAAATTTTTTCTTCGAACTTTTCGAACGGATAGTGCTAATTGTATTCTTTAATATGAAGTAAAATTCAATTTGGGGTATTTTTTGATTTTCCAAAAATTACGCAAATGTATTTTTTTATAGATCTCTCACACACCTTTAATATGCACATTTCCAGATATTTTTAAAAGCTATTGTATTTATGAGTGTAAGTGCTTCAAATGACTTATAATGATGATTTTCGAAAACTCAAACGTTTTCTGAGAAATTCTGTTGAGAGATTCTGTTTTGAGAACCCATCTTCAAAAGCAACCATTTTTAAGGGAATTAACGTCCAAAATAATGACATAATGAATTATGGCAAGTAATGTTGGAGGTCTGTCTAGAAGAAATTTCTAAAGAAATTAGGATTTTAGATTTTCTGTAAATTATTGCAGATGAAACCACAGACGTATCTAATCCTCAACAAATGGTTATTGTTTTTTGTTACGTTAGTAAGAAGTCACGACGCGAAACGTGACTCTTTCGTCTTTATCACTCTGCATATTTTGTCAGTGCAATCTGAGGAAGTTTGGGAGCTGCTCGTGTTGTGAATGTATGTTATCGCTTAGAGGGCCATTGCCGAAAGTTTTAGAATGCGCCTCAGACGTTTTGGCAGGTCATGAATCGGAGTTTCTCCAATCAATCTCGGGAAGTCCCCCAGTAACGTGATGTGTTACCAACCATCGCTTTCCAAACTGTCACGCCTTTCATTCTATATCCAAAAACTCTTAAAGAATTAAACGTGAAAATACTCAAAATATTAATTTATCCAATAAAATTGTTCGAAATATGTAATAAAATTTGTTTTGACAAAAATATTTATTTTTTTGCAACTTAAAATATTTTTGTTGATGTGAAATTCGGTAGGCGAAAACCATTTGGAGTTTTTTGAATTTCTATTGAACTTTAATCGCTCAAGATTTAAGGGGAAAATATGTTTTTATCTGAAAGTCCGAGCCCTAGAAATGACGTACGTGAACAACCTGGCTCGTGCGACACGCGCCATCACTATAATAAAATCAGTACCACCAAAATACTAGATTGATGTAGGTGTCGTTGATTGAACCCCAGTGTAGTTTATGAAAACCATCAAACAGCAAAATGCGAATCGCTAGCAATAATACCAATCCTACTGTGAAGCAAAATCCAACGTTGTTTTCTTGAATATTAGCGGAATCTACGGAATTATAATGACCGTGTAGTTCCGTATAATACGGAAGTAAGTGATTTTTTTTCAAAAGTAGTTAAGTACGCTGTCCAGCACTTTAACTCGTGGTTAACCCAAATTGTCGACAAACGAGCAATATGAAACGCAAATCGCGCGTGTTATGAATTTGTGAGATTCGAAGTCTTTCATGGGTATTTTTTGGAGTAAATTTATAAATTGCCTTGAAACATTGCATTTGAAGAATAGTAAGTGAATTAAAAGAAAACCAGCACTGTAAGTGGTAAAATATATGTGGTTAGTTCGCAACGCTGACAAAACATTAAACTGAACGAAGAGGACTCTGAAAGAAGGACGTAGAAAGAAAAAAGGAAAAGTCAAATAACCGAAGATGGTTGAAAGCGTCGGCGACGCCACATTCAACTAGTTTAACTGTATTTTCATTAATAGCAAAATGATATGATATGATACAATATGATATGGTATAAAGATTCGATATATATATATAAAAACTGTGACGTGATATGACGTTTTTATTCTTATATTCATAATCTACGTATAAAATTCAGTATGTGACGCACTCTACCTTCCTGGAGTACACACACACTTATGTGTACAACACTACCACACTTGTCGGGAACGTGTCCCGGACGCCGCTGGGCCCTGCTGGTGGAAGATATCTGTCTGGAGAAAATACTGCTAGCCAACGGGTAGTTCGGCAGCGGATCTTGCCATCCAACGGAGGAAGATCATCGCCAGCTCCAGCGATTAAAAAAACACACACTTTTTTACGGAACTTTCGCGTTTATAGAGCCCGGAATCACTAATCGATCGATCAATCCATCAATCCTCCCCTCATTCCTCACTTTCTATTCCTCTTGCCTTCTCCACCTATTCTATTCCTCTCCATCCTCTTCCCTCCTTCTTTTTCTTTCTTCCCTTTTTCCCCCCTTCATACTCCCTTCTTCGCTACAATTTCACTTTTCTTTCGCACTCTCTTCTTTTATTTCTCCTTAATTTTTCCGCTTAATACTTTCTTCCTCTGCCCCTTCTTTCACCTGTCCTTTCACCCTTTCCTGTTCTACCTTCCACCTTTCACCTTTGCTCCTTCCTGTTCTACCTTCTTCCTCCCTTTCTTATGCCTTTGCCTCCCCTCCTGATATTCCTACCCTTCTCCTTTTATTTATCTCCTCCTCCGTACATTCTTTCATCTTTCCTCTGCTCTTCTCCTACTCCTCCTTTTCCTCCTTCCTCCTTTCTGTCTGGTCTCCCCAGACCTTTTCCTTCTCTCTCTTTCCGCGAAAATGCTTCCCTTTTATTCGCGCGCAACCATCGAGCCCTGAAATCGCGCATTCTGTTGGAGAGGAAAATCAATTATCTAGAACAAAAGGGAAAATATGCAGCAATTGCGTCTGCGCGCCCAGGAATTTCTCTCCCTCATTCCCGTCCCGCTCACTTCCCGGCCTGCCCCACCCCTCCTTCGCCGCCGTCCCGCGCAGCACCGCTCGTAATATTTGTTTACTCGCTGGCGACCACACACACAGGAAGTCGCCAGAGCATCATGAGAAATTCTAGAGTTAATCACAAGAAATAAATTTAGGATTGAGCAAGCGCTGCTGAATTAAATAGATTGGAAATAACGTGTTGTGAGCGATATATACACAATGATGAAAGTAACCAGTCGAGTGAAAAGAACAAAGTACAAAGAAACAAACTAGTGGTGCTAAAGAATAGCATAGACTTTCACGTATTAGTTTTCTATTTCCTTTGGTCTCGGCTACATATTCGGACTTCTCACATATTCTTGCCAGCTGCCATCTATCGCTGCCAAAAGTACATCTTTTGATATTTTCTTAAATATTCGATTTCCTAATAGTAGAAAAGAAATATTATTTTAAGAATATTGAAGAACAGTACAACCTAAACCAACCCTAATTCGCAATTTTCTTTTAAAAAATTGGAGACGTTTTTAGGAAACGCGTTTAATTAGTACTGTATACTGCGATTTTTCTAACTTTGCCCATCAAGGCCAGTATTCACGATGGAATATGTCATGGTATTTCCCAATGTTCTCAGTCGTGTCACCAGGTATCGCATTATCGTAAGCACTACTTGATACGGTCGCGATCATGCGGTACGAGGGACAAAGACGCGAAACATCGTGTGATATTCCATTGTGGCCATAGGGGCTTGAGGGCCAGAGTTAGAAAATCGAAATATAAAATTGAAATTTGAAGATCTGTTTCACAGGAATCATTTGTGTTTTCGAAAAACTTCATTAGAAGTAATTTGAAACAGGTAAATTATAAATACAATAGTGTTTACAACTTGCTGAGAATGTACATACAAAAAAATTACAAAAACCAGATTTCCAAATTACAGAAAAATTAATTAAAAAAAATTACAGAAACCAGATGGCTCCAAATTTTTCTTTAAACTTTCGGTATGGATAGTGCTTAGTGTGCTCTATGAGATGACACTAACAGAATATTGTTCTATTATTTTTTTTTTAATTACAAAAATGTAATTTTTGACTTGTCTCTCATTTACATTAGCGGCGATTTGTTCACATTATAATATTAATGGGTACATGTGCTTTAAATAACGTCAAATAAAGTTTCGCGAATATTGAATAGTTTTCTGTGAAAACTAGCTCAAAATTCCGCATTTTCAGAAACGCTCAAGCGCCATTTCCTCAAAAAATGGCTTCAATTTTTTTGTTCAAACTTTTCGAATGGCTAGTACGAATTGCATTCTTTAATATGGCGTAAAGTTCATTTTGAGTTTTATTTTCAAAAATTACACAAATGTTAAAATTTTGAAAGTTCTTTCATATCGTTAAAATGCACATTTCCAGCAATGTGTAAACACTATTGAATTTCCGAGTGTAAGTGCTCAAAATGACTTTTCTGAGCACTTACAAAAAGAAACTCAAAAAGTTTTCGAAAACTCAAAACTTTTCTGTGCAAAAGAGGTGAAAATTTCGCATTTACAGTAGCGCTTAAACGCCATTTTCCTGAAAACGGCTCCAAAGTTTTCAACGAAAATTGCCATATAGGACTAGGATTAACTGTTTTTTATATTCTCAGAATTATATCTTTTCTACTATTAGGGATCCGACAAATTCATAAAATGTCAACAAAAAAATGTAGTTTGAACGTCGATAGATGAAAAGTATTGGCAAGTCCGAATAATATGTTTTAAGAATTCATAGGAATATGGTGTTTTGTTTAATAGCATCTTGATATACTTGAATTTCTTTCAAGAGGTCGTTGTAGTATATTTTGTTTCAAAAACATGATACGTTGTGGTTGTGTCAGGCAGTCACAGTACGACAGTGTTTCGTTTCTATACGCAGAAAAAGTGAAGTACATCAGTAAAGTGTTGTGATGGCAGTTGTGCATTAATCGTGGCTTCGCGTCGCTGTTTAAAATTGCGCTGATGTGCTTTGTTATATTTGTGGTTCATATGTTGTGGTTAAACAACGAAGAAATATCACAGACTTCTTTAAAGATGCGTATGTTCTTTTTTTGGCATCAAGCTTTGTGACCAAGATAAAGCATTCGCTCCGCATGTAGTGTGTAACACATATATGGAAGCTTTGAAGTTGAGGATTAATGGAAAGATAAAAAGTATACCCTTTGCCATACCCATTGTTTGGAGTGATGGCTGCTATTTTTGTCAAGTGAAACTTCATGGTTATAGCGCAAGGAATAAGAAGAGTATAGTGTATCCCAATCTACGACCTGCTATGAGACCTGTGCCGCGTGAAAAGTCCATCAAGCTGCCCACTATAGCAGAATCAATCCAAACTAGTACCAAACTTTTTAACTATTTTATTACAAATTTATTACCGCAAGCCTGGTTTTCTACTTTCCCGTATACGTACGTACACATGGACTGATATACGTAGTGTAGGGAAAGTTATGTAATGCTGCCAGAAAAATGGCCAATACCCCGCTCGCTGGCCAGCGTTCCGCGCGAGCGGGTTCCGTGGCGCGTGGCGTACAGCTGCGCGCGCGCCAGCTTCAAATGCTGGCCACAGCAATTGTAATATAATGTATGTAGACAAAATTATTTCCCAAAGTTAGGTCTCATGTTCAGTACAATCTGTCAAATCGGGACCTGTTTCTACAGGAAACCTGCCTTAGCTGAAGTTCCGTGAAGTTGCCAAGTTGAAATTATTCTCAAAATTTGTCGCTTTTTCTCGCTGATTTGTTACGCAAAAAGGTTTATCGCTCTTCATTTGACACTGTTATAGCAAATTCGGGCAAACTTGGTATTAGAATCAAAATTACAATAAATCACACAGATAAATAAAAAATTAATTACATGAGAATTTGTCGCTTTTTTGTCGCTTAAAAGTTACCATTAAAGAAATTGCGTTACTCTTTAAACAATAGCATAAATGGAATTTTCCGCAAAAGTCCTCCTCACTTTAAGTCAAGTTAACACAGAAATCTCATGAAAACCATTAAATTATACAGATAAATGAAAAATAATTACATGGGAATTTGTCGTTTATTTGTCGTTCAATACTTCCCATAAAAATTCTTTGCTCATCCTTTCAACGCTTTTCTCCTCAAATCTGAAGAGATTTGTGAAGTTCCTAGGGTCAGATTGTCTTCTCTCTTTGTACAGTTTTTTGACTCGAATTTGTTTAAATTCTACCATTTTAATTTATTTATTAAGAAAATTTATGTTTATACCGGCTTTCACAGGCCTCTGATCCCTATGAACTTCGGCGATCTAACATGAAGTCTCTTTGGCCTTAAGCAAGCTATAAGGTCACTCTCAAGAAAACTTAAGTAATTGCTTCGACCATTACACACGATTACCTTTTGACGATTGAGACTCTATTGAGACTCTCTATCTATAATTTCATTACTCTTCAAATGATTCCTGGCTTTTGGACAAACCTTACTCGCAACGCTCACCGTGCTGGATACTCGAAAAATCGATTGAAAGGAAAACGTCCGTCCGTCCGTCTGTGAACACTGCTAGCGCCTAAATAATACGTACGATTTCTTCCAAAATGGATGTTCCCTGGTCGATCTGATTCTAGTCAAAGCTTTGAGATTTTTAAAAAGATTCTTCAAAATTTGGGGGTACTTTATACGAAGCCCCCCGGGGATTTTCAAAATTTTCTCAAAAACGGTTCCAAATGTTCTCTTTAAATTTCTTGTATGAATAGAGTAAAATACACTTATTAACATTGGCATAGGTCTGATTTCCACGGATAATTCTGAATTTTCGAAAATTTTGAAAGTTTTAATTTTTTTCGGCGTCTTTCTCCAGCTACAAAATTGAAGATAGAGATTTTTCCTTCAAATAACATTATTTTCTACATAGTGAGTTCTTTCTTTAAGGCCATCTACATTTCTTTTTAAATTTTATTGTTTTTCGCGCAATATTGCGTGCGAGAATTTAATAGCAACTTCCGAAGGCTAACTAAACATTAATTTATTAAGACTAATTAAAGATTTCACGGATCCAAACATTACAAATTACCAAACAAAAAACAAAACAAAACAAAGTTCCTAGTCTCAATGTCATTTCTACCTGCAGTCAAAAAGTAATTGCTGCTATATTTTCCTGCTAATTATAGTATTAATGATATATTAGTCTCTAATATGCTTAAGGTGGTATTCCCTAGTAGACAGAGAGTCCATATTACGTTCAAAAATATTTATTTGCGAGATGTATTATTAGACCTACATAAACAAAATAGGGTCTCTTATGCTGAGTTTTATTTAATTATGTGTTGTATGTTAGTTTAGCAAGGCACCGCTAGATGCAGTTGCCGCACTGCGCGCTATTCTGTAAGCTCTGTACCATAGACCAATGTGACTACTCTGTGACAGTACAGTGCTTTGTGCTGAGTATACCTGTAACAGTGCAGTACAAAGCATGTGCTCGTTTTGTTAAATAAAACTTTTATTAAATAAACAAGTGTTTATTTAATCACAACATGGCGCAGTCGTAAGCTGTCGAACAAGCTGTCGGTAAACGCAGTCGTAAGTTCGGTGTGTTCTCAACATTTGTTTCGAATAAGTTTAAAAGTTGCCTGATGTAATTCAGTGCCAATATTGGAGATCATTCGAGCAAAGAACATACTCGCAAACAATGGAATCGCTAAAGCAGCCTAAGCCGATGTCTATGGAAGGTGATCTTGGAATCAACTGGCAAAAATTCAAAAACAGTTTCTAGTTGTATTGTGTTGTAACGGGCATCAACAACAAGGATGAAGAAATCCAAGTTGCAGTTTTGTTGCATTGTGCCGGTGACAGTGTTGTCGATATTTTCAACACTTTAACATTGACTGCAGCAGAAAAGAAAGTGTTTAAAAGAGTGCTAAGTAAATTGGACAATTTTGTACCACAAAAAAATATCAGTGTCGAAAGTCACAAGTTCAATACGCGCATTCAAGGTACAAATGAACATTTTGATCAGCATCTTACAGAACTGAGAAAGCTGGCCGCGAACTGTGATTTTGGTAATCTTAAAGATCGTTTGATCCAAGATCGAATCGTGAGTGGTGGTCACGACCAAAGGGTTAAGGACAGGCTTCTTCGCGAAACAAACCTAACCTTAGATAAGGCAATAAAAATTTGCAAGGCCGCGGAGGAAGCAGATATTCACATAAAGACAATGACGGACAACACCAATAAGCTGTCGGTAAATGCAGTTAGAAATCAGTTTCAACCCAAGAAGAAACCAGGTGCTCATACAATGCAACAAGGACACACACAACAACGATCAGGAGGTACGCAAAATCCTTCAAGAAATCAGTGCATCCAACAGACCCAGTCAATAGAACAAAGAAGCCAACATCCAACTTCATCGACACCAGGTTGTCAACGATGCGGTTTATTGCATACAAAAAACTTGTGTCCGGCAAGTGGTAAGGTATGCTTAAAATGTAAAAAATTAGGTCATTTTGCAAAAGTGTGTCGTTCAAAGTTTGTAAATGCTATAGAAAATTGAAATGATGATGAATGTGAGTGAGGAATTGGTGCAATTGAAATTAATGATATAAAATTAGAAAACAATTGGTTTACCACGTTAAAGATTCTTGATTGTAATTAGACACTTAAATTTAAACTTGTTACGGGAGCACATGTTAATGTAATTCCAGAGTATATATTTCAAAAATTAGATGTATCACAAAATCTCAATCAATGTCAGTATGATATTCATTTCATTTCATTTCATTGTGGTGGGCAAAAGCTCCATGTTACAGGTTCACGTAAACTGAATGTTTCCACTAACGATCGAAAGTACAAAATGGATTTTGTAATTGTTCGCACGACCGACAAATCAGCACCTATTTTAGGCCTGAGGGGTCTACAAGAATTAGATTTGGTAAGAAAAATTGGGGATGCTTTAGAAGTTGACAATGAATCAAATTTTATGCAAAATCACCACGATGTTTTCCAAGGTATAGGTAAGATAAGCAATAAACCTCATGATTTCAAACTGAAAGAAGGTTATCAAGCTGTCGCATTTCCGTGTCGTAGAGTCTCTTTTAAAATAATGAAAGATTTAAAAATTGAGTTACAAAAAATGGAAGATGGTATCATCACTAAAATGACCGAGCCATCAGAGTTTGTTAACCCATTGGTTTTAGTGCATAAACCAAATAAATCCCGGAGAATTTGTTTGGACCCTTTTCATTTAAATCAAGCTTTGGTAAGAGAAAGGTACGAAATGCCAACTTTTGAATAAATTACTGTAGAAAGGGCTGGCTCAAAATTTTTCACAGTTCTCGATGCGCATAGAGGATTCTGGCAAATTGAGTTGTCAGATACAGCATCGAAGCTAACGACATTTGCCACACCTTCTGGCAGTTATCGCGTTCTTAGGCTTCCATTTGGATTATCCATAGGTCCAGAGAATTTTCACAGAACTTTCACAGAAATCTTTGAAGATATTCCAAATGTAAAAGTGTACATTGATTATTTCATTATATATTCAAAGACGGAAGAACATGATGAAACTTTGAATCGTGTTCTCAACAGAGCTAGAGAAAGAGGAGTAAGATTTAGTCCAAACAAGATACAGTACTGTAGTAATCAGGTCAAGTACATGGGACATGTTATTTCAGTCGATGGTATTAAAGCTGACACAGACAAAGTGGAAGCAATAAAACAGATACAAACACCAAAGAATGTCGCGGAACTCAGCATATTTTTGGGAATGATTACATATTTATCTAAGTATATATCCAATCTGTCTGACATCAGTACTAACTTGAGACAATTAAAAAAAAGATGTGCATTGGATGTGGACAGACGCCCACCAGAAAGAATTCATTCAATTAAAAGTTCTCTCAACCAGTCCCGTTTTACAATTCTATGATGAAAAGAAACCTATAATTTTATCGGTAGATAGTTCAAAGGACGGAATGGGAGCAGTTGTTATCCAGGATGAGAAACCAGTAGCGTACGCATCTAAATGTTTGACTGATACACAACAATGCTACGCACAAATTGAAAAAGAAATGCTAGCTATTGTATTCGGGTGCCAACGTTTTCACCAATATCTTTACGGTAAAGAATTTACAGTAGAATCAGATCACAGACCATTAGAGTCAATCTTCAAAAAGGATCTAAACAAAACCCCGATGCGACTACAACGCCTTCGCATCAGCGTGCGGCCATACCAATTTACAGTAAAATACAAGCCTGGATCCCATTTATATTTAGCAGATGCTCTATCAAGAGCCAGTTATGATGAAAAAAAATTTGAAGTCAAAGAAAATGACTTAGATGCTCAGGTTAACTCAATTTTATTTCACAATATTTCTCCAAAAAAGTTCGAGAACGTTAAAGAAGAAACAGCCAAAGACGAGGAATTACAGAACTTGATGACAGTAATTCTGGAAGGATGGCCAAATTCCAAAGGTCAGGTAAGTGACGATATCAAGCCATACTGGTCTTGCAGAGATGAATTGGTTGTAGTCAAAGGAACAATCTACAGAGGAGATCGATTGGTAATTCCCAAAACCATGAGACGAGACATGATAGATTGCACTATAACCACATAGGAGTTGAGAAAACAATTTTAAGGGCAGTAGAAAATGTGTTTTGGCCTAATATTGACAAAGAAATTCAAGATGTCGTTAGGAACTGTCCAGCTCATTTAACTTTCCAAAATAGTAATCAGAAAGAAACAATGATGACTCGTGAAATTCCTAACCGACCATGGCACACAATAGCAGCTGATTTGTTCGAACTTAATAAAAAGAAATATTTGTTAATAGTGGACGCGTATTCACGATTTCCAGAAGTATGTTGTTTGAATAATAACACTACGAACGAGAATGTAATACATAATGTAAAATATATTTTTTCCAGACATGGTAAACCGGAAATTCTATACACAGGCAATGATGTACAGTTCGTGAATCAAAAGTTTCAAACATTTTTAGAGGACTGGGAAATTGTGCACAAGACAAGTACTCCAAGGTTTTTATATCCACAATCCAATGGCCTAATTGAGAGGCAAGTTCAAACAGTTAAGTCACTTTTAAAGAAAGCATTGTTTGACAAAGGACATGTACATTACGTTGCTTGAGTATAGAAATACGCCATTATGTAGAGGTCTTCCTTCTCCTGCCGAATTATTGTTCGGAAGACGATTAAATGGTGTGTTGCCAACGAAGCAAGAAATGCTCTTGCCAAAATATAAAGATGTGAGGTTCGAAAAAGAGAATGAAGATAAAAAGCTAAAAGAAAAGCAATATTATGATAGGAATGCAAAAGATTTAACAGAACTAAGGAAAAATGATCACGTTAACAGAGAAGAGTACTTGGGAACCTGCGATCATTATTAATGTTGACCAAAGTAGACCTAGATCATATGTTGTTAAGTTAGATAGAAATGACCAAATTTATGTGAGAAATCGCAGATTTTTGAGGAAATTTGAAATTAACAGATTTGATAAGAATGACAAAGAAAGTTATGATGATCTTATAAAAAGGTATTCTAAAAAATTCATGTACACAAGAATATACACAAACAAATACAGATCAAAATGATACTTATGTCAATACACAGGATGATGATCAAAATTATGCTTATGTCAAACCACAAACACAAGCCGGATGTAATCAAACGAATCCAAAGGCTATTGTAGTTACAAGATCAGGTAGACTAGTAAACAAACCAAAGTATTTCAAAGATTATGTTTAAGCTCAATAGATTAAGTTCAATATGTTGTATTTTGATATCTTGTGTAATGTCTTTTTTTTAATTGTATCTTGTGAGGGAGATGCATGCTAGTTCAGCAAGGCACCGCTAGATGCAGTTGCCGCACTGCGCGATATTCTACAAGCTCTGTACCATAGACCAATATGACTACTCTGACAGTATAGTGCTCTGTGCTGAGTATACCTGTAACAGTGCAGTACAAAGCATGTGCTCGTTTTCTTAAATAAAACTTGTATTTAATAAACAAGTGTTCATTTAATCACAACAATTAATTTTGTCTCATAGATGGAAAAAAATTAATACCTTATAAAGACCTATCGTTGACTTAGTTTCTTAACTAGTACCAACCGAACGCGTGGCGAAGGATAGAAAAATTGAGGCATAACATTGAACGTAAGAAAACAGTATTACACATTTAGTACGACCAAAATCATAAAAAGAAACATTATAGGCATATATCTGCATATTTTTGTACAGTGATCGCTAATAATGGTGAAAAATTCCACGTTTGAGTAGAGTGAAATGTCTTTGGTAAATTGGGAAACGCCGTAATGTTTTTGAGATTGGCATGACGCTTCAAGGCTGATATTGCTTCAAAGTTTCGTTGTTATTAATCACTTTGAATACTGTTCGTTGCCAGGTCTATACGTGATAAATATTTTTATGTGAGCGTATTGGCAGAAGATTTGTTTCCAAAGCAGAATTTGAGAGAAGACGAAATAATTCCTCCAATATCACGAGAACAGTGACATAATAAAAAGTTTTCAAATATTTTTGCAATGTTTGTTTCTCTCTAATTTTTATTTCTGAATTACCTGTGCTAATGCTAGGATAAACCTTAGATTATTCGATTGCTTAACAACAAGATTATTAGTTTGGTTCTTTCCAACTTTGTATAAAGCTTTATATTGTAATTTGACAGAAATCCTAATCATTAACTCCTACTACTCATTATTATCCTTCTTATCCCCTCAAACCTTTTTTCTGTTATTCCCCTATTTTATTTTTGCTTAGGTAATTAAACAGCATGATCAAATTTTGTTTCAGTAGTTTTGATTGAAATTTTACAACTGTTTTGCAATTGCAATACGCCATATTATTTCCAGTGGTGAGATTAGGTAATTCATAGAAGTTATTTGCTGGTTGCAATATTTTCAGCATAATTTTATAAATAATATTATGATATTGATTTAGATGCAGATAATTGTTTAAAGTGCAAATCAAACAAAAGCTGATAAAAGGAAATTACTGCATCATATAATTCTGAGAGCTGTATTATTTAGGCAATCAATAATAAAATTATAAAATTGTTGGAGATAAAAATCTTCAAAAGAGATTTCCAAGTGGCATGGTCTTTTGTAATCGTTTGTCTTGATGTTGCACTCAGAATGAAAAGAGGTTTAAATGTTTTGGAAAAATGGCATGAGATTGTTAAGGAAATGGAAAGAATCAGATAAAATAAAGTGCTGTAGAGAAAAGGGGTTTCTATTAAAAAACAAATACTACCAAAGACTGAATTTAGCATTCCTCTTACAATTTCAATTACATTTGCCCATGGATGGATTTAGTTACTGTAGGCCTTCAAGTTCCAACTATATCGAGCACTTCAGAAAAATCTTTGATTAATTAAAAAGCATTAATTATGACCGATTGTTGATAATGGCTTAAATTTTGAAGGACCATGTTAAATACATAAATAATAAAATAGCAAAGTTTATTTATTATACAAACTAAGGAAAATTATTTTAAAGAATGGAAAGGGAGTTGTTATTTAAATTAATTTTGGTACCCCATATTAAGTACTGTTCTACAGTTCTTACTATGGCAAATAAAAAGGAAATAGCAAGTTTACAATGAAACTTTAATAGAGGAATGAAACTAATACTGAATAAAGGGCATAGTGAAAATATCAGTTCAATGTTAAGAGAGTTGGGCTACTTTTTGATGGAAAGGGAGATTAAAAGAGTTATGTTAACATTTATATAAAGGTTAGAAAACAAATTGCTCCTGGAATATTTGGTAAGAAAAAACTCAGATGTACATAATTATTTAACGAGGCAAGCAAATAAATTCTACCAAGAAAATGTAAGTAACAATATGCCATCAATATTTAATCAATATTTCATAATTGAATTGTTTTACAAAACAAAATACCAAAGGAAATAAAAAAATCTGGGCTCAGTTAGAGCAGATAAAGTGGGTTAATGGCTAGTTACATACCAATTACGAAGGAAATAATTATTTTACTATTCAATAGTGCTGTTGAAAAATTATTGTGGGTTAAAATTGTATTTGCATTCTATATGACATTAGTCTCGGGCTATTTATCAATAAATAAATAAATCCTTTGTACAAATACAGGTGTAAATTACCAAATTGCTTACAGAGTAGAAATTGCTTTTTAAATTTCTCATTTACAAATACAATTTTAGTTTTTTTATTGTTCTATTCAATTTATTTTTAAAATCAAACATTATTGTTCAGCAAACTATTTTATTAATGATTATTAGTCAGATAAAATAATTTTATGAAGAGTTTAATATTTATTTAAAAAAATACGGGTACAAGGATGGGAGTACCAAGCATTTTATTTTGCTAGTAGTAAAATCCAGCTTTGCATTTACCTAAACCTTGAATGGTTGATAGAAAAAAAGTATTTTACCAGAAAAATGTACCAGAAAAGTACCAGAAAAAAAGTATTTTATAAATGCAACACATTTGATGCCAGAAAAAGTCTATTTTTAATACCTTTGTGAATTGAATGCCCACCCAGTAGCTCTTCTGATTGATCTACACTAAAGATTGCTGCTTTGAGATCTGTGTAAGGTATCTTGCAACTGTGATGTGAAAGGCAATGACTATTCATTGTGTAACTCCCATAATAAAAAAGGCAAACTGAATCTTTGGGAATTAATAGACTGGAGGCCTTCGAGAGTGGATGATCATGAGAATGTTGAGAATCCCCTGGACTGACAAAGTTCGTAATGATTACATACTAGAGAAAAATGGTATATGCCGAGAGATATTAAAAATGATTAAAATTAGAAAAACATTGTATCTTGGTCATTTACTTAGAAACCCCAAATATGAACTATTACAACTAATAATGATGGGGAAAGTTCAGGGTAGAAGGGGAGTCGGCAGGAAGAAGATGTCCTGGTTGGCAAACATCCGAAAATGGACAGGTATCTCGAGTGCTTCTGAGTTGTTCCATGTGGCACAAGACAGAGAAAAGTTCGGGGAAGTGGTCGCCAACCTCCAGTAATGGAGACGGCACTTCAAGAAGAAGAAGAATCTTTTGGATCTTTTAATTGCGCCCAGAAGACCCGAGAAATGGAAGAACGCTTGTTTACGACTTCTCACTCGATTTAAATGAAGCGCGCTGCGCGCATGGTGTTGTCAAGTTGTGCGTTACAGCCCCCGACACTAGAAAGCGCGTGAACGCCTCCCTGTGGACTGATTTAGGTTTATAATTTTGCAAAATTCTCCCATTTGAAACTGTAGATGTTCTTCAAATTGCTCATATTGATTTTTCGAAACGCTAGCTACCTAAAGAAGAGTTTTTAAAAACATTTTCAACAGTTAATTTTCTCACAATTTTAAAATTTCAGGTCAGATCTCTCAGGCCACCGTAAGACCCCTTGTTAAAACAACAAACTTTCCGATCTCGTTACGCATAACCTAGACGGTAAAATCGATTCAAACTTTCCCAGAACATAGAAAAACCTCTCGTCTTTCGATTAAGACAATAAAAAAGGCAAGTTAAACATACCTCGTATCTCGCACTAACCACCTTAAGAGTCCTCCAAAAACCTAACGCAACAATGTTTCGCGGAGACAAACATTTTTCTAGCTGATCCCGGCAGACGTTGTTCTGTCCCTATATCTCTCTTTCTCCTACCCTCTCTCTTCACCGTCTCTCTCTTTCTCCGTCTCTCTCTTTCTCCGTCTCTCTTTCTCCGTCTCTCTCTCTTTTTCCGTCTCTCTCTCTTTCTCCCGTCTCCCTCTTTCTCCGTCTCTCTCCCTCTCTCTCACTCAATCTATCTCCGTGATATTCACATTTAGTAGCAGATTCTGTACGTTGCTGAGCAGGTGTGTAATATAGAGAAACGCCGTGGATGAAATACATACCGTGTGGGAAATACACCTCTGTGTGAAAAAACATACCGTGTGTAGCGGGTTGCGTAAAACTTTTTGTCTGAACAATTTAACAAAATTGGCGTGGACCACCCTTATCACTTAAAGGTATAAAAAATTAATAACAACTATTTTCAGATCTATTGAATATACATATAAAATTTCATCAAAATCGGTCTAGCCGTTTCGGAGGAGTATGGTAACTAAAACTGTGACACAAGAATTTTATATATATATATATATATATATATATATATATATATATATATACAGGGTGAGTCACGTAACTTTAGCACCTTCTGTAACTTTTGAACGGTTGAAGATATTGCAATGCAGTTTTCACGGAAGTGAATGAGGGAATGGGGCTAATTGATATGTGTATTGATTTCTCTTCTATCACTTTTATTTTACGAGATATTTGAGGTAACTTTGTTTTTTCAAATGGGACTATACATCTTTTTTCAGTCTATCATGACAAGCGTAAAAAGACGAATCCAACGATATAAATATTGTCATATGTTAGATAAGCATTTTTTTGAGTAATTGTGATTTTTTGCGACTAGTGTTTAACGGATATTTTCGTTGTAACTGTCAGCCCCACAAGGTCATGCAGCGCTCCCCCAGCAAACGCGGGGTCGGGGAAGGGAAGGGATTTAAGTACTTGAGGATACGAAAAATATTCACAAAACTGTTGCATTTTTTTCCTGAACTCTCCTTTTCAACTTAATCCATTTTCAGTAATTTGGGTTTCTTAGGGATTGAAAATACGGATTTGTCTTAAGTAGTATTTATTGAAATAAGATTATTTCTATCCCTAAGTTTATTATTATATTCGTATTAACATTGAATTTGTTTGCTCAAAATATACAATATATTTTTGTACAGTTTTAATTATTTATTCTTATTGTGCTTTGTTTCAAGATCCCATTACTACGCATCTTTATGAAATCCCATTAAATGGAGTTGAAGTTATAAAACAATTTTATTACAATACAAACTTATGACAAATCCTTATTTTCCATCCTTTAATTCCTTCAATCAAAGAAAGAAGACGAAAATCTGAAAATGCGGAAGGATGGAAAGCACAGTTCAGGAAAAAAACTGCAATGGTTTTGTGAATATTTGGAATACTATGTTTCGTATTTTCAAATAAGATCCCTCCCCTTCCCTTCCCTTCGCCGGGCGCACGTGTGCTGGTGGAGCGTTGCATGACCTTGTGTGGTGGACTATTCAAAACGTCCGTTAAACCCCGGTCGCAAAAATCAAAATTAATCAAAAAAATGCTTATCTAACATATGAAAATATGTACATCATTGGATTCGTCTTTTTACGCTCGTCATGGTGGACTGAAAAAATATGTATAGTTCCATTTGAAAAAACAAAGTTACCTCAAACATCTCGTAAAATACAAGTGATAAAATAGAAATTAATGCACGTATCAATTAGCCCCTTTCCCTCATGCACTTCCGTGAAAACTGCATGCAATAACTTCAACCGTTCAAAAGTTACAGGAGGTGCTAAAGTTACGTGGACTCACCCTGTATATAATGTGATATACCAAAATATTATTATTTTGTAAATAACATTGGCTCTAAATGGGTTGGGCAAAAGGGTCTGCAAATGGCAATATACAGCCTTAGCAACGCCGGCGTAGTGGTTGGCAAGGGCAATAAACTACATTCAGGCCTTGAATAGGTGGGGGGCGCTGGCTAGAAAAACATATAAATAATGTGGGATTGGTCTGAAAAGGAATGACTATCGAGGGCGTGGCTACTCGGTTTGATAAGAGATGAATTAATTGGCTAAGGGAGAATAGACTGTCGAATTTTGTCGTTTTGTCTTAAAAAGAGGTACGAAGGATGGATACCGAAGCGTTGAGGGCGGAAAAAACGGTGGAGAAAAGGACATTCTGATAGAGGTCGTCGAGTAGTACAGATCGCTCGCGAGATTAACATCAGGGGAGTGGGACTTGTAAGTTTTGACGTAAGACTCAATAGTTTTTCGGACTCTGAAAGTTGATGGGCAGAGGTAAATTCGATGAGGACTTTGAAAGTTTCTTTTATATTGCGGTGTTGGACTTAAATGGTTTACCACTGGTTGGGAAGGATTAGGAACACTAAATATCACATAAGAACCAATAGATATTCTAGGTAGTGAGAGCTGGATTCGTCGGCAGTCGCAAGATCAGAAGAAAGAAGCTGGACTTGGGTTCATTTGCATTCAAGTGGGAAGATACTGCGGGGCGTCGTAGATCAAGACGTTAGATCAGTACTGCAGTACAAAGGTATTATTTTAAAACGAGGTCATGACCTCAGGACAAAACAATTGTCAATAGAAGTAAATAAATTGTTAAATTTCTCTTTTGGAAATGAAAACATTTTCATTTGGTCAATCACAATTGTTAAGTAGTTAGAGGTAGATAATTATTCCCTTCCAGATTCCTCGCCATACTGTAGAGTTGGCAGATCAAGTAATCGGCTATTTAGGCGATAGCGATTATCCATAACGGGACCCATTGACCCAGCTAGCCGGACATTTATCCATTTGTTAAATTACCTGTGGAAGCATTGGTTTTAATTAACGTAACCTGTTCCTGGCGCCCCAAAATTTTACTATAAATTCGGAACGGGTCACGATTATAACCGTCCTAAGGTGATTGATATCAACGATCTCGTAATAGTCTATGACGAGACATTGTTGGTACATTTCAATATATATATATATATATATATATATATATATATTGAAACGAGTCGTGAATTTGACTCTTCACAATAATTATTAGTAAAAGGGGACAGGGACTCATTCCCGGGAATGGGCTCTGGATTCAATCATTCTTATCAATGGAAACATAAGGGTAAACATGAATTTTTATTGATCGATTAATTACAAAAATTGGTGGTTCTTATTCCTTACAAGAACATCTGCTCTATCAATTTTCCTATTCTAAATACCCTCTTATTTATTAATTCTTTATTGTCCTGGTATTCCAATCAGTTCTTATAATTTTCACAACTGTGGGGCCTCTACTACAGATCACTGCTTCCTGTCATTTATTCACCCTCCCTCCCAATGTTCTCTCGTCTGTTCTTACTCACACCGTACTTCCGAACTCGGGCCGCGCCGCTCCGCTACCGCCACCCGCCGACGGGGCGATGCCTCGCGCAGCGCCGGCGGTGCTCGGGCCCCGTCGGGTCGCTGGATGCCGACATGGAAGAGGGACCGCTCGCTGCACGCCTTCGTCGCTCGCCCGCCGCTCCCAGCACAACGCTTACTGCCGAAATCTCGCTGTACGCCGCTGTTGTCACGAACTCGCCACGCGACGCTTGCCAATGCTTCTCAACTCGCCGTCCGTAATAAATATTTTTGTCTACGTCTCACAATTGGTTGTTTAATGCTGCCCAGCTATGTTTACTCAATGTTCTCCTGGTGTCCGCCCACATGCTTTGCCTTGTCAACGCCGATTTCACCACTTATAGTATAATCCAATGATTAATCTTCCCTCACTCCGATGAAGTCTTTGTTCCTGCTGCTCACGAAGACACATACACCAACATTAACGGTTAACTGCCGCATAGAAATCCACGTGCCGCCGCTTCTCCACATTCGCCCACGTGAATGTCTTTATGGGCCGATATTGTCTTCACTTCACCAATACAACCGTTTAAGCTCACTACGTGCCATTTTTCACCGCATTGTCCTTCCACCGCATTGTCCTTCCATCCTCGATGGTCCCAGATTTCACCACTGTTCGTCTTTTTCCTTCCAACCTCACGTAATGTCCTTTTCATTACTCAGCCATAGCTCTCCTGCCGACCTGCCTCGTGGTTCCCTCGCGTTTCGGTTCTCCACTCTGACATCGACTCCGGCACCCGACTCCGTCGGCGCGCCCCTGGCTACCGCGTAATTCAAATGTTCTTTCATTCTCAGAAACGCATTGTTATCATTGCAATGATAATAATTTCGTTTCAATATATATATATATATATATATATATATATATATATATATATATATATAAAATCTCTCGTGTCACAGTTTTAGCTACCACACTCCTCCGAAACCGGCTTGACAGATTTTGATGAAATTTTATATGTATATTCAGCAGGTCTGAGAATAGGTTGTTATATATTTTTATACCCCTTAGTGATAAAGGTGGTCCACCTCAATTTTTTTAATTTTTCGCACTAAACGTTTTAGGCAACCCGCTACACACGGTAGGTTATTTCACATGGCGGTATTTAACCGGCTACACGGTGTTTCACCATACTACGCACCTGCTCGGGGATGTGCAGAATCTGCTATTAAATGTGAATAACACGGAGAGAGACGGTGAAGAGAGAGAGACGGAAGAAACATAGAGAGACGCAGAAAGAGAGAGGCGAGAAAGAGAGATAGACAAAGAAAGAGATAGACGGGGAAAGAGAGAGACGGAGAAAGAGAGAGAGGGGAGACACGGAGAAAGAGAGAGAGACTGGGAAAAAAGAGGGAAGGAGAGAGAAATATAGGGGCAGAACAGCGTCTGCCCGGCTGAGCTAGGAAAATGTTTAGCTCCGCGATACATTGTTGCGTTAGGTTTTGAAGACTCTTAAGCATATTAGAGACTAATATATCATTAACTCTATAATTAGCAGGAAAAAAACAGCAATTACTATTGACTACAGGTAGAAATGACATTGGGACTAGAAACTTTGTCTTAATAACTTGTGTTGTTTGTTGCTGAGAAATGTTTAATTAACCTTAATTAATTAATGTTTAGTTAGGCTTCGAAAGTTGATATTAAATTCTCGAATGTACAAAAGGGGGAACAGATTCATTGTTGGACAGTTAAAAATGTGTACATGTATTTTATAACGATTGTTTAAATGATTGTCCTTTAGAGAATATTTATTATTATCGTTAATTATTTTCTTCTGCGTCTTTTAATATGTTTGATTCATAGATTTTCGTTGTTACTGCCATTTAGTGCAACAATAGGTGAAGAAAACCCTGATTGATTTACATGATATAATGATGTAAGTATCCCCGCCAGGCATCTACCGCCGTCATTTCTGACCAGCTTTGCCAGATGGACAGCATTTTCGCAGTGTTGCCAGATGTACCTAATCCGCATTAAGCAATGCTTCTGACACAGTAAGCAGCACGGAGTAGGGATAAGATCGTAATAGTGACGTTTACAATTATCATTTTTCTATTTCGTGTAATATTTAAATAATTTGTGATTAATTTGCAGGGCTGTAATGAAAAACGTTGTCGAAGCCATCATTTTTAAATGGCAATTTCGAGGTGATAATATATTACTGCCACGGATCCCTACTATACCCACATATGTGCCAATTCAATTTAAATGTATTCAATTTCCGTTATTGATTAGCATCTGCGATGGACTATCAATAAAAATCACAAGACCAAACGATGTCTGTTTGTGGCTTAGATTTGAGCACATCATGTTTTTCACACGGTCATACGTGGCATGCCATTGCCCTCTGGAATTCTAGAGGGCTGTGGGCACGCTCTCGAATGGGCAAACCATACAGTTCACTTCTCTTATCTAAAGATGGGATAAAAAATATTGTACGCTCTATTGATTGAGGGATTGATATTGTTTTTAGTAAAATTATCATAATTAGCGATGTATATCATTTAAAAAATAAATTACAATAAATTAAAAATATAAATGTGTGGTACTACGTTATTTATATTCCATCATAGTTCACTAGCGCTCCATGCCACTTCAATTCATATACACCGCATCCTCAAACCTGACAATAAGTTTGTCATTTTTTCTACCAAATAATTCAAGAATAATTTATATGGCAAAACAACGTTTTTCCCGGTCAGCTAGTATATATATATATATATAGTATATATTATATATATATAATATATAATATTGTGACCATACTTACCCTTGTCGGTTTCATGGGTGCACATATCATACATTTTGTGATTGTTTATTTTGGCACAGGGGTTCTTTGAGGGGGATACTTTAATCATCATTATCTGAGTTCATGGAATCTATCATCACAGAAAAAGGATTTATTAGAAAAAATCATCTTCACATTAATAACATAATTTACATCATTGACCTGGTCGCAAATCCTTACTGAATACAGATTAAATGGTTTACACTATACATCTCCGACTATTCCTATCATCTTTACATTTATTATTTCCATTTATGTAACCTCCATTTCTCTGAAAACTACATGCCATTCGTGAACCACTACAGACACTGTTGCTCTCCTTACTACTCAGTGAGCATCCTGAACCGGCATCTTATATTCGATTACCCATCTTTTCTTGTTCATAATTATTGTTACTTATCTGCCTTCCACTACCCGTAGTCTTCCACGCGGCGCGACGCCACGGCCCCGATTCGTTGCCGAGAGGTGACCTTGACGCCAACGATGTTCTGCCTGCCCACGTGTGGCCGGCGGCCCGTTCTCGTACACCGGCGTTTGTCTCACCACAATCTCCTTCTCCACACGACGAATTTACTGTCTCAGCTCACACGGCTCCACCATGTAATCCCTCATCCGCACAGCTACACCGACTACCACTGAACAGCATCGCCCACGTGTCCGTGCAATGTTCTCTTCTCTGTCAAATTTCGTGATTATTCCTTCCAAACCGTTTACCACAATCCTTATTCGCAATCGTCATTAAGTCTATCACAATCTCCTTCCTTTAACACCAGCCGTCCCGATTATTCTCGATTTAATCCGTACTTGCCACTTCACTCTTCTTTCGCCATCACGCCTCCTACTCTCTGCTCGCGTCCAAAACCTCCGCGCGGTCCTGACCGACCAATCCC
>JAHLJT010008756.1:111737855-111987333 GCA_031308135.1 Acheta domesticus | reverse complement strand
CTCCCTGTGGACTGATTTAGGTTTTATATTTGCTAAAATTTCCTCATCCAGTTTTTGAATTGTAGATGTTTCGTCTTCAAATTGCTCATATTGATTTTTCGAAACGCTAGCTAACCTAAAGAAGAGTTTTAAAAACATTTTCAACAGTTAATTTTCTCACAATTTTTAAATTTCAGGTCAGATCTCTCAGGCCACCGTAAGACCCCTTGTTAAAACAACAAACTTTCCGATCTCGTACGCATAACCTAGACGGTAAAATCGATTCAAACTTTCCCAGAACATAGAAAAACCTCTCGTCTTTCGATTAAGACAATAAAACAAGCAAGTTTAAACATACCTCGTATCTCGCACTAACCACCTTAAGAGTCCTCCAAAAACCTAACGCAACAATGTTTCGCGGAGACAAACATTTTTCTAGCTGATCCCGGCAGACGTTTTGTTCTGTCCCTATATCTCTCTTTCTCCTACCCTCTCTCTTTCACTGTCTCTCTCTTCTCCGTCTCTCTTTCTCCGTCTCTCTTTCTCCGTCTCTCTCTCTTTTCTCCGTCTCTCTCTCTTTCCTCCGTCTCTCTCTCTCTTCTCTCCGTCTCTCTCTTTCTCCGTCTCTCTCCCTCTCTCTCACTCAATCTATCTCCGTGATATTCACATTTAGTAGCAGATTCTGTACGTTGCTGAGCAGGTGCGTAATATAGAGAAACGCCGTGGATGAAATACATACCGTGTGGGAAGATACACCTCTGTGTGAAAAAACATACCGTGTGTAGCGGGTTGCGTAAAACTTTTTGTCTGAACAATTTAACAAAATTGGCGTGGACCACCCTTATCACTTAAAGGTATAAAAATTGATAACAACCTATTTTCAGATCTATACAAATCTATACCTATTTTCAGATCTATACCTATTTTCAGAATATACAAATAAAATTTCTTCAAAATCGGTCTAGCCGTTTCGGAGGAGTATGGTAACTAAAACTGTGACACAAGAATTTTATATATATATATATAATGTGATATACCAAAATATTATATATTTTGTAAATAACATTGGCTCTAAATGGGTTGGGCAAAAGGGTCTGCAAATGGCAATATACAGCCTTAGCAACGCCGGCGTAGTGGTTGGCAAGGTCAATAAACTACATTCAGGCCTTGAATAGGTGGGGGCGCTGGCTAGAAAAACATATAAAATAATGTGGGATTGGTCTGAAAAGGAATGACTATCGAGGGCGTGGCTACTCGGTTTGATAAGAGATGAATTAATTGGCTAAGGGAGAATAGACTGTCGAATTTTGTCGTTTTGTCTTAAAAAAGAGGTACGAAGGATGGATACCGAAGCGTTGAGGGCGGAAAAACGGTGGAGAAAAGGACATTCTGATAGAGGTTGTCGAGTAGTACAGATCGCTCGCGAGATTAACATCAGGGGAGTGGGACTTGTAAGTTTTGACGTAAGACTCAATAGGTTTTTCGGACTCTGAAAGTTGATGGGCAGAGGTAAATTCGATGAGGACTTTGAAAGTTTCTTTTATATTGCGGTGTTGGACTTAAATGGTTTACCACTGGTTGGGGAGGATTAGGAACACTAAATATCACATAAGAACCAATAGATATTCTAGGTAGTGAGAGCTGTATTCGTCGGCAGTCGCAAGATCAGAAGAAAGAAGCTGGACTTGGGTTCATCTGCATTCAAGTGGGAAGATACTGCGGGGCGTCGTAGATCAAGACGTTAGATCAGTACTGCAGTACAAAGGTATTATTTTAAAACGAGGTCATGACCTCAGGACAAAACAATTGTCAATAGAAGTAAATAAATTGTTAAATTTCTCTTTTGGAAATGAAAACATTTTCATTTGGTCAATCACAATTGTTAAGTAGTTAGAGGTAGATAATTATTCCCTTCCAGATTCCTCGCCATACTGTAGAGTTGGCAGATCAAGTAATCGGCTATTTAGGCGATAGCGATTATCCATAACGGGACCCATTGACCCAGCTAGCCGGACATTTATCCATTTGTTAAATTAGCTGTGGAAGCATTGGTTTTAATTAACGTAACCTGTTCCTGGCGCCCAAAATTTTACTATAAATTCGGAACGGGTCACGATTATAACCGTCTAAGGTGATTGATATCAACGATCTCGTAATAGTCTATGACGAGACATTGTTGGTACATTTCAATATATATATATATATATATATATATATATATTGAAACGAGTCGTGAATTTGACTCTACACTAATTATTAGTAAAAGGGGACAGGGACTCTTTCCCGGGAATGGGCTCTGGATTCAATCATTCTCGTCAATGGAAACATAAGGGTAAACATGAATTTTTTATTGATCGATTAATTACAAAAATTGGTGGTTCTTATTCCTTACAAGAACATCTGCTCTATCAATTTTCCTATTCTAAATAATCTCTTATTTATTAATTCTTTATTGTCCTGGAATTCCATTCAGTTCTTATGATTTTCACAACTGTGGGGCCTCTACTACAGATCACTGCTTCCTGTCATCTATTCACCCTCCCTCCCAATGTTCTCCCGTCTGTTCTTACTCACACCGTACGTCCGAACCCGGGCCGCGCCGCTCCGCTACCGCCACCCGCCGACGGGGCGATGCCTCGCGCAGCGCCGGCGGTGCTCGGGCCCCGTCGGGTCGCTGGATGCCGACATGGGAAGAGGGTCTGCTCGCTGCACGCCTTCGTCGCTCGCCCGCCGCTCCCAGCACAACGCTTACTGCCGAAATCACGCCGTACGCCGCTGTTGTCACGAACTCGCCACGCGTCGCTTGCCAATGCTTCTCAACTCGCCGTCCGTAATAAATCTTTTCGTCTACGTCTCACAATTGGTTGTGCAATGCTGACCAGCTATGTTCACTCAATGTTCTCCTGGTGTCCGCCCACATGCTTTGCCTTGTCAACGCCGATTTCACCACTTATAGTATAATCCAATGATTAATCTTCCCTCACTCCGATGAAGTCTTTGTTCCTGCCTGCTCACGAAGACACATACACCAACATTAACGGTTAACTGCCGCACAGAAATCCACGTGCCGCCGCTTCTCCGCATTCGCCCACGTGAATGTCTTTATGGGCCGATATTGTCTTTTCTTCACTTCACCAATACAACCGTTTTAGCTCACTACATACCATTTTCCACCGCATTGTCCTTCGCGATGCCTTCCATCCTCGATGGTCCCAGATTTCACCACTATTCGTCCTTTTCCTTCCACACCTTCCGTAACGTTACTTTTCATTCCCCAGCCATAGCTTCACTGCCGACTTGTCTCGTGGTTCCCTTGCGCTTCGGTTCTCCTCTCTGACTCGACTCCGGCACCCGAGTCCGTCGGCGCGCCGGCCGCTACCGCGTAATTCAAATGTTCTTCATTCTCAGAAACGCATTGTTATCATTGTAATGATAATAATTCGTTTCAATATATATATCACACATATATATATATATATATATATATATATATATATAAAATTCTCGTGTCACAGTTTTAGCTACCACACTCCTCCGAAACCGCTTGACAGATTTTGATGAAATTTTATATGTATATTCAGCAGGTCTGAGAATAGGTTGTTATATATTTTTATACCCCTTAGTGATAAAGGTGGTCCACCTCAATTTTTTTAATTTTTCGCACTAAACGTTTTAGGCAACCCGCTACACACGGTAGGTATTTCACATGGCGGTATTTAACCGGCTACACGGTGTTTCACCATACTACGCACCTGCTCGGGGATGTGCAGAATCTGACTATTAAATGTGATAACACGGAGAGAGACGGTGAAAGAGAGAGAGACGGAGAAACATAGAGAGACGCAGAAAGAGAGAGGCGGAGAAAGAGAGATAGACAAAGAAAGAGATAGACGGGGAAAGAGAGAGACGGAGAAAGAGAGAGAGGGAGACACGGAGAGAGACATGGAGAAAGAGAGAGAGAGAGAGGGAGACACGGAGAAAGAGAGAGAGGGAGACACGGAGAAAGAGAGAAGGAGACACGACGAAAGAGAGAGAGACACGGAGAAAGAGAGAGAGGGAGACACGGAGAAAGAGAGAGAGACGGGGAAAAAGAGGGAAGGAGAGAGAAATATAGGGGCAGAACAGCGTCTGCCCGGCTGAGCTAGGAAAACGTTTAGCTCCGCGATACATTGTTGCGTTAGGTTTGAAGACTCTTAAGCATATTAGAGACTAATATATCATTAACTCTATAATTAGCAGGAAAAAAACAGCAATTACTATTGACTACAGGTAGAAATGACATTGGGACTAGAAACTTTGTCTTAATAACTTGTGTTGTTTGTTGCTGAGAAATGTTTAATTAACCTTAATTAATTAATGTTTAGTTAGGCTTCGAAAGTTGATATTAAATTCTCGAATGTACAAAAGGGGGAACAGATTCATTGTTGAACAGTTAAAAATGTGTACATGTATTTTATAACGATTGTTTAAATGATTGTCCTTTAGAGAAGATTTATTAATTATCGTTAATTATTTTCTTCTGCGTCTTTTAATATGTTTGATTCATAGATTTTCGTTGTTACTGCCATTTAGTGCAACAATAGGTGAAGAAAACCCTGATTGATTTACATGATATAATGATGTAAGTATCCCCGCCAGGCATCTACCGCCGTCATTTCTGACCAGCTTTGCCAGATGGACAGCATTTTCGCAGTGTTGCCAGATGTACCTAATCCGCATTAAGTAATGCTTCTGACACAGCAGCACGGAGTAGGGATAAGATCGTAATAGTGACGTTTACAATTATCATTTTTCTATTTCGGTGTAATATTTAAATAATTTGTGATTAATTTGCAGGGCTGTAATGAAAAACGTTGTCGAAGCCATCATTTTAAATGGCAAATTTCGAGGTGATAATATATTACTGCCACGGATCCCTACTATACCCACATATGTGCCAATTCAATTTAAATGTATTCAATTTCCGTTATTGATTAGCATCTGCGATGACTATCAATAAAAATCACAAGACCAAACGATGTCTGTTTGTGGCTTAGATTTGAGCACATCATGTTTTTCACACGGTCATACGTGGCATGCCATTGCCCTCTGGAATTCTAGAGGGCTGTGGGCACGCTCTCGAATGGGCAAACCATACAGTTCACTTCTCTTATCTAAAGATGGGATAAAAAATATTGTACGCTCTATTGATTGGATTGATCTAGGGATTGATATTGTTTTTAGTAAAATTATCATAATTAGCGATGTATATCATTTAAAAAATAAATTACAATAAATTAAAAATATAAATGTGTGGTACTACGTTATTTATATTCCATCATAGTTGCCCATGCCACTTCAATTCATATATACCGCATCCTCAAACACTGACAATAAGTTAGTCATTTTTTCTACCAAAATAATTCAAGGAATAATTTATATGGCAAAACAACGTTTTCCGGGTCAGCTAGTATATATATATATATATATATATATATATATATATATATATATATATATACATATATTGTGACCATACTTACCCTTGTCGGTTTCATGGGTGCACATATCATACATTTTGTGATTGTTTATTTTGGCACAGGGGTTCTTTGAGGGGGATACTTTAATCATCATTATCTGAGTTCATGGAATCTATCATCACAGAAAAAGGATTTATTAAGAAAAAATCATCTTCACATTAATAACATAATTTACAACATTGACCTGGTCGCAAATCCTTACTGAATACAGATTAAATGGTTTACACTATACATCTCCGACTATTCCTATCATCTTTACATTTATTATTTCCATTTATTATTTCCATTTATGTAACCTCCATTTCTCTGAAAACTACATGCCATTCGTGAACCACTACAGACACTGTTGCTCTCCTTACTACTCAGTGAGCATCCTGAACCGGCATCTTATATTCGATTACCCATCTTTTCTTGTTCATAATTATTGTTACTTATCTGCCTTCCACTACCGTCGTCTTCCACGCGGCGCGACGCCACGGCCCCGATTCGTTGCCGAGAGGTGACCTTGACGACAACGATGTTCTGCCTGCCCACGTGTGGCCGGCGGCCCGTTCTCGTACACCGGCGTTGTCTCACCACAATCTCCTTCTCCACACGACGAATTTACTGTCTCAGCTCACACGGCTCCACCATGTAATCCCTCATCCGCACAGCTACACCGTCTACCACTGAACAGCATCGCCCACGTGTCCGTGCAATGTTCTCTTCTCTTGTCAAATTTCGTGATTATTCCTTCCAAACACGTTTACCACAATCCTTATTCGCAATCATGATTAAGTCTATCACAATTCTCCTTCCTTTAACACCAGCCGTCCCGATTATTCTCGATTTATCCGTACATTGCCACTTCACTCTCTTGTCGCCATCACGCCTCCTACCTCTCTGCTCGCGTCTCAACAACCTCCGCGCGGTCTGACCGACCAATCCCCCCCTTCCAGGCGCTCGTTCACGGCTCGGTCCGATTCATCCCGCAACGAATCATCAACTGCGCGCCACTTTTGAACTTTGCGGTGGGCCTAATATTTACGTTTTGACCATACGGTCAATATATATTGAAACGAATTGTTATCACTAATACGATAACAATGCGTTCCGATGCATATCGTACGTTTGAACTGCGCGGCAGAGGCCGGCACGCCGGCGAAGTCGGGGGCCAGAGCCGGTTCAGCGCGAAGAACCGGAGGCCACGAATCACGAGCACGGGATCGGTAGTAGAGCAATGGCGGAGGTAGAGGACGGACGTTTGTGTAACGTGCGGAAGGAAGAGTGAACAGTGGCGGAGAGAATAGAACTGGAAAGGCGTTGTGACAAAGAAAATGTGTGACAAAAGTGGAAGTGTTAGTTGAGAAGTGAGACGAGACGAAACGGGTACAAGAGAGTGGTGAAGTATCACAAGCGGTGGATGGTCAACACGTGGAGGGGGCACAGCAGTGTTGAGGAAGGGAACATTGTATACAAGTATTCGACATCATTAAGTGCCATTAAGGTGAACAGTCGATGACAATTACAATAAAAGCTAGAAACTGTGATGTAAGAGAACGAGAAAACAGTAGTTGGGGAGGACGACGTACCGATGCAGTCGAATCGTTCTGGTAACGTTTCGAAGTAGACCACTGCGACCACGAGTGGGGTGGGAAGCGACGACGGCGGCGAAGCGCCGGCCGCCCTTCCGAGCGCAGCCGAAGGAAGCGGACTTACCCGAAGGGCGAGGTGGCGCGACCAGACACGTCAGAAGACAACTCATAGAACAAGTGGCAGGAGCGGCACTGCGGGGCTCCCCTCCCCGAGCTGGCTTCCTGCGGCGCGAGGCGTCGACCCGACGGCGGACGGGCGAACATGAAACGGCGTGAGGCAGACTGGAGTCTCGTGAGTAGAAGCGGCCGGAAGATTGGGAAGGAAAGTAATTAGCCAGTAGATAACAGTGATCTTGAGTTGAGCCCCCCCCAAGTATTGCAATCATAATAAGGAGTGAAGCCCCAGGATAACGGTGAAATTGTAAATGGGATGTATTAAACACGGGGAAAAAACAGAGTAAATGCTCCTGTGAGCACCGAAAGCAACCAGTTTTGTATGGCGATTGTTTACGTAATAAAGAAAAGTTCTTGTTACCCACTAGTTTCCATTGTGCATGTGATTGGATCCGGAGCCCATTCCCGGGCAAGAATCCCTGTCCCCTTTTTCTTTATCATAATCTTGTGCAGAGTCAATCCACGACTCGTCTCAATATATATATATATATATATATATATATATATATATATATAGAGAGAGAGAGAGAGAGAGAGAGAGATTTCGCACCAAATGCTGTACCATTTGTAGTGGGTAGAGAATTTGTTGCATGGCTTTAAAATACTCTTCTCTAATCATGGCTCTATGAAATGCATTTCTGTATTGTCCAGGGTATCAGGCTTCATTTTCCAATACAGGTTTACAAAACGTATGTATTCTATTTTTGTGCAGTTGTAGAATTCACATTGCACCAGGTGCAGCTGTAAGTGGAGAAGGACGGGTGCCGCTACCTTCGGCTGTAGCATATTCGGGGTTTTCCCCGATCAGGGCCCGCCTGTTCAGCACCTGATCACCACAGGTTCGCATGCTGTCACCTCCAGCGGTGACTCCTCAGTCCCTGGCCTAGCCTTTCATGACCATGGAGCTTGTAACAAAAGTCAGCTTGGGACAACTGTCTAGATAGTGGGATCAAACTAATGCAAAACAGCAGAGGGGATAATGAGTCTCCTTGAAAAATACCCTTAATCTGTATACGTCTGGTTTCTACTGCTTCCTTTCCGCCGTGTATTAGTAACTTGTTACTCCAGGATTTCTTACTAGCCTTGCAAAATTCAATAGGATGAATTTTGGATGAAATCTATAGATCTCGTGTGACTCATGGCCAGATGAATTTTAACCACTGACGGATATTTGACTTGGAAGCGATGAACCTTCATGAGGACCATCGTGTTCAGGGATATTAGACGGTTCTAAATGTTCCTCATGTGGATGAACATACTCGGCGTTTCTCTGGATATCTGCAAGTTGTTCTGCCGTGAATTTTCCACTGCTGAGTATGTATTGTCGTTGACGAGCAAGCTTCTTTGAGTCCAGGGTGTGTTTCATATCTGGGTTCTGCTCTCTCCATACCTTGCATACTTCTATTTCTGAGCCCCGCTTTTGCATAGTAAATGCACCACATTACCTCCTTCAATTCATCTCAGGTCCATCTCTGACGATGGCTTCGAGCTACTGCCGGCTCTGGGTCCCTGGGACTAACATCCGTGGGACGGACAGACAAGGTGACAAGGTGACATTAGCTCGGTTTCTGAGTAGGTATGGGACATTGATAGAACAAGGCACGTTAAGGTTCATTACATTTCTTGTTCTATCCATTTTGCTCATTGGTTTTAAGTGAAGATTCGAAGGTAGCAAGTTCGAGTTCCCAGATCACACTTAACCCTGCCATCCATTACTGTGACCCACAGTGGCCTCGGGGCATCCCCCCGCAGGACCCAGCAAGGGGTCCATCCGTTCGCCAGTTGGCATTACTAAACCCTACGTGTCACATCTCTCTCCTGCGGAAACAAAGATCACGCGCAATAAAAACACGCGCAATAAAACACGCGCAATAAAAACAAAACAATAATACCAAAATATACTCACAGATTTCGCGAATATAGTAAGTCGACGCGTAGAGCTACGAACAGCATTAATCTTCCTTTTCGAGTCGAGCAGTCGTAGGGGTCACGAAACACTACGAGATAGTGCAGACACGAACCATCGGCTTCGAAGGAGCAGAATCTCTTCAAAGATGGCAGAGGTGAATGTGCTTTATATGGAAGGGAAATGCAATTAACTCGTGTGCATACTTAAAATAACTGCGTGCATATATTTCAAAACTTAATGGGAAGTGGGGAGTACGCACCTAGCAGATGAACAGTAAACTCATCAATGATGTCTTTCTCTTTTCCAGTTTTTGTGTGATTTATATTTTTCTTCTATTGATATTAATTCCAGAACTTTTAACAATATTCAATATTCTTGAATATTGTTTTCTGTGAAAAGTAGCTCAAAATTCCGCATTTTCAGAAACGCTCAAAAGGCATATTCTCAAAAATGGCTGGAAATTTTTTCTTTAACTTGTCGAATGGATATTGCAATTACACTCTTTATTATGATGTAAAGTTTAATATTAGGTATGTTTTGGTGTTTCACATTTATTACTTAATTTAAATGATATTTAAGAAAAAATAATATATTACTTATCATTTATTATTTTTCAGTAGTCTATGTATTGTAACAGTACGACCCGACGCGAACGAAGTATGACCGAAATATTAATTTCTTATAAATTAATATCGATCGGGCGCGTAACGAGAACGGAAAGGGGCTCTGCTCGCGTTCCAGCGACACCAAGCACTTACAAAGCGGAGGGGCGGTTGGAGTTTATGACCGGCCTTTCCTTCCCTGCGGCCCGTTCGGACCGCGCCACCGCCAACCCAAAGCAGGGGGGAGAAGGGCAGGCTTTGTCTGTTTGGCGGCGCGATCAACAAAGCACCGACCCGGAGACAAACACCCACTCCATGTTTACAACCAAACGGACTTTTCACACGAGCCGCTCTTGGGAACTACGCCACAACGAACTTTCGCGGAACCGCGATGCGAAACCGACACTCGCCGGTTCAACGGACTCCGAATTCAACGGAGATTTTTCGTCTGCGACGAGAATAGACATTAGTCAGAGATTCGCCCCGCCACTCCGCCGTACTTCAAGTTCCGTCAATCAGAGCAAGCCGAAAAGGTAATGGGGGGGTATCAGAGCTCTCGTCAGGACGGGAGAGCTCCACGAGAGACACTTGGGTTATAACTTCACGAGATACACATCTATTATAACTTCGTGAGCCGACACTTATGTGAGAACTGCGCGAAAGAACACTTCTGTTAGAACCGCACGAAAGTCTACTTCTGTTAGAACTCCGCGAGCCGACACTGCTAGTCGAACTTCGCGAGAAGTAATTGCCCTCAAGTTCTCATGAAGAACTTGCACTCGCCTGGTTAGCGGGGAATAATCACATGGGGACGTAAATGCAGGTTTCCCGCATCAGTCGTTGCGTGGACCGAGTCTCCAAAATCGTGACGAAACCTATAGCCGAACGTGATCTGCTACCAATGCAATAACCGGTAGTAATCGTGATTGCACGCCATACGCGTTTGCGTCGCTCGCATGAACTGTTCGCGAGTCGCAATTTCGAAGAAAAAGGGAACGCGCCGCTGCTGTCGCTCATAACGTCATCCCGGGTGCCTGGAGGGTGATTATCGCTGGGTGGCGACCTGAGGGCGGCGTCCACGGAAGCGGCTGAGGGAGCGGCGACCCTGGACAAAGCGGAGGAGCGAGGGGATACCCTCCCCCGCCTGCTCGAAGCCGACGCCAGCTGAGGGCATTCCTCTCGAAACGTCAGACATGGTAATGTCGTAATTGTTACCGCAATAATGCGGAAGGACTGCAACCCGCAGAGGGAGGAATTCATACGCCATCAGCGTAATCTTAAAAACAATCCAGCGGCCTGAATTCAGAATTGCATTGTTCTAATTTGTTTAATTATGGCAGTCAATAATTACCAAGTAAAATTAATTGAGCTGCCAAGTATCATTTTATGTAAGTCATTGTAAATTCATCAATCATCTCATTTCTAATAGATTAAATTATTGTAAAATTTAATTATGTGTTATGTGTTTCTTATAATGAAAAACCTGTCACCGGTCCGATTCCCAAAGCAGAAGGGGTGTGTGTGATTACAGTATGTATGCATTTAGTACTATAGGGTCGGATTAATCCGAGTTTTACCAGTTAGCAATATTCCCAGAGCTGGGTCCTATTTTTGTTTATTATCCAGTCCTTGGGGTAAGGGAGTGTACCGTGCATGGCATATTCCAATCACCCTACCTAGCGCAATGGCCTGCCTGAGCTTTTTTTCGTCACACAGCTATAGAGATTCAGACAATTTAGAGAGCTACTTCATTTTTGCTCCGACCCAGAATCAGCCCCAGGACCGCGTTTAACAAGGTAACACGGTGTCCGAGGGGCGTTTTAATAGTATATTAATATATTAATTTCTTGTTACTTAACTACTTCGTATTGCTGATGCCTAACACTAACAATTTTTTCATTAAGATAATTCGTTATACACTGCAGCTAAATATCAAAAATATCAATCATCAATCTGTTATCTGTCATGGACCCCTCGTCCGCCACATTCATTAAAAGCTCCTTCTTGTCAGCTTCAGTGAATTTTTTTCTACACCTTATTCTTGCTTCTGGGAGCTCTCTTTTAAAAATTCCAAGTAAAGAATAATAAGAATGCTTACCTGAAAAAGAAACAAAGGAAAATATTTGGTTCTATTTAATAAAAATGAAATGTTTCAAAAGGCTAAAAATAAGAATGTATTTTGTTAGATTTTCAGCTATGAAGTTTAAACTGTCCTTTTTAAATTATAAATTCTTTTTTAAATATCTCTTACTATTTGTTTTTGACTATCCACTTTTAAGTTACGCAAACGGCTGCAGATTTATTCTGGATTTCTATAAGAAAAACTGTTAGAATCGATTTAGCCAGAAACATCGGAGACGAATGAAATATTTGAATTTCAAATGAGTACGATCGAAGGACGCAATATAAGACGTTACGTTGATATTGCCTTAGGTAAACGTCTCTCTCTTCTTCTCTCCTCCTTTTTCGACGTTTGGAAACCGTCATGGCGTTTCTTATCAAAGAGATTTCGCGAATCGTCTTTCGCCATCTCACTTTTTCCTTTCCTCTTCCCGGCTCCTTTTTACGCCCTTTAATACTCTTTTCCCAACGAAGCATTTTTTTCACCTTATCTATATCACTTTTCATCTCTCGCTATTGACGTTTCATGCCTATTTTTTAGTTTCCTCTCTCCCCTTTTCTCGATATCTTTCTTCTGTTCTGTTGCCTCATTTCCTCTTTCTTCTCTCTTCTTTTCTATTTTCCGCTTCCTTTCGTTTCGTTTTCCGTTTTATCTTCTTTTCTAATTTTCTCAAACTTATCTTCTCGTTTCCTCTTTACTCTCTTTACTTTTGTCGTTTCCTCTTTTCTTTTGCCTTTTTTAAAGAAAACAAGGTGCTCTTGTTCAATTTTTGGACTCCACTTCTCTCGCTACCCTCGACTCGGACTGCCCCTGCCCCCTCCCGCCGCTGGAGCTGTTCATTAGCCCGTTGACTTAATTACAGTTCCAATCGCGAGAGCACGCGGGGTGCGAGGCTGATGCGTGGGGTTGGGAGGGGGGAAGGGAAGGCAGTGCGCCCTATCGGCCATTTGAACTGGGAAGCGCCCCCTCCGCGTCGTCCTATGCCGGCCGTTCGAGACAATATGGAGGCGAAGAGCGAATGAGAATTGCTGCTTCGCCGGAAGAATTCAGTCACGTAAACAGGGTAATTGCCTGAGGACCGAGTAATCATGAGATAAGTTCGCTTTTAGAATCAAAACATTACAACATACTTGTGATTTTAAATCTGCTTATTAAATTTCAACCCGAGTGTAAAAGAAAAACTTGTATTTTTGAACTACACGAGTAGCTACGAGGGACAGAAGTCGTCACAGAAATTGTACTTTCGTAAATGTAACGGGATGCATATGTGAACAATATAAAAGGTAACAAGATACACGTCTATGAAAAATATTTGTCTTTTTGACTTATCTGTCTAAAAACTATTTTTTTACCTTTAAAATTTCCATGGTACGCCTTGACAAGTTGTAATTCATATTTTACTAGTAAAATGTTGCGTCGACGAAACTGTAAATAGGTTCATGTGTTGAAAATTTCTTTCATGCCTAGCTTTGTTAAAACATGTTCCTTCAGAATATAGCATTGACTTACCAATTATGATTATGTCACACATCCGTTCAAAAACTCCCAACACCCAATGGCCTTGTATAATGCCTCCTTATAGGATATGTACTGGTAATATTCCAATTTCAAAATAATCGTCGTAACAAATACTTGCAGGTACTGATGATGCGAAAAGTTAAATTTTATTACAGCTACATTATGAACCCTTTTTGCTAATAAGCGCAAAACTGAACATAGCTCATTTGAATTAGCACAAATGCTAAATGCAGATCATTCCCAATTAGTACCATAGTAATTAGTAGAGATTAAAACTCGACAAACTCAGTCTAATTTGTGTTCACTTCTACTTCTGCAAATGCTGTATTAATCGTTTTGTATCCAAATGTATATAAACATTAAAAGGCGACTGTTTTGTATGTTTCTGTGAATAAAGTATTAGTTAAATATCATAAGAATAACTCAAGGATCACTTTCATTTGAAAATCGATATTTGCACACTTATGTAAGAACGTAATAGTGAGAAGTCGAACTCAAGAACACTCATTCATTCTCTTACATTATTCACAGCTTTCTTTTCTACGTGTTCACTTGAAATTCTTCAAGTTGAATGAGTTTCGAGGCAATACTGTTCGTAGGTTTTTGCAAATTCATTTTTTTAAATACCATAATTCTAATCAAAATTGAAATAAAATCTGCGATTTTATTAGAACGATTACCTTGTAATTAACTTGTTCACTTAAACATGTAAACATCAGTGTTGCTAACATCGTGAAAGAAAATAAAGGCGTATGGAGTGAAAATTACCATTGGGCACTGAAGTTTAATCAACGCTACCTAGATACACTAAGTGATCAAAAGTGTCCGGACACGAGGCTGAAAATGACTCACCAGTTCGTGGGGCCTCCATTGGCAATGCTGGAAATCAATTGGGTGTTGGCCCACCCTTCCACTCTCGCAGGCATACTTTCAATCAGATGCTGGAAGGTTTCTTGGGGAATGAAAGCCCTTTGTTCACGGAGTGCTGCACTGAGGAGAGGTATCTATGTAGGTCGGTGAGGGCTGGCACGAAGTGGGTAGTCCAAAACATCCCAAAGCTGTTCGATGGGATTCAAGTCAGGACTCTGTGCAGGCCAGTCTATTACAAAGATGTTATTCTCGTGTAACCACTCCGCCACAGGCCGCATAGTATGAACAGGTGCTCGATCGTGTTGAAAGATGCAATTGCCATCCCCGAATTGCTCTTCAACAGTGGGAAGCAAGAATGTGTTTACAACATCAACATAGGCCTGTGCCGTGATGGTGCCACGCAAAACAAGTCGTGCAAGCCCCCTCCATGAAAAACACGACCACACCATAACACCTCCGAATTTTACTGTTGGCACTACACACGCTGGCAGGTGACGTTCATCGGGCATTCGCCATACCCACATCCTACCATCGGATCGTCACATGGTGTACCGTGATTCGTCACTCCATACCACGTTTTTCCACTGTTCAGTCGTTCAGTGTACACGCTCCTTACACCAAGCGAGGCGTCGTTTGGCGTTTACCTGTGTGATGTGTGGCTTATGGGCAGCCGCTCGGCCATGGAATCCAAGTTTTCTCACCTCTCGCCTAGCTGTCATAGTATTTGGAGTGGATCCTGAATCTCGGAATCTCGGAAATCTAGCGTACAGACTTTTGACACATGTCACACCCAATCACCTGACCAGTTCGTGAGTTCCGGAGAGCGCCCCATTCTGCTCTCTCACGATGTCTAATGACTACTGCGGTCGCTGATAGTAGGTGGCAGCAAAATGCACCTAAAATGAAAAATGTATGTTTTTGTATGTGTCCGGATACTTTTGATCACTTGGTGTAGATGTAGTTTAGGTGGGCATTGGTTTAATTCCCGGCACGCTTACTAAGATTGCAGCGCCAAAACATGAAAAATCACGTTTGGGGAGTTTTCTTTGAATCTTCTGTCCAGATCCAAAAACAAATTATAAGTTTCCATCAGGAGACTGATATGCGTTTAATAACAGCTCATGTTTCTCGATTGGTGTACAGGAAGTTGCCTATCCTAGACGGATCTGCACATCCACACAGTCGCCCACTGGAAGTTGCTGAAATACTGTAGGGATTATTCTCCGAAAACTAGTTTCTTGAGTATTGTATAATCCTATCAGTTCGTATGTTCGCGACTGATCTGCATTGCACTCACAACGATTCAACACAGATTTCTTTCAGGCTTTGGAAATCAGCGGTCAGTCTCACCCATTGCGTCAATACACCTCATATTGACTGTTTTATTTCACTCAAAATATTAATACACTTTCACAGACCAATGGTTGAAATGATGTGAAAGCGAACTGATTATGATCTTTATTCGTGCTTTGTAACTTGAGTGCACAGCTGAAAATGAAAACAAAATTGAGAAAATAATATCATATAATATCAATAACTTAATACCAACTTATTTACATGAAAAATTTACGCCTAAGATCAAATATTACATGAATCTCAAATACTCCCATCTTAAATCTTATACATATAAAATTTTACATGAGATGCTCTTAAATCATTGCAATAGATTTTTGAATCTATTCAAGTAAATGATTTTCTGTTGCAACGATATGCGGGCGACAGGCCACACTCGGCTTCCGGACACCGTGACGGTCGCATCGTGAAGCAGCACATCAGCAAGTAACATCCGTGGCAGTGTGGTGGCAGCATCTCAACTTTCTCCGCACTGTTTCGGCTCGCAGTTCGGACACTCGGTCTCTGTTGCAGCGCGTTACGAGTACCTGACACACGTGGTTGAGCTTTGCTCCCCCATTGTGTTGAACGGAAAGTACGCATAGCTTTCCTTGCACGGCTAGTACCTGACGTACACGTGATAGATCTTTTCTCTCACGAGGCGTGGAGCGGAACATGCCTAAGCGACAGCGCTACCTGGTCACTCTCGACCAAGGGGCGCGGGCCGCGGGCGCAAATGGCATGGCCAGCTTGGAGGAGCTGAAAGCTTCCACGTCGGTCAATGACATTGTGGTGGGCACCGAGGGCATCCCGGCGACAAGCGACGTGCATTTTGTAATGCCGGCGCCACCACCACTACCACCACCACCACCACCACCACCACCACCACCACCACCCCGATCACACGTCAACTGCGCCCGCTGCTACCGAAGCAGCTGCCAGCGGCGCATATCACAGCACCACCGCCATCTACCACACCCGACGCCGCCAGCATGGAAAACGTGCTCGCCGGCATCCCCAGCGGCGTCATCTGTGCTTTCGCCATGGCGAACAGTCAGGCCCTGCTGGAATACTGGAGCTCCTTCCGGGGAGTCGGCGCAGAAGCGATCCCGTCCCTGGCGCCGGGCAGCGAGCTCCTCGCCGGCGTAAGCGCCGCGCGGGCTGCGCAGGGGCCACCGCTCTCCGCGGAGCCCCGCCTGTCATCCCACATGTGCCAGGTACCTCTGCGGGGCAGCACGTGCGAGAGCTGAGGCGCTCTTTCGAACAGCGCCTCTCGCCACCAGCCGCCTCTTCTATTTCACCATCATCGAAGCGGCGCCGCTGTAGCAGGTGCGCCCGACTCGTCCAGCTGTGTCAGCAGCGCTGATCTTACAGGCGCCCCCGGCGGCACTCAGCCCCCCGGGCGGCGACGAGAGCAACCCGGCCCCCACTCCTCGCGGCGAGACAACCGGATTGGTCGACGACGCTGCACTGAGATTGGCCGGCGGGCTCCCAGCCGCCCAGCCCGAGCGCTCCGGTGATTTGCCGCCTCCAGCCGCGGGTAACACGGCGTGCGGCTCGCCCGCCGCCAGCTCCCCGCCGGGAAAACGCGCTTGCCAGCGTGAAGGCTCCTCAGAGCAAACGACTGATACGGCCGACGAGCAGCAATGCTCTCCCGGCCAAAAAGGAAACGCAGGAGGAGGCGAGCGGGAAAGACGACGGGCAGACCCCCAGAGGCCCCTGGCGCCCCAGCAGCCGCGTCTACTCAACAACAGCAGCAGCAAGGTTCCGCCGGTATGGTGAGTGCACCACCCGAACTATTGCAGCATTCTTCCCGATCCCTTCCCGGCGGCGAGCGGTCAGAGCTGGCAGCTCGTCTCCGGACGCCAGCGCGGTCGGCCCGCAGCTGAGAACGCCGGGGCCGGCTCCTCCGCGCAGGAACGGCCCGCGGGAGCTCCTCGGGCAGTCGCTTCACGGCCGGCGAAAAGACCATACCGAATCAGACTGAATATCAGTTCCGACTCGATATTGCGTCACGGGCGGGAACTTGGGCCCACGACTGGGCACAAGGCGACCATAGCAAAGGTCATGCACCCGAGGCAGACGGATAGCGTATGAGATCCACACTTTTGACCGTGTGGCGTACGCTGAGGCGGAACGCTATGCGCGCAGCGAGAACATCTTCTCTTACTCGCACCCGCCCCCGTCTGAAATCTCTGAAATAATTTCTCAGAGTTTTTGTAAGAGGACTCCCGCAAGGGTACACTGAGGTCGTGACCACGCAGCTGAGAGAGCTCAGATACGAACTCGTAGCAGTCAAGCAGATTTGGCTGCTCAAAGAAACTACGGTCGCCAGAAACCGTGGATCAGGGGTGTCTGACGGTGCAGTAGGCACCGAAACTAGGCGGGTAAATGTTCCGACAGGAACATTTACCGTCACACTTTGTGACAACGCCCAGTCGCGTACATCCAGCCCAGCGCACAACGCTCGCAATTTGCAAACGTTGTGCGCTGTTGCCTCTGACCACGCAAGGGAAGGATCATGCTGCAGGGGACGACAAACGAGATACAGCGTATTGTCCAAAGCGGGGCAATTTTAACTTAAAACCTTTCTGCTGCAATTGAAAGCAGAATCACGCCGCATCTTACACAAGATGTAGCCACTGCACGCAGCCCACACGTCCTTCAGACGAGCGAGCAGTGGAACAAGTGCGAGCCACTGAGAGATCCACCAGCTAGCGCGTTTCTAACAGAAACGAGGCGCCTCAGTCGGCAGTTCGCAGCGGATCGGCCTAGAACTGCCAGCGGATCGGCCTGATCGCGCAGCGCCTCGGCGCAGCAAATTACACCAGTGCCAGCGCACCGCCCCCAGGGGCGGCCGGAGCGGGGCCCACTGCACCCGGAGCTGCATCGCCGTTATTAACCAAGTGCCAGTTCTTGGGAATGATAAAGCGAATACTCGCCTTGTTGCCTGACAATGTCTAGACAATATCACAACGTGGCTATGCAAACAGCACCTCTCCGCGCCTGCACTTGGAACGCGCGAAGTGCAATTTTTAAAGCCCAGCAATTAGAACATTTTGCTGTTGAACTTCAACTTGACATTTTGGCTTTACAAGAAACGTGGATTAGTGATGAACACGAATTCAAACTCGGGGATTCACTGTTTATCGCTGAGAGGACCAGCCATGTGGCGGCGCAGCGATCGCGCTGCGTCGCGAATTGCCGGAGCTTCAAGCCGAAATCCCTGCTAGTGCTCTAGCGTCTCTAGCGGCGGTCGGGGCGTACGTTTGTTTGGGGAGCGGTCGATTTCTAATCGTATCCGTCTACTGTCCAGACCAAACCTTCGATCCGTCTGGAATTGATGCACTTCTTTCATTAAATTATTGCATAGAAACGGCAACAAAATTACCAATTTTGTAGTGACAAGGCGTGGAGTAGAGATCTACGCCCCGAATAGCTCTATGCATTTTACGGAAGTAGGGAATCGGAACCCGGCGTTATTGATTTTATGATCGTGAAAGAGTTGAATGCGTGGTTCCCCGTTCAATTGCTGCACTGGATTCCGATCATAATCTACGCCAAGCTAACTTTCGAACTTCGAGTGACACAGACTGGGCAGGTTTCGCAACACAGCTGAATTCTCAGCTTGAGCAGAAACCACTAAATATGGAAGCTGAGATCAACAAAGTAGTGAATCATTGGTCTGAAACGTTGAAATCGGTTTTCAAGCAAAATAAAACTGTCGCGCGAGTAGAGAATTATCGCCCTGAACTCACAGATGAGCAAAGAAGGGTCTTAAGAGATTTGCATAGAACTTAAGGGTTCATCGCTGCTACGGCAATCCCGTTGATGGAGATCGGGCGCTCAGATTAAGCAGAGAATTACGTTCATCTCAACAAGATGAGAAAGCTGCTGAATGGTCTGAAATTATTTCAAAGTGCAATCTTCATGAGACGCATATTTGGGATCTATCTCGTGCGCTGGGCCGCAAACCGGGAGTAAACAGTCCAATACAGAGCCACGCCTGGACGGAGGCGCCCAGTGCTTCACCATGTCCGCCTGCTAACGCGTGGGATGACGCGGCAAAGAGCGCAATCTTTGAGAATTCGCTCGAGCTGCAGTTTCGTGCGTTCGGAACGGGCGCCGCTGCGCCGCCATTGGTCGCCACTGTAACAGATGGTGGTCCCTTGGCGCGCACGGCCAGCTACTATGCCATTGACCCGACGGCCCTCCTCTCCGCGACGCGCCGAGTGACGGGGGGAGTTACAAACGGAACTGAGAGCTTTAAATTTTAAGAAAGCTCGTGGTCCAGATGGTATTTCTGCAGCGCAACTACGCACTCTGGTTAGGCGCGGAGTCGAGTGTTTACTCGAATACGTGCCAGGCGCGCGGATATTTTCCCAAGGCATGGAGATTAGGGACCATTGCGCTATTACCAAATCCTTGCAAAAACAAATTACTCCCGAGCAGTTATAGACCTATTAGTCTACTCTCCATCCTAGGGAAGACTTTTTAGAGACTGATTCTGAAGTCATTTGCAACAGGAAATACGTCGTCTCAACCTTTTCAGAGATGAACAATTTGGCTTCAGAGCTGGTCACAGCTCCGCGTAGCAGCTTACGCGGCTTTGCACGGAGATCGACATTGCCCTTGAGAGACGACAAAATTTGCCTGAGGTCTTTCTGGATATGCGGTCGGCTTTCGACTCATGCGGGGTTGCTCGCATGTCTCGCGGGATTGGGAGTAAGCGGCTGCAGCCTCAAAATTGATTGCGAGTTTTCTCTTTGACAGGCAGTTCCAAGTGCGAGTTAACAACGTATATTCGTCCCTCAGACGAGCCGAGGAGGGCGTGCCTCAGAGGAGCGTTCTCTGTCCTACCCTCTTCGGCTTATATGTTAATGACGCGCCGCTTCCTGCTGATAAAAGGACTGGTATTTCACGATCCGGGCTCCTGATGTTCGCGGATGATTTTGCGTATTACGCGTAAGCGGCGAACGGAAGGCAGTCAATTAAGTACTTCAGCGATTGTGTCTCCGCCCTCCCCGAATGGCTGAGTTGGAAACGACTCGCTCTAAATCTAAGGAAATGTGTGGCTGTCAACTTCACTCGTCAGAGGGCAGACCCCAATGAAACGGTGAGCTTGACGGGCGCGCGTCTCCCATGGCAGAGCAAAGCGAGCAAACGCGCACGGCGTGTTATTTGACAGTGGTCTTCTCTGGCATGCACACGCTCGATATCTCGTTTCCAAAATCAAAATTCGAACCTTTCTTCTGAAACCTCTTCTCCGTTCTCTCGATCTACACCTTTCCTTGAAGCGCCACTTATTCACCGCGTGCGTGCGCCACTTGTGGGCGTATGCATGTGAGGTTTTCGCGGCTGCCCCTCCTTCTACTCCGCGGCCAATTCGTTTCGCAGAAAACAGAGCGGCGTGCCTCGCAACGCGTCCGCATATTCCCAATCTCCGGCCTGACCGCACACCTAAAACCGCTGACGTTTTCAGAGTTCTAGACGTACGAAATTAAAGAAGCGGGCAAAGATGGCGCTCGTGAGGGCGCTGGGGTCGTCTGTACCACGTATCCTGCGCGAAATCGGCACCGTGCATCGTTCGCGGCATAGCGGCGAACAGCGGCGTGCACAGGGCCTTTCACAGACGAAAGGGCCCACAGCGCGTCGCCTTCTCCTTCCGCGCCCTGCCTCCCACGAGCTCTCTGAGCTGTGCGAAGCGGGGAAGCAGCAAGTGCGTGGGAGGCGATCGCCGCTCACTGGAGCCGGAAACCGCGCGGAAACGCGTCTCGCCGGGCCGGGGCCGCCTGGCAACAAAGACGTCGCGGCGCCACGGACGCTTGAGTGAAGTCGGCGCCGCCGTGGCGAATAAAAGAGATGTAAATAGCGAAGTGCAATGTATGTATGAGTGAGTGAATGTGTTAAGAATTAATGAGAGTGAGCATGATTACAAAAGAAGAGAACAAAGATGAACATTAGAGAGAACGTTTAAATTGAATTTGATGAAGAAAGTTTATTAAACTAAGCACCGCCCAAAGTGGCATTGTAAATAGTTTTAATTTAGATCTAAGTGAGTGTATTTAAGATACGTCCTTCCCCGCTGCACAGGCCAAGCCGGCTGCAGCTTAGTTGTATCCCTCCTATGAATAAATTCCCTCCTGTCCAGGGTAACTGGAGGGGGGGAAACTAAAAAAAGAGAGATACAGGCTGTTTTGTGCGGAGTTTTCTGAGTGAATAAATGGTAATTACGATTAGGCGATAATGTTGACCCGGCAAAATGTACATTGGACTTTCTTGTGGCATATAGTAGAACTGCGCACGACTCGGTAGATCTTCTGGTATAACGGTAGCTCGGCTCTGATCTTGGATATTCTTATGATTGTTGAACAAATTACCGTTTGTATGGAAACGTTTAAGTTGAATAAAAACTGTGTTGTCATTGACGTCTGCTTTTTTCCTGGATATAAAAATTGGTGACGAGGAAAACGTGAAGATGATAAGTGCATCGGCCCAGTCAGAGCTAGCGCAAGGGCTACAGTTTATGCAACAGCAGAAGCTACAACGTATACAACAATTAGCAGCGGGGCAAGAGAAACAACCAGTTGGAGGAAGTTGGAAGTATTGAAAGCGGTGAGTGCGACAAGAGGCGAGCAAGCACCTGCGCCATTTTCCCCGTTCCTGCCCAAGCAGAAAGCTGGTTAGACTATGTGGAGAGATTACAGCATCATTGGATTTATTATGGGGTAGAGAGTGAGGAAAGAAATCGCGCGGCATTCCTATGCACTGTGGGCAGTGACACGCACTCTTGGTTAAAGAAATTGTGCAACGGGCAAGAAATTTGTAAGTTAACTTAGTCAGAGATAAAAGAAGTGTCGGATAAATATTATGAAAGGATGCCGCATATGATAGCTGCAAGGTATGCATTTTTCCAGTGTAGGAAAAAAGATACTCAAACGCACGCAGAATGGATTACGGAACTGAACGGTTTAGCTAGAAATTGCGAGTTCAAGTGCCAGTCGAAAAAGTGCGAAAGATCTTATGCAGAGACATTAATAGAGATGTAGTGATTTTGCATATACCGGAAGACAAAACCAGGTTCGAAGCAATTAAAAATAGTGATCCTTCGCTTGAAGAAATCCAGCAGTTGTCTACGACGTTCGAGTTGACGTCACACACCGCTATGTGCAGCTCGGGATCTACGCGCCTTCATACGATGCTCCGTCTAAAACACTTTCCTTCCAGGCACTATTTATGTTTATTTTTGTCCACCCCTCTTACACTGTCTATTCGGTAAACACGCTACTCGTAAACACTCTATCTCCAGTCCTCGCCAGATGTTTCATCATCATTTGCACCGACACGTGGCGAAACTCGCTTCCCGATAGATATTTCGCACTTACTCAATTCTTTATATTGCGAACTCCGGTTAGATGTGGAATATTGTTCATCGTATTCATCCACACGCTGATTACTACTATGTCCACTGTCCGATATCACACTTAACGTTCCCTCAGTTCCTCTACTATCATCAAAATCACTCGAGCCAACTCGTCCGCCCCGTTTCCCACCGAGTTCTCTCACACACTGACTATTCGGTGACAAACGCGCCCGCTCTCGCTCGCGCCTTCTCCTGACCCGTTCGGAACGAGTCAAGCGGGAACGGCCATAACTGCCGCGCCATTTGAACACGGTCGGCCGCCGCTTCATTATGTTAAACGTACTATAATAATAATAATATTATAATAATTCGTTTCATTATTGAAGGTGCATTTAGACAAAAATGAAGTGAAGTATTTGGTAGACATAGATGCAACTGTAACATTAATACATGTAGGCACCTACAAGAAGTTAGGAAATCCGCAAGTGAGAAAAGTAGAAAAAACAGTGTATGGGTCCGGCAGGGATCCAATAGTGTTAGGAAAAATTCATGTACCAATGTAATCGGGTGGCGGTGGTGGTACCTGCCGCTCACTCTCAATTAATTTAACAATTTAATTATCCCAGCAACTGTCTGCCTGGTCCCCATAACCGTTTACATAAAATTTAATTAGATAGAGCATGGATTCGCGAATTGTCCCATACGGGAACCAAACACTACCGTTTTGCAACACTACCGGGTGATTGACTATTTCTATAATAATAACACCAGTTTGAGATACAAAATAGTAAACACATGAGTGTTTACTGCGATTTATTGAATAATTTCTCTTCTTTTTAACTTCCTCTTGATTTAATTTCGTGAATTCATAAAAAAATACGTTTTCCTCTGTAAACAAAACACATGACATCGAAAATAAAAAATAAACACTAAGAATAAATGCACTAACAATAACAAACAAAACTCACTTCACACATATTATTGCAAAACTCATTCACATTGAAATGCGCATTTCCCCGCTAATAATGGTCATTTATATTGATTTCTTAATCTAAAACAAGCTTGGCCATGCACAGGGAAATTTTCTTCAAAACAATTGTTTATAATCCACTTCCCTTTAGAAGCGTCGAACTCTCGTCCACGACAGCAGATACTTCCATCGGCTGGCCAGAAATCGCGTACTCCACTCGATCACTGCCAATTGTAAAATCAAGAACTAGCGCCTAAACCAGGGCCACTTAACCATTTGCTCCAAGGAGGAGCCGCCGTTTGCTCTCTCCCCTTTCGCCGCAGAAAGAGCAAATGACATCAAATATCGATCGGTGGCATGTGGCACAGTGGGCCGCGTCGTATTTCTACGGGGTATTTTCCATTGTTCGGAATGAAAAAGTCTCACTGCTCTGGGAAGGATATTACGAGAGAGAAAAAACAGTAAAATACTTTTGTAACATTTATTGGAACAGTTAGTAGATATAAACTTATTAGTGTAATTTGGAGATTACAAAAACGACAATTTGTAATGCAGCATGGAAAGAAAAGTATTTTTTTGCCGATTGCGCCGGCAATGCCAAATGTTTAGTTACAAAAAAGTACTCAATAACATAAAGAAATTTAATAGCGGCGACATTACACAGTTTATAATGCTGCTGAATATGAAAAGTATTATAAAGGTTGCACAAAAAATGTTATTAAATAAACTAGTAATAAAATACTAAGAGTAAAGGAAATTAAAATTAAAAAATTAAGTTGATTGCAAAATCAAATTCTCTTATTACACCTTTTAAGTGTTTTTTCTCCCAATATACTTTTTTATATTTAGACACATTCTGCCTGATGGCATTGTTGTCCTAGTCTTTTTTCATTTCTGGCGCAACAAAACACCATCACTTGTTTGTTTTGGTCTTCGTAAATTACAATATTTTCTATTTTGCCTTCTCGACGTCCCACAGACTTGCTATTGTACTCAAAAATTTCCTAAAATTTTCATTGTTCGAATTGTGAATTTTGAACCAGCGTTCCACGTCTCGTTTCGCCGAAAACTTCAAAATTTCCGAGCTCGTATTTGCGTAATTAAATCAGATGGATTATTCACTTGTACACGTCATGTTCCTAATTAATAATGAATTATTTCTAATTCGCCATCCCGGCGTTCTCCAAACTTGTATTACATTCATTAATTCCGTAAAATTGCTACTGTCTGAATTCTGAATTTCTAATTTGAATTTCACATCGCGTTTATCCAAAAACTTTAAAAATCACTAACTACTGTTTGCTTACGTACATCGGACATGTCATTCACTTGTCTGCTGTATATTTTCATCACGTAATCATTAACTGCTTTTATTAAAACCACGATGATCACTGATCTGATTTCGTTCGTGCATGACTTAAAATCTTCATTAAAATTGTGCCACTGGACGTTAATGTCCAAATCCTGTTCTATTTGCATATTTAATCCACAAAAATGCCTTTGCGCGAAATGTCCGTCACTTATTGAAACTGGTATAGTCCCATAGGAGCTAGAATATCTGTTTCTTATTGTCTGTTTCTTTCGTATCCAGTATTCTTACACGCAACACTCACCATGCTGGATACTCGGATTGACTTAAAAATTTTTCCAGCTTGTTCAGAGCCTTTCAAAACCCCTACATACAAATTTGTACGTGCTATGAACCATTGCAAGTAGTGTTTTTGCGATAATTAGTATTGGGATCTTTCTTGACTAAAGTCGGTAAACCGACCGTGGAAGGGCGGAAATCGCTGCTCGCTGCTGGTTCTGCGGCCGTTACTCACACACCGCGCCTTCACTTTCGGAGTGTCGGCAAGGTCTCAGTTACTTGGAGGGCAGGCGGAGTGACAAAAACGGGTGTTTACTTTGTAGGTTCCGATGGACGAGTAGGACGAGAAAACATACATGAGTAATTCGAATGCGATAATTAAATGCATACTGGCATTATTTACAGGATGTAAAGATTACAATGTGGTTTATTTAATCAGGCAATACTTATTAAATAATAAATACGTAAATAAATAAATGCACAACAAATCAGTAAATAATTAAAAATAATAATAAATAGATACAATAAAGAAGAGATGATACACAGCGAGCAGATCAAAGGGTACTGGAGGAAGAAGAAAGAAGGACAAAGGAAGAAGCAATGAAATTGGTGCGTGGTCCCTTGATGACCCAAAAGAAAGAAGAAGAAAGAAAAGATAAATACGAATTCTTAAACGAACGCGCTTGGAAATCTGATATAAGCTGATAGACGCCGCGTAACGTTCCTATCGCTGCCGAAGCAACGGCTCGCCCGCTGCGGGAAGCGCGAAGGTCACGAAAGGTCCTGATACAAAATGCCTATAAAACACTATTTATAATATTCCATAGCACTTCAAAATTTGCGCATATAGGTTTTGCATGGTGTTCTATCAGCTGGTGAAATTTCATGTCAATCCGAGCATCCAGCACTGTGAGTGTTGCGTGTTAGTGTGAAAAGCATGAAATGCCAGTGAATAGTGCGAAATCATTACACCAGCCACTTATAAAATTATACAGAGTTAGAAGTGATAGTAGTGGACAGGTATGATTTATTTGTTTATTTATTTATTTGTTAAAAAACTGTATAAACTGTACATCACGTGTGGGGAAAGAGATTTATCTGCGCACATTTTCTTGAGCCCCAAAATAAAAAAATAAAAAACTATGAAAATAGAAAACGAAAAAATGAATTTAGAAAATAATTATTTTAGAAAAATAAAAATATTTGAAAAGTGTTTGTTCCCGAGTTATAGAAAATCAATTTCAACGGTAAATGAACTACAAGCAAAAGGAGTGCTCAACAAAACGTGCGCACAGTGAAACTACATTTACGTCCAGAAGCAAAACAAGGGGCCATCTCAGCATTTGCTCAATGGATCAGGGAAACTGGACAAAAACCTGATCGAGATGGGGGTTATTGACCCGGAAGCTGAAGTACATAACTTGTTACAGGCGTATTAAATATTTTTTAATGTATACAATACAAACGTAAACTAATTCTTTATATATCATTGTTTTGTTACAATAAACATTATTTTTCTTTTTGACGATCAGTATAGTCTTTAATTGTATAGAAATAGTTTTGCAGCAGAAAAGATTTTACTTTAAACTTAAATTTGTGTACTGACTTTAATTGTTTAATGTCATCTGGCAATGCGTTGTAAAGTAACGTACATGTATTGTATGTTGATTTATTGTCTACTGAGCTGTTGACACTGACACTTAATGCACATGATTTCTACGGCGTTTATTGTAATTATAAATATCAATATTGCATGAAAATATGTTCCCTCCGTTAAATAGGTCATTTTTGACAAATATTATAGATTAGTAAATAAATAGACAAGTCAATGGTAAGATTCCCAGCTCAATGAAAAGAGGCTTGCAGGGATCACGTGGAAGGCATTTTTTCATTATTCGAATAATTTTCTTTTGCAATCTGAAGGTCTGAACAGGATGAGGTTCCCCTATTCTGGGGAACCTATTATGCCATATCTCAGGCGGGAATGTACATTTGCAAAATAAACGCAACGAGCTGCATGAAGGCTGACAGAATTTGAAAGAATTCTGAATGCGTAACATAATGGACTTAAATTAGTGTTTAATTCTGTTATATGTACATTCCATTTGAGGTTTGATTGAATTGAAAGACCTAAAAATTTTGTTACCTCAACATCAGCTAATTGCATATTGTTCATTTTCAATGGAACATGCGATTTCCGATGTGAAATGCAAAAATTCATTGAAACAGTTTTTCTTTCGTTAACAATTAATTTGTTATTATTAGACCAATTTGAAACATCTGAAATCGTACGATTTACTGCTTCTTTTTTGCAAAGAATATTCGTGTCATCAGCAAACAGAATCCGTTCTTCCATTTTTAATAGACGAGGGCATATCGTTTACATATAACAGAAAGAGAAGAGGACATAAGATCGAACCTTGCGGGAACCTCAATTGGCAAAGAATTTGAAACATAAGTATGTAATGTCCTTTCGTGCCAGTATGGTATTTCTACTCTTTGAGTCCGATGTTTAAGGTACGAAGTTATCCTATCTAGGGCAATACCACGAATTCCATACGAAGGTAATTTTGAGAGCAAGATGTTATGGTCAATAATGTCAAAAGCTTTCGAAAGATCTAAGAATATTTCAATGGGTACTTAATTTTGGTCTATTGATGAAGCAACATCTTTGAGAAAAGAAACTAGTGGTGCTTCCAACGCACATACTTTCTCGCTCTGCTTCTATATGGTCCTTAATGCTATTCCACTACTTCATAAACCAGCAGAAGTGTATTCTACAAGCAAACGTTTTCCGTACCGAGATCCGAAATCCGATTAACGAACCTGCACTTATACCACTACGCCACACTATCACCGGAACACTACCACACTATCACACTACCACACCGCCACACTATCATGGTTCGAATAGAGCCATTATAGAATCGAACCGACCTATAAAATGGTAAATGCTTGATAAAAGAACAACTGATACGATGGTACATACGCTTTACAAATCCAAGAAGAGACGTAAAAAAATTGTTAAAATCTAAACATTTGTACAAATATGCACAGACACTTCCAGTATAATTATCGTAATTAACAATGTATGTTATTCAAATAATTTCACATGGTTTTAAATAAAGTTTACAGAATTCTCTATTATTTCCTAAGACAACAGAGAATTCTGACAAATAATAGTCCGCGACCAGGACACGAAACGCCGAAGCTTCCCTCGGAAGACCTGTACCAAACCTCGCTGATTAACATCTGCGGCCACAATGGATTTTATCCATTAAATACACTTAAAGAATAGTAATAGAGTATGGTGGTTTAAGTTTTCTCGCATTGGAAAACGAAAATATCCAGAGTATGTTAAAAATCTCCTTTACGCTCTCAGGGAAAGTATCTGGGAACATCAATTATAACAGGAAAACAAAATCAATTAGGAGATTAGAAAACTAAGATTTCCGAAAAAGTCTCTGACATTCTATGGCACCAGTATTTTTTTAAATTTTTGCAACAGATTTTATCCACTTTTCCGTTACCAGAACCATTCTATATAAGTTTTTTCTGGCGAAAATTCCCCGATTTCCGGTGCACGATTACATAACTTTCTCTTCTTACGAAGTATTCGTAAGGCAAATTTTCTTATTTTTTCAATATTTCATCATAATTTTTCTTAAATTGGTTCATACAGATATATACTAAACAACGGTTAATTTTACATGTCTGACGCTTCAGAAATCGAATAACAGAGTTGAAAAATTGTTTAAAAGATGCAGTTAGGGAAAACACAGACATGACCTGTCTATTTATCTGCATTGATTCTATTCGTGAGTAGAAGTACTTCAAATCAGGGACTGAATACCGAAATAATAGCGGTAAAGGTATTTATAACGGTATAGAAATACCTTAACCTCTATTATACCTTTATTCAAAATACCTTAAAAATACCGGTATAAGACGTCAAATACCGGTATTTTAAGAGGTATTTTACCTTTATTCGACGTCTATACCGGTAAAATACCTCTATTTAGAGGTATTTTACCGGTATTTTCTCATTAAAATACCGGTATTTCATACAGGTTTCGGAGGGGAAACATTCTGATTTTTTACGCTGAGATGGCTCAGAGGAACAATTATGGACTCCGCAGAGTGTCTGACCGGAGGTCCTAGGGTTCGAGTCTCAACGTTGGCGTATTTTCGTCACCAGACATTCTACCTAGGTCGAGTTCTGTTGTTGGTTGAGAAAGAATTATTATAATAGTCTGGGGACGCGAAGGCGTGTTTGGGTGAGCGAACGCGCGTTTGGGGAGCGACAGCGCGTGTGGGGGAGCGAACGCGCGTTTGGATAGCATACGCGCGTGTGGGGCCGCGAACGCGCGTGGGGACGCGAGGCGCGTGTGGGGAGCGAACGCGCGTTTGGGGAGCGAACGCGCGTTTGGGGGAGCGAACGCGCGTTTCGGGAGCGAACGCGCGTTTGGGGGAGCGAACGCGCGTTTGGGGGAGCGAACGCGCGTGTGGGGCCGCGAACGCGCATGTGGGGACGCAAAGGCGCGTGTGGGGGAGTGAACGTGCGTGTGGGGACGCGAACGCGCCTTTGGGGAGTGAACGCGCATGTGGGGCCGCGAACGCGACACTATTTCCTTCGAAAATACCGGTAAAATACCGATGTAACCTTTTATGGATGTCGATACCGGTATATACGTCCTATAAAGGTATTTACCGGTATAAAAGAAAGGTATGAAAAAATACCGGTATTTTATCCGTATTTTTACCGGTATTCAATACCTTTTCGGTCCCTGCTTCAAATGATTTTCAATAAAGTATTTACACTCTTCAATGTTTTTCCCTGCAACATCACATTCAATTGTGACGTACTAGAAAAGAATAACACAGACGACTGTTTGTTTGATATTTACAATGTATTTACAATTATAGTACAAAGATTATTATACAAAATTTAACCCTTTGGAAACCTTTCAATTGCCTTAGCCGCGAAACCTCGCGACCGTCCCTATGCCTAGCCCAGTACCACTGCTCGAGAGCAGGAAAAAGCAACGCGAAATGCGAAGCTGTCGGACATAAAGTCCCGTAACTACAGAAGTTACATGGCCTGACGCCAAAAACGATCTTCGACCTGAAGATCACGTGCAAAGATAGCACTGGAGATACCACCCGTCTTTCGACACCCTGCGTATCCCCCGAGGCGCGTGGCCAGCCCTCTCCAGGGCGCAACCTACATCACCCAGACTCGCGCCCGCGCGCGCCCATTTCTCCCAGTTATTTTGGTGTCGGGATTTCCCTGCCCGGCGCGTGCCGGCGAGGCGCCGCCGCGTTCCACCCCCATCCCCCTTCCGGCTTAGGACCGGGCTTCCCGAAGCGGCCCGCCGCAGCGGCGCTCTACACTCGCGACGCCACACAATCAAATTAAAATCCCCATCTGGGGATCGAACTCGGCATCTTCCATACTGAAGATCTCAACCCCAAGGCGCCTTAACCAGCCGCGCCACGGGACTGACATGCGGACTACCTACATATATTTTAGTCTCAACGTAATTGTATCAGTTTTATCATTAGAAAGCCGGTAATTGTCAACATGCGAAAAACATGTCTTTCAAACACTGACCAAGAGAGGCAGCAGTGAACGGCTTACTCCAAATAATTTATCCGATGATAGGCATGTGAAAAATAACTACTGCGAGAAAGTATGTGCCATTCTATAGCACCACTAATTTATCTATATATTTACCATCTCTTATTACACACGTGCAGAAAATTTAAAGAAAAAATTTGGAGCGGTTTTTGAGAAAATTTTTTTGGAAATTTGAATCGCAATTTACGCAAAAACTACTCGTTTTTCCCAAAAAATTGTACATGACCTTATTTGAAGTGCTAATTTTGTACAACCGACTTTGGCAAAAATCCCTATCTTCAATTTTGCAGTTTTTAAACAGTTTTTTGCAATTTTCGAAAAATCGGGCCTACCAGCGAAAATGATACCTACGTCATTTCCTTAAACGCACTATTCAACAACAAAATATAATCAAAAAATTTGGAGCCATTTTCTTTTAACTTTGAAAATCTCAAAATGGGCTTCATGCAAAGTACTCTCAAATACTAAAATATCGGTTTCAAATTCCAGAGACGAGTAAAAACGATCGGAGAATATCAATTTTGAAGAAAATCTGCCGAACAGTTTAGGCGCTAGCGTTGACCACAGACGGACAGACGGACGTTTTGCTGTCAATCGATTTTGCAGTATCAAGAAGCAACGAATCATGGATTTTGACTACACCACGAGAGGAGGATTTTTTTCTAAATTTAGCAACAGGTTTTATCCACTTTTTCGTTACCAGACTCCTGCTCTAAGAGTTTTTCTAGCGAAAATTCCCCGTTTTCCGGCGCACGATTTCATAACTTTCTCTTCTTACGAAGTATTCGTAAGGCGAGAAAGTAAAAATGGCAGTTTCCGTAGATTTTGATTTTCTAAAACCATGTTGTGAGTCTCAAAACACATTGTTTTTCCTGAGAAAAGTTTCCATTCGTAAGTAGAAAAGCCTCTCTAATATTTTTGAAAAAACTGACAAAAGAGAAATTGGCCGGTAATTTTGAATATAATTTTTGTTCCCTTTTTTAAAAAGTGGCTTAATTTTTGCTGTTTTGAAAATATCTGTAAATATTCCTGTACATAAAGAAGCATTGAAAATGTGAGTTAACGAACGTATAAAGGCAGGTGCACAAGTTTTTAATATACAATCCGAAAATTTATCTAAACCAGATGAATATTTATTTTTTAGTTTACTGACTATTCTGAGGATTTCGTTGGGAGAAGTTTCAGAAATAAACATCGTATCGGAAATTTTATGGGAAGCGTAAGATGTTGAATTTTGTGGTTTTAGTCACTTCGTGAGATCAGACGCAATTATAGAAAAGTACTCAAAAGTACAAGTAAGTTTGTTGAAGAGATTGGTAACTTTTTCCAATATTCTCGTTTCTCTTTCATTATCCTTTAAAATAACATTTTCTACAAGGTATCGAGATAATGTGGTTGTATTTTTTCCGATATCCCACATTGCTTTAGTTTTGTTACAAGCACTCAAAATGACCTGACTATTTTTCATTATTTTTGCCTAAAGTATTACCTTTCTTAAAATTCTTTTGTATTCTCGGAAGTATATATGGAAACCGGGTGATACGTTATGATGTTTAGAAATAAAGTAAAGCGTACGTTTGTTTTTACACGATGTTCGAATTCCTTGTGTGATCCAAGTATTACTTTTGCTTGAAATGTTTAATTTTCTCTTTTTAAGAGGAAAGCACGCGTTAAAATGAATTGAAAGCTTGGATAAAAATAAATTATATTTTTCACTTGTGTCAACAGCGTTATAAACTGCGTCCCATGATTCCTTCATCAAGTAGTCCGTAAATAATTTTATATATTTATATTAATATTTATATATTTAGTGAATGCTCTGCACATGTGTGAATTATTTACTGTGTCAGTGTTTATGTTCTTAGTAATTGTAAGAATTTGTGCATCGTGGTCACTGTAACCTATTTTATTGGTTATTATTTCATGTGTAGTTGTGGTTTTGTTAATTATAATTTGATCTAATGCTTTTTGTGATTTAAGCGTATTCCGTGTATTCACTGTAATATCTACATTAAAAGAATGAAGTAAATTGAGAAACTGCTCTTTTTCGTGGGATTCACTCAGAAAATCAATATTGAAATCTCCACATACAACAATGTATTTAAAAGAGAGTTTACTCATTTTGTTCAGAATTATCTCTATATTTTCCAAGAAAGTGAAATAATCTGAAGCTCGCTTTGTTGGAGGTCTGTAAATGCAAAGTAAGATAATTTTGAGCGTAGTAAGATGTACTACTGTTGTTTCAAAAACTTTTTCAACTGCATATAAATTGAATTCTGACAAGAAGGTTGAATCAATATAATTTCTTATGTAAATACACGAAACGCCGTAACCCTTTTGTGGGCCGTGGGAAGCATGCTTCCCACTTAACAAATATCTCCCCAGTTCCCTTCTGAAGCGTTCTTACTGCCAATTCCATGTACTATAATCTATCTTTCATTATTGAAAACGTTTCTGCATAGTACACTTCCCGCCATTTCCGTGATTGTTGAGTTTGGAGACTGCGTGGGGAAAAGTGTGAATGATCTAGCATTGTCGTGAGCGTACTTCGACTCGTGTTTATGGATTATCATTCTTTTCTTGTGTTTTTGGGTATGTGAGAATGTGTTTGTTTATTTTGTCATTTAGTTAGATGTTTGAGTAATGATTAATTTGATGTTCTATACATTTTTGCCGGGTAATCTGTGTATAAATCATAATGAGTTTTTACGTGCGAAAAGTAGTTCCCATGTTATTTTCTTGGCATATTATGATTTTATACAAACAAGTTGTGAAGGTTTATTTGATAGTATTTGTACTCTAAATACAAAAATTTAACTTCTTGATGCTGATTACGACATTGCCTGAATATCTAAGTTTATCCCCAATATATAAATTCCTGTTATCGTATGCGAAGTCATTGCAGCACCAAGGCTGCTGAGAAAAGGACCATGTGCATGTGCACAAATTGTAATGTTCCCCACTGTGTAGATCCATGTTACAGAATTTTTCATGGAAAATAAATGTAAAACAAAAAGATTTTGTTAAAAAAATTAAAATTTTTATGTAGTTCATGTCAATTTTTTTCGTACCCAAAAAGGGCCGTGGGAAGAATACTTCCCACCTCCTTGTATAAAATCATGGATGATGTAATTTCCTAAATCAATGTAAATTCCAAATAACATTATATTACTAAATCATTTTTTCCTATTAGTTTCTACAAATTTAATCTGGATATATTTTGCCCACGAAAGGGGTAAGCAGGGCCCTTATTTGAATCCCTCACGCTACAATACTATCTTGGAATTTGGAGTGGTTATATCATTTTGAGGCAACGAATGTTCTGTAAAGCAAAAAACATCTATTTGTCTTAGATCATATTGTAATGCTGCCTCGATAAATTCAATTTTATTTGAAAGAGATTGCACATTATGATGCATTATTCGAATCTTTTGCATGTACCTACATGGATGTTTTTCTGGTGCATTGACTGAAGCTGCTATTTATTTATTTATTTATTTCATTTTTATCTCGAGTGCGATTGTAGAGAGAATCGACGATCACAATCGAACGAAACCGTATTAAGTTTTTTAGTAATAAATTAGTATATAATGTGTATTTAATAATGTTTTTGGTTTCGTTCGATTGTGATCTTCTGTTCTCTCTATAATAGTATTTGTAGTTTTGGCATGGTGTCATGCGGGTTGCATATCTACGATGTGTTTAACAATTTATTTTTCATAAACGGGGAGAGTAATTAACTTAATTTTGGATAATAAATTAGTAATAAATGAGTACTAAATATTTATATTAGTTTGAATTGATTTTGCCATTTTTTTAAAAATTTGGTTGTGCTAGCTTGACAGTCACGTCAGCACAACCCCACTTTTTCATAAATGGCAAGAGCAATAAATTTAATTTTGGGCTAATAAATTAGTAATAAATGAGTACTAAATATTCCATTTCGTTTGGTGCGATTGTGCTATAGTGGTTGTGCCAGCATGACACAGCCTATAATCACGGATCATAAGCCTTTGGTACAGCTTTTCCATAAGGGAGAAAGTTACCGGAGCGCATGGCGAAGAAAGCTGTAGAGATGGGCCCTGTTCTTGGCAGATTATAATTACCAAATTCATTACAGATCAACAACGCAGCGCGCCAACGCAGACGCGCTGTCTAGATTGTCGTTAGGACCACACTTCGACTTCGACGAGTCGGAGAAGTGCCAGCAGGTGAATCAGGACGACTGGCAGGTATTACAAGAGTTCCCCACTACGGCGGCTACGAAAGCAACGGCAATAGATCAAGATTAAGACCTAATGGTGATTAGAGACTATGTTAAGAAAGGGTAGCCGAAGAAGCAACTGAGAAGTAATGCTAGATGGTTCGACAAAAGAGAGGCTAGGTTGGTGACAGCGGGAGTTTTATTGTTGGCTAGTGAGCAAGGAACAAGAGTGGTAGTGTCAAAGGTTCTAAGGAAGCAAGTATTAGACTTGTTGGATGAAGAGCACTGGGGTATTGTAAATACTAAACAATTAGCTAGGAGACACTGCTATTGGAGAGAAATGAGAAAGGACATTCAGGATATGGGTAGGTGGTGTAATGCGTGCCAAATGAATCAGTCCCAAACCGAAAGCTCCGTGGGAGCGAGTGCATATAGACTTTGCGGGTTCCTTTTAGGGTAAAATGTGGTTGGTGGTAGTGGACGCATTGTTAAACGTTCCATTTATAGTAGAAATGGGAGTCACGTCGGCCAGGGCCACCATAGACGTATTGGAAAGGATATTTGTGACGAATGGACTTCCGTAGACGCTAGTTTCGGATAATGGCCCGCAATTTACGTCCGTGATTTTTTCCAGTCCTGCAGATCTAATGGAATCAGACAAGTGTGCGCTCCGCCTTTCCACCCGCAGTCAAACGGCGATGTGAAGTGGTACGTGCGCAAATTCAAAACAGTCATGAGGAAGGCGAAGGATGCGGGAACATCGAGGGCGCGCCTTGTTACGAGTGCTGTCAACCTACAGGACGCTGCGGGGGCCTAAGGGAAGGAGCCCAGCGCAGGTACTCCACGGCCGGCAGCACAGAACTTTGCTGTCCTTGCTGAATCCAGGTAACCATCGCAAAGAAGAGGCTACGAAGCACAACTTTCAGGTAGGAGGAAAAGTCTATTGAACCAATTTTAAGAGGGATCCTACTTGGTGGCCGGGAGTAGTGATTGGCCTCATAGGCAACAAAATGTATGAAGTGCAGGTGTTGAGTAAGGTAGTGGTGAGGCACCAAGGGCAGATGCGCCCGAAATATACCATAGAGTCTATGGATAAAATGGGGAGGTACTCAGAAAAAAGCGAAGAGAAAGAGCAATGAGAAGTCTTATAGAAATGGATCGTTTTCATGTTTCCATTCCAATTGTCTCGTTTCTTCGACTTACCTAATCGCTCAGTGAACTTTTCTGTATTGTCTTTACAATTTTCTTCGAGGGTGGAGCGTTTTGAATTAATTTGATGTGGGGGATGTTTCCATTTCGTAGACGCTTTCTTCGTCTAAGGTGTAAAATGATGGATCCGTATTTCATCCCCTGTAACAATGCTGTGCAGGAATGTCTCTATTCATGAAATTCAGTTATTTTCATTATTTGAAGTAACATTTAGATAGAGATCAGTTTATTAATGCCATGAGGGATCACCGAATCGTGTGAATGTGGCTTCATTGTCTTGGCTGGAAACTACCAAAATGCACTTTGGGTAATAAAAAATAATTTATTTACATCAAATCCTTTAGCTGATGTAAACAGTAGTAGATTAACCATATTGCCGAAATTAAAATTCCAAACTATTTAATTTTTAAAGACTTTAATTAGGATACTAATACACTTTAATTTATAAAAAATGTAAATTTGAATAAACGCCACAAGGCCACTGAATTTTACAAGTAACAATAAACGTTTAATTTATTTGCATCATGTCGTAGACCAATTCTTATGTCTGCCAATATTTTTCAAATCTGCGTTTTACAAATACTGCACACCACTTTCTTCATAAGAGCTTCTCATTCTTCCATTCTTCAAATAGGACATCGAGGTAAGACTATTTGCATACGTTTCGGTGAAAAACAAAAACAAACACAAATCGATTTCCCGGGAGCCAGCGTTGTTTCGAGTCCGATTGCTCGTTTGCGGTGATGCGGAAGAGGCGTTTCGCGACCAGCACATCGGCTGAAAAAGCATAACGCTGTGTCCGCGCACACGGCCTGTTGCATTCAGTTTGCCGAAGGCGCGCTGAATGGCCAATGCCGGATTAATTACAGGGGGCGTTCGAGGGAAGCGCGAGGGGGGCAGACGGGCAAGGGACGGGGGACGTGGTTGAGCGGTGCTGAGGACAGCAACGAATTTGCCGGCGAGATGGGTAATTCTAGGTCGGCGATTGGTAATGCCCATTATCCTCGTTGTTATGATGGGGTTATTTGTATTTTGAGTGGGAAATTAATATTATTAACATATTTTATCCATTTTGGTTATCTTAAGTGAAACTTTTAGAAAATGAAATACCTTTCCTAATTATAGTTCTATTAGAATTATTAATTCTAATAACTTGTGGCCAACTACAAAAAGCAATGATCAGACTCGTAGCAGAAAGAAGTGTTCACACAAATCTCTATATAAAACAATGTCGGGTTAGTTACACTAATTACAACTCAATAACGGCTGGTCCAATTTTAATTACCACTGTTTTGTTGGATTTATTCTCCGCCTTGAATAGCAGAATAACTACACAAGCCCGCTATCAGTGCAACTGCAAGTCAGCTATCCTTATGCATTTTTGTATGCTGAAATCGAAAATGTAACTATAAATGCTCCATCATACACAGTTTTTTACAAATTAACTTTAATTGTGCAATAGGACAATTGTGTATTAGTTAAGTGACACCATCTATGAATAGGTGATGGAATTTGAATTTTTCCTCCAGGCAGCAAAATATACCTTTTCACTGACGCCATCTATAAACTGGTGATTCAATTTCGGCAATTTTACCTCCACTTGGCAATGTGTACCTGTTTGTGATATGAGATGAGGGTGTAAATCACGGATCCCCAAGACATTTACAAAGGAATTGTTAGACTGAAGACTTTTAATTGATTCTTCCAAAAAAGTTTAAAAACAGTGCTATTACACAACGGCAAAAACACAACGGCTATTACACAACAGCAAACTTCAAAGAAACTTAGAAAAATCTTACACTGATCCTTACTAAACGATACTCACGGCTGAGGGATATTGTGACGTAGGTCCGCCTCCTACGTAGTGGGTCAGCGAACTTAGCTTCCGGCTAGCTCAGATGGCAGAAAGATAGGCTAAAAGAGAACAGATGGATGGTGGAGTGACGTTGCGTTTGAAAGGAATAAAATTGAATGAGGTCGGAAAAAATAAGGATTTAATTTTAAAAAAACGATAAATTGACCAAAATAATACACTAATTCTAGGAAATATACCTCGATCACGAGCTCGTATTCCCCCAAAATAAAATAACAATGAAACAACCCTGTATGACAATTAATTTTAGAATTAGGATTTTACAAATACTTCGCTGGCTCTCTTGCAGACCTGAGCGCGGCCACGAACCGTTCTTTTCATGAAACAATAATGTGAAATTCTGATTCTGAAAGTTTAAAGTTCTGAAATACTTCCTTGCCACGAGGACAATTACGAGCTCAGGCTGGCTCCGGAAATACACGTCACCAATAGAGGTAGTTGCCATCTTGTCAGCTGGCCCGCCGGGCGCGGGCGGAGGGTGCGGGCACAGGGCTCGCCCAAGAAGCAGGAACACGGCGGCCTGGCTGGAAGCGGCGTTTTGAAGTCCTCACGATGAGCGCGTGAGGTGAATGACCGCATGGGCGCATGAATGACCGGGTGGCGACTGCATTCCAGGTCACGGCCGCGATAATACAACGGCGCGGCGCCGGATTACGGCGACTCGAGGCCTCAGCCGAGTGTGGGTTAAATACAAAAAATTAGTCTTCGGTGTCGGTTTCAGGCGTCGGTGCCCCTGAAAGGGATTCTCTTATCAAGTGCTCGAATGTTGCAGAAATCGAGAAATATCATTTAAAATTAGTCGAAAACTTCCGCAGCGGTAATTCCTCGTCCAATCGTGGACGGCGATTCTCTTAGGAGCTGACTGGAAATTTCCACGTACACTCTCTCTCTAGCATTGTTTACAAAGCGCACGTGGAACTTCGAGCGGCTGGGCTACTGGGGGGGGTAATTATTTATCGTAAAGCTATCGCGGACCTGCCACCCTCGGTGGTTCCCTCGCGTTCCATAGCGAAACAGTGGGCGGGTCTGTCACCGCGGACGCGGGGCGAGGCTAACGAAGGGCTGGGCGGACCCTGAAAGGCAGAGTGACGAATTTCGGCGGCGCCATGCCGGCGGCGCGATCCCGGGTGGGGTTAACTGGGCGCTTGTTTGAGACTTTGTAATGCGTCTCGTAAAATAATATAAATTTACATCTATTTAATTGTTTAATATTCGGTATTGCTACAAAATGTGGAGACCTGAAGATTTTGTGCATGCGTCTTGGGCAACAGTATGGGTATAAAAAGTTCCCTTGTTTCCATTGTGAACAACCGTACAAGGAGCCACTGGGACCAATCAGAATGGCCTCAAGAACTATTTTAGAACCACGAAGTAAGAATATTTTAAATTCCTTATTGATACAAAGAAAATACTGCTACAATCTCGGCATATAAAATTAGGGCTTGTGAAACAGTTAACTATAGCTCTGACAAGAAATGGGAGATGCTTTAAATGTGATACGTTCCCACATCTCTCAGAAGCCAAGATAAAGAAAGTAATTTTCATTGGACTAGACATGAGAAGACCTATGTTAGTTGCATTTCCACCACAATTACATATGCTGAAAAATAAGTTTGGATTTTCTTTGAAAGAGTGGTTAAGAACTTCCTAGGAAGCAATAGAGACCCAGATTATGTTAAAAATATCTTAAAAATATGTTGAACATTAAAGATTGGGATTTTTCTTGAACTTGAAGATTCACTTCCTGCATGCACATTCGGATTTCTTTCCTGAACATCATGGTGTTATAAGCGAGGAGTAAGGATAACATTTCCATCAAGACATTAAAGAGTTGGAAGAGATCCCAGGGTCGTTTAAACGTAAATATGAAGGGTGACTACGGCTGAATGCTCTACCGGGACACGCGACGGAACATACGAGGAAAAGTATATTTAACATTTTTTACTTTCCCGTATACATACGTATACACGGAGTGATATACCTAGTATAGGGAAAGTTATGTAATGCTGGGCAAAAAAATGGCCAATTTTTGACGGAAAAAATTAATTGCCGGGCCGTGAAAACGAATAAGTGGATAAAACCAGTTGCTAAATTAAGAAAAAAATCCCCTAACACGTGGTGTAGCTAGAAACCCTCTTTTGTGGATCCTTGATATCAAAAAACCAATTGAAAGGATAACGTTCGTCTGTCCGTCCGTCTGTGAACACTGCTAGCGCCTAAACCATACGTACGATTTCTTCCAAAATGGATATTCCCTGGTCGATCTGATTCTAGTCGAAGCTTTGAGATTTTGCAAAAGATTCTTCAAAATTTGGGGGTACTTTATATGAAGCCCCCCGAGGATTTTCAAAATTTTCTCGACAACGGCTCCAAATTTTTTCTTTAAATTTCTTGTATGAATAGAGTAAAACACACTTATTTACATGACATAGGTCCGATTTTCACGGATAACTCTGAATTTTGGAAATTGCAAAAGTGTAAAATTTTTACGGCGTCTTTCTGGCCGTAACAAAATTGAAGATTATTCCTTCAAATACAATTTTTTCTTCATAGTGAGCTCTTTCTTTAAGGTCATCAGCATTATTTTGAAAATTTTAGTATTTTTCGGGCAATATTGCATGCAATATGTGCAATTTTAAAAATTTACAAAAACAAGATTTTCTCAAAAACAGCTACAAATTTTTTCTTTAATTTTTGGTAGGGATAGTGGTAAATGTACTCTATCAGATGGCATAAAAGTCATATTGATTTATCGGTTGGTTTTTTCAAAAAATACAAAAATGTAAATTTTTTTACTTTTTAGTCTCTCACGTCGTTAATATTTACATTATCGGCGATTTTTTTCACATTATATTTACGAGTACATATGCTTTAAATAATATCAAGTAAAGTTTTTCGAAAACACTACCGTTTTCTGTGAAAAGTAGCTCAAATTTCGGCATTTTCAGAAATACTCAAACGCCATTTTCTCGTATATGGCTGCATTTTTTTTCTTGAAACTTTTGTAACAGATAGTGCTAATTACACTCTTTAGTGTAGCGTAAAGTTTATTTTGAGGTATTTTTTTGATTTTTCAAAAATTACATAATTGTAATTTTTTTAAAAGATCTCTCACATCTTTAATATGCACATTATCCGCAATTTGTAAAGATTATTTTATTTTTGAGTGTAAGTGCTTCAAATAACTTCAAATAAAGTATTTTGAAAACTCAAACATTTTCTGTGAAAATGAGCTTCAAATTTCGCATTTTTAGGAGTGCTAAAACACCATTTTCACTTAAACGGCACATAATTTTTTATAGAAAATTGTCATTTACGGCTAGGTTTTTGTGTTCTTTAATATTCTCAAATTTTCGTTCTACTAATAGGAAACCGAAAAATTAAGAAAATGACAATAGCATATTATGCAATTAACCTTGTCCTTTCTTTTACAGGAATAAGAAGAAATTACCGAATGAACGACGTTAGAAGTGAGTTCTGTAATATCTTCTTACGAGTGCAAAAAATTAACATACGTCATTACGAATGACCAGAGTACTTTTCTGTATTTGGTAATTTTAAAAAATATGATGGCTCATATTTCGTGCAGAAATAGCAGTGCGTAATGATTCGTGCAATATGTCATATTATGAACGATTTTAATGAAAAAGGGTTTGTTTATAATGCTGGTATACAAAAAATTGTACTTTTGGCGGTGATAGATGACAGCTGGCAAGAAGGAGTTTGTGGCAATTCCGAATAGCTAGCAAAGACCCAAGGAAATGGAAAACTAATGCGGGAAAGTCTGTGCCATTCTGTAGCACTACTAGTTTATTTCTAAAAACATTATTTAACCTTCCGGCGGGTGCGCTGTCCTAAATTTGACGACAATGGCAGATTTTTTCTTTTGCTGTTAACTCATTGTTGTCAAAGACAATTCTACGTTCGTGGTATTCCTTGCAGGTACCTTTAGTGATGGATTCCTGCAACCACTGTTTAATTTGCAAGCTATTTTTAGTTTTTGTAACGGTATATTCGCGATAAGTGCATAGTGACGTAAACTTTACGCAGCGCGTCGGCTGTTGTGCGAACTATCGTATAATAATTTGGCCTAATCGAAATTTTCTGTAAAATGTCCAGAAAATGAATTTATGTGAACGAAAATCAGAATATTCTTCAAGAGCTGAGTGATCGGAGGAAGATCATGAATTGGATAGTGACAGTTACAGTAAACGAATGTTGAAAATATAAACGAGCATCAGAATGATACTGGATCGGAACAAGATTTTTTGATACTAAATACGAACATTTATCAACGGATGTTTTTTCGTAGTAAAATTCTTTGATATTATAATGCGACATAAAATTCCATTGTTCTACAATTTCTTTGATTTTTTCAAGAGTCATTGAATGTAAAATTTACTACACGCGCCTGCTGGTGTGAACATTTTACGCGCGCACGCTGGAAGGTTAAGTGTCTTGTAATATCTTTTTTTCTGTGTGAAGCTGTGGTTGTTAGTTTGTATTAAGAAATAGTGTGTGTTATTTGCTAGATAACCTGTTTTATTTTTCATATACCCTAAACATGATAATTTAATGTCTATTAGCTAAAATACCTCATAATGCGTTGCGAATAACGGTGCGTGATGGAATAAATCTGAGCTCAGATATGAAATTAGCGCCCCAAACACTGGATATATTGTATAAATTAAAAAACAGGTTTATGACTAAGCTGCGGATTTTTGCCGATTTTTTTCCTTCAATGGAAAACGCAATATTTTTGGTTAGTTATTCATTTTGGGGCATTAGAAGCATTATATGAGAATTTTATAGTACCTATAAATGCCTATTTTGTGTTTAAATGCCCAAATGTTGCCTATTCTCGTATTTATTAACCAAAATGCAATTTTCCTTAATCAATAACTTTAAAAATTCTATGTTTTTTCGTATTTATCCTACAGAGTACAGAGAAGTCGAATAACTATCGATAAATCGTGGTATTCCTTGCAGGTATCTTTAGTGATGGATTCCTGCATCCACTGTTTAGTTTGCAAGCTATTTTTAGTTTTTGTAACGGTATATTCGCGATAAGTGCATAGTGACGTAAACTTTACGCAGCGCGTCGGCTATTGTGCGAACTATCGTATAATAATTTGGCCTAATCGAAATTTTCTGTAAAATGTCCAGAAAATGAATGTGTTCCTTTTTACTGCCACCATAGTATGGATATTTCATATTAGGAAACATACAAAATCGCTGGTGGTTACATTTACTTCGAATTTTAAAACAATTTTTTACTCAAAAAGGCTCCAAATTTTTTCTTAAAATTTTCTCCTCGTATGCATAAAAGCGACGGTATAAACATTAGGGCCAGATCCAATTTCGCAGAACATGTATTTTGAAAAATTGCAAAAAGTTAACATTACAAAAGTACCATATTGAGTGCAGAGATTTCTGACTTGAAGTGAAATATGTTATCAAAAATCAGATCCTTAAAAAAGGCCATGCATCATTTTTTTACGAATAGAACAAGGGACACTGATTTTGACAAATTTTGAAATATATTTTTATATTTATGCGAGAAAGTATGTGATGTACCAATAGTTACATTTGTGTTATTATGGCAATTGAAACAAATCGTACGTATTTTCACCTATTTTTCGATCTTTTAAACAAATGTGAGAAAAAACTGTGCAGCATTAGAGTATCAGCTTGCATTTAATGAAAAGCAAAAGGGCAGCTAGCGCGATTCCACCTTTTGTCTGAATTGCCCAACAATGAAAGAAATGATATCTACGGGGATTTACCAGAACAATGATGAAAGCAAACATTCCTGGAAGGTAACTATTTTATATTTATTTCACAAACTCTCTGCACAAGAACATAAATAAGAATAAGAAAAATTCTGTGGTGGCAGCAGAGATCTTGTGGTAATCCATGATAAAGTTCCAAGGATAAAGAGGATATAGAGTAGATCTACTATTGTGGTTAATACCTCTTTATCCTTGTAACTTTAATAAGAAATATATATATATATATATATATATATATATATATATATATATATATACTAACACACCCACCTACCCTCGTACTGAACTCAGTGCGCTTGTACGTCGAGCTTGCTAGAATGAATGCTCGTGAAGCGAGCTTTGAATTCTCAGGAAGCAGGATCTTTCGGGTATGAGAAAGGTCTGAACCCTAACACAATGAAATCAGATGGATAACAAAAACTGAGCATATAATTTCATCAAAATAACGACACAGTGGCACAATTTTACAGAGAAATGAACACACTTTATGTACAGTAAATGAAGATCTGGTCGTTAACTGAAAAAACACAAAATCGAACAGAACAGAAATTCGGCGCACCTTGACTGCCTGAATGAAATAAAATAACTGGAGGTTTTCACTCTTCTTTACCTCTGATTTAAATTAATACTCTCGTTTGAATTACACCCTTTCGTAATTTAAATTAAGAGCTCTGTTTGACCGACCTTCCTATATCTCTGTGATTTTAATCAATACCTTTGATTAACTGACCTTCTTTAGTTACCCGTGCACGGATTTCAAAAATTTACTTTACAGCTACGCTAGCAATTTCGACTTCTTTACCATTACATCAAGGAATTACTTTGCACAACATTACAAAACTTTAACTCTCCCCAAACAATTCACAAACTATACAAACTCTTGAAACAAAACTTATTTAGTGAAACAGTACAAGGTAAAAAACTCTCGGCATGGATAACTTTTCATACACTGATTCTGAGTCCAAACTACCACGCCTATTCTGGAAAGTTTCTCCAGTTTTCTTTAAATGTTCCCCTTTCTCTCCTACCGACAGTATTGTAAAACAGAGGAGTTCGTTTTCCCACCAACACCGCCTCGCTCGCCGCCGGATGACCTCGCCGAGTACGACGCCATCGCTCCGCGCTGCTGCCGACTTCTTGTGCGCTCGCCGTACGCCCGCTGTCCCGCGTTGGTTCCACTTCTCCCTTACACGCCCTGCCTCTCGTCACGGACCAGACCCTTCTCACGTACACTTGAGCCTTCGGATCGTCCTCCTCCTTCTTCTTCTTCTTCTTCTTCTTCTCTTCTTACGCCTCACGGTAATATAATCGCGCTTCCAACTTTCACGAAATGTATGCGGCGCTGCTTTAAACTTGCATGCGCGGTATAGCTACCTCACTTTTGACATGTGCAGAAGTAGTATCGTGTGTTGAAGTAGTGCCATATGATAGTGCTGGATACCATTTAGTCCTTCTGCGCAAATTTGGGCAATTTTGAGCTTATTGCCAGCTTAAAGTTTTAACATACTCTCGCTCCTATGCTAATTCATTCACGGTGCTACTAGAATGCTTTTAACTGCATCAACTCGTCCCTATTCACTTTCTGGCTATCAACGGGTAAAATAAAACTCCTATTCTACACCTGAGCTGCGTAGTCACCGGTTCACCTTCCGCTGCTGTCGCCCTAATAGAAGAGCCCTCCGCCAAGGTGTGCTGCAGTATTTATGTCACCGCGCCTGGAGAAATTTTCAGGGGCCGGGTTTTCTCCTCCTTCCTTGACCTCCCCGGAAAACATTACTCGCTAGTTCGAGTGCTCTCGTTCGGTCAGCTGTTCATAGATGGCGCGTTTACAGGCCATTGCTCCGCCACGTATATTCGTTTCGCTGTTCATACAGGTAGGTGTTTCTGCGTTGTTGATGGTGGCGTTATGGGCTCATATGAACCCATAATGTCACAATATAGTGTATTTGTAAAAGCCTATTTTACATTTTAAATGCCTATTTTGCCTGCCTATTTCTAGATTTTCGTGCCTATAAATCCGCAGCTTAATGATGATGATGAAGCTACCGTTTCTGCGAAGTTAGTTTAGTAGATTGTCGGTAGCCGGCGGCAGAGCCAGCCGGTGTCTATCCTCAGGCAATCTCTCCGCTCAGCTAGCGACCCTGCTGATTATCTCGCGCGTAAGCGGGGGAAAAAGAGTCAAAATCATTCAATTTTCTGTAACGATTCAGTAAAAAATATTGAAAATACATAATGACAGCTTTTGTTGAAAAATAATTTGGGTATTCTAAGGCTTCCTTTATTTTACCCTTCAGCTTCGCCACTGGTTTCCGCAGAGTTTGGCAGAGGGTTGATAAACATCACTCGTGACGTAAAAACTCTCAAAGAATTCCATTTTATTGGTTATCTCCCTGTCAGATGAAGATGTGTTTTTGTAATTAGCGGACCGTGAATTGCTGTCATCACTCAGAAAGAAATCAACAAACAAGTAAAGTTAACACATGTAATTAAATTGCTAAATGAATACAAAGGGGAATAGTGAATACATTTAGTGATTGAGCTAAAGCTGAAAGAAAAATACATAGAAAATACATCATACGATGTGCCTTGTCATGGGTGAATAGAACAGTTCTTGGAGAACGAGAGAGCACGACTTCTCGTTAGTAGCCGGTCACTAAGCTGAAGATGTTACCACCTGCGGGGATGCACAGGCAGAGCTGGAAGAGCCCAAAGCAGTTTCGTGGTACACAGTAGCTCTCGCACAGTTCGGACCACACACACAAAGATGCGCTCACGCGAAGCAGGCGGTGATTGCTGAATTACACCATAGTGCGTAACACGAGAGGCTGGCTGTGTAGGAACTGTTCAGTCATATCACTCGGTCGTAACAAAATTGATATTGGAATCACAGTTAGTTGTATGCACGTAATTAACTGTCGTTTGAATACGTGGTTCAGGCAGCGAGCATTAAATCATACTTGCCATCGCTGGTAGAAAAATGGAAGATATTGATAACGTTAATGACAAATAATTGAGTGGCAGTAACTAGTTGTGGCTGGTTATCACTGGACAAGTTATCACTTCACAAGACAGAAAACTTGCGTCCATACATTTAAAATTGTAATGTGTAATTAATGATGCAAGGAGCCGGGCGACATGCAACACCACGTCCGCCTATATTGAAAGTTTGAACTCGACTAACTGACCAGCATTGCCAGATGATAAAATGCGAATCCTAGTATCAACCTTAAAAAATCCTACTACTTCCATAAAACTTCCTGGTTCCAATGACAATTGACCCTAAAATTGTTCAAATTATAACACTATGAAGACTTAAGACGCCGGGAAGTTCTGAAATTTAACTCGATATCGAGTCATTTTATATCAATATACTGAACGGAAGCATGGTGGAAAGAAAACAATATTTCCGTCATAAATGGAAGACCGAGACGTTATATCCTTTTCTCCTTTAGCATGTGCTGGAAAAATACCATCCTCTGTCACGCTTAATGTTTTTACGGCATGGTTTCCCTAATCTCATATTCTTTTAGTATGTGTTCATGGTAAATTATTGAATAAAAAAGATTAGACAAATCTTAAGTGGTATATCATCAATTATACGTCGAGTTTTATTTCTTGGCGCGAAATACCTTGAGATATTTCATTTTATTGACACTGCTCCGTGCGCCAAGAAAGAAAAACCAAAGTATACAGCAGACTTGATCCGGCTTGCCACAGGAAGCGCGCAGGGCCAATCAGGGCGTGAGTAGATATGCATTCTTAAATTGAGTTTAATTAAATTACAAAATAAAACATTAAAAACTATGTTTTAGTAAAGCATTTTGAGTTGTAAGATCTATGTGATATATTAGGCAATTCAACTTGTGAGGTCGCAAAATATACCAGAATATTCTTAACTGGGCAGCATTTCCTGGAAGCTCGATCAGGCGATCGTGCTGCCGGAATGGGTTTTCTGGGAATCACGGGTCGTATGAGCCGAACGTATTTCGTAATTAGGAATAAAATACATAATCAAAACAATTGTACAAATAAGTATAATGCGATGCGCATATGTAAGTAGATAATGATAAACAGCTTGCTTGTCCGAACACTCCCAAACAATAGTCGTATTAACTTTGATATAAAGATGTAGTTCATGACGTGTCCGAACAGAACTGACTGTATAAACTCAACTTATACTTCGATTTTTCTAACTTTGTCCCTCAAGGCAACTCACATACCACCTTCATGATGGAATATGTCACGACATTTCGCGTCTTTCTCGGTTTGCCGGTTGAAGTCGCATGATCGCAAGCATTGCTTTTACGGTCGCGATCGTGCTAAATCTAGCGGAACGACTGAGAAAGATGTGAAATGCCGTGACATATTCCATCGCGAAGATGGAATTTGAGTTGCCTTGAGGGACAAGGTTAGAGAAATCGCAGTATAGCTACATATTATTACCAACTTTGTCACAAATGAACACTGTTTGTATCTGAAGAGGCGGGAAATTCAAAATTCAAGGGTAACTTCGATTTTAGCGTCAATTGTAATTATATTTTGTTATTGAATGTGAAGGAAGTATTCTTTATTTATGATTTTATACGTTTTATTTCATAGTAACTGACTAAATAGCAAACTAAATAACAATATTAATAAGAATCTGATCCATCACTCGCTCCCTCCGTGTCTTGATCGCAGAATCGCAGAGATCACAGAATTATGAAAACGTGCACAAATTTCACTTCTCCGCGTAGCTTGTCACACACATTTTTTAACTGTTTTTGGCGTAAATAAATAAATAAAAATTGGTACGTATTACATGAACGGGAATGAATACGGTGAAAACGTGCCTTCTAACGTTTCTTTGGAAACAACGCATTTAAACTTGAATAAGTTAGTACTCCAAAATCTGTCATAAAGCTCAATAACAATACGGTAGTAAAAATTCTAATGGATAAAATACGCAAATATTATACTTAGATGACAAAGCACGTACGGTACGGAGTGCCGCAACCGTTGCAGAGTTCCGGATTATTAATGAATAACGGTCGATTGGCAGTGTCTAAAATCGTGTTTTGAATGTCATCCGGTTGAAAATATAATGAATGAACAATAACTACGAGCTCAATAAAACGACACCAATTATTTACATGAAATCAACAAAGATGCGTCACTGACTGCCGCTAAGCGCCCGCCACACGGTTAAAGTTTCAAACAAACATTTTTTTCTGAACATCCAAACGTTTCACATTAGCAACTTTGTAATTTAATTTTTGTAGAAGTAGACATTCTTAATTCTACTGAAGAGCTTTTTTCCAAAATGACGTTTCTGTGAGAAACAATTTTCAGGAAATTGTCACTCAACGAATTTTCGAAGTCTTATTAACATATTAGAAATACGGATACATCACTTTGCAAATAACCTCTTCAATTGCTCGTAGATCGTGGTCGCAGTGCCGTCGGCAATATTCTCTCGGGTTCACCGGGTGGTGGCAAGGCGGATTGCGCTCGTGGGCGGAGCGAGGACGAAGCGTCAGCAGATTAGTGCTAATTAGCGGGGGGCACGTTTCCAGCCGTTTGCGGATGGAAGGGGTTATGCGATGCAGCGAGACCGGGTTGCGAGGAGGAAGGTTACAGTGGGCGTTGTTTAGAATACGACAGATCACGGGCCATATGGCGCGTGGGGACTTTTTTGAGGGAATGAATTTAAGCTTCTTGAAATGAATGGTCTGACTTGAGGCAATAGCAGCTGCGTCTGCAGCAGCGTCTGTGATCTGGATCTCCTATGGTTTGAGTCCCGACGGTGGCGTTTTCTTGAAAACGGATATGTAGCTGGTTGATTTTACTGGCTGTCTGGAAAAGAATTCTAGCGACTGCTTGGTCGAGCCGCGAAGATGGGGACATAGGTCTGCTTTGCATGAATGCCGTGGTGATTTCTGGGCCACAGACTCTGCATTCAAGATTTTAACCAGTGTAGGTCCGCACAGTAAGGCCGCAGCAAATGCCGATCTGCAAGGGGAGGCGGCATACTGCTTTGTAGATGTCCCCTCCCCGAGACCGCCAAAAATATTTAAATGGTGCGGCAGTCACTCGCAAGCTAGAGCCACCTACATTGTTAGCGAGAGCTAGTGCGGCAACGAGGGGGCTTAGAATAACACGGGAGATAAAAGATAGGGAAGGTGAAATCACCCCATCCCTCTCCCTCCCCACTTCTTCCCCCTACTGGCGCATATGGAGAAAGAACGGATCACTGTGGACGCCCCGTGGACGACGACGGTGCTTCACAACAGTCCGGAGCCAACATCTCGGAGCAGACCGAGCCGAGGGGCACCCAGTCCCCTGGCGCGAGACTCCTGGCTACCTCCCACGGGCGGACCGCGGTGGAAGAGGCAGGGCGACATCGCAACAGGAGAGGCGGATCAAGATATCTCTCTGGGGCTGAGAACCTGCTCCTCCTTGGTGAGGAGCATACGAGAAAGTTTCCATAGGGCGCACTCGCTGAGGTGTCAGGGACAGTCGACCCAGGGGATACACACTGGCACGCTGCAAGGGGTGGGGAAGGAGTCCACGTATTTTCTGAGAACGGGAACCAACATGTGGATACCTGTATATAAGTTCCTGTCCTCGGCGAGACTGAACTCCTCCCCGGCCCTTAACCACTGCCCCAGCGCACAGTCTAACTTATGCCAGAGGAAATGCGTGCACCCAAACGGCCACCAGGCAGTAGAAACTATTGCACACGTACTCACGGAGTGCCGCTCCCACTCTCTGGAGTGGCAACAGCGCCATAATACAATAGTCAATTCCTAGAAGGCGGCTGCTGTGGAGGATGGATGGCGGGTTCTCCGTAAGAACCAGACAGTTGTAGGGCCAAATCGTCCAGATCTGGTGCTCTCGCGGGGACAGACTAGCTCTAATAGTGGATGTGGCGGTCACGGCCCCAACCGAGGGGAAAATTGCAAAAGTACACGCTGAACAGAGGGAGAAATACAACCCTGAACGTGCGTTCCTACTCTCCGCAGGCTACACCATGACTGAAATGTTACCTCTGATGGTTCGAGCCTTATGAGAGTGGAGCAAAGGGAGCGAAGCGGCGCTCTTCAGAGTGACATCTGGCCGGAAACTAAGACTTCTCCGGAAAAAAATTATTGCCGAGGCCATCTCTGCCAGTGCCGCGTGCTACTATGCTCTTACCAACAGAGCTGAGCTGGCTCCGCGCGAGCACCTCCATGCAATACGCCGAAGGCGAAGTGGTGCAGCGCCACCTCCAACAGCTTCGGGCGCCGACTGTGAGGACATCATCACCAGCTGCTGCAGGCTCACGACCACAGCCGCCCCACTCTCAGACGGTTAGGTTTGACATGGAAACACTCGTGTGAGCGAAGTGAAGTGCCCTGGTGATGAGACGTGCGGCGTCATCACGTGTGCCGCATAAAGAATAATAATAAAAGGGTAAGTGAAAGTGGAGTGAAATGTGGTCATGCCTCCAACAATAGCGCCAGCACCCAAAAAGTACTCTCAAAGTTTTGTGTCATGTATCATATAAAATGTAATTGCGTTTACTACCTAGTAAGTCGTCGTTTTCGTGCATTTATTTTTGTTTTGTATTGTCATTAATTGCCTTGAAGTTGTAAATGTGTTATATCTTATATATGTGATATATCTTATGTGATAGTATGTACGTGTTATATCATAGTATGTAAACTTGTAAATTGTAAATGAGTTATACCTTAGTATACAGTTTGATATTGTCTTGTATAAGTAGTGTAATAAAATATCTTGTGTCTCGAATCTATAATTGTGTTATAACTTATTATTGTGTTATATCTTATTTCTTCCTATCTCTTGTATTATATCTTGTTATGTTGTTTGAATTTGTCTTGCAGGGTAGTGTTATGAAATGTCCTGTGTCTTGTAATTGTGTTATGTCTTGCCTGGGTGGCCTCTTTTTACTTTCCCGTATACGTACGTACACATACGTTCGGCAACGTTGTATGGAAGCGGACGTGTAAAGGAGTCTCTCCTGAAAAAGTGATTATATTTTGTGATTAAAGTGATTGGACCACGTTAAAAAGTGTTTCATTTTGATTCTACTGTGACCATCGACACTGCGTATGAGTCATATTTACTCTGTGATTAAAAATATGAGAAGATAAACTTCACAGGTGGCCGGCGTGGGTCCGACGGCGGCGACGATAATGGCGGATGCGAACGAAATGTTGGCTTCGGAATGTACGTAAAAGCGGTTGTGCCGCTCAGCGGGGCGGGGACGTGTATATGTTCGTGTCCCCGGTTGCTGGATCATATTTGCGTGTGTTTTCGAGTGGAAATGTGCAGAATTCCTACCATAGCAACATGTTTTCGTGTGGAAATGTGCAGAATTCCTACCGTGCACATTCCTACCCCGCCTGGCCGCCGCAACGGAGCTGAGGTTAGCCCCCCCCCCCCCGAGGCAAAGCATGTATACTGCGATTTTTGTAGGAAGAGCTCTCAAGATAACTCAAATCCCATCTTCGCGATGGAATATGTCACGGCATTTCGTATCATTCACAGTCGTTCCGCTAGATTTCGCACGATCGCGACCGTATGAAGCAGTGCTTGCGATCATGCGACTTCTACCGGCAAGACCGAGAAAAGACGCGAAATGCCGTGACATATTCCATCGCGAAGATGGGATTTGAGTTATCTTGAGAGCTCTTCCTACAAAATCGCAGTATATATACATAGAGATTGGGAAACTTGTCAACGTCCTGCTCCCGCAGGAATATACGAAAACTTGCCAAATAGAAAAAGCTCCCATTACATGACCACCCCTCCATCGTGCTCATATAAACCACTATCTGATGTGCAATTCGCAGCTGTCGCCGTGGAGCAAGCGGTTAAAGCGTAGGGCTCGTGAACTCAAGGTGACTAGTTCGAGTCACGCTGGATCCGGTGGCCATTTTTTGAAGCACCCACGACAGAACCCTCCGCTTATCCCCTTCGATTGAGAGCGAGCAAGGTCGGATAGAGTCATAGAGTCGCTTCAATGACAACATAAATGTAAGTTTGAGCGAGGGGTGCGCACAGCGCTACCTTGGAACGCATTGTGACCTACTAGTCAGTATAGAGGTAAGCGATACTAGCACCATTTGCCTGCGACTCTCTGAAACCTCGCCACAAGCACCCGTTCTAATACATAAAGTGACGCATAGAGTGCGCGCAACACCCCCCAGCTTTGGTCATACAAAACAAAGAAAGTCAAGTCTGCACATTGAAGCAAGAGCACGGCGCCCTCCCCTGGGCTGCCCCCACCTTGCTGATCGGTGCCCCGCGTCCGCTTCTGCCGCCCGCTGAGCTTGAAACCGCCGCCCAATTCCGCGTCGGCCCCCACCTCCTATAGTATAGTGAATAAGACTGAATAAAAACTTTATTAAACTGTTAAGTGTTCAGGGCATAATGGAAGACGACATTCAATCAAACTCCCGAATGCAAGATGAAATCGCCTTCTCCCCTCCTCCGGCGATATCAATAGAGCTGCTCGATCATCTCAATCAGTTCTCCCCGGATCAAATAAATGAAACGTTGCATGTATACAACGCAAGAATGAGTGGCAGCAATAGCCCTGACACGATGCCCTTAGCACAGCGCCTTAACAGGAGGATTCAGCCGGCTAGGAAGGTAAAGACCTTCTCTCGAGCCAACTCATCATCGAGTGTATGTGATGTTACACTACAACGCCATCGCCTCCGCAACACTCAAAATACAGCCCCAGAAATACAAGTTGAAACAACTGAATGGCCCTCCCCTTTGAGCCCACGCCATCCGCACTTCAACGAACACATCGAACTAGACAGCGCCAACAATCAAACAGATACGTCAACGATCATCGAAATAGTAGAAGAAGGCCAACCCATGCTCACACAGGAGCGAAGCACCCTCCCGATCCCCCACCCCCCAGCCACAACAAACAGCAACCCAATACGAGTCACGGCTTGGACGGAAGAGGAGCTTAACCAGCGTGTGCAGAAAACTTCAGTAGAAATCCATTCGCTAGGCAGCAGCCTCCTGCTGCTCAGCCCCTGCGTGCCAACACCGTCCACACGCGTCAGCAAAGTATCCTCACCCCTGCAAAGCCAAAGCACACCTCTATCCCCCCTCACCACTGAGGCCGTCCAGGATTTCTTCCCCCCATACCGGTGCCGCGAATAGAAACTGAAGCAGCAAGTAGCCGTAATAGGGCGCATTCCAGCCCCACAGATACTGATCCCACAAACGGCCAAAGTGAAGACGAAACCAAAGCTCCAGTACAGCTAAACGCTAAAACAGAGCTTTACCTGGTACAACCCTACATAAAAAGGAAAACGATAGTTATCAGTCTGCCAATTCCAAAAGGAATCAGATGTCCGATATGCCCGGAACATTACGACCCAATATCGAGAGACACAAAGGCACAGGAACGAGCTGCACAACTAAGTAGATATGTGCGGACTACGCATGGGCACCTACCACAGAAATTTAAATGTCTCGGCTGCGGAGCTTGGGCACACGCCGTACACCATGTAAACACATGTAAATTCCTACAGACAGGGCAAACACACATCAAGGGGCCCATATTTAACCCACGGACGGCTAGAGACAGGGTGGCTATAGACGGTAAACGTATTCAGCCGCACTTATATCAAGAAGGACAGGTGGTGGGGATACCAATGCCACTACAGTCTTCGGTAATTTGCCCCATATGTGACCTAGTAGTCACTAGCGCTGTGCACTTGCAATCCCGAAGTCGCACACCATTTATCACATGCGTACAAAGCATGGCATAAGAAGAGTCCGCTTCTTCTGCATTGGCTGTGCGTCATTCACGCAGGAAGGAGAAACATGGGACGACCATCGCCTACAATGTGGCGAGGCTGCACATGCACAAGCCCCACAACTTCCAGCTTATGCACTCCCCGCAAAATGCGGAGCAGTGGGATGCGGAAAATATTTCCCAAATATCAAACACGTTAGCCTCCACAGGCGCCTCCATCTCCCTCGCAAGCAGCGACGTCCAATGGAGGACCCGCATAGGCATAGACCCGACATCATTGTATCACAGAGAAGACGTCTCCTTGCGGCCGCGGACCTTTTCCTTCCGCTCCCTGGTGACGTTGCTGCAGAACCAGCTACGGGACACCTTATCACAATAAACGATTCGGACGCCCACGAAAGAGGGCACGACTGCGGAGAAAACACCCCGTCCCAGTGCACACCCTCCCACAGGCAAGAAGAACAAACACAAGAAAGACGCCCCTCCCCTGACCGGGCCGAACAAATGCTACCCTCCTTGGTGACAATAAACCGCCTAACTGGTAGCCAAGGCAACAAGAAACATAAAAAGAAGAACCGAATGCGACGTGAACGAAGGCAACGCGCAGTGAGGACTGCGGCATCAGGAACTGAAGAAGAGTACGACCGGGACCAACAACGTGCGCCTGCATCCAGAAGAGATGGCGCGCCAATAGCAGACCGCCGCAGTGAACATGCTCCGCCCAGACCCCAAGCAGGTGGCAACCAGCCTAGTAACGCACCGCGTGAGGCCAGTAGCAACTACCCACCACCCCTCCTCTCCCTCAACATTGCCCCTCCACCCGAAATATCACAGCATAGGGGAGCACCAAGCCGGAGCCTCCAACTCCCGCAACCCCGCCTACCCACCTCATCCCGCCAATTACCAGACTTCTCCCCCTCCCCTCACCTTCCTGAACAGCCGCAAGCACCACCGCGTCAGCAGCACCGCGGCGCTAACAGAGGCCCCACGAGTGAGTCCGTCAACTGCCCCCGCACTGATAGGCACGAGACCGCCGTCGAAACACCTTCTCTCCCTCCCCTTCTCACAGAAAACCGAGTAACGACAGCCCCCAACCGAAGACCAAACAGGAAAAGAAACCGCCCACCACTAGTCACTCCAGAGCTGCGAGTAGCAGTAGACAAAGCATGGGAGTTACTCCGCAACTCACATGGCGCAACGCAACAAGAACGTTTACAGTGCATACGTAAGGGAAATTTGGAAAGGTCTCAAAATAAAACATTATGATGACTACTTCCCGCCTTCATGCAGCCCTGAAGAGCAAGCGACCCGTATACAAAAAATCCCCTAACACGTTGTGTAGCCAGAAACCCTGTTTTCTAGGTCCTTGATACCGAAAACCCAATTGAAAGGAAAACGTCCGTCTGTCCGTGTGTCCGTGTGTCCGTCTGTCTGCCTGTCCGTCTGTGAACACTGCTAGCGCCTAAACCATACCTACGATTTCTTCCAAAATGGATATTCCCTGGTCGATCTGGTTCTAGTCGATGCTTTGAGATATTGAAAAAGATTCTTCAAACTTTGGGGGTACTTTATATGAAGCCTCCGGGGATTTTCAAAATTTTCTCAAAACGGCTCCAAATTTTTTCTTTAAATTTCTTGTATGAATAGAGGAAAATACACTTATTAACATGGTATAGGTCCGATTTTCACGGATAACTCTGAATTTTCGAATATTGTGAAAGTTTGAATTTTTTTCTGCGCCTTTCTCCAACTACAAAATTGAAGATAGAGAGTTTTCCTTCAAATAAAATATGCTCTCCAAAGTGATTTCTTTGTTTAAGGTCATGTACATTGTTGTAAAAATTGTAGTAGGTTTCGCGCAATATTGCGTGCAATATGTGAAATTTTAAAAAATAAAAAAAACTAGATTTTCTCAAAAACGGCTACAATTTTTTTCTTTAAACTTTTGGTAGGGATAGTGCTAAATGTACTCTATGAGATGACAAAAACTCCTTTTGGCTCTATTCTTTTGTTTTTTTCAAAAATTGCAAAAATATAATTTGTTTGACTTGTCTCTCACGGTTATATTTACATTAGTGGCGATTTGTTCACATTGTTATATTTACGAGTTCAAATGCTTGTAAATAATGTCATGTCAATAAAGTCAATTGTGTAAATAATGTCAAGTAAAGTTTCTCGAAATCTCAACAGTTTTATGTGAAAACTAACTCAAAATTCCGCATTTTCAGAAACGCTCAAACTCCATTTTCACATAAATGGCTCCAAATTTTTCCTTCAAAGTTTTAGAATGGATAGCCCTAATTGCACTCTTGAATATGACGCAAAGTTTCTTTGGAGTATTTTTTTTTATTTTTTAAAAAATTATACAAATGTATTTTTTAAAGATCTCTCACATCTTTAGTATGCATATTACCAGCAATTTGTAAACACTATTGTATTTGCGAGTTACTGTGCTTGAAATGACTTCAAATGAAGCTTTTTGAACACTCAAAAATTTTCTGTGCAAAGAGCCTCAAATTTCGCATTTTTAGTAGCGCTTAAATGTCATTTCCATAAAAATAGCTACAAGTTTTTAAAAGAAAATTGCCATTTAGGACGAGGTTTTACTGTTGTTTAATATTGTAAAATTAATATTTGCGTTGTACCGTTAGGAAACCGAGAAATTGAGAAAATGTCAAAAGAATGTACTTTGGGCGGCGATAGATGATAGCTGGTTTTCTCAGTGAAATATATTTAGGAAAACTACATCGTGAAGTAAGGTAATTTGTAATTTTTTTTAAATACGAGTCATTTTTTTATACTTTCGTGACAAACATAATAGTAAATTTACTGCGCTTCAGACAACTGGATGCGTCGTAAATTAGAAATTGCAATTTATGCATTATTTCTTTGTTCATTTCTTACATTCGACCTTTCGTTATAGACTTTCACATTCATCTTTTAGAAATTATTTATTTTGGAATATTTGATATAAAAATTGCTAGCTCTTTAAGGGAGTATCGACAATGCAAGGAATGCAACAATGGAATTCCGTTTCTTTTTTTATTTATTCTAGCTTGGACATTGACCCACTGCAGCCGCATAAGATAAATATATTAGTAGTGGATATATACAAAGATAATATTCTTGTTTTAGATATTATAAAATATCGTGTTTCAATAATTTATCATGAGAAAAGACTCATCAGTTCTGTGGGGGATCGAAAAATTATCTTGGTAGCTTTCTTTTTAATCTTCAGCGATGAGGATTTTGCTTACCTAAATGAAAGTGAATGGCGGAAGGGATCTTTAATATTTAGGGATAGAATATTGCAGCTTAAGAGGGAGAAGTGGACGGGGATGGGTGTAATGCCAAGTTCAATATGTAACTGCGAATTTGAAATGTACCAGGGAGCTTTAGTGATGGTCCGTAGGAATCTATTTTGATAAATTCGCATTTTGTTGATGTTTGTTTTGGCAGCGGCAGTTCAGACTGGGGAAGCATAGGAAAGTATGGGTCGTATCATTGCTTTATAGAGGTGAGTAGCCACATGTAATTGTAGGGGGGATGATTTTTTTAAGAATTGGATATAATTGGTGGACTCTACTAGTGGCTAGAGCTATTCGGTGAGTAATATTTTGCCGTCATGTAAGTCTTTTATCGAACAGAACTCCAAGATATTTGATAGTTTTGTTGTCAGGTGATATTTTGATTTTGGTATGTGAGATTTGGGGGGCGTCTGGTCTACGGAGGGTGAATATTTTTGCTTGGCTTTTAGTTCTCTGTTTAGTTCTTTGAATGTGCCATTTTTTGGCCCAGCTAGAGAATAAAGTGAGGTGATGTTGCAGATTTTTCACGGCAAATTTGAGATTGCTGTTAGAGGAATAAAGTACTGTGTCATCACCAAATAGTGCTATTGCATTATTTTCAGTGATTGGTATATCTGATGTGTAAACGTTAAATAAAGTGGGAGAAAGGGTGGAGCCTTGGGGTACCTGCTATCATGGTGAAAGGTGCGCAGGGAGCTCTAGGGAGACGTACAGAAAAAGTTCGCTTTTAAGGAAAACTTTCAATAATGCGTGAGAGACATAACGGAGTACCTAAACTGCGTAATTTGACAATTAACCCTGGGTGCCAAACGGTATCGAAAGCTTTTGCTACATCTAGAAACCCTTACGGTGTGCTTGTGGTCATGGAATTCTTCGATGATATCTTCTGTTAGGCGTAGGATTTGATGATATGTAGACAAAGGGGATTGGAATCCAAACTGATGAGCTGGTAAGGCATTGACTGAGCTGAGGTAAGAATTTAGCCTAAAGAGTATACATTTTGCAAATAGCTTTCCCATTGTAGGTAGCAGGCCAATTGGGCGATAGCTAGTTGGATCAATTTGTTGCCATCCCAGGCTTTAGAATGGGAGTAATGTGAGCATGTATCCATTTATCAGGGAAGTACGTTTGTCTCAAGTCGGCGTTAAATATTGCTGTAATATGTACTATTACTTTTAAAGAAAGGCGTTTTAATAAAAATGTTGATATTAGATCATGGCCATTTGATAATTTCGGGATTGTAAGTAAAATATATTTAATAATTTCGGCTGGTGAAATAAATTTAGGGCATTCAGGAACTGTTATTTCTGGTCTTGCGATTACTTCTTGAATATTATTATTGTGTTGCCGATTATGAGAAGGATGAGAAGTAAAGGTTGATGCAATGTAATTTCCCAGCGTATCGCATTTATCGGAAGGAGAAGATGCTTCACTAATTGGAGTAACAAGGGTGGGTAGTTTGGTAGGTTTGCGCAGAAGACGTCGCGTAATGTTCCAGTGTATGATCAGATGGGTTTGCCGTTTGAGTTTGGAAATGAATCTTTTGCGCGTGAACGAAGGCCAAAAGTTGTCTCATAATTTTAGTTAGGAGATTTAAATAAGATTTTAAAAAAGGGGATCGATGTCTCAACCAGTGATTTCGAATATAACGTTTGTAACCTATCAGCATTTTCACTACAGGTGGAATTGGTGGAAGCGGCGTGTATTGCCGGGCTGTGGGGGCCGTTAAGTCTAGGGCATCTAAAATGGTATGAGTCAGTGAATCATTGGCGATGTCGATTTCCTGCGTAGTTCGGAGTAATGGTAGTGGAGGTAAAATATGTGTAACTAGCATCTTATAATATGGCCAGTTTACATTACATAAATGATAAGGTTGAGCTGGTCGAATTTCTCCTGCGGTTGTGCCGAGTGAGAAAACTACGGGGCGATGATCAGATTGCAGGGCGATATGAATCTTGACTTGAATGTTACAACTGTTGTTGTTAGAAATGTCGAAATCTAGAATATCAGCTTGCTCTGACGCGCAGTAGGGAATAGTAACTGGGTTCATCAGGAGCATGCACAGCCAGATTTAATCTTTGTATATCAGTTAACAACAGATTATCAGCAGGTGAGTTTAGTCTGCTTCCCCACGCAATGTGTTTAGCATTCCTGCCTCCGATTACTAATGTGGGTTGGCGGGAGGACAATAAGGTATCAATGTCACCTGATCTATATGGAATGTTAGGGAGTTTGTAAATTGAAGTAATTATTAGAGTAGATTGACATTTCAGCTGAATCGCTATACTAACATTTTCAAAAGTATTATTTATATTTAAAGGTAGCTGGTGATGTGTTACGGAATTTTTTTACAAAGATAGCTACCCCACCGCTGCGTTTCGCGCTCGCAAATTTCTGTGAATTACGTGCCATTGTTTTCACTTGATATAGGTGTATCAAAAGGAATTATGATTGTCCAATATTTGTAGATATTTGCATGAAAATATTTAGTATTTGTACCAAATGCTGTACCATTTGTAAGTATTTGTTGCGTGGTATTAGATTACTCTTCTCTAATCATAGCCCTTTTAAATGCATTTATATATTGGCCGGTGTGAGACTTCTTTTTCCAATGAAAGTTTACAAAACCGGGGTGTTTTATTTTTGTACAGATGTAGAATTCCCATAGTTTTGACAATACTGCGATGGAAACAGTGAGTTGTTCGCTTCTTGGTTGAATTGAACGTTTTCAAATACTTGGTAAGATGTTTCTAGCGCAGAAAGTGCAATATTTCAATCCTACGTAGATGTTTCCAATAACACGGGAAAGTATGTGCTGTTGTAGCACCACTAGTTTGATGAACGTTTATGAAGATATGGCCATTTGAAAAGTGTCTTTTTCTATGGTTTTAACGTAAAATTTGCCACATTTCGGTTGATGTGTTTCGCTGTTGAGTCAAATAAGTAATGTTTGATGATCACAAAATTGTTGCGGGGTAACGTGGACACCATCTGAGCAAAAATGCATTAATAAAAGTAACATTAAATGAATTTATTCGTTATTTTCTAAGAAGTGGCGAAATAAGACCGAATAATGGTGTGTTTATGGAGTTTGTGGCACTCCTACACCCATTTTAAAAACGGTTTTATTGGTGCCGATACTGTTCTAAACTAACTTTTCTTTTCACTATGCCATTGACTTCTATTTTTTTCGGTACGGCCTAATATATGTCGTGCATGAATTTGCGACGTATCCCGAAGTGTAATTAGTTATTAATCACATTAGAGAATTTTCTTTGTGTGAAAATCCGCTCACAAAACTATTATTTGACAGGCTTACCTTTACATTTTTTTATATATAATATTCTTCAATAATTCTTCAATAATAATTATTCAAACTGCCTGTATGTTAAGGCCGCCATTGATTTTCTCCGATTATATTCCATTATCGATTATCAGAGGCAGTGTGTTTTACCACAGAATCCCCTTTGGAGAGTTAACATTGTTTCCTTGAATCCAATTGTTTGCGCCAGGCTGCCTATAGGGGGTGAGGAAGAGAGCATTGGCAGTCACAAAGCGCCCGCACGGCTCTTTCGTGCCGAAGCGACGAGCATTGTGTGTGACGCTGATGGGGGCTGCTTAAGATTTCATTCAAATTCACATTTAACTTAAGGGCATTTCGTTTTGTCTTTGTCAGTTCGTTTTCTCTATGTCAGTATATACGCTATTAGCGTGAATCAAGTTCTAGGTCAAGTAAGTATTAAATGTGGGGAATGAAGGTTCATTTTATGACGGAATTGAAGCAGTATTTCAGGACATTTGTAGGGACAATTAAAAGTTTGTAACGAGCGAGAAACGAAAGTTTGAATGTCGAAGGGCTTGATGAGAGCTGTGTTGGTTCCCCGAAAGCAGATCACATTTTGTAAGTGAATTGTTTATACATTTTTAGATAATGCACTATATGTAATAATAATGTATGATTCATGTCATTTAATATTTTTGTAAATTTATTTTTTATATTTTCAATAACATCGCACTACACGGAAATTTGTGAAAGTTTTCAGCGATTACTGTTGATCAAAATTGAAGGATCATCTTCAAAAGATGGATTTGCTCGCTCTGAGTATAATAATACGGCAGACACCGTATAACATTAGAGATTTTTCCTGAATAAATTATTTTCCTTAAAAATTGATCTTCAAATAGGGTAATGTACAATACATTGATAATATAAGTAATTTTTTGCATAATTTTGCGCAACACTTTTGTTCCAAAAGGCACCAAATTGCTTTGATTGCTTTTTGCATTAGACAAAGACTGTTGTGAAAAATCAACTCGTTAAAAAAGGTCATGTCCAGTTTTTTAAAAAACAGTAGTTAGAACGTAATTTGGGCTTGAAATTAATGCAATTTATAAAAAATAATTCCAAACCACTCCAATTTTATTCTTCAATTTTTTCTCACAGAAATATCTTTATGGTGATGTGGGTGAATTTTATAAATTTTCGAATATTGCAAATTTAGACATAACGCGAAGAAAGTACGGGCTGTTGTACTAGTTTATAGTGTATAAATTTTGTATTTGTTTTTAAAAATTCATAAGTTCATTGTTAAAATACATTAAAATGTTAATTATGAAGCAATATTGGACCTACAGTTTACCACATATTTTCATCAATACAGGGACAACATCCGTGATAAAGAATGTATCTTTAAAAATCTGAAGAAATGATTTAAATCAACTTTCAAATTGCATTATTTTTCTCTTCACAAAGTGAATTCACGTAGTAGTATTAGCGAGGTTCTTTACAGCTGACGCCGCTTCTCGCATCCTAGTCGCCACGTCCTTCGATCTTCCCAATCTTCCTCTTGAAGATCTCGTTCCTTCATTGCCTTTTCTATCTCCTTTTCCCATGTTTTTCTCGGTCTGCCACGTTTTCTGTTTCTTTGAGGTAACCATTTCAAAATTTTCTTTGACCACCGACTTTCCGTCATCATTTGGAGAATAAATTTTATTTTAAGGAAAAATCTCTATCTACATTGTAGTTGTACGAAGATGCCAAAAATTCAAAATTTTGCAATTTTCGAAAATTCAGATGTAACCGTGAAATTGGGGCCTATGCCGCCTTAATGTCTTTTACTCCAATTCTTACAAAGATTTTAATGAAAAAATTGGGTGCCGAGTGAGAAAATGTTGAAAATGTTCGGGCGGCTTCATGTAAAGTGCACCCACAATTTTTTAAGAATGTTTTTTCAAAATCTCAAAAGCTTCGACTCGAGTCAGATGGACTCTTCAATTTGGAAAGGTTTCTTCAATTTGGAAAAATATCTACGCATGGTTTAGGTGCTATTGATGTTCAGAGCCGAACGGACATTTTCCTTTCAATTGTTTTTTCATTATCAAGGAGCCATAAAATAGTGGTTCTGGCTACACCGCATGTTAGAGGATTTTTTTCTTAATTTGGCAACTAGATATACCCACTTTTTGTTTATCAGGTTTCTGTAATTAGTGCTTTTCTGCCGAAAATCCCCCGTTTTTTCGCGCAGCATTATATAACTTTTCCTATATTACTCCGTATATAGACGTATGCATATGGGAAAGTAAAAATTCTTGTAACTCGTACGTGCGTCAAGCTGGAACAGACATGTCAGCTCATCTGAATGAAACATTTGTCAAATGCTTTACTACTAATTTATTGCCACAATTTCGAATTAATTGCCTCGTATCTTCAGGGTGAAAACGGGTGTGAGCTGGCTTGACGCGACGCCAGCACATACATCAATGAAATTCGGGTCGCAGGTAGACGGAAATTCTCAGATAATTTATTGTTAATTAATTACTACCATTTGGAGTTAATTGCCACTGATCTTCGGGGCGAAAACGGGAGTGATTTGATTTGGTTGGTTTGGTTTGATTGTGCTCGTTGTTTCTCAATATAAACGTATTTGAATTTCTGGCATGGTTGAATATGCTTCATTTTTTAACAATATTTTTTTGATAAATGGCAACGGCAAACGACTTTTGTTTGTGTTAATAAATTGGTGTTAATTATTTTCTTGGTTTGGTTCGATTGCGCTCCTTGGTTCTCTCTATATTCGTATTTCAATTTCTGGCATGGTTGAATATGATTCAGTTTTTAACAATATTCTTTTCATAAACGGCAACAGCAAAGATGGAGATTTCCCCCTCAAACAAAATTTGTTTTGCATAGTGAGTTCTTTCATTAAGGTCGTGTATATTTTTTGAAAAATTTAGTCGTTTTCGTGCAATATTTTGTGCAATATATGTAGTTTTAAAAAATTACAAAAAAAAAAGATTTTCTCAAAAACGCTTCCAATTTTTTCTTTAAACTTTTGATAAGGATAGTGCTAAATGTACTCTATGAGATGACATAAACTCCTTATTTGTCTATTTTATTTCTTTTTTTAAAAATGAAAAAATATAATTTTTTTACTTGTCTCCCACGTCGGTATAATTTAGATTAGCGGCGATTTATTCACATTTTTTGTTTTAATGAGTACATGTACTTTCAATAATGTCAAGTAAAGTTTCTCGAAAACTTAACCGTTTTCTGAGAAAACCTGCTCAAATTTCCGCATTTTCAGAAACGCTTATTTTTTCTTCAAATTTTGCCAACGGATAGTACTAATTACACTCTTGAATATGACGTTAAGTCCATTTTGGGGTATTTGTTTGTTTTTTCAAAAATTACACAAATGTAATTTTTTGCAAAGATCTCTCGCACACAAGCGTCTACAAGCTAGTTTTAAATTCCCTATCTCTGTGACACTTGATTTAGTCGTGACAGCTGAACATTGAAGGAGTGAAGAATCATCTGTCAGCGTAGAATTCCACCCTGGGGTCGCTTGTCGCTCAAGGCGTAGGCCGTAGGGGAATTCCCTCTTTCCCAACTTCGAGCGTGTGAAAGTGTACGGGCATGGCTTCTATTAACGCGTCTCCCTGATCACCTCCACCAGATACGCATTGCGTGAGGCCATGCTAGGGTATCAGAAAATCATACTTCTAGGCTATCACTCATTGTGCGTTGAAAGAGTCTGAAGCAGTTCGAATACAGCCAGTAAGGTGTGTATTTTTCAACTCAGAGGCTGTCAATGAAGTGCTCATTTTTCATTATTCATTCAGCTATTTCATCCATAAATATGTTATATGTATGTTAACTTATTTTGATAATTATAATAAAGTCATGTAATTTACTATTTTCAGGGCAGAAACAAAAGCATATTCAGCCATTGAAATACGAATGTAGAGAGAACCATCGAGCACAATCGAACCAAACCGAAAACATAATCAAATGCTCATTATATACGAATTTATTACCACAAACAAAATTTAATGCCGTTGCCGTTTATGAAAAAAAATATTGTTAAAAACTGAAGCATATTCAACCATGCCAGAAATTCTAATACGATTATAGAGAATCAACGAGCACAATCAAACCAAACCAACCAAATCAAATCGTCCTCGTTTTCGCCCCGAAGATCAGTGGTAATTAACTCCATATTGTAGCAATTAATTAGCAATAAATTATCTGAGGGTTTCCGTCCACATGCAACACGAATTTCACTGGTGTGTGCTGGCATCGCGTCAAACCAGCTCACATCCGTTTTCGCCCGAAGACACGTGGCTATTAATTCGAAATTGCGGCAATTAATTACCAATAAATGATTTGACATGTTTCATTCCGGTGAACTGACTTGGCTGTTCGAGCTTGACGCACCTGTAACTCGTAGTGTAGCCAGAATATATATTTTCTGCGTTCTTTATAGGGATAAAGCGATGACGGCCGAACGTGTCTGTCGGTCTGTGCACAACTCTAGCACATAAACCTTTCTGCCGATTTTCTCCGAATTTGATATACCTCAATCGTTCTGGCTAATGTCGCAGCTTCTAAGATTTGAAACCGATATTTTAATTTTGGGTCGTACTTTACATGAAAACCCTTGTAAAATCAAAATAAATTACTCCCAATTTTTTGATAAAATTTTGTTCTCGTATAGTGAGCATGGCATTTAAAAGACCGGTGCCAGTCTCCTTTTCATTAAAAACCTCAATTTTTTGAAAACTGCAAAAAATTATTAAACTACTGTAACACCCCCCCCCCGTACACACGACCACTCATCGGTGTCGGCGGTGTTAATCTCTCTCAGGGCGTGACCCGACTCACCTGTGGATTCCCGTCTGCTGCAGGTTGCCTCATGTGCTCGGCTGGAATCTATTTAGGACGCATGCGTGACTGGGCATATTCATGCACTACACAGTAAAACGCTCTTTCATGATTTCTGAGTTTAATTCAAAGCAAATTAAAATAATCGGGTGAAGCCCCCTACAGTTCTTAATACTATCTTAACCTAACTTATAACTAGCTTAACTTAACAGTCCAACCCTTCCGGGTCATCGCACGGGCGCTCCGTTCCTCCGGGCGTCGGCATCGGCCCGGGTGTCGGGCGGCAGGGCAACGGCGCTCCCCCCGTTTCCTGGGCCGGACGGGCAGCTGGTGGCCGCGGCGGCGGTGTAGCGGCACGCGGCAGGCGTGCGCGGCAGGCGCAGGGCTGCGCGCGGGCGGGCGTGCGTGGCAGCACAGCGGCGGCGGCGCGGCGCGTGGGCTGGCGCGGCGGCGACGACGGCGTGGCAGCGGCCCGGCGCGCGGCACTGTTGACTGCGGCGGCGGCGGCCAGGGATCGCCACACCAAAGCGTCATTTTAGCGGCGGCCGGCCCTCAGGCCGCGTCCGAACGCTTCTTCGTTCATTCGAGTATCGGCACTCACACGGTGTTCCGCCTCTCCCATCGGCGGCACCTGAGCGGGCGGTGAGGTGGCGACGATGCGTTGCCGGCGGCGATCTAGCGTCTCGCGGCGGTCGTTGCCATCGGACCCAACACCTCGGTCGTCGCTTACATCGGAAGGTAACACTCGCGGTCGTCGTTCGTCTCGGAATGGCCGAGTCTCGCGTTCGCAGCAACCTCCCTTGCTCGCGAGATCACATGTCTCACCCCCGCCTAGTGTTCGACTATTGGCGCAGCCAACCCGCGTGATGCGCGCCGTCCAATTGCCATGGGTCCATCGACGGTTGGAACCCGATTTCGAGTGGGCGTTCACGTCACCACGATTTCCGAGAAGACGCTGGGTGCTCTGACGCAGCGCTCGGAAATACCAGAGGTGTGGCAAACGGTCTTGAACAAAGGGAGGCGCTCCCATCGGCGGCTGGCGGCGACCCTTCGCGCACACAGGTAGCGGAGAAACGCACATTTTCAGCCAGCTAAGTTTTCCCGGACTCCCTGTTATATAAAATATTCATCTCGCACACGCCGAAATTAGTTCGTGTGCGACCGTCCCATTACACTACAATAATGGGAAATAGAGATTTTTGCCTCAGACCAAGTCTGTTGTAATACATTCGATTTTTAAAAAATGTCATGTACAATTTTTTGAAAAGTGAGTAGTTTCTGCGTAACATGCGCTTAAAATTTACGCATTTTTCTCAAAAAACACTCCATTTTTTTCATTTAATTTTCCCCACATTTGTAATTCGGAACGGTAAGAAATATGGTGCTATTCCCATTTTCGGTTATTGCTCTGTTTTTTCGAAAATTGCAAAAAAAGTTCATAACTACAAAATTGAAGATAAAGATTATTGCCTCAAAGTCTGCTGTAAAAGCAACTCTTTAAAATACGGCATGTACAATTTTGTGTAAAAGTTAGTAGTTTTCGCAAAATTTCTATTTGAAATTAATGAATCATTTATAAACGTTCCGTCGTAGATAACGATAACATTGTAATTTTGCGAGAGAGTGCTTGCTGTTGTAGCACCATTAGTTACCATTTTATTATTTTAATTTAATTTTAATACACATACCCCTTTTCTGAATTGCGTAGCATTTGAAATTTTTTCATTACTCACGGGAAACTACAATTAACTTCCCCAACGCAATCATTGGCTTATATCTCTCTAAGGCTGTCCAGGTCTTAATTGTATATTAAAGCAACATTAACTAGCGTTGCTACAGAATGACACAGTCTTTCTCGTACTAGTTAGTTTTATAATTTCTTTTTTTGGTCTACGTTAGCTTTACGGTATTTCTCCAACCTCTTGCCAGCTATTATCTATCGTCGCCAAAAGTCGAATATTTTCAAATTTTCTCAATTTTTGGGTTTCCTAATGTTAGAATCGAAATCGGACATTCGCCTGGTGTTGTTAGGAGAAATCATGAAAAACTACCGATCAGGCAGCCGGTTCCTAGCATTCTACTCCAGACAGCGTCTGAATTCCAACTTGCTTAGAGTAGGAATGGCGTGGGGATGGTGAGGGAATGGCTTGGGGTGAGGTGAGGCTTTGGGGTTGGCATCAGAGGCGGCGTTGGGCACAGAGGAGCACAGTCCCCTACGTAAAATTGGAGTTATTCTCGCCGTCTCGGTGCTTCTTACCTCGCGGATCAGGATTAAAATTTCGGGCGCTCCATTTGGAATGCAAAACCTTTGTATGGTGTCTACCGATGGAGTTTCGGCATTGTAATATTTAATTTTTCGCCGGGGGAAAACATAATATACAAAAGCGTTCAAAATATACCACAAGAAATCCTACGCTGTAAATGGTAACGTTTTTGAAATTATATTCTTGAAAAGAGTAGAAGTTCGGAACAAGAACAATTAAAACCGAAAACAGCCCTATCGGGTAACACAAAGAAACAGAACCAAGGACAAATTAAATATGAATGGAAGGTGAGAGAGTCATTCTCTCCGTGCCTCATTTGCAACGTCAGCCACTCCATCTCCGGGTTCGCCATTAACTGAGGCGGCTGGCTGAAGTGCCGCGTGGACGAGGTGCGAAATGAGCTATCCGCGGCGTGTTGACTCAGTCCTCCGCTGCGCCGCGCGACGTCCATTGTCGCCAACTATTGTGCGTCGCGTCCTCCCCTCTTTCTCCTCCCCTTTCCCTTCCCCCTCCCTTCTCCACCCCTTTCCCTTCCGGTCGGAGGAACACCTGGGCCACCTGCTTCTTTTTTTCCCCACTCCCCTCCACCGCAACAGCTACCCCAACGTCGGACGCACTTGGCGTCTCCGACCATTGGCTCCAGCGATCTCGCCAGCGCCTCTTCAACTCGTTTTTGCAAATCACTTTGTGTTAACAATCGCATACCAATGGGAGCCGGTCAACGCCAGCCAACAAGGAAGTATTCCCTGTATGTTTGTTTAGGCAAGGAATTAGTGTTTTGTCGTTTATAACTTTTTTTTATTAGAACTTTTCTTAACCTCAGGTGGTGCTGTGGTCTTTCAAAGCTGATGGGATTATTACAAAACAATCCGACATGTCTCCACGTGTTGTCTCTCAAACCTCATCCACTCGATATCATCTAATCTTAAGATGCAGATCTCAAGCAGAAAACAATTGGCAATTCGGAGCAACAAAATTAATGTTGGACAAAGACGGGGCTATGGGTTATCGCGAATAGGACCACAAGAATGGACAATGTTCAAAATATATATTTCATTGCCACGTTTGTTCACTACCTATTCCCACGCTCGTTCACTACATGTTCACATTCCTTGCATGCTCATGTTCCCTCTGTATTCACCACATAATCCCTCGCATGTTCCTTGCACGCTCTCATGTTCCTTTGCATGTTCATTACATGTTTCTGGCATATTTGAGATCCAGAGACCAGCGCTCCTGCTGCCGCGATTGCAAACACGCCAATAACATTAACTCTCCCGCCTCCAAACGATCCCCCATGTGATCTCGGCGTGCCGCACCATCTCCCCATCTGGCGGCTGCGTCACAACAGAATCCTGGAACACCTTCAAGCAATCGCGAGAGACGGGACAGTGTTCCTGGAAGACCAAGTCATCGCAGGGCGGAACCGTCGGACCTGGCGCCATCGAGCGAACGTCGTTGATGCGTAGCATACCCAGGGCGTCTCGGGGAACTCTGGGATGAGAAGGAGGCCAAATACGAACATATTTGACCCTTCTGAGCAGACAGGAACTTCCGGGGCGTCAGCTTTCTCCCCATCGTAGTAGGCGCTCTGAGCAAATGGTGCGAGGCGAGTGCGGTGCTGCTCCGTAAGTTTATCACTGGCGAAAAGACGCGCGTTCTCCAGCGCAGAGACGTTTGAAGGGATCTGAGGTTATTGTGTCTATTTACGCCATACTGTCAAGGATGACCTCGACCCAGTCGAGTACAGGCGAGCGTAAACACCAAGACAATATCTCTATGCTCGGAGGAAGAGGAGTGTGGAGGGCTCTTGCAGCTGTGGTTAAAATGAGGTGAACGACGGCATGTACAGTGTAAATAGTGTTTAAATGAGTGATTCAAGATCTTGAGCCAGGTAAAACCTTCTAATAAGAGGGCATTGAAGAATGTGAGAATATCTTGAACGACACAATGAAAGAAAGAATTCGCAGAACGAATTCGAAGAGTGAGACTTGTCCTGCAGTCTATGAACTCCAGGAATACATTTTCTGCAATGGGTAGTTTGGTGGTGCCCATAGTTCCGGGCTAATTAACGCCTCCTGGCATAATGCAATAATCAGGATGGGAATGTATGTAGTCATCAAGATGGCCCATTAATAAGGCAGGTGATTAAATATTACCGAAGAATGGGAAACAGATGCAATGTAAATGTAGCAAGAAGCATTGCGAAGAAAACTAGGCAAGACATGCAGAAGAACAGAGACACTTAACTTCAGATGCTACTTAACATGAAATGTGAGACACAAAGAATATTAAAGAAATCATGGAGAGATAAATCACTCCGTTGAAATTATTTTAAAAAATTGGACAAGTCGCAGATCAAAAAAGGTCCATTATTTATGGTGCTTAAAGGGGAGAAATGGAGGCAGAATCGGAAGCAGTAATAGCTGCCCAAGATCAGGCCTTGAGATCACGACACTATAATAGAGGTTCTCAAAACTTCGCAAGATGCCGGATTTGCGCAGTAGAAACCATCGTCTCCTGTATTATTACAGTAGTATACCTTTGGGTTCCGGCTCTCACACACAACCAATGCTTTATAAATGAGGGCTCTTAAAGAAAGATAATTTCACGGAGACTTGACGAATTCCACTTTGACTTTAAAAATATGGATGATTTCTTTAAAAAAAACGCATCGAAATATTCATGTAAAATGCAACCCGCATCACATGTCAACTTACATCGGCAAATAACTCATAAACAAAGCGATTTAGAGCCTTAAAAAGTAAAATTTTGAGGCCGCAGGCCTCAAAGAAGCGTTTTCCACACCATAATCTACAAGATGAGACATTCTCTGATCCATTCAATTAACTTTTCGATTCCACGCTTCAATACTATCAAGGCCACCTCAATATTTCAGCCCTTCCTGCTGGTAGCAGTTTTTGTGGCGACACGCTTAGAAGGCTTAGATTCGACAATCTTTATTTATACTTTCTGTTGACACCGTAGTTTGTGCAGTCTGACGAGGTTTATTTGCATAATCATTGCACATGCAATTCAAGATTTGCTCTCCAGCAACAACTAGAAGTACTATTATAGTTGCTTGACACCTATACCTATGAAGATTGTTTCTTATGCGTGTAGTGAAACTTTTCAATTAACGTTTTTTCATGGGCTATAAGAGCTGTGTACTTAATTGTGAAGGGATGTGGGTTTTCAGTGAAGAGTGGAGACTGTGTTTGTGTTTTACCTGTACCAATATTTTCGTTATCATTCGATGAAATTTTCAAGTCAACGGGTTCCGACACGTAGCTTTCCCAAAAGTAAAAAGCTAATATTTTTGTGACTATCACGAAAAACTAAAACCTAACTGACAAAGAATATTGAATAATTACTTCAAATGTCTTTAAGTAAGTGTTGGGAATTGTTCCAAGCAAATTCTCCATGATATTGAATAAATATTTTTTGAAAATTTCTTTTACACATTAATAGCATTGTTTTTTATTTTATTTGTAACTATGTTAGTACATTGCAAGTTACCTTTATAGATTTTAAACAAATAAACACGTTTCGTTAGCTACTTTCCCTCTTAGAATAAAAATAGAAGGATAGGGATGAGTGTGGGGTTTAACATGCGAGGGTTCTCGCACGGGTACGCTAGTTGATCATATTGTCTCAGGTTGTCCAATTTTAGCAAAGGCCGAATACATGTAAAGACACGACAGAATGTGTAGTTACCTGCACTGGCAGATCTGCAACGCCCTAAAAATTCTAAACACATGCTCCAAGTTGTACGAACACTCACCAAAAGCGATGACATCTGTTGGACTCTGTACAATATTACATGACCTACAAATTTCAACTGATCGCACGATAACGGCAAACCCACTGGATATTATTATTCAGGATTACGAGAAAAATATGTCTACTTGTTGATGTGGCAGTGCAATGCGATCAAAACGTAACCAAGGAGGCAGAGAAACATTTTAAATACAAGAGTTTGGAAATCGAGATCAGCCGAATGTGGGGCGTAAAAGCACAGGTCGTGCAGATGGTCATCGGAGCTCTGAGATTTGTTCCGCAAAATTTGGCTAACTCCCAGGTTATTCAAAAGACTGGTAAGTGCTAGATATTGCTTTATTTGGGACATTTTGTACAAAGTATTGTAGATGAATCGACATCCACTCCTTAGCAAGCTGTTTGCAACCTGAGTAGATTCAACGACTCATAACAACTGTAGACTTTCAAACTCTTGTATTGTTTTATCCTACCGCCACAAGAAAGTGAAAGGCTCAACAGAACTATAGGCTATCCTAGATGGATCTAGGACACTGAGAGTTTTTGTAGGACTTTCATAAAAACACTCTGTACATTTTAAAACTTTTAAACACAGGACACATGCATATAAGTCCATACCGGATTTAAATAACACATTATATTAAAATAGTAGTATTTGAAGTTATTTTCAATGCTAACAACTGAATTTCCCAAAAAATGTGGGATATCCCCTTGTTCTACTAAGCCCTTGAATTTATTAAAATGCTCACCTGTATACTGCTGTCAAAGAATACAAAAAACTTTAACAATTTCACAAAACTCTTGCATTGCTATGAAAATACAAAATGAAAGGTACACTGACTAGGCGAGGCCACCTGACTGATACAGTAAGAAAAATTAAATTAGTGTAAACATTGCAGAATGTATTGAAGGCTACGAGGCACACATGCCTAGATTTTTCAAACCAGACTACTCTCATAGTACCACAGCTCCTCCTTTTTACACAGCTGTCTAGTAGAGGGTCTCAATGCACATAGAAAAAAATGCCCTTCGCTGACGGGAATGCTTCACGCCAAAGTTTTTGAGCATTCCCGTGTGGAGCGATAAGCTGCCCACCGCACTCCCCGTTCCGTCGTAGCCCAGCACCACCCAGCACTCTCCCCGCTAGCCACGCCTGCTCTGACCACCGCCCCGAGAATGACACCGGGCGCATGGCAGGGGGTGGCTAGCCGGTCGGCTGGGGGAGGGGTGGACGGACGGAGGCGGGGGGAGATAAGGGTGGCGACGGTGGTGGTGGTGGTGGCAGCGGCGCCGGCCCCGGTGGCAACGTCGGCGGCGGTGGCGGTGACGGATGACGGTAGGAAATGTCTACGTGACGTCATCGGTGGCGGCGGCGTGGGTGAAGCCACGTGGCGGAAGAAGACGCCCCATGCGTAGAGGCGCGGGGGAACAATAATTAATTAATTTCTTAATTAATTATTTTAAAGTGGGACGCGCGAATTTTTGAGTTGGCGCCCCCATAACACACTGGTGCAGCATGGAACTCCCAAAATTTGGCGGGAGTACCACAAAGAGTGCCCAGGTGGGCGGAAGTCACAGGAACTTTGTCCGCGCCGAGAAAAATGTGCTAACACTGCTTAAATTTAAAATTTCGAAAAAATGACATTCTCATTATCCATTCATACGATAATTTATTAATTTACTTATGTATATAAAATGTTTGTTAGAGCCAATTTTCTTACGTATGGAATACATGACTTAAAACTTTATTGTGTCTTAAACTTTCGTTGATTCCATTCATATCTTTATAATCTTTCAAAATATCGAAAGGGTGTAGCGAAGGTAGCCTTAACGGCGATTCACAGTGACAGAGTTGTCGTTCCAAGACTTTTGTTCAAGAACAAATACCTCTAAAAACAAGGTCCCTCGTTTCGCTTTGAATTCTGAGAAGCGTCGACATTTGATCTGTTCCTCGTTCACACCCCAGGTACATTTACCTTGACGGTCGTGTCACACCGACCTATCTCTTTCTTGTTGGATCATAGTTGTTCCTGTCAGACGATCTTGACAAGGTGTTGTTAAGTGACTCTTAAGCGACAGAGGGTGGATCTCAAGTACCACTGTTGTATCGTCGGCTTTCGAGTGACGTTGGCTTGAAATGTGAATTTTTTCTACAGTGTAATTTGAGTCTTGGCCTGTGCTATACCGGCGGCTCTTAGTTCCCCTTCTCCGTCACAACAGTGCCACGACGATGGAGCCACTGCCATCCATGACATCAGCACTGTGGTGCCCTGAAAAGTGTCCTTTTTAAGCGGGCTCCCGCCAGCCCCCGGCCTAAGTGGGTTATGCAGTAGTTATAGTTTAGCTTTAAGCTAGTTTATTTAAGTTAATACAGCCTGCCTTAATCCGCGTAAGTCCTATCGATGGCGGAAATATACATTGTTTGCCTCAAAATTGAACGCCTCTCCAGAGCTACTGGAGAGGAAAATTTCGAGACGAAGATTCCCATTCCAGCCTCTACCCCACCAAGTTATGTGTTAAGCTAGTTCCCTCATATCGTGTTCACTCCTCAACGCAGTGCACATACGCCATTATACGGCCGGTGGTTTCATTGCATGTCGTATTTGAGAACTACCCCTCTGCTCTCTCGGTCCAGTCTCTATGAAGAGTAGCCCCTTTTTTTTATTTTTGGGAACAGGCCACTTCAGACCATGCAGACATGCTGTGCATGCAATTCATCAGAGGAAGCATTACCCCGATTATACCCCGAAATAGCCATACCCCGAAAATAGGTATTACAGAACAAGAAATAGTAAATACATCGTAGGCCACCCTTTGATCTTACTCATTAACTACTTAACATATTTACACATTTGCACATCGAAACAAACTTAAGCAACAGCCGGTTACTAAAAACATCATTCGCGATCTAAAAACTGCAAAAAAGTGTATGCCATACGATCAGAACACAGCAACGGAGAACAACAGTACCGGCCAGCCAATGCTACCCAGGTTACACGGGTCCCAGGTGGCTTTCGCCCGGCAATTTACTCGGTTTCAATTTGGTGGACACAACGCAAACTGGCGCTTCCTCTTAATATTTTTCGCGAACTATTTCCCTGAACAGTTGGTGTAATGAGTAACTTTAGGACCTATTATGACATCCGTTGTTGCAAAATGGCGTGGCAAGCCCCTTACTTCAGCTGGATATTTTTATCCAATGTTTACCTTTATTAACTCCAGTAATACGATGGTGTTTGCGGATTCGATGGTGTAACGGTTAGCGTACCGGAGTTACCCACGTTCGCGGGTTCAAACCCGATCGAAGCCGTGGATTTAAATCCTTTGTACGCCTTCCTTCGGAGGGGACGTAAAGCCGGCTGTCCATGTTAGTAGATTTACTTGCATGAGCCTCCTCCTCCTCCTCAAGCCTAAATGACGCCTCTGAGCTAAATTCAAATCGCCTGTTTCGTCTCCCGAGATAATACCTTCTTTCTCCGCTAGTCGGTTAGTAGTGAAATTTGCGTGGTCAGACGGAAGAGCGGGCCTGATGGCCCGAGTCTCGCCACGTAAAATAAACGGGAAGCTAGCGGGAAGCATTAACTAAATACTAGAATTCCTTTGGAAAGGAGTGTGAATGCACTTCATGGCCGCGCTGATTAGGACGTGGCTGGATGAAAATTCCCAGCTGAGTTGTGGTTCGAACCCAGGTTGGAAAAAATGTCCTAACCACTAAATGTTTCTGGTTGCTGTTAATGTTGTGTTGTCAGAAAGCTAATAAAGGCATTATAATGGGGAATCTAATCAAACTTAATGACTCCAGCGCAGATAAGCCCTTTTTATAGCTATTCGCCTCTTTGTCTCTCAGTTGAATAATATACTCGTTTAGTGTTAGTGTTACATTTTTTATATATTATGAATTTTCATTTATATATCGGACCATAAATGTACCCAATGTGATCACGTAGTGATTCAAATTCACTACACAGTGTAGTGCGGGAATTTTTAGTTTTTTCGTGGTTTCCTCCGATCGATATAATCCGGATGCTGCTCAAATGCCATAAAGCGAGCCCGCACACAACCCCTTCTTCCTTCCTCGTGTTCGTTCCCTGCATAAACACAAAGAAGCATGTCAGGGCAAGCCCTAATACTTACGCGATCACGAAAGACCGGCGGTGTTAGGATATAGTAGACTAGCGGGAAGCTGTATCTTTCAGAAATCCTCAACACTATTAACAAGGTGCAACCGATTCGAAACAGTCGCGGTACTGCAACACATGAAAAGAACAAAGAGGAGAAACTACTTAGAAAGAAAAGAATAAACAGAAGGCTTACTCTTGAGACACTAATGTGGGCTGTAAAATATTTGTAACTTATGTTAATGGACACGTTACAGAAATACATTTTTATTTGTTTGGGTCATTTCATTCAAGTCGTTTAGTAACCTTTAGACATTTAATCCAATGTTCAAATGGCCAATTCGTTTCCTTCGTGCTTATTTTCAAGATACACCAACGACTCCAACATTAATTTGAAATGACTGTCGGGAACGTGTACTTTTAAAGACATTCATAAATTTAATTCAACTTGCTCAATTAAAAATAGTGAATATAAAATTTATTTTTTATAATAAACTAGTGGACCTACAGAATGGTAAAGACTTTCTCTTATTAGTTTTCTATTTCCTTTGGTCCCGGCTAGCTATTCGGAATTTGACACATAGCTGCCCAAACTAAATTTTTTGACATTTTGTGAATTTTTCGGTTTCTTAACAGTAGAATGGAAGTATTATTTTAAGAATACTAAAGAACAGTAAAACCTTGTCGTAAATAACAATTTTCTTTCCGCGTTTTTAAGAAAATTGCGTTTAAGCGCTACTGTAAATGCAAAAATTGAAGCTCTTTTTCATGGGAATCTTTTGTGATTTCGAAAAACTTCATTTGAAATCATTTGAAGCACTTTAACGCACAAATACTGCTGTTTACAAATTGCTCGAAATGCGCATATTAACGGTGTGAGAGATCATTCAAAGAAATTACTGTAATGATTCAGGATCATTAAGGGAATGATAGTAAGAATCCCGATGAGTTTTTAGCATATGTTTAAAGAAAATTAGCTTGAACGGACTATAGTAAAGCGGCAACGATATGCATGAATAGGGTATAGAAAAAACAGAAGAAAGCCGCGTTGCGCGGAAGTAATATCTTAGTTTATTTAAAATGCGCACAAATAGACATAATGGTTAAATAGATATCAATTTGAGAACAATTTCAGTGTTGGTTTCATTAAAATTGAACCACGGGTTGCGCTATTATAACATTTTCAAGAAAATGAATGAAAAAGGCTTTAACTTCGGATGCGAGAAATTAACATTTTTTCAGATGTTAAAATAAACCCCGTGATTTATGCCATAACAAGTATTGTAGGTCGATTTAGTTCAGTTGCGATAAATTAGTGAAACCCATACAAGACTGGTAGAGGATCAGATACTTTTAATTTTAACGATTTTCATTATGTAAGATGACAATGCAGAACAGTTGGCGTGAAGTGCAAAATACATGATGTGGAAATCGGCATTTTTCGGCGTGACGGGGGTCGTAAATGCACATTTTAAATATAAACCAGAGACATTGAGACCAAATGGGGAATCTTGAACATTGTGGCAGGGTTATCTACTAAAAATAGCGGAAAACGGAAAAATTTATTAGTAACAATACTTGAACAATAATGGCGGCGGCCGGTGTTTGTTTTGAAAGAATAGAGATAGGAGGCAACGACAATGAAAGAGAAAAAAATGTATATGGATTCGTGAGTCAGCTTTGGTGGGAGATACATGTGTAGCGTGAAAACATTTTGAATAGAAAAACTCTAAGTCTCGGTAGGACATGTTAGTAATTATTCGCAAAGTGAAAGTGCGATAGAAACAATATTAATCTTTTGCGTGGAAAACATTTCGTGTTTATAAATTTGGATTGTGAAAGACATAGTAATGAATGTTGAAGTGGATAGAGCGCGAAGGCACTGAATAGTTGCTCGCGAGCAGATCATCGTCTACGAGGAGCGTGTGAAGATTCGGAGCCCAGGAGGCATGGTGTTACTTCAAAACCTGAAGCAGACGGCAACGAACACGGGAAGTGCACACAGTCTTATTGTTTCCAGTATAAGGGTTGCACAAGACCAATAGAGTCAGTAACAAATAGTAATGGACGCCTATAGTAGTACTCAGATGTTAAATTTTGCAGTAAAAAAATCAAAGATCTTTCAAATGTCATACATAATGTTTAAATAACAGGCAAATTTCATTGGTTATGAGTGAATATAGAATATTAAGGTGAACTTGAGAAAGTACGTCCCTAGTTAATAGAGAAAGGAATTCCTAATAGAAAAAAAAATAAAATGGTTATTATTATTTATGTGCTTTGAGTGTTAGTATTTTTGTTGTGTTTACAGGTTATTGCGATTTCTGTGTGTGATGATTTCTTTATGTAATGCATGCTGATGAGGAGTTGTTGAGTGTACCACCATACGTAGTTCAAGGGATCTATACATATATTTTAATAAATTAAACGTCGGAAGGCAAGACTGCCAACCGAGTTTGTGCTCTCTCACACAAATGTGTTTTATTGTTTTGTAGTTAGGAACCTGGCTGTCCTGCAAAGTTGAATTATAGTTTATGGGTTTTCCGTATGGAACCGGCCACGACCCGCTTGATATACATTTTCTGTAACATAATATTTTGGGGCAAAAGTATACGTATGGGAAGGAATCAGCACTAAATAAATAAATACGAATACAGTTACAGTTCAAATAAGGTTACAATGGCACCACAACGTGGGGCCAGATTAAACGAAAGAAAATAAAGAGAAATAAGAAAAGAAACGTTACATTACATTTGTGTCGTTTTTGAAAAAGCAAAAAAATACCCCAAAATGAACGTCGTATTAGTGTAATTTGAACTACCCGTTCGAAAAGTTTAAGAAATCATTTGGAGCCGTTTACGAGAAAATGGCTTTTGAGCGTTTCTGAAAATGCGGAATTTTCAGATAGTTTTCACGGGAAATGGTTGAGTTTTCGACAAAATTTATATGACATTATTCAAAGCAAATGTATTTATTATTGCAATAATGTAAACAAATCCCCGCTAATGTAAATATTAACGACGTGGGAGACAAGTAAAAAATTAATTTTTGTAAAAAACAAAATAAAAGAGCAATATGGCGTGTATGTCATCTCACAGAGTACATTAGGCATTATTCTTACCAAAAGTTTAAGAAAAAATTTGAAGCCGTTTTTGAGAAAATATTGTTTTTATAATTTTTTAAAATTGCTCATAGTGCGCACTCAATATTGCGCGAAAAGAACTAAAATTTTCAAAACATGTACACAAACTTTATGAAAGAACAAATTTTATTTGAAGGAAAAATCTCAATCTTTACTTTTGTAGTTGTAGGAAGAGGCCGAATAAAATTCAAACTTTTTCTATTTACAAAAATTCAGAGTTAACCGTGAAAATAGGACTTATGCCATCTTTATACGTATATATATTTACTCTATTCTTACAAGAAATTTAAAGAAAAAATGTGGAGAAGTTTTTGAGAAAATTTTGAAATTGTCCGAGGGTCTTCATTTAAAGTACTAGGACTAGATGTCGCTGCATACAAAAATTGCGCTTCATTTCGATTCAACTTCCATTTAAACTGCACTCCATCTGAGCTTCATGGTTGCTGAACGTTGCCATGTGACGCAAGGTAAGGCCGAGAATGTAAGTGAGAGAGAGATATACAAACAGAGACAGATTATGGCGGAAAGTGACACGGAGAAAGAGGTGTAGACAGAGACAAACAAAGAAGGACAAAGAGACATAAAAAGATGTAGAAATAAAGAGAGATAATGATAGACAGAGAGACAGACAGAGACAGACACAGACATAGACAGACACAGAGAGATAGACGTAGGCAAGACGTAGGCAGGCAGACAGACAGACAGAGGGACAGAGGCAGAGAAACAGACAGGGGGACAGGAACAGAAAAACAGAGACAGAGAGACAGAGACAGAGGTAAAGAGAGACAGACAGAGAGACAGAGACGGAAAATGTTAAAGAGGCAGACAGAAACAGACACACTGGCAGACGGACACACGGACATCAGGAAACAGAGAGAAAAACAGACGGAGACAGATAATGAGAGAGACAGAGTGATAAAAGAGACTGACTAAGACAGGCAGACAGAGACAGATGCAGAGACAGAAACAGAGACACAAAGGGACACAGACAGAGACAGGGAGAAACGGAGAAAGGGGAAGAGGAAGAGACAGAGTTAGACTGAGACAGGGACAGAGACACGGAGAGAGAGGGAAACGAAGAGAGGGAGACGGAGAGAGAGATGGTGAGAGAACGGGAGTGAGAAGGAGAAAATGGAGATAAAGGGCAGAACACTGCCGGTCTCAGATAGTTGCTTATAAAACTGTTGATTGTGGGAATTTTCCCACAATGTTAATTTGCGGTTTTCTCTTCTGGAATCTACCCGGTTTAGATTTTCAAAAATTGGAAATGGTTTATAAATTTGTAAATGTTGCAATTTTTATTGTTTTAACTGAATGGTCTTTAAACGAGGTATACAATTCTGCAATCTGATCAGCGCTATCAACTTTCGTTCTCGAGTTATGTAATTGTATCAAATTAACTCAGATTCCCAAAATCACCACCCAATTTTGCACTCAATGAACTTATTCATTGGCTCTCCGCAACAACTAGACTGAAAAGAGTTTTTCCATGTCTTACTTCGTTTTCATAGTCATATTGAAGAGTGCGGAGGGCATACGTATGTGGCGTCTAAATGGTGCCACGGAGCAAAATGCTTGTCATTACCTTTTCTGAAAAGAAAACAGTAATATACGGCGTTTATTGGTGGCCGCGTATTAATTGTACTCGTATTAACGACGGTTATCTTCTCTATTCAATTTTAGGCCTTGCGTGACTGCATATTTATCAGCAAGCGAGGATATTGATTATAAACATATCTCAAACACTGCTTTCAACGGAAGGTGTGCTATGGAATATTGAAATATTCTTGACTTTTTTTAAACACTCGGTTAGCGGGTATAGCGATAGGGAAAATTAAACGAAGTTCCAAACAGAGACACAATTGAAAAAAATACCTTGTTGATAAAGTCGAATACCATATCGAAAAAATACCTTGTCGATACCGTAAAAAGTAAGGTGTCGCTTACCGTAAAAAGTATAGCGATTGCAAGAATGCACTCCAAGTCATGAATTGTGTCTTTCGCTAGAACGTCATCACGTCTCTTTCGTCGTTATATACTCTGTGAAACCTAAGAAAAGTAAACTCTGCTCCTATGACTTCAAGGATTTTAAATAATTTTTTTAAATAATCCTGAAAAATAAAGTGAGATTGTGTTTCGATTTAACAAAATTCAGATAATAATTTCAAATGTTGTTATCGCCGATATGGAGGTATCGTTATAGAGCACAATAATGTTGGTGCGAGGTAACTAAAACACTTTAAAAATAATTTCAGAGAGATGTATAAGTATTATTCGTAAAATAACATTTATAAATTAGAGTTCCTCCCCCCCCATGGCTAACAACATGTTTTATTCACTACGGAGATAAGGTATTCAGTGCAAGTACCGTGAATACTCAGTTAGTCAGTATGCCCACTAATGCGACATCGCCGGATCTCTTGAAGAACAAAAAAATTGCAGTCAAGTTTCCTTGCTGCCCACTTTCTACTCTCTGTGGCAGTACGCGGGGTCGCGTGCTCCGCGTGCTCCCCATGCGTCACCCGCTATCAGCTCATGACGTCACGTGTTCCATCACACGTCACACAGTTCTCGCATCGCTTCTCTCCACTGCCATTTAGCGCGGAGTTCCTGGAGTTGCCATGGTTATTTTGTATTTCTATTCGCATTCATTTATGGTTGTAATGGTTCGAATTGTCCTCTGATGCTATTTGTGGCTACAGATTTTATTCCTAGACTAATCACTAGGGGGCGGATTTCAATGAAATGTCATTATTTATCTTTTCAGTTCAGAAAATTCCGTTTAGCATAGAAATTCATTTTATGTTATGATAAATGGAAATGGTCCATTTTTATACGTCATTATTTTGCATTTTTCATCGATTTCAGCTAATAGGTCATTTTACATTTCCTATATATTACTCCGTATATACGTAGTATAGGGAAAGTTATGTAATGCTGTGCGAAAAAACGGCGAATTTTCCGCAGAAAAAAATTCATTGCCGGGTCCTGATAGAGAAAAAGTGGATAAAACCAGTTGCTGAATTAAGAAAAGAATCCCCTAACAGGTGGTGTAGCCAGAATCCTTGTTTTGTGCGTTCTTCATACCGAAAAACCAATTGGAAGCAAAACGTCCGTTCGTCCGTCCGGTGTGTGTGTGTGAACAACGCTAGCGCGTAAACCATAAGTAGAATTTCTTCCAAAATGAGTATTCCCCCGTCGATCTGATTCAACTCGGGACACCGCGATTTTTAAAAACTTTTTAAAAATTTTCTCAAAAACGGCTCCAATTTTTTTCTTTCAATTTCTTCTACGAATAGAATAAAATACACTTATTAAGATAGCGTAGGTCCAATTTTCACGATTAACTCTGAATTTTTGAATATTACAAAAGTCTGAATTTTCTTCGGCCTTTTCCTACAACTACAAAATTACAGATAGAATTTTTTTCCTTCAAATAAACTTTATTCTCCAAAGTCAGATATTTCATTAAGATGATGTACATTTTATTAAAAAACCTAATAGTTTTCGTGCAACATTGCGTGCAATATGTGCAATTTTAAAAAAATTACAAAAACAAGATTTTCTTAAAACGGCTCCAATTTTTTCTTTTAATTTCTTCTAAAAATAGAATAAAATACACTTATTAAGATAGCGTAGGTCCAATTTTCACGGTTAACTCTGAATTTTCGTAAATTGAAAAAGTCTGAATTTTTTAAAACATTTCCTCGAATTATTGTAAATATTCCCGCAAATGTGATTTTTTCCACCTTTTGTATTCGTTCAAAAAGGGACAGTAATATTGAAATTGAATTGGTTACCATGACAAGAAAGTTGTCATTAAACAATGTGTGTTTTTGTTTCGATTCAGACAACACGATGGAAAAGTTATCACTGAAATTTAGAAAGAATATTAACTATATGTGTGTGTCAGTCGTAATACATATTAGTGTTGTGGTTTAAGTGTCATCGTGGTGTATTGCTTTTATTGTAAGTTCAATTTAAATTGCCAAAAGTAAAACAGGTAAAAAGTGCGTGAGTACAGTATTTGAGAAACGTACGTGAAATTTGACAATGAATGATGAAACAATTATTTGCGTTCATCAATTTTGAATCGTTTGTAGATAAAATATTTTGATTAGACACGGTATTGCTTTCCTTGACGTAAGATCAATTTGGGGAATTTTTTTAAATTACACAAATTATTTTTTTAAAGATTTCTCAAGCCGGTAATACGCACATTTCTAGCAATTTGTAAACACAATCGTTTGGGTGAGTAAAAGTGCTTAAAATTATTTCTAATGATGTATTTCAAAAACTCAAAACTTTTGTATGAAAAGAGCTTCAAATTTCGAATTTACACCAATACGCGCTTAACGCCATTTTTAAAAAATTGATTCAAATTTCCCAAAGAAAATTGCCATTTAGAACAAGGTTTTACTGTTCTTTAATATTCTTCAAATCACATTTCTGACTTTATTGACTTTTCGGTTTCTTAATAGAAATTAACAAACCGAAAAGTCAATAAAATGTAAAAAATGGACTTTGGGCAGCGATGGATGGCTGCTGACAAGAGAATGTGTCAAGTCTGAATAGCTTGCCGAGAACAAAGAAAAAATAAAGCAAAAAACGGGAAGTCTGTGCCATTCTGTAGCACTAGTTTAAAATTGCAAATATTTCGCGCAATATTGCCAGACAACTACCAAAATTTAAAAAAAATGTTGATGACTGTAATGAAGGAACTGACTTGGAGAACAAATTTTATTCGGATGAAAAAATCTCTTATTTTCAATTTTGTAGTTGTAGGAAGACGCCAAAAACCCAGACATTCGCAATTTTCAAAAATTCATAGTTGACGGTGAAAATAAAACATATGTCACCTTAATAAGTGTATTATACTTTATTTTTTATGAAATTTAAAGAAAGACGGTTTTCGTATCAGGGGACCCCAAAACGTGTATTCCCGTTGAAATCTTGGATTCTATTTTCCACAGCATTGGATAACTTTCCCTATACTGCCTATATATCTCCGTGTATACGTACGTATACGAGAAAGGAACTAGTGGTGCTACAGAATGGCACAGACTTTCCCGTATTAGTTTTCTATTTCCTTGGGTCTTCGCTAGGCCATTCGGAATTGCCACTAACTCTTTCTTGCCAGCTGTCATCTATCACCGCCAAAAGTACATTTTGTAAAAATTTTGTTAATTTTTCGGTTTCCTATTTGTAGAACAGAAATATTAATTTTAGAATGTTAAAGAACACAAAAATCTAACCCTAAATGGCAATTTTCTTTTAAAAATTATGTGCCGTTTTAAAGAAAATTGCGTTTTAGCGCTACTAAAAATGCGAAATTTGAAGTTCATTATAACAGAAAATGTTTGAGTTTTCAAAATACTTTATTTGAAGTTATTTGAAGCACTTACACTCACAAATATAATAATGTTTACAAATTGCTAGTAATGTGCATATTAAAGATGTAAGAGATCTTTTAAAAAATGTACAATTATGTAATTTTTGTAAAAACCAAAAAAAACTCAAAATAAACTTTACGCTATACTAAAGAGTGTAATTAGCACTATCCGTTACAAAAGTTTGAAGAAAAACTTTGCAGTCATATATCAGAAAATGGAGTTTGAGCGTTTCGGAAAATGCGAATTTTTGAGCTACAAAAGTAGCTCTGTGAAAACACAGCAGACGGTTGTATTTTCGAGAAAGTTTACTTAATATAATTAAAAACACATGTACTCGTAAATATCATAATGTGAAAAAATCGCCGGTAATGTAAATATTATTGAAGTACATCAAAGTAGCTGGGGTATTTTGGACATAAAATTATAGAAAAACTTAAAAATGAATTAAAGTGATAAGGGACGATGGTGGTAGGGTGAAGTATAAAGAACAGAGACATTAACATAAAAAGGCTTCGAGTCACGATATTAAAACGTGATTCGGATAAGTATATAAATTATTAGAATTTATTTACGTTATTAGTTGGCTCGATAGTAATGGCATTGTTTAAAAAGAAAAACAGAAAAAACTCAGTCAATTTGAAAATCACGAGAAGCTTAGCGGTAAGGGATCATAAAACAGTGTAATGAGGATATTAACAGATGAACTCAAAAGGGGAAATAATGGTTTTTTGGCTGGACAGGAAGAGATGGGAGTTGACTGGCCTGGGAGTTGGTTCATAGAGAGAGCTCCGGGACTTGGTACGCGAAAGGTCGCGTAACGAACTTCGACGTTAGATAAGTAGGTCGAATTGCAAGTTAGTTGGCGATATTAAGTGTATGTTTTAGCAGCCAAACATGGAGAAGCAGAATAAATAGGAAGACTGGTGGTTCTGGATCTTCTCTCGGCGTCCAAGATGGCTGTATCCGTCGAAAAGGAAAGAACAAACAGTAGAACATTAAATTCAAATCAGAAATCGATCGATCACATTAAATGTACAAGACCAAGATTGTTTTCAAAATTAATTAAATTAAGTTTTGGAAATTAAAGCAATAAAAAAAATTAGTATTGTAAAAAATTAGATGATGGCCATCAAAGAAGAGTAAATAATGTCAGTCAAGTTTTCAGTTTAAAATAATTAAATTGGACGTGACGTTTATGTCACTACATGTATTGAAAAGAAAATTGTCTTATTTGAATGCATTGTTCATAAGTTGTAATAACCCCAAACCCACGTAAATGTATTCACGTATTTCTCCAGTCGTGATCTCGTATGAGCGGCATTTTCCCCACGAGTATACAAAGTTAAAATTACCCTGAGATTGACAATAATAGCATAAGCGCCCGAATATATATATATATACGTATATATATGTGTGTGTACATATATGTGTATATATATATATTATATATGTATATATTGCGATGTGTCGTATGACCATCGCACTCCGCCACCCCAGTGTCACGCCACATTAACAGACGCTCGGAAGGACAACGGGCTCCCTCGCCTCGCCTGAATCAGTTCCGCACAGCTGCGAAAGCCTCCCCGAACCCTCAACCATAAATCCAATCCTCTTTGTGCCTCCAACAAAATGACTGACTTCCAGAACAACTGCGTTAGGAACACGGGCGCTACTACGCAGTACGGTAATTCCCTTGGCCCAATAAACATATCATAATCACAGCAGAAGAGCCACGCGCGCGCCTCTCTGTTCTAAACAATGCCATCCAATGAGAAACCAGGAGGCGTCGGCCCCGACATAGCGATGAGCATTTTATCCAATTAGTTCACGAATGACATAGAAAATTCTGGAATTCAACAAACCGACCTATGAAAACGCTTGGTAGGAAGCACGTGACAACCCTTGCATGGTGCGAAAGAAAGAGAGAAGGGGAGAATCACAGCGAGAGGCTTGAATTTTTAGACGGGTGAAAAACACGAGAGAGGGTGGTCGATCAGAGAGAGGGCAGAGACATAGCAGAGGACGGTCGAAATTGTCATCAGCATAAAAGTTATAGTTAGAGAGCGACCGAATATCGGCTCTTAACAAAATTACGAGTGAGAGCAGCGGCGAAAGACAACAGTAGCGGTTGGTGAGAGGCAAGCATAGTGCCGACCACCACGAGATCTGCCCGGCCTTCATCCAGCCGCGGAATTTATTCCACACAGCCAGATTTTGGCGTACAGCGTCACACGCGGTCCAGGCGACGTTTGACGATCTGAGACGCGCGCCTGCACTACGTCATTGCTGCGCGGACACCCAACGCCAATATCCCGCGCGCCGGAGCATTCATCCCTGGGGGCCATTGTGAGGCCTGAGTTCCAACGCTCCCCTGAGGGTCCGGCCGCATCAGTCCATCGATCGGTGAGCAATCCCGTCGCGGTGACGTAGCCATCACGCCATCAACATCCTGTAAGTGCTCATTACCATCACTTGTTTGGTAGCCACAAACAGTATTTTCATGTCTCCAAAGAACAGTTCTTTCTAATAAATGTGTCCCTGCCATTTTGGCCGGGTGAAAAAGCTTAACTTCTGAGAAAAGTGTTCATTATTACCGTAATCAAAGAAACCAATACAATCCTTCGACCCAGGGCACTCACCCCTGAGACGCTGAACGCCGGCAGTAAAATAGCAGGTAAGTGGGCATGCCCTTGGCGCCCCTTAAATAAATTTAGTGCGTGTCCCCCCCTGCTATCTGTGAACGACCGTCAGTGTGACGGCGCTTCCATCCTGTGATGTGACCCCCTCCGATTCCATTCCAAAGAATCGGCACCCGACGTGGGCGGTTGCATTACAATATATATGTACATAAATTTGATAAATGATATCCAATTGAGCTAGACACCCCATGATATCATTAAAATATTAGGGAGTAGCGAAAAGTTTACTATAAATATCAAATATTAGTTAAAAGAAATATATTCGTTCGGGGTATGGTTTATTTCATTATCAACGTGAGAAACATGTGAAAAAATTTACATTTTTGCAATTTTTCAAAAAACTAACCTATAGAGCAATATGGCTTTTATGTCATCTGATAGAGTACATTTACCACTATCCCTACCAAAAGTTTAAAGAAACAATTTGGAACCGTTTTTGAGAAAATCTGGTTTTTGTAATTCTTTTAAAATTGCACATATTGCACGCAATATTGCGCGAAAACTACTAAAAATTTTTTACATGACCTTCATTGCCTTTATGAAACATTTACATGACCTTTATGAAAGAACTTAATATGCAGAACAAATTTCATTTAAAGAAAAAATCTCTGTCTTCAATTTTGTAGTTGGAGAAAGACGCCGATAAAATTCAAACTTTCAGAATTTTCGAAAATTCAGAGTTATACGTGAAAATCGGACCTATGCCATGTTAATAAGTGTATTTTACACTATTCATACAAGAAATTTAAAGAAAAAATTGGAGCCATTTCTGAGAAAATTTTGAAAATCCCCGGGGACTTCATATAAAGTCCCTTCCCCAAATTTTGAAGAATCTTTTTCAAAATCTCAAAGCTTCGACTAGAATGAGATCGACCGGGGAATATCCATTTTGGAAGAAATCGTACGTATGGTTTAGGCGCTAGCAGTGTTCACAGACGGACAGACAGACAGGCAGACAGGCGGACAGAAAGACGGTTGTTTTCCTTTAAATTGGTTTTTCAACATCAAGGACCCACAAAAGAGGGTTTCTGGCTACACCACGTATTAGAGGATTTTTTTTCTTAATTTAGCAACTAGTTTTATCCACTTTTTCGTTTTCACGGCCCGGCAATTAATTTTTTTCCGCCGAAAATTGGCCATTTTTTTGCGCAGCATTACATAACTTTCCCTATACTACGTATATCACTCCGTGTATACGTACGTATACGGTAAAGTAAAAATTTGCGATTTCAACGAACATGAGTTTACGATTTTTCTCTTAAGCATTCTTTAGGCGGGAAAGTAAAAATATTGGTTACAAATATAAATTTGCACATACGCTACAAAATATGAATTATGTTTTATGGATTTGAATAAAATCAATACATGATAGAGAAGTATGGGCAATGTATTAGTTTTCGGCACACCAAAAAGCATAAAAATTAGCCAAAATTATGAAATCAAATGTTTTGTTGTAGACCTGTGGAAAATTTATACATTTATAAGATCCTATTTTCTCATTCTTACACATTTTTATCGTCTCCTAAATTATTTCAGTAGTATACCTTTCCATTGCGTCTTTCATACGCAATCAATCTTTATTAATGAGGTCTCTAAGGAAAGAGAACGAAGACGTGACGAATTACACTTTGACTTCAGAAATATGAAGGATTTGTTTAAAAAAATGCATCTAAATATTCATGTCAATTGCAACTCGCAACGCACGTCAGAATTCTTGAATTTATATCGTTAAATAGCTCCTAAACGAAGCGTTCTATGGCCTTAAAAACTAAAATTTTGAGGCCAATGGCCGGCAACATTTTTGCTGGTGCGGCGGTTATCGATATTTTCCAATACAAACTACATTACTAGGCGCTGGAGTCTATGACAAAAACGCCATATTGCTCTATTCTTTTGTTTTTGAAAAATTGCAAAAATGCAATTCTTTTGACTTGTCTCTCACGTCGTTAATATGTACACTAGCGGCGAATTGTTCACATTATTATATTTATGAGTACATGTGCTTTAAATAATGTCAAGTAAGTTTATCGAAAACACAACCGTTTTCTGTGGAAACTAGCTCAAATTTACACTTTTTCAGAAACGCTCAAACGCCATTTTCTCATAAATGGCTAAAAAAACTCTTCAAACTGTTCGATCGGATAATGCTAATGGCACTCTTTACTATGACGTAATGTTTATTTTGAGTTATTTTTTTTGTTTTTTCAAAAGTAACACATATGTAATTTTTTTAAAGGATCTCTCACATCTTTAATATTCACATTACCAGTAATTTGTAAACATTATTATATTTGGAAGTGTAAGTGCTTCAAATAACTTCAAATAAAGTATTTTGAAAACTCAAACATTTTCAGTAAAAATGAGCTTCAAATTTTGCATTTTTAGTAGCGCTAAAACGCAATTTTCTTTAAAAGGGCAAATAATTTTTAAAAGAAAATTGCCATTTAGGGCTAGATTTTTGTGTTCCTTAATATTCTAAAATTGATATTTCCGTTCTACCAATAGGAACGTCTACCGAAAGATTAAGACAATGACAAAAAAATGAACTTTTGGAGGTGATAGATGGTAGCTGGCAAGAAAGAGTATGTGGCAATTCCGAATAGGTAGCGAAAACCCAAGGAAATAGAAAACTAATACAGGAAAGTCTGTGCTATTCTGTACCACCACTAGTTTGCTACATTTAGGGAATTCTTCATAATCTGCCAAAGGGACGTAGTAAAAATCGAGATTATTCCTCCTTAAACTGAGTGAAAAACATCTTGTGTACACGGGGGGGAATAAAAGAAACGGTATGTTTATTTCTCTCCTTAAAATCTTCGCAAAAGGAACGAGTTGGTTTTGGTAGTCTCCAGCGATTCCGATGAAAATCTGTATTGGTGTGGCTGACCCATTCATTTGAAATTTCAGGGCGCATGGTAGCTGGGGTGGTGGGCAAGGTTGGTGAGTGACGTCTGCGGCAGGGCAGGGGGGGACGGGGCGGGGCTGGGGCGCGGGGGCTTAGACGCCTGATAAGCCCGGGAGCGGTGCGAGGGCTGCCAGCGCCGGTCGATGCTGCGCGCTGCCTCCGCTCCGCCGCGCGCGGCGCCCAACTGCCACACAACGAACGCACAGATGCTCAGCGGCTGGGCCCATGCCCCGCTGGGAGGCGATACCGGGTGTTCGGAAAATGCCGTAAGCTGACGTGGAAGTAGGAACAACATAATTTTCAATTGGCGGGGGATCACCGCCAACGCTGACTATATCATGCTCTACATTCACGGGAGAAATGACAAATGTAGTTGATTCTCCCAGGAACACGAAATGCTGGAATGTAGCAACACTCCTCTCTCACCCCTTCAAAGTATGTGTAAATAGATTTTTTGACAACTTAGGAAGAAAGCTGGTGACATGATTTATAACGTGCACCTGATTAAGCTAATAATGCTTCAAAATTCAAAAGAAATACCTTTAGCCAAGAGAGAATTGATAAGCACATCGAGAATGGTGGTGTAGCGCTGCTGCTAATGTCCCAGGCATGTGCAACCGTTACTCAATCTCAAACACAATGAGTTGAAGAAGAAAGCTACTTTCATCTCAAATCTTGTAAAAGAGATGAGGGTAATAAAAATGAACATTCTTTGAACACAAAACAAGCATTAAGCTAGGGTCCTAATGAAACACAGTTCCTAGTGTGCTGCCTGTTTGTCAATATACTCCCTTTCTAGAAAATCCCTTCAACTATGAGGAATATAGCAGAGCTATGAAAACAAGGAATGAAAACTCTGCTCCTGGAATTGATGGTATTAATTATGAATTACTACTAAATTACCTGTTAAATATCACATTATTCTCTTAGATATTTTTAATAGAAAGTATTTAGAAAAGAATTACCCAAACAGTTGGAAGGAAACATATGTTCATTTCATTGATAAGGCAAATGGCAATTTAAGACCCTTGGCTCTTACATCATGCATTTGTAAATTATTTGATAAAATGGTAACTGAAAGGTTAAAGTGGTGGTTAGAAAAAAATAATATAATAAGAAAGAATCAGACTGGGTTCAGACAAGGTATGTCTTGTGCTGATAATATTACTGCCCTGAACTTATATGTTGAAGATGCATTTATGCATAAAGAAGATGTTCTTGCTGCTTTTTTAGATGTAAGTGAAGCATTTGACAATGTTAATAGTGATTTACTAATGGAAATGTTAGCTGAAATAGGATGCCCTGAACGCATGATAATATTTTACAAATTTTTGACCAGTAAGAGATTTGTATACACTAACATGATGGGGAATGAAGCTTGTAATGTTTATAAATGTGTGGCCCAAGGAGGGGTGTCAAGTCCTACTTTATTTACATTGTATATATCTAAAATAATGAATGATCTTCCAGAGTGTGTTCAAATATCTCAGTTTGCTGATGATATTGCTATTTATATGAAAACTAAAAGACCAGGCATTGATAAACAAATAATGGAGGATTCTATTGAAACTATAAAAAAAAAAGTTATTAAAGTTAGGGCTTGAGCTTTCATCTAACAAAACAGTTTTTATTCAGTTTAATCAAAGAAACATACTCCCTGGGGAAACTGAGATTTGTGTTGGAGGTACTAGAATAAAAACTGCTGAATCTGTTCGGTTCCTGGGTCTTATATTTGATTTTCGAAAAACGTTCATGCCACATATAAGATATATACAAGAAAAATGTTGTAGAACAATAAATATTATTAAATTTCTCAGAGGTACATGGTGGGGTGCTGAACCTGTTACCCTGCTAAATTTTTATAAGAGTTTTGTCAGATCTATAATAGATTATGGCTGTTTTGTTTTTTATCCCAAGCAAAAAAATTTAAAGTTCAAACTAGAAAGGATACAATACACATCAATTAGAATAGCCCTAGGATATAGAAATAGCACTCCCACTAATGTGCTATTGGCTGAATCCAAATTAATGAGAATTGAGGATCGTGTAAAATATTTATGTAATAAATTCTTAATTAAGAGTATTACTCACAAAAATTCAGTAACATATGAAGCAATTCAAAACTACTTTAAAAATATTACAATGGACCAAAGGAAAAAAGTCCATGTATTACAGCATTGTATGAAAAATATTATATGTCTAGATAAAATAGTTTTAGCTGATCAAAACTTTCCACTTTATAAATTTAATTATGATACCTTAATGTACCATATAGACACGGATAAAGAATATTGAGAATCGTTAATGAGAGCGAAGAATCCTAATGAATTATTTCAAAAATCAAAACTCAGTTCACAGGCTATGTCCATTTACACTGATGGAAGTAAAGTTCAGAATGCCAAAGCAGTTGGAACTGCGTGTGTCTGTCCTGATATCAATGTTAATGTCATTAGAAGTCTGCATCCATATGCATCAATATTCACAGCAGAATGTATTGCTTTCAGAGATGCAATGGACATAGCTTTGGAACACAAAGACAGAGATATTGATATTTACTCTGATTCCCTTAGTGTGCTATTAACTTTAGAAAAAAAACAGTAAATATAAGGACTAATTATTATTTACTGGACATTAAAAAGAAGTTAAAGGAATTTCATGCGGACAGTAACTTTAAGGTTAAAATTACATGGATACCTGCACACAAAGGAATTAGTGGAAATGAAATGGCTGACTTGTTGGCAAAAACAGCTACAACTAAGATAACTTCAAAACTAAAAATACCTCACACTGATTTACATTATATTTTTAAGAGAAATGCAATGAAGGAAACTATTAAAAGTATTAAGCAAGCAGCTAACATCAAAAGCAAGGAATATTTTGCATCATATTATAAAGAATCAGAGAGACCTTGGTTTCATGGAAAATCCATTGAGAGAGATTTTGTTTCTATGGTAAACAGATGTAGAGCTGGACATTATAGTTTAAACTCTTCATTATTTAGAGTTAAATTGATATCTGATCCAACATGTCATTGTGGATACTATAATCAGGATCTTAATCACGTAATATGGCAATAAAGAGGAAAGGGTATATTTAATTAAAAAACTACAGAAGATTAAGATATTTTTACCACTAGATGTCAAAATGTTCCTTGCCCAACCCAATAGTAGGGGTATGAAATACATTCATACTTTTTTAGTATCATGTAAACTAAAGATATAAGATTGTTACATAGAATACTGTAATATTGAGAAATGTACTGTAATGTTGATACTTTTTCCTTAATATCAAAGCAACAATGTAAAATTAATCCTATGTATTGATGAAATGTATAATTAAAGAAAAGCAAATAACTTCCTTAAGGAAGTTAAAAAGCTTTAATAAAAAAATGAAACACAGTCAAATTGCCACTGAACTGCGACTTTTGAAGGTTATTGTTCAAGTGTACTGCTGTTTGTTTTACGGAAAGGCGCCTCGAAGTCTCTCCTAACGGAGCCCCCTTTGAAGTCAAATGCAACAGGAAGTAAGGAAAGGTTCTGACGTAATCATTAGAATATACTGTTCTCAGAGAAAATGCAGTCTGTGTCTCCATCGCACGAGAATCATGTTCCCAAAGTGAAAAAAGCATTTAATTTTCAGAGTTGGTAAATTTTTCACAATAGAATATTTGTAAAAAATATTTATTTTGTACTTTAAGTTCAATTTTATGTGTTATTTCTTATTTTCTTGTGTAAAAAGAACAACTAAATTGAAATCCGTTTGATACATAGGATGCAAATGCTCGTAAATCATTTCGTTGTATTTTGTTTTCGCTAGACCCTCAAAGCCCAGTGTCACCTGCCGGTGACACCCCCATGAAATAGAAACCATAGTATTGATTTACATAAAAAACCCACACAATTGCCAAGGAGGAGGATAAATAAGAAATATTTAGAATGGCAAACCAAAATCACCCATATTATAACAATGGGAATCGCCGAGTTAAGTTATATTTATATTTTAGTGTAACTTCGTTTTAACTGTTTTTAAGGTAATGTAATATTTGCTATTACAATATTGCAGAAATTGTCCAAACAAATTTGATTTGCAATTAAATACAAAATTTGGGATGTAAATAACACTACATGTGGGATTTGACTAGAGCGGTGTTGGGCTACGACGGCGTCACTTGGTGGAAGAGTCGCAGGTATGATTACCATTGAAAATAATAATACAGTCCGATATATTAATGTGTTGAAGTGGGTGTGCTTTTTGTATATTTACTTGATTAATAAACATTACGGCAATTCGTGTTGTATCTTTTCTGTTAATCGGATACCTGAGATTCCTGCATTTGGGGGCTCTGTCCGGGATCTACGGGCAAATTCCGTTGGCGCGGATCGTCGGAACGTTTCAGAAGAAAAGAGGTAACCGGAGAGAATAGCTTATACACGGAACGAAGCCAGTTGCTTTCAACAACTGGAAAGACGACCACGAGTTCATTTAAGCTTTTTCGTGTTTCAACGCGTATTCTGGTGACCAGAAACGTCTACTGACGAAACAAAGAATAAGATGGCAGACGGCAAAGAAATGGCGGTCGAGACCGGCATCAACAATAATCTCAAGATGGGGCAAAATAATGAGACTCCACAGCAATTATTACACAAACATTAACGGACGAAGAATATGTAGTCAACATCAAGAATATCGAAAAATTTACAATTGATCAGTTGCAAGGAGAATTGAGAAAACTGACGTTACCGACTAATGGTAAAAAGCTTCATCTGGTAGAACGGTTGAAAACAGCAGCAGTCTTCTTAGGGAAAACTAACTATTCAACGGTTAAAGAAGACAATATCTGGTAGAATCCAGAAGGAGAAACAGAGAACCACGGTGACTAGATACAGAAAGTAATGTGAACAGTGACGAGCACTATGAACAGTTTCTTTATGATAATATGTGCACAAGACGAACTAGTGGTGCTACAACAGCACATACTTTCCCCTGTTATTGGAAACAGCTACGTAGGACTGAAATATTGCACTTTCTCCGTTACTAACATCTTAGCAATTATTTGAAATCGTTGAATTCAACCAAGAAGTGGACAACTCACTGTTTCTATTGCAGTGTTGTCAAAACTATGTGAATTATACTACTGAATAAAAATATAATACAAAAGTTTTGTAAACTTGTATTTGAAAAAGCCTGATACCCCGGACAATATAGAAATGAATTTCATAGGGCCATCATTAGAGAAGAGTATTCTAACACCATGCAATCAATAACTTACTCATTACAAATGGTACAGCATTTGGTGCAAAAACTAAATATTTCCATGCTAATATCTACATACATTTGATAATTATAACTCCTTTTGATACACATATATCATGTAGCACTTACACCTACAAATTCAATAATGTTTGCAAATTGCTGGAAATGTGCATTTTAACCTTATGGGAGAACTTTAAAAAATATTACATTCTTGTAATTTTTGAAAAAAGAAAAAAATACATCCAAATTAACTTTATGTCATATTAAAGAGTGCAATTAGCACTATCCGTCCGAAAACTTTTAACAAAAAATTTGAAACCATTTTTGAGAAAATAGCGTTTGAGCGTTTCTAATAATGCGCAATTTTGAGCTACTTTTGACAGAAAACTATTCAATTTTCGAGAAACTGTATTTGACATTATTTAAAGCACATGTACTCATTTATATAGTAATGTGAACAAATTGCCGCTAATGTAAATATTAACAATGTGAAAGACAAGTAAAAAAAACATTTTTGCAATTTTTGACAAAACGAAAGAATAGAGCAATATGGCGTTCAGGTCATCAAATAGAGCACATTTAGCACTATCTCTATCAAACGTTTTAAGCAACAATTCGGAGCCGTTTTTTGAGAAAATCTTGCTTTGTAATTTTTTAAAATTTCAAATGTTGCGTGCAATATTGCGCAAAAACTACTAAAATTTTCAAAAATGAAAGAACTCACTTTGGACAACAAATTTTATTTGAAGGAAAAATCTCTGTCTTCAATTTTGTAGATCTAGGAAGAATCCGAAAAAATTCCAAACTTTAGCAATTTTAAAAAATTCTGAGTTAACCGTGAAAATGGGACCTACTCCAGCTTAATAAGTGTATTTTATTCTATTCTTATAAGAAATTTAAAGAAAACATTTGGAGCCGTTTTTGATACAATTTTGAAAATGTCCGGGGGGCTTAATGTAAAGTACCCTCAAATTTTGATGGAAGTTTTTCAAAATTTGGCACTACGGGTAGACGCAGATCGACTGCGGAATACCCATTTTGGAAGAAAGCGCACGTATGGTTTACGCGTTAGTGTTGTTAACAGACGGTCAGACGGACGGACGGATTTTTTCAAAAAAAAGGGCTGATATACACGGTACAGTTTTCGTGAAGATTCTCATACAGTTTCTATATAGAAACGCCAAAATCTCAAACTGAACGAATAAAAGCCCAAAAGTAGCGTATACACGGTCTATACGCTTTCTATGCTTTCTGAATGAATCGCCACACGCTGCCGCCAGGGAGGGCTAGCGGGAAACAACTGAATTGCGTCGTCCGAGTACTTTCAGTGATGGTATTTCTATGCGTGCGTTCTGGCTATGATCTTGATTTAGTATTATTTAACCATGAGGGGCATAGAGTATAAAAATTGGAAGGCAGAGATGAGGAAAGAAGTAGTTTATCACAATATATCACTTCATACAATCGCAGCTAACCACAACATCGACATGGCCGATTACCGTTAGTGAACGATTCTGCAGCTAGAGGCGCTGGAGTCAAACTATATGATTTCTACACGAAAAAATTACGAACATGTTCATAATTTTTTCATGTAGTCTGGACTACATGAAGAATCTACCCGAAAACTATACCGTGTATATCGGCCTACACACTTTTTCGGTATCAGGGGATCTCAAAATGTGTATTTCCGTTGAAATCTCGAAAACATTTTTCCGCAGCATTACATAACTTTCCCTATACAACGTATATTATTCCGTATATACGGGAAAGTAAAAATCTCCTAACACGTAAAGCAGCCAGAATCTCTATTTTGTTGGTCCTTGATACCGAAAAACAAATTGAAAGCAAAACGTTTGTCCGTCCGTCCTTCAGTCCGTCCATCTGTCCGTCAGTCTGTCGGTGAACAACGCTAGCGACTAAACCGTTCAGCGGATTTTCTCCAAAAATGATACTCCCCGATCGATCTAAATGATCTCACGGCCCCCTGATTTTGAAACCGATATTTTAATTTTGGAGGGTTCTTTATATGAAGCCCCTGGGACATTTTTGAAATTTTCAAAAAAATGGCGCCAACAATTTTCAATAATATTTATTGTTAGATAGTCCAAAGGTCATTTAAGAGAATGGCGTAGGTCTCATGTCAGTTGAAACCTCTGAATTTTCAAAAATTGCAAGTTTCAATTTTTGTCGGAGTCTTCCTACAAATATAAATTGCAGATGGAGATTTTTCCTCCAAATAAAATTTGTTCTCCAAAGTGATTTCTTTCAAGAAAGTCATGTACATTTTTTTAAAAAATTATCAGTTTTTGCACAATAATGCATGCAATATGTGCAATTTTAAAAAGTTACAAAAACAGGATTTTCTCAAACACGGCTGAAAGTTTATCCTCTAAACTTTTGATAGGGATAGTACTAAATGTACTCTATGAGATGACAAAAACGTCATATTGCTCTATTCATTTTTTGTGTTCAAAAACAACAAAAATGAATTTTTTCTGACTTGTATCTCACGTCGTTAATATTTACATTAGCGGCGATTTTTACTTTCCCGTATACGTACATATACACGGAGATCGTAGTACCCTATACGTAGTATTGTAGCGGTCCTGAATCCGCTCAGAAACGCTTATAAATTGGCAAGAGTAAATACATCGTCGGCGGGACCCGCTGCGCCCTCACGCGGTCGCGACGACGACCTTGTCATCTTTTCAGAGGTCGCTGGAGGGGAGGCAGGAGGGGTGAGCCGCCGCCCCTACACTGGAAAGAGGTCCGTTAGATCTGCCTCAGAACATTTTTGGAACTCGGAGCGGCAGGTTGTACGCAACTAGTCTGGTCGTGAACTCACGTAAGCGAGGAGGAAGAGGTTGCTGTGAGCGCGAGCCAAGGCCTACGATAGTACGTGCGCCGCCACATTTCTTCGCTTGGGAGTTTTGCGCTAGTGGCGAACGCCACGGCCACTGGATTCAGGTCGGTGTTCAAGATAATATAATTTTGAATAGGACGTTATAAAAAAGTAGTAAGAAGTGGAAACTATTTGACTATAGAATACAGTTTGGTGGATTATCCCTGTAGTTCACTATCAAAGTCTATTACCATTAACATTTTTGCTTATTGACCGGCATACCCGTTCCATTGGTATTTCCATGGTCATTGTGAACTATTTTTCTTTCAAGAGACATCAGAAGTAATGTGCCTTTCTTAGAGGGGAACCGCATTGATTTGTGAAAGAAACTTGTTTGGTTAATAATACGCGAGTGCAGTTTTTGTTTTAAAAGAAAACGTGGATAATGATGTTAAATTCGAGTTGAGTTGTAAAACAATTTGTGCCATTTGTGAATAGTTCGCAGAGTATTAATGTATGTGCTATGAGTGGTCGAAGAAGTTAAATGAACTTAGATGCCTGTTAAATGCAAAAGAACTGTTAATTTGTTTCCTGCAATTTTTGGTAATATTGCGTGTTCTTAAAACTATTTATGCATTTCAATTGTGCTAAATGAACACATGGAGTTTGTTTCATGCACTTTTGGTAACATTTCGTGTTCTTAAAACTATTTATTAATTTCCATTGTGATAAATGAACACGTGTAGTTTGTTTCATGCAATTTGTGGTAACATTTCGTGTTCTTAAAACTATTTATTCATTTCAATGTTGATAAATGAACACGTGTAATTTGTTTCATGCAACCTTTCGTAACATTTCGTGTTTTTTTTTTTTTAAAAATGTATTCATTCCAATTGTATGTGAAATATTCCATGGTAATTCCAGTGAATTCTTTGCAAAGAATCTACTAAAGAGTGATTATGCAGTATGTGTGGGTAGATGGTTAACTGCAATTTCTGTAAACTAAAAGCACCACGGCATTTTACGCCTGTAATACCGGTGATATTTTCCTGTAAAGTAATTTCGTGTGCACTCATCTCTCTAGCTCCTTTTATTCACTTTATTGAATTTCAATTCATTTTCTTTTTTTTGTCTCAGAAGACATTGATAGGATTTTATTAATGCATATTTGAAATTCATATTTTGCAGTTAATTATCCTTTCCAATGCATTTTTTGGTAATGATCAAGGGTTTTTGCTTGTTTTTTTTTATTCTATGGCCAATGTTGCTGTCATACTGTATTTTTGTATTTTGCCATCAAAGCTTATTTAATTAAATGTTGTTCTGTGGTAACGGCTTTGTGTTTACTTTTCCAAAATTTCAAGAAAAGAGCCACTTTCCCACGAATTCCCAACGACCAACGCATACGGCTGGTCACAGTATAGCGAAAGTTATGTAATGCTGCCCGAAAAAATGGCCAATTTTCGGCGGAAAAAAATTCATTGCCGGGCCGTGATAACGAAAAAGTAAAAAAAACAGTTGTTAAATTAAGAAAAAAAATCCCTTGTGTAGCCAGAAACCCTGTTTTGTGGGTCCTTGATACCGAAAAACCAACTGAAAGGAAAACGTCCGTCCGTCCGTCCGTCAGTCCCTCCGTCCGTCCGTCTGTGAACTCTGCTAGCGCCTAAACTATACGTACGATTTCTTCCAAAATGGATATTCCCCGGTCGATTCTAGTCAAAGCTTTGAGATTTTGAAAAAGATTCTGTGAAATGTGGGGGTACTTTACATGAAGCCACCCAGACATTTTCAAAATTTTCTCAAAAAAAACCAAATTTTTTCTTTAAATTTCTTGTAAGAATTGAGTAAAATAAACTTATTAAAGTGGCATATGTCCGATTTTCACGGATAACTCTGAATTTTCGAAAATTGCAAAACAACATTTTCTCAACAACGGTTCCAATTTTTTCTTAAACTTTTGGAAGGTATATATCCTAATGTATTTTATGAGATAACATAAACGGCATATTGCTCTATTCTTTTGTTTTTTCAAAAAATGGAAAAATGTAATTTTTTGACTTATCTCTCACGGCGTTAGCATTAGCGGCGATTTTTTCATATTATTATATTTACAAGTACATGTGCTTTAAATAATGTGAAGTAAAGTTTCTCGAAAACCCAACCGTTTTCTGTGGAAACTAGCTCAAAATTCCGCATTTTCAGAAACGCTGAAACGCCATTTTCTCTGATATGTCAGCAATTTTTTTTCTTGAAACTTTTGTAACGGATAGTGCTAGTTACACTCCGAATTCCACACACTCCAAATTCCTAGTTTTTACCTTGCAGGATCGTATTGTAGAGCGAGGGAATCAAATAAGAGCCCTGCTTACGGAGATTCGTGTATTTACATAAGAAATTATATTGATTCTACCTTCTTGTCAGAATTCAATTCATATGCAGTTGAAAAAGTTTTTGAAACAACAGTAGTACATCTTACTACGCTCAAAATTATCTTACTTTGCGTTTACAGACCTCCAACAAAGCGAGCTTCAGATTATTTCACTTTCTTGGAAAATATAGAGATAATTCTGAACAAAATTAGTAAACTCTCTTTTAAATCCATTGTTGTATGTGGAGATTTCAATATTGATTTTCTGAGTGAATCCCACGAAAAAGAGCAGTTTCTCAATTTACTTCATTCTTTTAATGTAGATATTACAGTGAATGTACCTACACGGAATACGCTTAAATCACAAAAAGCATTAGATCAAATTATAATTAACAAAACCACAACTACACATGAAATAATAACCAATAAAATAGGTAACAGTGACCACGATGCACAAATTCTTACAATTACTAAGAACATAAACACTGACACAATAATAATTCACGCATGTGCAGAGTTAATATAAAATTATTTACGAACTACTTGATGAAGGAATCATGGGACTCATTTTGTAACGCTGTTGACACAAATGAAAAATATAATTTATTTTTATCCAAGCTTTCAATTCATTTTAACGCGTGCTTTCCTCTTAAAAAGAGAAAATTAAACATTTCAAGCAAAAGTAATACTTGGATCACACGAGGAATTCGAACATCGTGTAAAAACTAACGTACGCTTTACTTTATTTCTAAACATCATAACGTATCACCCGGTTTCCATATATACTTCCGAGAATACAAAAGAATTTTAAGAAAAGTAATACTTCAGGCAAAAATAATGAAAAATAGTCAGGACATTTTGAGCGCTAGTAACAAAACTATACTGCGATTTTTGTAGGAAGAGCTCTCAAGATAACTCAAATCCCATCTTCGCGATGGAATATGTCACGGCATTTCGCGTCTTTTCTCGGTCTTGCCGTAGAAGTCGCATGATCGCAAGCACTGCTTCATACGGTCGCGATCGTGCGAAATCTGGCGGAACGACTGTGAATGATACGAAATGCCGTGACATATTCCATCGCGAAGATGGGATTTGAGTTATCTTGAAAGCTCTTCCTACAAAAATCGCAGTATAAAGCAATGTGGGATATCGTAAAAAATACAACCACATTATCTCAATACCTTGTAGAGAATGTTATTTTAAAGGATAATGAAAGAGAAACGAGAATATCGGAAAAAGTTACCAATCTCTTCAACAAACACTTTTGTATAATTGCGTCTGATCTCACGAAGTGACTAAAACCACAAAATTCAACATCTTACGCTTCCCAAAAAATTTCCGATACGATGTTTATTTCCGAAACTTCTCCAAACGAAATCCACAGAATAGTCAGTAAACTAAAAAATAAATATTCATCTGGCTTAGATGAATTTCCGGATTGTTTATTAAAAACTTGTGCACCTGCCTTTATACGTTCGTTAACTCACATTTTCAATGCTTCTTTATGTACAGGAATATTTCCAGATATTTTAAAACAATTACCGGCCAATTTCTCTTTTGTCAGTTTTCTCAAAAATATTAGAGAGGCTTTTCTGCTTACGAATGGAAACTTTTCTCAGAAAAAACAAAACGGTTTGAGACTCACAACACGGTTTTAGAAAATCAAAATCTACGGAAACTGCCATTTTTTCTTTTCTCAAAGATGTTGCTTCATCAATTGACCAAAATAAGGTACCCATTGGAATATTCTTAGCTCTTTCGAAAGCTTTTGACGTTATTGACCATAACATCTTGCGCTCAAAATTACCTTCGTATGGAATTCGTGGTATTGCCCTAGATTGGATAACTTCGTACCTTAAACATCGGACTCAAAGAGTAGAAATACCATACTGGCACGAAAGGACATTACATACTTATGTTTCCAATTCTTTGCTAATTGGGCAATGGGTCCCGCAAGGTTCCATCTTAGGTCCTATTCTCTTTCTGTTATATATAAACGATATGCCCGTGTCTATTAAAAATGGAGGAACGGTTTTGTTTGCTGATGACACGAATGTTCTTTGCAAAAAAGAAGCAGTAAATAGTACGATTTCAGAAGTTTCAAATTGGTTTAATAATAACAAATTAATTGTTAACGAAAGAAAAACTGTTTCAATGCATTTTTGCATTTCAAATCGGAAATCGCATGTTCCATTAAAAATGAACAATATACAATGATCTGATGTTGAGGTAACAAAATTTTTAGGTCTTTCATATCAATCGAACCTCAAATGGAATGTACATATAACAGAATTAAACACTAAATTAAGTTACGCATTCAGAATACTTTCAAATTCTGTCAGCCTTCATGCAGCTCGTTGCGTTTATTTTGCAAATGTACATTCCCGCCTGAGATATGGCATAATATTCTTGTGAAGCTCATCCTGTAGTATTCAGACCTTCAGATTGTAAAAGAAAATTATTCGAATAATGAAAAAATGCCTTCCACGTGATCCCTGCAAGCCTCTTTTCATTGAGCTGGGAATCTTACCATTGCCTTGTCTATTTATTTACGAATCTATAATATTTGTCAAAAATGACCTACTTAACGGAGGGAACATATTTTCATGCGATATTGATATTTATAATTACAACACACGCCGTAGAAATCACGTGCATCAAATGTCAGTATCAACAGCTCAGTGCAAGAAATCAACATACAATACATGTACGTTACTTTACAACGCATTGCCAGATAACATTAAACAATTATAGACGGTACACAAATTTAAGTAAAGTTTTAAAAGTAAAATCTTTTCTGCTGCAAAACTATTTCTATACAATTAGAGACTATACTGATCGTGAAAAAGAAAAATAATGTTTATTGTAATAAAAGAAAGATATATAATGAATTAGTTTACGTTTGCATTGTATACATTTTAAAAAAATATTTAAGATGCCTGTAAAAAGTAATGCACTTCAGCATCCGGTCAATGACCCCCATCTCAAATATTTTTATTTTTCTAAAATAATTATTTTCTAAATTCATTTTTTCGTTTTCTATTTTCATAGTTTTTTTATTTTTCTTATTCTGGGCCTCAAGAAAATGTGCGAAGATAAATCTCTTTCCCCACACGTCATATACAGTTTTTACTGTTTTTGACCAATAACTAAATAAATAAATAAATAAATAAAGCACTCTTTAAAATGACGTAAAGTTTATTTTGAATTATCTTTTTGTTTTTTTCAAGAAATATATAAATGTAATTTTTTGAAAGATCTCTCATATCTTTAATATATACATTAGCAGCAATTTGTAAACATTATTATACTTGTGAGTGTACGAGCTTGAAATAACTTCAAACAATGTATTTTGAAAACTCAAAAATGTTCTGTGAAAATGAGCTTCAAATTTTACATTTTTAGTAGCGCTAAAACGCAATTTTCTTTAAAACGGCACATAATTTTTAAAAGAAAATTGTCATTTAGGGCTCGGTTTTTGTGTTCTTTAATATTATAAAATGAATATTTCCGTTCTACCAATAGGAAACCGGAAAAGTAAGAACATGACAAATAAATTTACTTTTGGCGGTGATAGATGGCAGCTGGCCAGAGAGTGTGGCAATTCCGAATAGGTAGCGAAGGCCTTAGGAAATAGAAAACTAATACTGGAAAGTCTGTGCCATTCTGTAGCACTACTAGTATCTTCAACCTTTTCGAAAGTGTAGGGCTAATTGTACTCTTTCATATGACTTAAAATTTTTTTTTCAAGAATTACACAAATGTAATTTTTTGAAAGGTTTTTTCAAATCGTTATTATGCAAATTTACCAGCAGTTTCTAAACATTATTATATTTGTGAATATATGTGCTTCAAATGATGTCAAATTAAGTTTTTTGAAAACTTAAAAATTTTCTGTGAAAAAGATCTTCAAATTTCGCATATTTAATAGCGCTTAAACGCCATTTTCTAAAAAAAGTGTACGATTTTTTTGAATTGCCATTCAGGACGAGGTTTTTGTGTTCTTTAATATTCTAAAATTAATATTTTCGTTCTACCATTAGGAAAACGAAAAATTAGGAAAATGTGAAAAAAATGTACTTTGGGGGCGAAGCTGATTTTCTCAATATTTAGCAAAACTATATCTTCAAATAAGGTCATGCTTAATTTTTTTGAAAATACGAGTAGTTTTTCTATAATTTCGTGTCAAACATAATAGCCCTCTGCAAATTTACTGCTCTTCAGACAGCCGGATGCATCGTAAATTAGAATTTGCCATTTTGTATATTATTTTTGTTCGTTTTTACATTCGGCATTTTGTTATACATTTACACATTAATCTTTAAAGAAATGATTTCTTTTCAAATATTGGAAAGAAAGATTGCTAGCTCTGCTTGCTAGGTCTATCGACAATGTAGGGAACGCGGCAATTGAATTCCGTTCCATTGTCGCGAATTTCTGTGATTGTTGTGACTTGACTTGTTGTGACTTGACTTGTTGTGACTGATATGTGTATGATATCAGATTTCTTTTTTCAATAAAAGTTTACAAATCTTTTGTATTATATTTTTATGCAGTTGTGGAATTCACATAGTTTTGACAACACTGCGAAGGAAACAGTGAGTTGTTCGCACTGTGTAAGATATATGTGTGTTCACTCCCAGTCTAGAACTGAAACTTACGTGAGGCTAGTTTTCACAGTTCTCGCAAATAAGTGCTATCTTTGGGTCTCATTTAGGTAAGGTCGTGATTGGTCATGTAATGTGTAACAGCCACAATTTAAGGTGTCATCTTAAGATGTATATGTTACGCCGCGACCCAAACCGATCCTGCGCACCGTACGGACAAGCGAGGAACTAGCCTCAAACTGGCGTCAGAAAATTTGCCCTAAAGGCGGCTAGTTAACAAACCTACACCCCGTAGTATTATTATAGCGTGGCCGCTCAAGGACGTGGGCTCAGAACGGCCGGAAGAGTTCATTCCTCAATCATAGCTGTTTAGGTGGAAGCGCGTCCCTTCCCAGCACGTCTTGACAGCCCTACTCCAGTTGTATAAACATTGACCCTGAGTTTTCGTATCTGCGAGGTGCAAGCTTCCAGTTGCGTTTCTACTAGAGTGAAGCATTTGTACGTGATTCGGAAGTTGTGTTTTAAGTAATTATTATTCTGTTAGTGATTATTGCAATGCGTTCGGTTCAGAGCAAGTTGCATAAGGAAGGCCTTTACAGTCAGACGCGTAAAGTAGTTGCCAAAATATATCAATTTATGACGAGAGAAGCAAATGATGTTAAAAATGTCATAGTAGTTCTTTAGGGAGTGGCTACTTCTACGGATGTTTTGGAAAGACGTATTCGCAGGCTGAATAAGCAAATGAATTCTTTTTAACCGAGAGAATCGTGTTCATTTTGAACTTCTACTAAAGAGAGGAAAATTAATCAGATCTCGAGGGTTTGAATGAAAGTGATTTGCGGCATAATTATGTAATGCACTAAATCAAGAATGGTTATTTTCACCGGAAACGGCGCAAACGATAGCAATGCTAGTTATGATAGTGAGGAAACGGGAAACAGTGGAAAAGGTGAAGATGATGGCAGCAAAGCCGGGCCATCTCGTGAATTTGGTGTTTCTCCACTACAAAACGAAGACACTAAAGCAACTTAATTTCCAAGCAAGTTTGCTAGCACGTGCTAGCGGTGGCCTAATGTTTTTGGTATGGGCAGAAATGCGCAAGTCGCCACCTGGCTCCCTCCCTACCACTTTTAGGTTCCCCTTCTACTCGCGAATCCCAGCGGCCACGATAGAAAAATTTAGCTGTATCTTACACCATGGTTGATCGCTTCTTGGTTCAATTGGACGTTTTAAAATAATAGCTAAGATGTTAGTAGGGCAGAGAGTGCAATATTTCAATTCTACGTAGCTGCTTCCAATAATACGGGAAAGTACGTGCTGTTGTAGCACCACTAGTTTATATATGAGTTATAGTTTTTAATGCTGTATTTTTGTCCTTCTTTGTAATTGGTTAAATCACATCTGTGTTATATTTATTGATTAAAATTGATAAATTTTCCTTTTGTGGTCTATAGCCACAAATAATATTATATTAATATTAATATTAATATAATAAATAATATTAATATTTCATTGCATGATGCAGTCAACTATTGCTTAGGTTAATTAATTTAGTTCATCTTCACTGACATCGCTTGAATTTGCTGTATCTGTCTTTTCTCCATCATATTTTTTAGCTTTATTTTTAGATTAGTAAATCTTATTTTCTTATTTTTGTCTGACAGTTTGTTGTACGTTTCTTCTAATATTTTAATAAGTGATTTAACATCTGGTGTAAATTCTAAAACAGTGTGGATAGTATCAGAATTATTTTTTCAAATAAACATTTCAGTTAAAGTGAGTTTTAGGGGGTACTTATTATTGGGATCTGATAGTAGTTCATTAAGAGGGTCCAATTTTTTATCTAAATCTTCTTTATCATTAAACACTTTTTTTATATTCTGGACTTTTTTCTTTTACTTGGGCTATCTCTAGATGATTGTTTTCCATATCATTAGTTTTCATTATTTCTGCTTCATTACATGTAGCGTATCTGGTATTGATGTTGACGGTGTGGAAAGAGGTCGTGTAGGGTTATTTATTGCCTCTTTGATAGAGTTAATCAGGGGCGTGCGGTGATTACTTTGTATACCCCAGCTGCTAGCGGTTAACCAGCTTCTCTCCTCTACCCCCGTACTCAAATTGCTTTGTTACCTGCTGTAATTATGTCAAGGTTGGTATTGGCCTACCTTTTTCAAATATCTGCTTCTTTTTGAGTAACTGCCTCGTCGAAAACAGTCTCCTCAAAATATCATCAACTGTGCACTCACTGGAAGACATACTACTCACAAGTATTCCTAAATACCCATTAGATTAAAAAAAGCACTTATTATTATTTGCAAAGTTACAACAAATCCTCACGAAATAATGGGTAAACACGACAATACGTTCCACACAGCAATAGATTACCACTGCGTCACGCACTGCCGTGCCACGCACACCGACGCACACAGCATTCTCTGAGAAGAGGCCCTGTGCTATTCAAAAATTCGGGGATTCTAATGATCTGATCACGTGTGAGTCAGGACTTTCATAGAAATATTAATAAAATCTCTATTGAACATTGCGGTTCACTCTCATTACAGCGAGAGAGAAATATATGCCCCATAATCATTTGATAAGTTATAAATTTCTCGACCAACGGTTCGGTAATTTTTACTAACAAAATATACCATTCTAAATAATTTTGCATTGTGAGTAACCGCGATCACAAGCACGGCGGGTCAGGCGAGGCCTGGCCTTGAAGCAGTGGGAGGGAGAGATACGTGATACGTCATCCAACACCAGCTAGCTAACTTTCAGTCGCTATCGCCCGCGGCTGCTCCCCGAATCCCGCCTGCCGCTGGCCCATTGAATTCGATGCGCACGCACCTCTCGTCCCCAGCGAAGATTTCAGAGATGGGGTCAGAGCAGTGCAGGCGCAGTGGGCCGCCACAAAGATCTGAGTAGAGTGTACAGTAGGTGCAAACTTTTTGATCATGTAACATTCAGTTCAATGTAACTTTAATTCTGAAAATTCATTAAATTCTCATTCTTGCTTATCCCAGCAGTGCTAGGGTTGCTGGGGTTGAACGCACGCCACTGGAGTTAATATTTTCATTTTGAATGGCTTTCAGTGCTGGGAAATCTTTTGCCAACAGAGATAAATTTTCTTGAGGCCTATCTGCTGAATCTTGTTTTCCTAGACAGTCTTTTCCTACATGACCATGCATATGAAACGTTTCGGTGCATATGAAATAGTTGCATATGAAATAGTTTCAGTTGACGGACATACTCAGAAAATCGAGTTTTCATGTTCAATTTTCAATATCTCTGGTACCAGATGTACATCATTAGGATGCACATAAGCTTGTCTCCTGAAACTGAGTATGTAAGTATGTATGTTCTTTGAAATCTAATAAAAATAACTAATGAGAAAAACAGACAGAATTCATAAATTTAAGAAAATTGTCTCAAACCGTTGTGAAAGTTGATACGTTGCCTTAGTTTTCATGTGAGATGCCCATTACCTGAAAAAAAGAGAAAAACAATCTAATTAAAACAAATCGATATATTTTGATGTAATCTAACACAAAATGTTTCATTGACAGTTTTGTCTAATCTAATATTGTGATATACAAAATGGCGGTTCAAACATTCGACGGTAAACGCCGGAGCTCGCTGTACATGGCGCATATGCGTTGGCAAGGGCTTGTTGATTTTGAGTAGTGGGAGAAAAACAAACGGTATGTCACTTTCATATGCAGTGTAGTAAAAAGAGCTCTCTCTTCATCCAGACACGGAGGCGGACGGATCGTCTGATAAGAACGCGGAATCTAACTTCGATTTTGTTTGATAGTAACGCTGTGCCGTAATACCGTAATATTAGTCAGGAGATTGATTCGTGAAGTTAATTAATTGAATTAATTAGGTTGCAACTATTTATCATTTATTGAGAAAAACTTTATTTGCAAAATAAGCTGGTTCGCCGCGTTGTACTGACGATAAGACATTGCAGTTCTTATAAATTGATTCGGTGACAACCGCTTGTGATTAAGTGGAGAACTTTAATCGAATATAACCAGGATAGAGGCTATAACATATGTCCGCAGTGCCGTGGCGGAGCAAATGAGTTTGTGAATAGACTTGGCTACGAATATTAGCAGACATTTTTTTTCGATTTGAGTTCGCGGGTAGGCGCACAACTACTGCGCATTTTAGGGAAAAGTAATTCTAGATGCTAGGTTAGCTGCAGATGCTAGATAAAGACAGATACTAGAAGCAACGTTGAAGAATGAAGTAGACGACATCGAGTCCGGTCCAGCCGAACGAAGATCGGAAGACGTCGTGGAAGTTCCAGGTTGCTTCTTCGAGCGCCATCCGACGACTGACAAGAGGACTCGGGGTATTTTATGCTAACGATCGTTAGAAATTTAATTCAAAGGTCATGACCAAATGATAATGTTATTTTTGCATTGATAGAAATCTTAAAATCCATTTAACGAAACTAATTGGAAAGTAATTGAAATAAATTGTGTTGTTTTTAAACTAATTTAAAAAGATTATTATTGTAAAACATAGCACGTTATAGGTGCAAGAATTACAGAATTAGATCAAACTTTCATATTTCGTGCTTCTCTGTATAGAGGGCAGATCCAGTGGTAATTTTGCCGATACAGGTAAGCGAATATTCATCGAACCGAGAACCCAACGACTGAGCCAGCAAGGTAGTGGTGTAATTTAAATACACGTAATTTTCTTGATACTTGGATTTGTTTTCCTGGCGTCCATAATAATAGGATTCATTGGTTATTGCAAGTGAATAGAACCAACGACTAAGATATAGAATTTATATAGTTTTCCATACTAAATGAGATAGTAGCGTTTCAAATAGAAGAATCGTTTCAGTATATGAAAATCAATGTTTGTTTGCTGGTTCATGCTTAATGCGCTGCCGTATCGTTCATCGGATACCATTCATCGGATAAAACTTCGTCAACTCATTGCTTGTACTAGCGGGAAGAACGTAGGCATAGTAAAAGTTTTGTAACTTCACTACATGGCGCTGTAGCACAAGATGCCGCTCCCATTTGATGTGTCTGGACGTTGCCGTGTGACGTGGGGTAAGGTCGGGGAGGACGAGGAGGGGTGGTGCAAGTTGATGACAGGAGAGAGAGAGAAAGAGAAGGGGAAAAATAGAGAAAAGAGAGGGGGAAGAGAGAAAGATGAAAATGGGGTGAGAGGAAATAGGGAGAGAGAGGAAAATATAGATTGAAAATTGAGACAGAGAAAATCGAAAGAGGGAAAGAGAAAGGGAAAAAGATGGGGAGCAAAAAGAGCATAATAAAGGGAAAAGAGAGACGGGGAAAAGGAGAGATGGAAAAAAGGGAGGGAAAGAGAGAGGAAAAAGAGACAGGGGGAAAAGAGAGGCAGAGGGGATAAGAGACACAGTGGGGAAAATAGAGGGTGGAAAGATAGAGAGGGGGAAATAAAGAGGGGGGAAAGAGAGGGAAAGAGGGAGAGGAGGAAAGAAAGTGAAAGAGAGGGGGAAGGAGAGAGGCAGGAAAGAGAGGGGAAAGAGAGGAAGATAGAAAGGGAGAAAAGAAAGAGGAAAAAAGATGGTGGGGAGAGGAATATTCCCAAATTATTTCCTCTGCGACAGCAAGGCACAGTATAAAATAATTTCCTGGTCAAACGTTACAATTATAATTATTTTTATTTTAAGGGGGCCCGGAAGGCTGTATACCTACAATGTTAAATTCAAGGAACATTATTTTCCAAGTTGTGTTTACTAGAGAATTTATTTTTTACTGTAGTTTTTTGGCAATATTTTAAATGGATCAACGGATTTAAAATCTAAATTTTTGTTAAATATATCCAATTTTAAAAGTTAAGAATATTTACACTCACATTTTTTATCATGATGATGTACAAATTTTGGCTGTCAAAACTATATTGGCATAGTGTACTGAACTCTTAAGTTGAAGATCGTTCAACTAGACAGCACCTAATGCGTTGAGAAGTCCCATAATTACTGCGGGGACTAGGAGAATTATTAATAGACCCTTTGGCTGGCAGAGTTGGTGCACATATTGATTGTGCGTTACAAGTAACACTCGTCAGCATCACCATTCAGCTGTGTGGTAAGACACTCGGCGCAAAGTTACGGCAAATGCTGGTCACAAGCCTGCGGCAAAGTTTGATTGTTCATCTGAATACGGAACCGATGTGACGGAACTCTTCGTACTCTCTCTGCTTTACCCTGTATGAGACACGTTAAATTGCACGTGAGTGCAATGAAAGTGAAACGGTGGAAACGTATGCTTTATGCCCAAGAAATCTCAAACAAAATTCACAGGTTTTCTCACTTGTGCTCATACGGCGAGGGCTGAATGTCTACCGTAATTAGTTGCATTTTTGAAACATGCATTGCATTGAAAACTCTAAGAATGCGCACTTGTGCATATAAAAGAAATTACGTGGCAGACATGGCATATCCTCTCGCCCTGGAGTTGACTACCCCCCCCCCAGCCGGGACAAGCTCTAAGCTCCTGACCGGTGTCCCGGTATGTGTGGTGGTGTAGTGCATTAAAGTCTGTGTGTGTTTGTGAGAGATGTAGGATAGGGCAAGGAATAAGAAGGAAAGATCGCGCGCGGACCGTGGCCTGTTTGGTAGCATACTGCTCAGGCATTCGCCTGCTATTGATTGGAGAAATCACGGAAAACTACCGATCAGAACAGTCAGCCGCTAGAATTGTCCTCCAGACAGCGACAGAACTCGTCCTAGCTATCTGGATAGTGCCCAAAATCCTTCCATCGTCGTCACTTGACCCTAGCATCTCCCTCAGAGGCACTCCAATGTCATAATGTCACTCCAATGTTGATGTCCTGAGCCAGCTCTCCCGGAAGGGAAGGGGATGTTACGTAACGCTAATGTTTGTTTCAACATATTGCTAAAATAATTTATTTTTAGACTTATTCTAAAACATTAAATAATTAAATTAAAATAAATATAAATAAAAATATTAAACACAAATTCTATCTTTTGTAAATTCTTTTGTATAAATAGTATATAGATTTAATGTGTTAGATTACGGAGAAAATAGTCAAAACTAATCCTAGTACATTATAAAATCCGATTCAATGGGCTCAGACTCCTGCCCATGCACCATTCACGATGGCATGTTCAAGGCTTCTTGTTAGAAATGTTCATGTTTTTGTGTCCTTCATTCGCTCAAAAACCGTCCCCAGTCTTATTGTCAGTTGCAGCTAGCATCGCCAACTGGTTCTGACTTTATTAGAAATTTTAATGTACAACACACTACAATTATGTATGAAAATTAATACAAATGGGTTTCACTGTGACATAATTAATTTCTACTTTTTGTAAATGGTGTACGTGTGTATTGTCTGAAGCATTACGTACATATTTAAGGGGTTTCAAGGCCGTGTTGCTGGTAGATTACAGTGGGGAGCGGGTTTCACAAAATATTCCAAATTTGTGTTACGTATTTAATGGACCGTCCCATTCAAATTTATCTTGAAGTAGGGAATTCAGAGAAATATGTGAACGGTCGCACGTTTCTCCGAGGTGGGCAACTCTACTCAGAGCGAGCGGCGGGTGACAATTGCGCGTGCATGCACGAGGTCAGCAAGTGACCCGCGTGTCAGGACACGCTCGGGCAGAGCAGCCGTGATGAGGCTGGGCGAGGCGCAAAGAATTGGCCCAGGAGCACACAAGAGAAAGTACACATTCAGTTGAAACCTGCGAGCTTACCTTCTTAAAAATATGACGTATAAAACAGGTGCAATTAAAGAATTAGTTTGAATGGACCAGTTAGTTAAACTTTTCTCAAGGTGGAATATTAAGTATATGTGTGGATTTATTCCTGAGTGGAGAACAAATCAATTTTTCTGCCCTTTGTAGAGTCTGTCACGCAGACGTACTGAAATATAAGTATTAAAACACGTATAAACTATTAAAAGTTAATTGCTTTTGTTTTGTATTACTTTTTTATGTCTTTTGAAAATCATTCAATCTCTAAACTTGCATATTATCTTTATATTTTCTTTTAAGTATAACGAGATGTAGTACAGTACCGGACAGGCTAGTGTTTTTTTTGTTTTAAATTTATTTATTTTCTGAATGAAATTACAAAGTTCAATTAATGTTTAACTTTACATTTGCGTTGGATGGCTTACAATCTAACTTTAACTAAACTAAGGTGGGTAAAGAATGTTATTATACTTGCATGCTGCGGGCACATTTTCGCATCATATCGGATTTCTGTAACTCAATGACAAGAACTAGTGCCCGGAAGAATGAGGACTGTGCCGCCCGGCATTGATGACTTGTCAAGGGTGTGAGCAATGTCATTTTCGCTGACCTAGGGGTGCGAGCTCGCGCCTTGAGCTCGAGCGCTTGTTCTCTCGGCGGGAATTCTCTCACCGTAGGCAAAGCTGCACAACCCCTGTGAAAACGGCGACTTGCGTCGTCAAAAGTGTGGATATTTTGTAATATTTTTGTGACGTCCAGTGTGTGATGGCGGATAATTTTTTCATTGAACATAGAAAAACTGAATATTTCTCTATAGAAAAACTAGTGGTGCTACAGAATGGCCGACTTTCTCACAGGTAAATGTTTCTAATTTCCTTGGTGTCTGCTAGCTTTACAGTCTTGCCCCATTTTCTTGCCAGCTGCCATCTATCGCCGTTCAAAAAAATAGATAAGAAATATTACTTTTAAAATATTAAAAAAGAATAAAACCTTGTTCTTTAGTTGAAAAATTTGGACCGTTTTTGAGACATCGTTTAAGCTCTGTTGAAAATGCGAAATTTGAAGCTCTTCTTCAGAGAAATCTTTTGTTTTTTCGAAAAATTTCCTTTCAAGTCATTTAAGAATTTTCAGTCACAAATTCAATAATGTACATTTCGCTTTTACATTCAAGCTGTTTTTGCGATTTTTTTTAGAAGTTGCATCAATTTTAGATACTAATTAACTGAAAACAGCTCGTTTTCTCAAACAACTGTACGTGACCTCTTTTAAAGGGATTCTTTTTTACTACAGACTTTCTTTAGAGCAAAATTATCTATCTCCTATTTTGTAGTTTTCAAATCTTCACTTGTTAGCATTAAAAAAAGGGAGTAATAGCCGAAAATGAAACTACCAACAAATTTTTCCGTCCTTTATTACATACGTGGGGGAAATTTTAAGAAAAAATTGAAAATTTTTTAAAACAAAATTGTCCACATATCTCGCAAAATTACACAGAAAATACTGATATTTTCGAAATATTGAACATGAAATTATTTAAAGATCCGTATTTAAGGAACAATTTCATTAAGAAAAAATATCTCTACCTTGGATATTATATTTGTAGGAAGAAGTCTCAAAAAACCACTTTTTCAATTTTCAACCTAGTGGTGTTACAGAATGGCACAGACTTTCCCGTATTAGTTTTCTATTTCCTTGGATTTTCGCTAGCTATTTGGAATTGCCACATACTCTTTCTTACCAGCTGCCATCTATCACCTCCAAAAGTACATTTTTTTGTCATTTTCTTCATTGTTCAGTTTCCTATTGGTAGAACGGAAATATTAATTATAGAATATTAAAGAACACAAAAACCTAGTCGTAAATGGCAATTTTGTAATAAAAATTATATGCCTTTTAAAAATAATTGCGTTTTAGCGCTACTAAAAATGTGAAATTTGAAGCTCACTTTCAGAGAAAAGTTTAGAGTTTTCAAAAAATTGTATTTGAAGTTATTTGAAGCACTTATACTAACAAATATAATAATGTTTACAAATTGCTGGTAATGTGCATATTAAAGATGTGAGAGATATTTCAAAAAAATTACATTTTAGTAATTTTTTAAAAAACAAAAAAACTCAAAATAAACTTTATTAAAACTCATATTAAAGAGTGTATTTAGCACTTTCTGTTACAAACGTTTCTGCGTTTCTGAAAATGTGGAATTTTGAGCTACTTTTCACAGAAAACGGCTGTGTATTCGAGAAATATTACTTGACATTATTTAAAGCACATGTACTCGTATATATATTAATGTGAAAAAATCGCCGCTAATGTAAATATTAAAGATATGAGAGACACGTAAAAAAATACATTTTTCCGATTTTTAAAAAAACGAAAGAATAGATCAATATGGCGTTTTTGTCATCTCATAAAATACATTAGTTACTATTCCTACCAAAAGTTTAAAGAAAACATTTGGAGCAGTTTTCGAGAAAACTTTGGTTTTGCAATTTATTTAAATTGCACTCAATATTGCGAGAAAACTACTAAAATGTTCAAAAAAATGCACATGTCCTTAATGAGAGAACTCACTTTCGACAACAAATTTTATTTGAAAGAAAAATCTCTATCTGCAATTTTGTAGTTCCAGAATGACGCTGAAACAATTTTAAACTTTTGCAATTTTCAAAAATTCAGTTATTGGCGGAAATCGGACCTATGCCACCTTAATATGTGTATTTTACTCTATTTTTACAAGAAATTTAAAGAAAAAAATTGGAGCCGTTTTTGAGAAAATTTTGAAAATGTCCGGGGGACTTCAAGTGAAGTACCCCCAAATTTTACAGAATCCTTTCCAAAATCTCAAAGCTTTGACTAGAACCAGATCGACCGGGGAATATCCATTTTGGAATAAATCGTACGTATGGTTTAGGTGCTAGCAGTGTTCACACACGGACGGACAGACGGACAGACAGACGGACAGACGGACGTTTTCTTTTCAATTGGTTTTTCGGTATCAAGGGCCTTGAAAATAGGGTTTCTGACTACACCACGAGTTGGGGGATTTTTTTTTTCTTAATTTAGCAGCTGGTTTTATCTACTTTTTCGGTATCACGGCCCGGCAATGATTTTTTCCGCCGAGAATTGGCCATTTTTTCGCGCAGCATTACATAACTTTCCCCATACTACGTATATCACTCCGTGTATACGTACGTATACGGTAAAGTAAAAATTTGCGATTTCAACGAACATGAGTTTACGATTTTTCTCTTAAGCATTCTTTAGGCTTTTCGCAGACAAAGTGTGATCAAAAAATTTAGTGCCGTTTTTTAAAAACAAAATTGGAAATGTTTTGAGGCTTCATGTGAAGTATTCTCAAAAATCAAAATATCCGTTTGAAGATCATAAATCCACGGGTTCATTCAGGTCGATTTGTGAGTACCACTTTGAAGAAAATACGCCGAACAATTTAGGCGCTAGCGTTGATCACAGGCAAACAGACGTGCGGACGTTTTGCTGTCAATTGCTTGTTCGGTTTCAAAACATGAATTCTGGCTACACCACATTTTAATTAAATTTAGCAATAGGATTTATTCACTTTTTCGTTTCCAAAACCTGGTAATAATATTTTCTGACAAAAATTCGCCGTCTGGCGTACAATTACATAACTTTCTCTTCTTACAACGTAATCGTAAGGAGAGAAAGAACCGGAGAAATTTCCTGAAAATGTACAGATTAATTTGAGAGAAAAAAGTAAACTAATTAGGACAGCGCTAAGAGATGTAACGCGTAAGGCGACTGGTCGCAGAACCTATTCTCCAAAATTGGAAACGTCTTAGCTATGGAACAGAATTGTAGGACGTCTGAAGTTACATCTAAGTCGGGATATATTCAATATTGAAGCGCTATAGGAAGCGCTATCTATGATGTTTTGCTATGGTGCATGTGACATGAGACATCCTCAGAAGACAATATCAGGAAAGTGTTACCTCTAGTCAACAGCCAATATTTTGGAGTTTATTCGTGGCCATAGACGATATTTGTCCACACTGGAAACGGTCAATATCTGCCAGGCAGCATGCAGGAGTTTGCAGCTGCCTTAGCAGCTCAAATTTCGCGGAAAATTGCTTTTCTGTTCCAAACGTCCTTATGTTGGGTTCACATTTGAGAGCATTACATATCACTACTACAAGTTTAGAATTGTGTAACTAGGATACGTGCTTAATGAAAAAATATTGAAATATGTTTAAGGGATGATAACACAGTTCAACGATGAAATTTGCCGCAGAACAAAAATATGTGATTGTTTTGTAGTTCACTACCCTGATGACAATTGTGAAAACCATTGTTTGCTATCACCTAATCTTTCTTCTGGAAACGTAATTTTATCCGCGCTCGCTTGTGTTGTCGCATTCTGATAATTGAGGAATATTGTAGCCAGGTGGTGGGTGAACCGAGGTGGGAGTGAGATAGCCACCTGGGATATGTTAGTGCGTTAGTGGGATAGGTTAGGACGTTGCATCAATCAATCGATAGTGTATCCACACAGTATCCATTTTTCAAGTGTGTAAATCCGCTAACAAGAAGTTTCACCATCCACTCACAAACGGAAACATTACATAAATTTCCCGTATATACGTATGTATTCCGGAAAATAAAAAAAGGAGGCAAAAGGGGCCCTGAGAAATTATTTACTCCCTTTCTAGTTTTTGGCTAAGCAGCACAACAATTTTACATTATAGCAGCACAACTTATCGAAACACATTACTTTTGTAATTATCTTATTTTCATTTAGGAACAGTTAATGCATATTGGTCACATTAGTGTTCACCGCCGTTTAACTATTCTCAGAATTAATGGTGTGGTCGTGAATCCAAAAACTTTCTTTTCTCTCCAATTCCTACTCTCTTTTACAACGAAAATGTCGGCAACAAGTTTGTTACAAAGCTCCTAGTTTCGGTGGATGTGGAATACTCATCAGGCTCTCTCAGTGAGAAGTCGTAACTTGAGAGGAAAGAGATCCAGGCGGTCGCTAGGGGAACTGCACGACGACCCCGACCGCCGGGATTTACCAGCCAACGGGCTGGCGCGCGCCCTGGGGAGCGCAGGCCTTGTGCAAACGGGATTGAAGTCATTACGTCGCACGCGGCGACAGAGTACGACCCGTCTGTCTGCTTGTTTGCCCCGATGCCCTTTCCGAACAAGTATTTACGCCACGACCGGAGGTGAATGACGACGCCTAGAAGACGCGGAGTGATCAGAAAGCCTTACGCCACATGACGCTTCCCAAAGATAATGGTCTCACGTTCATACATTAGGGAGTATTTTTAGCGCCACGCATAAGGTGCGTTATGAACTAATGGTCACGTGACGGACCTTGAAGTCATAATGTCTTACCTTAGGCCTACGGTACGACCTTATACCTTCATAAATAGTGCACGCCTGTAGGAGTCTCTACGGTAACCTTAAAAGCGGCAAAATGGCGGCCGACAAACGGAAAAGGTTGCATTTCTCCAAATCTAATTAACTGATTCTCATATGTGAGGCACATTATTATTCCTTACCAACTCCACAACGCTTGCACGAATTAACGGGAAATGTTGGAGAGGCGACAGGAAAGAAATTCAGGAACAAGAAGTTAGAATCATGCCTTCGGGTTAGATTACGTCGTATGCTCATAACGAACGCTGTTTTAAGATTCTTCCTACATTCACAAGAAAATATGATTCAAAATTCCAGACTGCATACGCATCGCAGAGGGCCACAAAATCTAAAACTTCATGCACAATGTTAATTTGTTACACTCTTGACTCGTACCGTGGTTGAAATGTCTCACCACTACCCTACATTTTTTGATATATTATGTAACTTCTTTGTTCAACGCTTGAAAGGCTTCTTTTGTCATAATGCATAGCGCAATGACGCTATATGTTTTATCAAATATGTTTTATAAGAGTTTTATCAAATATGATAAAACTCTTCTGAGCGTTGTTCATTACGACCGTATAAAGTCGTCAGTCAGTGATCAGTAGGGTTTAAGGATGTCTCCTTACGTCTGGCGCTAAAACTCCCTATTGGATGGTTATACAATCCGTTACACCAAGGTGTTGATGCACCAACTTAACACTCCCACCAACGGCTAGATAGCAGTTGAATTCTCCTCCAGATATCTGGAGAAGAATTTAGCGGCCAGCTGCTCTGATCGGTTGTTTTCCGTGTTTTACCCAACAATACAAGGGAAACTCCGGAGCAGTAACCTAATGAATGGACCACGCGCGATATTCCATTTCTCTTCATTGTCCCTTTCTTTCATCTGACACATTTCCACTTACATGTCCCACACTACAAACACATATCGGGAGCTTCCAGCTTGTCCCGGCTGGGGCGCTGCCCCGCTATGCGGATATCCCTCTAGGTGGAATCCCGCCAGCGGACGCGACGTGTGGCTCAGCGCAGGATTAAACGTCTGTCTTTCCGTCTGTGGTCAACGCAGGCAATTACATAAATGTAATATTTGAAAGACTTATCACACCTCTAATATGCACATTACCAGCAGTTTGTAAACACTATTTTACTTGTGAGTTAATCTGCTTTAAATTAATTCAAAATAGGTTTTTCGAAAACTCAAAAATTTTCTGTGAAAAAGAGCTTCAAATTTCGCATTTTTAGTCGGGTCTAAACGCTATATTCTTAAAAACGGCTCCAAATGTTTCGAAGAAAAATGACATTTAGAACGAGGTTTTACTTTCTTTAATATTCTAAAATTAATATTTCCTTTCTACCGTTAGGAAACCGAAAAAAAAGAAAATATCAACAAAAAACATTTTGGGCGGGAAAGCCTGTGCCATTCTGTAGCACCACTAGTTTTATGTACAGTTTTGTTTGATAACGTTGTAAGTCTTCTTGATTTCCAGTATATCTTCTATAATCTTCAATCTACAAATTCCTTTACTTATCCTGTAATTGCGAACAATGTCAATTCGCACAATTTATTTTAATCTCGCAGATATCTCTGCGTCGCAAAGCTACGTAATGCAACTGTAGGTTGGACTTTTTAACATATTGAAGTTCTTTCGAACACACTAAACCCTTCGCCATGGTTTCAGTATCTACAAAAGGAAATCTTTCTTTCTTAACAGAAAGAAAATTAACCTGTGTAGATGTTTTCCCACTTAAGTTGCCTGAAACACTGGCAAAGGCCCACTGCCAAGGTTTTCGGTACCGGCGACCACCGTCTGCCCCTCCTTCCCTCACCCCTTTGCTCAAATCGCTCCCCCGAGTGACTTATCTCGGAGGGGAATGAAGCTCCAACGTCATTTCTTATCCAGTTGGTAATCACTGGTTTATCCGCTGCCGTTGTGGACAAAATCGGCTGAACAGTTTAGCCGCAAGCGTTGTTCACAGGTGGACAGAGACGTTTTGACGTCATTCGATTTTTTGGTATCAATTACTCACAGAACATGGGTTCTGGTTACACCACATGTTAGAAGAATTTTTTCTATATTTAGCAACTGGATTTATCCATGTTTTTGTTACCACCAAAACTCAATATATTTTCCAATAAAATTAATAAATATTTTAAATAAAATTTGTTGTGCATATTGAGTTCTTTCATAAAGGTCATGTAAATGCTTTTCAAAATTTTACTAGTTTTCGTGCAATATGTGCAATTTTAAACAATTACAAAAACAAGATTTTCTCAAAAACGGCTCTTAAATGTTTTCTTTAAACTTTTGGTATGGATAGTAGTAAATGTACTCTATCAGATGGCATAAAAGTCATATTGCTGTATAGGTTGGTTTTTTTCAAAAATTACAAAAATGTAAAATTTTTCACATGTTTCTCACGTCGATAATATTTTCATTAGCCGCAAATTGTTGACATGATTATATTTACGAGTACATGTGCTTTAAATAATGTCAAGTAAAGTTTCTCGAAAACACAACCGTTTTCTGTGAATAGTAGCTCAAAATTTCGCATTTTCAAAAACGCTCAAACTCCATTTTCTCATATGTGACTGCAAATTTTTTCTTCAAACTTTTGTAACGGATAGTGCAATTACACTCTTTAGTATGGCGTACAGTTTATTTTGAGTTTTTTTTTTGTTTTTTCAAAAATTACATAATTGTAATTTTTTTGAAAGATATCTCACATCATTAATATGCACATTAGCAGCAATTTGTAAACAGTATTATATTTGTTAGTGTACGTGCTTCAAATAACTTCAAATAAAATATTTTAAAAACTCAAACATTTTCTGAGAAAATGAGCTTTAAATTTCGCATTTTTAGTAGCGCCAAATCACCATTTTCTCTTAAACGGTACATAATGTTTAAGAGAAATTTGCCATTTATGACTAGTTTTTTGTGTTCTTTAATATTCTAAAATTAATGTTTCCGTTCTACATATAGGAAACAGAAAAATTAAGAAAATGACAAAAAAATGTACTTTGGCGGTGATAGATGACAGCTGGCAAAAAAGAGTTTGTGGCAATTTCGAATAGCTAGCGAAGACCCAAGGAAATAGAAAACTAATAGGGAAAGTCTGTGCCATTCTGTAGCACCACTAGTTACTTTCCTGTATACGTACGTATACACGGAGTTATATACGTAGTATAGGGAAAGTTATGTAATGCTGCGCGAAAAAATGGCCAATTTTCGGCGGAAAAAAATAATTGCCGGGCCGTGAAAACGAAAAAGTGAATAAAACCAGTTGCTAAATTAAGAAAAAATGAATCCCCTAACACATACAAAATTTTCGTTTTTTCTTTTCTAGGCTAAGTACTTGTCGGACCGCCTATTTGTGTAATAGGGGAAGGTTGATTTCGGAGAGCGGGTGGTATCTGACAAAAGTAGTTTAGGGAACTGGGCACTGGTGGTAGCGCGTGTCACACTGTCAGTGTGTTCCTGGACACGAATTAGCTTTGCATGCGTCGTATGAGGTGAGTACATCAATCAGTTTAGTTATTGCGATAAGAGTTACGTTTTTTTTATGCTGACCAATGTACGAAGATAACTTAGGAGCTTTGAAACTTTTCTTACGATACGTTTAAATACTTTCTTCTGTGTTAGTTTACTTAGGTGTATTTGTTACGTTACAGCAGAAAGGGAGGAGAGTACAGAATGTATTAAGATATATTTGACGTATGTCATAAGTATATCAGATTGATTTTATTATACCTTAAATATATTAGAAACTCAATATACCAATAGTGACATCAATTTTCACATATCAGGTTTAGATTACTATTGTTTGGAAAACGTTACAACACAATTTCCAATAGAATCCATTTGCTTTTTGCGAATTGTGTAATCACGGAATCAATATTAAGATCAGTATCTCGATGAATGTGCAATAATTCAAAACCAGTAAGCCTATCGTCTTTTATTGTAGCCCTAAGCCAAGTTTTAAACGTCGGAGGGTCAAGAAAGAGTGTTGTGCTGGGGCGACAGTGACTGGTTGTGTAACCGAGATGGTGAGTAAAATAATGATGCAGAGATAGAAATACTTATCGCACGTATCGATAATCTCAGGTAGTGAATAAGGAATGGCTTCGTTTTTTTCCCAATGTGACGCTGCCACATGAACACCTACAATTGGTATTCATTTACGACTGCAGATCTGGAAGTGGACAGCAGCTGCTGGTAAAAATTCTCCACATTCCACACAATCATTAAAAGTTCGTCCGAGTATGATGTTCTGGAGAGAAAAAAACCTCTCAACTGGAATAGATCCCTCATGTCGGGAGAAAGTAGTTCAAATCGGAAACAATATTATCCATTTCCCGTTTTTTTCCTTTTATAGTGCCATTTCGTATATTAATAAATTTTCACATTTGAATCTCCTTCAATGATGATACTTCTATAACAATGATACTTCTAAAACTTCATTATAATTTAGGGGACAACTACATCAAGACATGCAAACATAAGAGTTTTAATAAATTCCAAAAACCTAATCTGATTCCTTTTGCATTGCCAAAGAGCTTTGTATAATTAAAACCCAAATAAAGTAACATCATTGCAATATAATTCATCAATAATGACAGCTGTCAAAAGATAATTTTGACACCAGATTCGGACTCAGCGTCAGCAAAAATAATAAAATAAGATATTTTAGGCGTCAGACTATTCTCGCTCACCATCCAAACTAAAATTGTCTAAGCACTTTTCGACAAGTCTTAACCTCATAACTCCTGCTGATAGTCTTAACTTGTGCTGAAAGCGGCTTCTTACGTTCTTACAAAACCAGAACAGGAATCAGTATTTAATGATCAAATTAGGTCCGCTGTTACTGATTACGTTAAGCATTACGTTAAATAAATATAGTACTTCCGATTCTGAATTGGACTGTATTATCGAAACCAAATTCTAACAAACCTCGGAAAGCAACATTAATGTCAATTTTATATACATACGATTACCATTATTATTTCTAAGTTTAGCTAGTTCTATTCCATATTGAAACGGTTCCTTAATTCCCCTTTGAATTTTTTAAATAATAATAATAATAATAATAATAATCACAAGATGATAAATGCCGCATTTGCCAGGAGCAAGTAGAAACCATTGATCATATTGTCTCAGCTTGTCCAATCCTAGCAAAGACCGAATACCTGAAAAGACATGACAGGGTGTGTAGCTACCTCCACTGGCAGATCTGTACCACCCTCGAAGTTCCAAACACATGCCCCAAGTGGTACGAACACTCACCAAAACCGGTGACGTCTGTTGGATTGTATATGATATTGTACGACCAACAAATTCAAACTGATCGCACTGATAGCGGCAAACAAACCGGATATAGTTATCCGGGATTTGGCGAAAAAATCGTGTTTATTTGTCGATATTGCTGTACCTTGTGGTCAAAACGTCATTACCAAGGAGGCAGAGAAACGTCCTAAATACAAGAGTTTGGAAATCGAGATCAGCCGAATGTGGGGCGTAAAATCACAGGTCGTACCGATTGTTATCGGAGCTCTGGGATTTGTTCCGCAAAATTTGAGTAAGAATTTGTCTAAACTCCCTGGTAATTCAAAAGACTGGGAAGTGCAAGAAATTGCTTTATTTGGAACAGCCCACATTTTGCGCAAAGTATTGTAGATTCACTGACAGTCACCGGATCTGCTCCTTAGGTAGCTGGTTGCAACCTGGAGTAGATTTTATATTCAGCCGACTCATAACATCTTTAGTCGTGATGTAATGGAAATATAATAATAATAATACTAATAATAATTAATTCGAAACAATCGATGATAAACATCCGTTTCCTGTATAGGAGGGGTTTTGGGCTCTCACGACCCAAATAAATTTCTTGAACTGTCAGTGGTTCCACTTTTGCATTTGTTATATTAATATTTACATTAGTAAAATTTGCCCAGATTGGGGCAAAATAGATATGTGCTGGCTAGTACAAAACATTTTACAACATAACAACGAAACACATTTCAAAAACATATTTTTACCCTTGAAACAGAATAAATATTTACACTTAGCACTTAAGCTTAACATTTGCAAGACTCATTCATACAAGCGGGCAACTTTTCCTTTATTAATGGCCATGTTATTTTGAATTTTAAAAATGCTTTCCCATTAAGATACATCTCTAGGCCTTCTCACAATGTCAAGAAAGATAGAGCAGAATCTGAAATTATCACTTCCCTTTGCGTCGAATTCTGTGGCTGCATTATACATAACCACCCATGTTTCCTCGTTCCATATTACAACCATTTATGTTTTAACTGCGACTTCCAGTTGTATCCATCCAAACACCATACTTTATCCGCCATTATAGCTTCATTCCACCATACGTACTCTACCACGTCCACAAGCATTCTCCCCGATCGACTTCCCTAAAATATTAGAAAAACAACTGGCGTCTTTCTCTTTCATTTGTTACTTGCACGTTCTTCATAAAATTGCGTTTTCTATCTAACTTTCCCTTGCATCTGATCATATTCCATAGTAAATTAACTACATATTTATTCTCGTTATTCACATATGTTTTATTGCCTTTTCAAAGTCAATTTATTACATTTGACGTATTTACTACCATGGCGATTTCGTTACGTAGGGTTCACTTGTTTGCGACTAAGTTATATTTTCCTTTAATTCTCTTGGGAAACCTAATGTGCACATCTTTCTTGTCACTCTAAAATCTCTTATTTATTTATACCGGTCTGATTGGATTTCAACAGTTTGTTGAACTTAATTATTACTTATTACAATTACTTATTCCGGCGTAATAAATAGATGAATGTCACTACGCTCCTTAACCCGTCAATTGTTTATGTATTTTTCCCTAGTCAACGTATTGAAATTTTATAAATATACTGAAATTGTAATAAAAAATTGTATTAGTTCATCATTTGGGGGGGGTCATGACCCCCGCGACCCCCCTGGATCCGCGCCTGGTTACAGCAGTACAAGGTTGTTTGTGCAATTTATATCTGTGTTGTATTCTTCTGAAGGATGAGGTTGTTCGGGTGGTATCGGACAAAGTAGAATCGGATGGTACTGGACAGTTACGTCTTTGCCTTCTCTTCACTTTTCCGTATTTCTTGTGTGTAGGTTGTTTGGAGGTAATATTCGAATACTAATATGGATTTTGTCTGTGTTTCAAGAAACTATAAGTAAAATTCGCGGGAAACAGGAAGAAATAATAGGAAGAAAGACATTATGAAGATCATTTCAAAAGAAAAACCCTTCAAAAATGATAGTTGTGAAGCAATAAATTTAACATAATAGTTGAGATTTTGTTGTTTTTTTCATATTTAAGCTAAGGTGGCAGATACCACCCGACCTTCCTCTATAATTTTCAAATTGTTCTAATTCATATTGATTTACATGTACTTTCATACTTTGTGATTACTTATTAATTATTCTTTTAATGTCAAGGAGTTTGTTGCCAAAAAATCTTAGATTATGTTTGGCTTTAAAAATATATAAGTAATTTGTAGGGAGAGATACAGTGTGAATGGAAAGGTTTAATGTGTGTGTTGGAATGTGCAATGTGTAAGCATGTAAAAATGTTTTAGTTAATTTCTATGTAATATTTTTAGTATTATCTGTTTATTGTGTATTTTTTTTTGAGAAATTAAAATTTGAATTTATGTTTGTTCGTTACATATCCCAGTTTACCCATGTTATAAAGGGAATAAATAATTTTTAATAGCGGAAAATTGAAACCTATTTTAATAAGGAGACGATTAAAATTAAATTGAGGAAGTGAAGATTCAAAGCATTGCAGATTTACATTTTTTGTAATCAATACTCGTATTGTGGTATACGGGGTATACCACATGTGAGGACAATGCACTGGGTCGGAGTTGTGGAGTGTTCGAGCGGGTGGACGGACAGATGACCAAGTTAGGGGAGCTGGCGCTGGTCGTTTGGAGCGAGAGAGAGGGGGGCAGTGCAAGCGGTGGGGCGGCGAGTGCCGTCGGAGCTGTAAGGAGACGGTGAGCGGAGGCCATAGAGGTAGGACGTCCGACAGAGAGCAGAAAGGAAAAGCGAGCTAGTGGATCTATGACCAGTGTGCTGAGTGCGTGGATGGAGCAGTCATCGGAGTCAGCGTCCGAGGCAGCCTTGTGGACGGAGTCATCACGAAGGTGGTAGATGGACCCCGGGCGGAGCCAGCTGTGTAGCAACGGCCACAACCGTACCGACAGCTAAGTGAACAGAGGGGGAGGGAACAATAATCACCTGTGTGAACAAAGGCCTAAACAGTTCATTTTTCATTCAGATATCTGAGGGGGATGTAGATTATGTTATGATTTAACATAGCGCAATGCGAACCGCAGGGAGTTCAAATGGAGTGTATGTTCTCTGACAGAGCATGATTACTATCTGTTCTATTTTGTTTGTATGTTTCTTTGTTCAGAATACAGTGTTTTGTTTTTCTTTCAGTGTGTGTTTTTGTTGTCTTTATGTTTATGATTATGTGTTGAAGACCCGCCAGTGTAGAACAACCCACAGGTGCTCCCAACTTGGTAGAGAGAGGAAGAGAGGGGGTTGAGGAACGTATTGGCGATTGTTTATGAATGAATAGGTGGGCGTGATAACCCCGATGGTGGTGCCGGCGTGTAGGAACGGGCATTCACCCACAGATCCCGTACGGGGGTGGCTCGGCGGCCTGAATCTCTGGTAAAATAAATAATAACGTCGCGGGCATTATCTGTCTGCGGCGAGGACCCATCTCGCTCGCCGGTAGAGGTACCGGTACATAGGGAGGGAGAGGGTTTTTGGCGACCCTGCCAGGATCAGGTCGAGCATCGGGGAAAGTGAGTTTTTAGCGGGAGTAGAACTGGTATCAGTAATTAGAATTTAATAATGGCAGGTTAAATCAAAGGCAAACAATGGTGAAATTAACTGAAATTCCTGTTTGTGAACTGTAGCAATACTAGAAGAGCATTTGTTAGGTGTGAAACTGTTCCGTAATCGTGGGAATGTAAGACGGAGCGACACGACCGACAGCGGCGACGACGTACTTCGGTTCAAGGTCATCGCGTGCAGCCGGACACAGCGGCAGCGTGGGAACGGGGGGAGAGAAGTGTGTTCGCCAGGCGACTTCGGAAGGCAAAAATAGTGTCAGGAGAGGCCGGGAGAAAGGACTAGTTATTGTAGATTCCGAGTTTGTAAACACTGGAAAAATGGAAACACGGATGAATAAGAATCGGAAGCAGAAGGAGGCGGAGGAAGATAAACAAAGCGGCGACCTGGCAATAGGAATGCAGGAGGGAAGGAATGAAGCGACAGAGAGCGAGATAGATAAACCCGAAGAAATGGCACAGATTATGCAAAACACATTAAGCGATGAAGATAATAGCACGATGACAGCTGAGAGTTCGGGGGAAAGTGTTGAGGGAAACGACGAGCTAGCGGTACCGTCCCGAGATTCCATCGCATATCTCCTCCGAGCGGAGAGAAAGGAAGAAAGGAGAAAGCAGAAAGAAAGGGAAAAGGAAGAAGAAGAAAGCAGAGAGAACGAGAAAAGGAGGAAGAAAGAAAGCAGAGGGAACGGGAAAAGGAAGAAGAAAGAAAGCAGAGAGAACGAGAAAAGGAGGAAGAAAGAAAGCAGAGAGAACGAGAAAAGGAAGAAGAGAGAAAGGTAATGAATTCGATAGCAGACGATATACGACAAGCCATGCGAGAGGGTTTCGCCACATTTCGGGAAGAAATGCGAGAAGAAGTCAAGACGTCGATGGCTGAGATGCAGAAAACCGTGGAGCGGCAAGAGCACCAGCTAAAGGAGGTACGGGAAACCACGTCACAGCGCGCCGAGGCGCAGGAAGAGCGCATGCGGGTTCGCGATGACAACATTCAAGAGACGCAGCGGGCCGCGGTGAGGCTGGAGACCAAGGTCACGGAAGGGCTAGCACAGGTAGGAAGGCGTATTGAGAGCGTGGAGGACAACATCACGACGTCGAAGGCACAAGAAAAGGCGACCCTGGGGAGTAAACTGAAGGAATTGGAAGAAAGAATTCGTACCGAGAGATGGAATGGAGGAAGCGGAGGCGTTTGCGTGGGCAGCTGGCAGATTCCAAGCCGACTGAATTTCGAGGGCAGTCCGAGGGACACACCGTGGACATTTTTGAAGGCAGTTGAGAATTTCTTTATCATGAATTCTGTTCCCAGTCATTTGAAAGTACGGATGGTATATCAAATGATGTCCGGGAAAGCAAAGCTGTGGATGGATATGGTGGGGGACAAGATTAACACATATGAAGAATGGGTGGAACAAATTAAGGCCCGATATTTTAATGAGGATCAGCGTTTCAATCTAAAGTTTGCCATGATGGCACAACGTTATAATAGCGGGGAGAAAGAATCACTTCAAGATTTTGCAGTACGGAAGGCGGCAAACACTATCAATATTGCGAAATTCTATATCACCATTATTTTCACATATGTTTCTGTATGCATGCAAGAACTTGGGCGCCAGTCGTTATACTGATTGGGAGGATGGGTTACAAGTAATTTATAGAGTCAGACAAATTGCTAGATGCTTATTTTTAATGATCATTTTTAGAAAATCCAATTATGATTTATTAAATATTTTATTTAATTTGTTTTATCATGGTAATGTTTTAATCGTAGCATACTTATTCCTTGGTTTTTCTTGGTGTTCTCCAATCACTCAAGATAAATGCAAGAATGAAATGAATTATTGTAAGCCCAGGGACAATTAGGCACTCAAATTCTTGTAAAAATTCAATGATAAAAGTGAAGATAATTGCTGTGGACGATTGTTTAAGAAACTTTATTGACTACCTTTCCAATTTGTTATTAATCTAATCTACCTGTGGTGCATAAGTCATTCCTTTACTAAACCTGTATGTTAAATGAATCCAGATATCAAGGTCATTCAATTTTCACTAAATTTCAAACATTTTTCTTTTCAGTACGCACACACAGTCGTGTGTTAAGGCTAAATGTACCGAAAAAAACTTGTAGAAAAATTCAATAGATCGCAGCACTATCAGAAGGAATTTACTTTACCGATAACGTCTGAACAAATGGTCCGATTTTCGATCTGTAAACGGCATTAGACTCCTTTTTGTAATAGATTTTACGCTACGAAGCCCTTTTTCCAAAAAAACTTGCAGAAACTCGATTTTGAATTTTTTCTCGTACTTCCGGGAACAATTTGAAAAATGTGGGCTTATAGCGCGATGGCGACAAGCTTCCAGAATCCAACGCCGTGTCAACCATGCAAATCGGATGCATAGGAGCGTCGTAAAGTCAAATTTGGAAAAACACCTCACACCCCTCCCCCTTCCACGCCGCGCCGTCGCGCCATCCGCCCGTGCGCCCACGCGCTCCCAGCGCGGCCACCGGCAGGAAGTCTTTGGGCAGGCCAGGCTTGTTTGCCTGCGCGCGGCTGCCGCGCGCGAGGCTGGCAAGCCAGGCAGTCATGCTTTCGGCATTTTCCATCTCAATATATTTTTTCCCCATAAATGAAACTAGTGATGCTGTAACAGAGGTAGGTAAACGGTCTCATGTCATATTTAATAGCAATTAGTTCTTGTTTCATTTTGATAGTAGTATAGATAATTTGAATAGTAGTATAACACTATCTTGTTCACATACTCCCGTCTTCCTTCAAATATGATCAAAAAATTGTTTGAAGTATTACTCAAAATATCGATTACCGTTTGGAACCGATTTCAAAAAGAAAATATTAGTGATATTCACACAATTAATTCCATCTCCTCACATATTATTTTAGATATCTGTTACTTCTGAGATCTTCCGTTATCATTCCACTGTTGAAAGAATGAGCAGAGATTACGCACGAGCTCTTTTATCCTACGACTCGATTTTTACTTTCCCGTATACGTACGTATATACGGAATTGTTTACGTAGTATAGGGAAAGTTATTTAATGCTGCGCGAAAAAACGGCGGATTTTCGGAAGAAAAAAATTCATTGCAGGGCCCTGATAACGAAAAGTAAATAAATCTAGTAGCTAAATTAAGAAAAAATTCCCTAACACGTGGTGTAGCCAGAATCCCTCTTTTGTGGGTCCTTGATACCGAAAAACGAATTGAAAGTAAAACGTTTGTCTGTCTGTCCGTCCGTCCGTCTGTGAACACTACTAGCGCCTAAACCATATGTATGTTTTTTTTTTTTTTTTTTTTCAAAATGAAGAAGCCCCTGTCGATCTGACTCTAGTCAAAGCTTTGAGATTTTGAAAAGGAATCTATAAAACATAGCGGTACTTTGCATGAAACCCCCCGAATATTTTCGAAATTTTCTCAAAAACGGCTCCAAATCTTTTCTTTAAATTTCTTGTAAGAATAGAGTAAAACACGCTTATTAAGGTGGAATCGATCATAATTTCACGATTAACTCTGAATTTTCGAAAATTCTAAAAGTTTCAACTTTTTCGACCTCTTCCTACAACTACAAAATTGCAGATAGAGATTTTTCCTTCAAATACAATTTGTTCTCCAAAGCGAGTTCTTTCATTACGATCATGTACACTTTTTTGAAAATTTTAGTATTTTCGCGCAATATTGCTTGCAACATGTGCAATTTGAAAAAAATTATAAAAAACAGATTTTCTCAAAAATTGCTCCAAATTTTTTCTTTGAACTTTTGGTAGGGATAGTGCACAATGTAGTCTATGATATTACATAAACGCCATATTGTTCTATTCTTTTTTATTTGCAAAATTCACAAAAATATTTGTTTAACTTGTCTCTCACGTAGGTAATATTTACATTGGCAGCGATTTGTTTACATTATTACATTTATGAGTAAATGTGTTTTAAATAATGTCATATGAAGTTTCTCGAATACTGAACTGTTTTCTATGAAAACTAGCTCAAAATTCGGCATTTTCAGTAACGCTCAAACACCATTTTCTTATAAATGGCTCCAAATTTTTTCTCCACGTTTTCGAAAGTATAGTGCAAATTGCACTCTTTAATATGGCGTGAAGTTTATTTTGGGGTATTTTTTTTTTTTTTGTTTTTTCAAAAGTTCCACAAATGTAATTTTTGTGAAAGATCTCTCACACCTCTAATATGCACATTACCAGCAATTTGTAAACACTATTGTATTTGTGATGTGTTTCAAATGACTTCAAAGGAAGTTTTTGGGAAACTCAAAAATTTCCTGTGAAAAAGAGCTTCAAATTTCGCATTTTTAGTAGCACTTTCTTAAAAACGGCTCCTAATTTTTCAAAGAAACTTCCCATTCAGAGCGAGGTTTTACTGTTCTTTAATATTCTAAAATTGATATTTCCGTTCTACCATCAGGAATACGAAAACTTAAGAAAATATCACAAAATGTACTTTGGGCGACGATAGATGGCAGCTGGTGCGACAGTGTAGCAATTCCGAATAGCTAGCCCAAACCAAAGGAAGTAGAAAACTAATATGGGAAAGTCTGTGCCATTCTGTAGCACCACTAGTTGATCTCAAAACGGCTTGTCTCCTTGATAGAATTCACCTGGTTAATCCCATTTTCCAAGTAAAGTAGCTGAAGATAATTTTTAAAAATGTTTTCGTACTTTCGGACAAATTTGAAGAAGTGGTGCAACAGAATTCCACCGACTTACTCGTAGTAAAGTATTCTAATTTCCTTGTTCTATGCCAGCTTTACCATCTTGCCCCATTTTCTTCCCAGCTGTTATATATCGCCACCCATAATACATTTCTTAAAGTTTTCTCATTATTCGGTTTCCTAGTAGTAGATTCGTAATATTACTTTTAGAATATTAATGAAGAGTAAAACATCCTCCTATATGGCAATTTTCATTAATAAACTTGGAGCCGCTGTTAAGAAAATGGCGTATAAGCGTTACTGTAAATGCGAAAATTGAAGCTCTTTTTTACAGGAATATTCCGAGTTGCTGGTGGGAGATACCTGGTTAGGAAAGAACCCCGCAAGCCGACAGGTAGATAGATCGGTGATTTAGAGCTTGTTCCGGCTGGGGTGGTGCCCCGATAGTGGCAGATACCTGGCTGGGGAAAACTAGTAGACGGAAGGTCAGCGCCGGATCTCGCCATCCAGCGGGGAACATCACCTCCACCTCCCGATTAAATAAACACGCCCTACACTTGCGGTACTAAAGACCTCCGTAGTTGACGTGCCCGAAGTCACTACCAATCAATCAAAAATTACTCCAAATTTTTTCCTTAAATTAATTGTAAGAATAAACTAAAATATACTTATAAAGGTGGCATAGATCTCATTTTCATTATTGACTCTAATTTTTGGAAAATTGCAAAAATCCGAATTTTTTTCGGCGTCTTCCTACAATTGCAAATTTAAAGATTAAGATCCTTAAAATGATATTTGTTCTCCATACTTAGTTATTTCAATAAGGCCATGTACATTTTTTTAAACTTTTAGTTTTCGCGCAATATTGCGTGCAATATATGCAATTTTTAAAAAAACTACAAAAACAAGATTTTCTCAAAAACTGATCCAATTTTTTCTTTTGAAAGGGATAGTGCCTAATGTACTCTATGAGATGACATAAACGCCATATTGCTCTATTCTTTTGTTTGTTCAAAAATTACAAAAATGTAATTCTTTGACTAGCTTTTCATTTTGTAAATATTTTCATTAATGGCGTTTTGTTCACATCATTACATTTAGGAGTATATGTGCTTTACATTATGTCTTAAAAATTCCTCAACAACAGATGCTTTCTGTGAAAACGATCTGAAAATTCCGAATTTGCACAAATGCTTAAACGCCATTTTTTCAAATTGCGTTTGCTCTAGTTTCATTTGCGGGGAAAAAATACATTGAGATGCGAAGTGACGAAAGCATAACGCCTTGCCTTGCCTGCCCGTCCGCCGCAGGCCCTCAGGGATTAGCAGTGCCGGTGGTCTCCGCGTTGAGTCAGCGGCCCCTCCCCCACTAGGCGGATGACGGGGGCGGTGTGGAAGGCGGAGTGGGGTGAGGTGTTTTTCGAAATTTGACTTTACGTCACTCCTATTTATCCGATTTGCATGTTTGATACGGCGTTGGATTCTGGAAGCTTGTCGCCATCGCGCTATAAGCCCACATTTTTGAAATTGTTCCCGAAAGTACGAGAAAAATTTTAGAAAATGAGTTTCTGCTAGTTTTTTTGGAAAAAGGGCTTCGTAGCGTAAATTCTATTACAAAAAGGAGTCAAATGTCGTTTACAGATCGAAAATCGGGCCATTTGTTCAGACGTTATCGGTAAAGTAATTTTGAGTAATTTTGGTACTGCCACGTGGTGGCGGAAAATTGAACTAATGTCGGTACATTTAGCCTTAATGTATGTACAAAATAATTATGAATCATTATGGTACAGATATTTATAGTTCAGTGAAGCATAATTTGATTTCATTACACTGTGTATTGCTTGAAAATTAAAACTATTTTGAGCCTTGCATTTAATTTTATCTTTATTCCATAAATACTCTGATTGTGACATTTATATTAGTTTTTATTATAAATAAGATTCTACAATTTCATATATTCTTCAGTTTAAAGAAGATTATGAAAATTGTGAAGATTTTATTTTCATGAGAAAATTATACATTAAAGTTTTAACATATACCTGTTACAATTTATAAGTCATAAAACAACATAAATATAATGATTTCAGCAAATCTGCATTTCTGAAGGACACTCCGTACGATTAAACATGCTGCGTCGGTATATTTTGCGTTTTATTTTGATGAAGTTGGCAGTGCCGAAACTCCGCCATGTTGAATTTTTAGGGTCTTTTCTTACGTGGAGACACTTATAATGAAAGTCACTCGCTCTCCACGTAGTACGAATACTGTCACTGCATGCAGCACGATGTTGACTCGACCGGTGCTTCGGATGCACTGAGTAAAATTGTGAGATAGTGAAAACTATATAATAAATACAAATACAATATAAGAAATATTATTATATTTTAGGTTTCTGTTTATGCATCAAAATATGTCTCAAAATTGTACGAATATGCTACGAACACGTTTGTTTAAAATTAATCATACATACGGTGCACTTTATGCTTATTAAATGAGTCTTGTTTCTTTGAATTCATTTTAATTAATGTGCTAAACAAATAAAGGATTTTTAAAAAATTAGGGAATTAAAACTAGTTTCATCGTTTTAAAAATAAAATGAGTATGAAATTGCAGGAATGTTTGATTCTGTTATTCCCCGAAAACAGGAATTTCCGAGAATGTCAGCGTATCTCGTATTTCGGTTTGCTTTGCAGAGTTGTGCCACAAGCGAAATTAACTAGCAACTGTTTCTGCGTATTACACTTGTAAACACTGAGATTGTCAAATTGATGGCGGCGTGGGCTTTGCTTTGGGCTTAAGATTGCCACGTAAATGACAGTCTCCTGTAGATTATTCTAAATATCGTGATACACTAAGGAGCATTTAGGAGATAAAAATTCGTTAATGAAAATACTGAGTTTATTGATTATCTTTGGAATTTGAAGTGATTCTCCTGGCTGTCATTTTCTGAATTCTCAAACTAACGATAGCCAGCTTTAAACTTCTTAATAACCGCTGGACAGTTTATCTAAGATGTAGCCCTAATTGATGGATATCAATATTTCCCCCCTTAAAAATTTTGCAGCTTTCCTAAATAAAAGTATCTGTTCGTGCCTTAAAAGATCCATGATCTTCAATAACACCTGTCAAATATTGTTTTAGCTTAAGTAATATGTGGTCAGTATGAGCACTTCCTGCTGCCGCAGCGAAAGCGTTCCGAAATAACTGCTATTGCAAAATATGGTAAACTGTTCTACGTGGAACATCGAAGTTAAGGCAAGCGGCCTCGACTGTCCATTTCTCGAAGTTGAATGACCATTCTACCCGCTGCTTTGCTTTTCCAGATGCAAGATGAGAGCATGTCTTTCTCCCAAATCTTGAAGTTACTTCGTGAAACCATTTCATAAGGCAGTTGACAGCTACTCGGGAAAAGTATTCTTTGAGTTGTTTTGTTTCTTTCAGCTTGCATTGTAGTTAGCAGATAGTACACAAATGAGTAACGACCATTTCTTCAATTTAATTCTTTGAGGTTACTACGTAGTACAGAATGTAAGGGAGTAGAAACAGTTCACTACTACACTACTTCAGTGTTGTAATTTTCAATATTTTTCTTTGATATTTTCATAATGTACAACCAATGTCGACAAAGAGGAAAGAAAATTATGCAGTATAATTAATTTTTAACCCCAAACCTTCTTTTGAATTATTTAATTTTTTAAATTTATTTTAATTTATTTTAATGCAGAATCATTATCCTTATTACTTAAATATTTTAGAACATGTATATTTTGCTACTTTAAATTAGTTAGACATACTTTACATGCAAGTCCTAAATCTTTCAGTTACATCTCTACATGTTCAATATTTTCATTTGTTTAAAAAAATAATCAATTTATAACTTTTCCATTTAATAATTGCATACTTTTTTGAACTGAAAAATATTGATTGGATATTTTTTGTAGATTTTACATAAAAACACCCTAATAATTACACAGTTTTCTTTTGGTTATTATTTTACTCACGAGGGATTTATATCTCAAAAGAATATTTTATGGAAAACAGGAATAAACATAAACAATATGCAAATTAAATCATAACTGCAACTCTATTGCTCTGTATATTTTTTCTCCAAAACATGTCTGATAATACATAAAATTATCTTCACATTGAAAATTGATTTCCATTAGTTGTAAGGAAAAATTTTAATATAAATAAGACATTCGCGCGAAATCTCGCACACTGCTCGAAGGCTCCTGTTCGAAATGTTCCAATACTGCTTCCTCTGTTGCGACAGATGAGCGAGACACACCTACATCGACACATCCGCCCGGTAAAACTGACCCCGACGCACACATTCTTGCGTCGAGGCGCAGAAAAACGCAGTGGGAATGGTGTCTTCTGCTCGGGTATCCCTCGGCGTACGAGCTGCCACACGACCGCTGCTCCGGCACTGGCCGAAGACTAAGTACACGTCGCAGTACTCATTAATTGAAAACTTACTTATTCTGGCCTCTCGCACTCAAATTCGATATTTCTACTAATTTGTCTTGACGGCGCTTAGCTTTTAGTATATCACGATGTGACGCGGCCTAGCAAGTGACAAATGCAAGGACGCCGACCATAAATAAGAGCTGCGAATGGCAGCGGTCCGGTAACCTCAGTGAACCACGGTCAAACTTTTGCCTGCTAGAAGTATTTGTACATCACGCAATACAACATCACAGTTTTTCTCAGTCTTTTAGCCTTTCACACCAGTAATATACGAATTTTGTATTTTTTTATTAATTGTTGCATGGCACATACGGCGACGGTATTTTATCTCTGTTGATATTGACCTGTGGGTTAGGTTAATGGCCTATGTGCCCCTACAAAGATTCTTCATTGCACTGTTCGGTCTGCATCACCACAAAATGACTGTAAAAAGCATCAACTCGAATTCCGTGCCCAGAGATAAACTCAGTATTTTCATGGAACGGGAATTCAGGAAACGAATAATTCATTTCCAAAACCCTTTTAGTATATCACGATATTTAGAATAATCTACAGGAGACTGTCATTTACGTGGCAATCTTAAGCCCAAAGCACTAGTTCTTATTAATATGTGCTAAAAATAACAATTCGAGCATTCCAGGAGATTCTTTTTCATAAATGTTGGATCGTGTTCATAACTTATGTTTACGCCGCCCCGTGTACCGTGGCTATCATTTTGAACAAAACTCGATATTCTATACGTACATTTAAAATATTTATTGAATAGAACCTGCAAATACTTGATACTATTAAGTATTCTAGTGTAAGCAACGCGATGCTTTCCAGAATATTACTCGACTGTTACACCGTTTACATGGAGAAACGAGGAAATGTTCCGTGCAGAGGGTGACGCCGCTGTCAGCAGTGTCGTTGCGGCCGGTTTGAATTTCGCGCCCCGGAAGTGATTTTTAAACTCAATTTTCTCAAAGACAAAATTTTTTTCGGAAAAACTGGACCTGCCATTCTTCATGTCTGGCATCACAGAATTCGTGGTATTTTTTTGTAACGGGAGCTTCTGGACATCCTGTATATATAAAATTCAGTTGTATAAGGGTTATTTAGAAACGTGAATTAACATTTCACCAAGCGGACTGAGAAATTATTAACTTCATGTGATGCCGTATGATGAATGTGTAATTCATAGCAATATCAAGAAAATGTTAGTGATGGTAATTGTTTTGAATTTGAATATGTGTGCATTGGATTTTGGTGTCCGCGCGCGCGCGTTAGTTATACATTGATCTAAAGTTTGCTGTTGAAAGCTTTGGCTATTGAAGCCAGTTTTTGAGGACTCGATCAAGTTCACGGTAGGAACGTTTTTTAGTATTTCCAAAAGTTATTCAATAAATAATTGTTTTGAGCTAATTTGTTATATTATTATTATTAGAAACAAATGTTTTATTCTAAACTTTCTGAATGGGGATGTGTTCGAAAAACGTTTGTTTCCAAACCACTTTTAGAGGTACTACATCATAATTCACGTAGGCCACGTATATTGATATGTTCAAGAGGAGTATGTAGAGTATATTGCTCCCTAGACATAAAGTTGTAGCGTGCAGCGTTGCAGCGTCGAGTAGCCAGAAGTATAGCTTAGGTGTGAAGCACCTTTGAGTCACATGGCGCAGATATTTGTTACAATAATGAATCAATAATGATGAGGGATGGTATCAATGTGCTAGACTTTTTAATTCAACGTGACACTCAATGCTTCATTAGTTGCTTCCATTTCTCTCTCTTCATATACAAGTATATAAACTTAGAAACTCCTCCCATTACTTTCAATTTCTACTTTCTTGCTACCGCTTACTCTTTAGACTGAAAATTATGTAATGTTGCGGGAAAAGAAGCAAATTTTCGGTATAATAACTCTTATTGCTGGGCTCTGGTAAAGAAAATGTGGATAAATACGGTTGCTAAATTTAGAAAAAAATCCTCTACCATGTTTTGTAGCCACAATCCATGTTTGAGAGATCCATGTAAAGGACGCTTATGAGAAAGGTGCAGGTTTCATGCTCACTGAAATGCTTGATTTGTCGAAATTTGCAAACAATTAAAAATGTTTCATTTTCGAACAACTACAATTGTGAGGATACAATGTATTTCTTATTTCTTAATGAAATGTGTTCATCAAAAATAGATCATCAAATGAGGTTATGTTCAACGTTTCGAAAATATAAGTATTTTTTAGTAATTTAGCGTCAAACATAGTCACCCGCTCCAACTATCCCGTGCTTCGTGAACGTAATATGAGATTGATTCCAGATAATTGGGTTCTACGTAAGTTAGAATTTATATATTATTTCATATTTATTACATTTGAGATTTTGTTATGTTTACATATAACAAAATAAACAAGACGAAATAAGAATTCCTAGAGGATGTCTTGTCCGTGGGGCCATATTACGAATGTGTCGTCTACATATCTGACCCACATGGGGCCACAGGTTCGCTATTTGACCCCACGGACAAGACACCCTCTAGGAATTCTTGGATCATCTCAACAGCGCCTCCCCAAGATCAAGTTCATCATGGAGGTGGAAAAGGATGGCCGATTGCCTTTCCTCGACGACTTGGTGAGCAGGTGTGACGACGGCAGCCGAGGACACGTGGTCTATAGGAAACCAACGCACACCAACCGCTCCCTCCATGCAGAATCGCACCACCACTCTGTGACAAAGAACGGAGTTCTGAAAACTCTCGCCACCCGGGCAACCAGAATCTGTGATGAGGCCACCCTCCCTGCTGAGCGGGAAACTCTAAAGGCCTTCGCTGCGAATGGCTACAATGAACCCACCATCCAGAGAGCCTTACGACTCACCCACAACCCGACTGCTCCCAGAGAAACTAGCACCACAGAAACGGAAGACAAGGCAACAGTGGCTCTCCCTTTCATCCGAGTCTTAATAGACAAGACTGGCAAACTTTTGAGACGGTTCAGGGTGAAAACTATTTTCAAGGCCCATCATAAGCTCGGACAATCACTAGTGCGGGTTAAGGACCAGCTCTCGCAACTCCAAACAGCAGGAGTGTACGCTGTACCTTGTAGCTGTGGGCGCAACTACCTCGGCGAGACTGGCAGAACGGTGGAGGACAGGCTGCGCGAACACACCCGCCACTTCAAATTCGTATAAGAATGTCGAACCATCCGCTGTTGTCTCCTTGGGATACCGAGCATAACTTCTTGTTTGAAGGGTCCTCGCCAGAGAAGGCCGATGCGTTAAGGAGGCGATGGAGAGCGCCAGACACACCCGGAATATCAACGGCGACGCGGGGCAGCGCCTCCACAATGCCTGGCGGCCTTCGCTACGGGCACACACACACTCACACACGAAGTTTCAGTATTCAGTCTTTTGCGGTCTATCCCTTTGTGGGAGCTCTTCCGCGCGCTGGTTGAGGGCCTGTGATAATCAGTGGCTAACTTACGCTGAATTCGGTTTTCCCGAATTGATGTGCTTTGGTTTGGAAGTTTTCCGTGTGCTTGGTGCACGTTTATTCATTGTAGCAGCTCCCAAAAAGAAATGCTTGTTTTCAATTCTCCCAGTTCGCTCACGTTCCCTGGTTCTCTTTACTGAAAATGGTTTTACAGTTTTGTAGTTTTAGGTTGTGTACATTTCACTGTATTTGCATGTTACTTTCTCGCCTTATGAATACTTCGTAAGAAGAGAAAGTTAAGTTAATCGTGCGCCGGAAAAAGGCGAATTTTCGCCAGAAAAACTCTAATAGGTGGGGTCTGGTAAGAAAAAAGTTGATGAAACCTGTGGCTAAATTCAGAGAACAAAATCCTCTATCTCGTGTGTAATCAAAATCCATGTTTAATTGCTTCTTGATACTGCAAATCAATTGACGGCAAAACGTCCGTCGGTCTGTCTGTCCGTCTATGGTCAACGCTAGCGCCTAAACCGTTCAGCCGTTTTTTTTTCAAAATTGATATTCCCCAATCGTTTTCACTCATGTCAAGGCTCCTGGCATTTGAAACAGATATTTTAAGTTTGTGGGGTACTTTACACGAAGCATGGAGATTTTTAAAGTTAAAAAAATGGCTCCAAATTTTTTGATTAAATTGTGTTTTTGAATAGTGCGACGGACGTTTAAGGGAATGATGTAGGTGTCATTTTCGTAAATATCCCCAATTTTTCGAAAATTGCAAAAAAAACTTCAAAATTGCAAAATTGAAGATAGAAATTTTTGCCTCAAACAAAGTTGGTTGTACAAAATTAACACTTTAAATACGGTCATATACATTTTTTTGAAAAAAACGAGTACTTTTTGCGTAAATTGCGCTTGAAATTTACCAAAATTTCCTTTCTCAAAAACCGCTGCAATTTTTTTCTTTAAATTTTCTCCGCATGTGTAATAAGGATCGGCAAATAAAGAAATAAACTAGTGGTGCTAGAGAAAGGCACAGACTTTCTCCCAGAACTTAGTTTTCTAATCTATTTTGAACTAGGATTTCGGTTATGTATATTCATCTTCCCACATATTTTCTTTGGGCGCCCAAAGGACATTTTTTTCACATTCTTGCAATTTTTCGGATTCCTAATGCTAGAAATGAATTCACCAACACTTTTTTCCATTATATAAGTACCAATGTCATGTATAACCACAGTTGCCGAGGTGGCAGAGTGCCAGGCACAGACTCTTCGCAGGCAAGGTTCGCTTGTTCGAATCTTGGTCGGGGACAATTATTTGTCACTATTCTTCGTTGTCAGAGAAATTAATTGAGAATTCTAGAAAGTTTATTGAAAACTATGTAAAACAATTTAAATAACAAATAGAATTAATTACGATGTATTTACTGGAAGCGGTTTTCGAATTTTCACCTTTTTAACCATTTTTCACATCTTTTCTTGGATTTCTAAAACGTATTCATGTATCCAACGTTTTCCTCACATCCAACACAATCCTCCATGTCAATTGTTTTCCTATCAGGTATTTACCATTTTATGATTCTCTTTGATTCATTTTATGGCGTTGTTCAACCCATGCAGTGCATGCAATCCAAGTTGATAAACCAACCCTGCATATTTTATTGAAGGGCTTTTGGAAACAATGTAATAAAGCATGGGCATTTGTGGTGCCACTAGCTGAATTGAATTTTAATGAGGAGGAAGAATATATCTCGTCTGGAATTGTTTATACCTTGTCCCAATTTTTTTATATGAATTAGGCATTTACCATTTTATGTCTCTGCCCGAGTTCGACCCATTAGGCACTTGTTTGTTGTAATGGTATGAGTACCGACACGTTGAGGATCTGAGTTGGCGTCACGGAGTGGAAACATAATGTGCTGGTTGAAAATACTTTTACTGGTTTATGTAGTAGTGTAATAACATTTTGGACCATTTAGAAACTACGAGACAGTATGTGCTTTGGAAGAACCACTAGTTTTACTCTTGTTCTTAAACCTAATAGTTTTACAGTTGTTGAATTATTTACACTCTTAAATCTAATCTTACTTAATCAGTCTCTTAAATCTAAACTTAATCAATACTTATATCTAGTTCTTAAACCTAATACATTATATTAGTTATATTAAAGTTGTTGAATTATTTACATATTTGCAGTTTCTTAAATATATTCTTAAATATAAATTTAATCAATACTTAAAAATAGTCTTAATCTAATCTAGTCTAGCTGAGTATTTACAATTTGCATTTGATGCGTTTGCGAGGAGTGTTTTTGATAGCGTTAGGTTCGTTCCAGCACCTATTGTGTGTTATGGAGTGTTAGTGCTGAGTGTCTGTGTTTGTTTTGAGGTGTGTAAGGCGTTGTGAGTGGTGGAGATTTGTGATTGCGTTTCAAGAATGGCTTTTAGAAGGATGATGTCTGCAGGGAGTTTCTTTAATTTATGCGTTGTTGGTTTAGTGTTGTATTGTCTGTAGAGCTGGAAGATAGGATGAGTGTTGGTGTTATTAAACATGTCGTGAATTCTTTCCGTGGCGAGCTCGTGTAGTGATTGGTTTAGTGTTCCTGTTTGTGGTGTAGTGTTCCAAAGACTGTACCTGGAGGAGGGTGAAATGCCACAAGTATAAAATAGTTTTCAGCTCGTGTGAGCGAAGTTTCTGGGGCAGTGGCCCATATCTCGCAGGCGTATAGCCTCGCACTCCGTACGCATGCAAGATATACACGTAGTTTCCACCGAATAGAATTGTACGTTGCTTTCGCATCGGGGTCGTGCGTGCGTTGATATATACACTGCGTTTTGCGGCGCTCCTGAATTAAGCGGATCATTCAACAGGGGGCTGGGAAATGGGTCAGACCCTAGTCTTTTTGAGTTTTCGTCAAATTCTGCTTTGATCTGATAGCTAAGGTGGTTTATTGTTCTGTCTATATTCGTCGGAGCATCAAGATTGCTATGGGCTCCCGCTTGGTCGCCTGCCGGATCAGACCGCTTCACGCCGTCCGACCCCTCTCCCCCCCCACACACACGAAGTCGTTGCATTCTTTTTCCTGCGGTCTGCTCCCATAGGGGAGCTCTTCCGCGCGCTGATTGAGCGGTCGCGGTTTTCAGTTTCTATAGCACTTATTCGCCCTTCCGAATTTGTGTGCTTTGTTTTTAGAGTAGTTCGTATGTTTGTACACGTTTTATATTTAATATTTGTAGTATTTTTAGCTTCTTTGGTATTTTTTGTACCTTTGGTAGCAGCTCCCAAGAAGAAATGTTTTGTTTCAGTTCTTTTTCCCGGTTCGTTAACGTTCCCCGTGTCTCTTTATTGAAGTATTTTCTTACAAATTTGTGAATGTATGCAATTTATGTTTTTCATAATTTTAGGACTTAGATCTAGTGGTTGTCGTTTTTGGCGTTGTATGTATATTTACAATTTCTTGCTTTTAATTAATTAAGACTTAACCTAAACTTATGTCTAATTATTAAGCTAATATACATATTTTTTACATGTTTTATATACATCTTAAATCTAAACGTAACCTATACTTATATCTAGTTCTTAATTTAATATTTACAATTGTTGAGTATATACATAATTTGACGTAGTAGTGGTTGTGAATGTTTTCATTCAAGGTTGAATTGTGCTTAGGTTGATGTTGATTATGGATATATTAGATGAGATTTGACTATTTTTCCCGCACCTGCTACGTGTTGTGAAGTGTTAATGATTGGTATATGTGTTTGTATCTGTTGATTGTTTGTGGTAGTGTTTGAAGTGAGGTGTAAGTGTGGATGTTAAAGATTTTGGATTGTGATTTGATTTATGGTGGTTTTTGATGAATAATGTCTGTGGGAAGTTTCTTCCACTTGTATGTTGTAGGTTTATTAAAGTATTGTGTCTAACGCTGGAGAAGGGGTAAGTGTTAATGTTGTTGAAAATGTCGTGGGTTGTTTCCGTCACGAGCGTCGACTCCGCACCCGCTGACTGACCGCGGACCGGCTCTTGCCGAACCTCGTGTGACTTCTTCAGCTTGACGGCCTGCTCCAGTGTGGAGCTCATCCGCGATGCTCTCCTCAGATGTTTGTTTGGAATTGTTTCTGCGGGCGCCCCTTATGATTGCCTCATTTTTGGGTGCCCGCGAATTTTAATCTTGACTTTGTTGATTGATTCTGTTTGGCTGCCTTTCGATTGCCTCCAAGAAGTGATGAAATAGCGTATTCCCTGTGTCACCCTCCCAGTTGGCGCACACTACCGGTCTCTTTCCTTTGTTAACCTTCATTTATTTACATATACACAAGTTTTACATAAAGTTTTGTAATACCTATGTTAATATTTACAGTGATTGGTAATCTGACTAATTTTCTAGCTTATATATTAACTTATAACTGTCTGTAACTTATAACTATATTAACTTACTGTCTAACTTATGACTAATATGTACATGCACGGAAATTTATACAATACTAATACTAAGAATATTTACAGTGGATAGAAAAGAAAGAAAATTGATGGGAGCTGTTCCTGCGGCTTAGCTGGTGTTGTTGTGAAACTGTGTAAGTTTCTGTGTGTTTTAATGAAGATGATAAGTCTATGAGATTTTTACTGTTGTTAGAGGGGTGATGGGTGAGTGATGGTGTGTGTTTGGAGGATTTTGAAAAATGATGTCTGTAGGGAGTTTCTTAGTTTTGTATCGTGTTTGTTTTGAGTAATATTGTATGAATGGGTGAAAGAGGGGGTATGTGTCAATGTGTGTGAAGTTGGTGTTAATTCTTTCCATAGCGAGAGTGTGAATATCTGATGTAATTGTATGTTGTGTGAGCGTAATACATTCGCGTAGGCATTGCCTGGAAGTGGTTTTAGTGCTACTCGTATGAAGTAATTTTCTGCCCGAGTGAGGAGGTCGCGATTTGTAACAGAAGCTGTGGCCCATACCTCACACGCGTAGTGCCCCAAGCTTCTTACGCATGCGAGGTAGAGGCGAATTTTATTATTTTCTTTAAGAGAGCGGCTTCTAAAAAGTGGCAGAAGAGAGGTGATGCACCACGTCATTTTTTTCGCGCTTCTTTTAAATGAACTTTTCAGGTGAGACTGCGATCGAAACTAATACCAAGGTAAGTGATAATGTTTTGCCACCGAAGAGTGTGTGCATTGAGGCGGATGGGAGCGACAGTGTGCATGTTGTGTTTGTGTGTGCCATGCATTTCTGTGTGTTCAGCGTAAGACCGTTTTTCGCACCCCAATTTGACAGTGCATTTGCAGCATGCTGTAGATGATTGACGACAATGCTGATCCGGCTATCTTTTCCTGCATATGCTAGGTCGTCAGCATAGATGAAATCATGAACTTGCGCAATGGTAGGCGCATCGTTGATGAAGAGGGGAAAAAAGGAGAGAGAACGGCGCCCTGAGGGACGCCGGCTAGAATGGGGCGAGATGAAGAGGTGAACATTTAGTATTTAACTGAGAAAGATCTATGTGAGAGGGAGCTCGTGAGCAGATTTAATATATGAGGTGGAATGTAATGTAAAGTAATGTAACGTTTGTGAAGAAGTAGATGGTGTACTGTATTAAAAGCGAAGGAGAAATCAAAGAAGAGAACAGGAAGAGAGCAGTGGCGATTTAAAGTTGAAGAAGCAAAGAAAGCGAAGCGAAGTGCCTGAGTCGCGGAAGAACGTTTTTGCGAGAGCCGAATTGCTCTTCCCTGATTATGCCCCTTTGCTCAAGATCCCGTTGGATTCTCGTGAGAATGATTTTCTCAAGGAGTTTACCGAGAATCGGCAGGAGAGAAATGGGCCGATAATTTTCCGGGAGGCGCGAGTTCTTATTCGGCTTTTCAAGCAGTGTAATGATAGCCGCTCTCCAGGTAGAAGGAAAGTACTGCACAGAAATGCAGGCAGTGTAAGTGCCAAGAGATGGGCGGCCTTAGGTAGATGTTTAAGCATTTCTCCCGAGAGTTTGTCCGGGCCACCCGATTTCTTTGAGTTGATGTTTTTTAAGAGGTCACGTACCTCACCTGCCTCGATGTGCCAGTCGGATGAGATTTCAAGATTTGGGGGCGATGGAACGAAATGGATTTCCGCGGCCACGGCTGGAAGTTGCAGCAAGTTTGGAATGGTTTACAGTGTATACCTAGTTTCTAATGTAGCTGCAAAAGCTCCTGTTTTAACAGCCGGGTTATAGGTGGGTGGGAGTCCGTTGGGGCGTTCAAGAGCTGTTATTGCGGGGATTGGATTTCGTCGGGCTCGCTGCAACTTTTTCCGCCTACGCTGCGGGGTCGCGCGAGCGCTTGTATACGCGCTTGCCTTTCGGCGCTCTTGGATTAGGCGGATCAGCTCAACAGGGATTTTTGAGTGAGAGGAGGGGGTTTCTGGATGTTTTTGGGTGAATTCATTATATGTTGTTTTGATTTGATAATTCAGATGTTTAATTGCTCGGTCTATGTCGTGAGGAGAGGAGAGAGAGTGATTAAATAATAATTTATTTGTTAATTTTGTTTGATATTTTTTCAATTTGTATCAGATTTTAATTTCATGGGGGTGGGAGCGGGGAAGATATCATTGTGGAGCGCGAAGATGAAAGGGGGATAATCAGGTGTGTGATCGTGAAGAGGTTTGGATGTGATGAGAGTGAGGGGGAATGATGCGCTGCTTATGTTCGGGGCGCCGATAATCATAGCGGGTGACTTGAACGCGAAACATCCAGACTGGGGATGTCGCGTGGTGAACTCGGCAGGCGCCCGGCTATTTCAATATAGGAATAATCTGTTCAGCATATCCCCATCATCATCCATCTCAGGACAAATCCATCACAAACGTCCTAGAAAGCGACATCCTCGACATCGCCCTTCATTCCCCCTCACTCCCTCTCACCACACCCAAACCCCTTCACGATCTCACATCTCATCACCTCCCCGTCATCTTTGCTCTCCACAATGCTCTCCACTTCCCTGTTCCCACCCCCATGAAATTCAAATCTGAAACAAATTGGAAAAAATATCAAACAAAATTAACAAATAGTAACTTGCCTCGGAATAAACGTAACAGAAAGAAGTCAGATTACCAATCGCTGTAAATGAAAATATCGGTATGTATAAAACTATATAAAACTTGTATTTATGTAAATAAATAAAACTTAATAAAAAGAGACTGGTAGTGTGCGCCAACTGGGAAAATAACAAAAGAAAAAACGCCATTTCATCACTTCTTAAAAGCAATCGAAAAGCAGCCAAATGAAGACAAAAAATCAATCAACAAAGTTAAGTTTAAATGTTGCGGGCGCCCACAAATGAGAAAACCATAAGGGATGCCCGCAGGAACAATTCCAAACAAACATCTGAGGACAGCATCAAGGATGAACTCCATACTGGAGCAGACCGTCAAACTGAACAAGCTTCACGAGCCCCCACTCCGGCACATACCAATCCTGAGGAAGACCACGATAAGATGGTCGAAACGTCGGCAAAACAGCCCCCGGCTCGGCGTCACCCGGACAGCCAAGATCATTCACATGACGCCGGTTACGGAAGTCCACGACTTCAATCATCAGACACGTTGATGCGATGGGAAACATCATTTCTTCCCGCTAGTCCAGAAGAAATTCTATCATGTGTGTGGCGTAGTTCCTTTTCGATTTACTCTGCGGTGTCTGTGGCGGCGGCGGCGGAAGCGACGAGAGAGCGCTCAGCTGGCAGCGCTGCGCGGTCGATGCTGCGAGGGGGCGCCCGCGTCCCCGTTTCCCCTCCCCTTCCCCGCCTTCAGGCGCGCCGGCGCTGCCTGCATCCTTTCGCTGCGCCGTAGTCGCCCTCCCACAGTCCGGGGCAGCCCCGGGACACCCCGCCCCGCCCCGCCCCATCCCGGCCCCCTTGCAGCTGAGCTCCCGGATGCACGTCACCCAGTGCGTTCGATGCACAGCACCCGGCGGTCTGGCGCGCTTCTGACAGGCCCGTGCCTTTTCAGGGTTTTAGTTGCAACCGAGGCACAGTCTGTGGGTTTCGTGAAATGTATGTTGCCTCGTGCTCAAACTGCAGAGCATAATCGTAAAATCAGAGTGGACGCTTGGTTAGACTAGCCAATTTCCGTCGTTCTCTAGCACATTTAACCGGGAGAGGTATCTCAGGGCATCAACTGATGTCAATGCAGTGTTTCTGACCGATCCTAGGTTCGAATCCCGACGGTGGCACGATTTTCGACACTAGCTTGTCAGCTAGGTCGAATTCAGTCGCCCTCTGGAGGAGAATTCTTGTGCGGCCGGCTGCGCTGATCGATAGTTTTTAGTGGTTTCTCCGATATGCACCAGATGAATGCCTGAACAGCAACCTTACAAACGGGCTACGGAACGTGCGCGAACTTTCCTTCCTCTTTCTTGCCCTATCCACACCACTTACATACACTTACACTAACATGCACTACACTACCACACGTGCTATGACAACGATCGGGAGCTTAAAGCCACTGTATGAGTCAAGTAAGTAATGTTTGATGATCATTAAATTTTTGTGGAGTAACGTGGGCTGTGGGCACCATCTCAGTCAAAAATACTTTGATAAAAATGCCATTAAATTATATTTATTCGTTACTTTCTAAAAAGTAGCGAAAATGCCGAAAAATGGGATGTTTATCGGGTTTGTGGCACTCATAAACCCGTTTTAAGAACAATTTTATTGGTGCCGAAGTTCTTGCAGCGAAATCGAACTTTTTCTCATCAAGTCATTGAATTCTATTTTTTTCCATACAGCCTAAGATATATATATATATATATATATATATATATATATATATATATATATATATAGGCTGTATGGATCCCTGGTGAATAAGCTGATAAGTCGACATTTTGCTGAAAATTATACTTCTCAATTCTCTGAAAGATTCTCTACATTTGTGAATATCCACATACGTTAAATTTCTTCTGGTTGATGAGTAATAGACATGTGTATTTCCGAACATCATGTAAATTTCTTGACCCTTTCAACGCCAATGTTCCCATTTGGGAACGTCCTCTTTATTTCCCTTCATCGTTGCTTCTGCTTATCGTTTTTATGTATTTTCAGTTCAGTGTCTGAGAAGAAAGTCTATTAATATTCTTTTACCATCATATTTGCTTAAGAACGACTTCACTTCTTTTGATTGTCAGTTTAAAATGAACGAATTCTAGTTCTCTTTGCAGTGTTTCAAATAATATTTTCTAATTTAAGTTTGGAATATTGAAATTGCAGATTTTCGTGATTTTTCTATGTATTAGTACTTTATGTTGTTGTAAATGCGTATTTTATTAAAATTTATTGAATATTATGCACGCGATGATGGGAAATTATGTGTTGTTCCCAAAAGGGAACATTGGTGTTTCATATGCTGTATTTTTCCGCGAGCAGCTTTGACGGTTCTTAGAGCGTACACAGCCATTGTTTAAAGCCTGTTTGTCGTCGGCCTCTTTCAACAAAGCCCGGATACGCGCTGGCCGGGTCGGGGTCAATCTGATATGATTTTTGATGCTGAAGTCAGTCTCCAGTTAGCATTGTGCAGTGTAGATAGCGTATTGTGTGGCTAGCATTGATCACTATGAGTGAATTCTTGACATTCGAAGAAGCGGTAGAATATTTGAATGAACTTTTGGACAAAAACAATTCAAGTGATGAAGACCAAATAGATTTGTGTTTGTTGTCACCTGACAAAAGTGGAAATATTACAGACGAAGAGAAAATTGGTGAAAATGTGTTGGAAAAAGTTGTCCCTTCTGATGTTTGTGGCAGAGTAATCGTGACAAGTCACATCAATGATTGTGAAAATGACTTCGGTGGAACATTTGTCCCAACAACGTCTAAAGCATCTAAACAGTCTAGAGTACAAGACATATCTTCAAAACACACGTGGAAAAAATCTACTGATTTTGTGAATGCCATGCACAAGAAATGCCATCTTAAGAGCAATCGCACCTTTTAATGTCACGAATGCAATAGAAATATGCACTTGCGTTGTTTTCCTGCTTACCATGGAATTACCAAATTGTAACAATGAATTTAAAAAAATTGCATGTCAAGAATCTCTTCTTAAGGATTCAATGTATGCTTTTGTATATATAATCACTTTTATTTCATTCCAAAATCACTCAGAACAAATTTTGTCAAATATGTATTAACTTGGAAAAATACTTCCTTCGAAACGCCAATGTTCCCATTAGGGAATATTGTTTTTTACCTATTAAATTATTTTGTTAAACTAAAATTTGTAATATGTTTTCTAAAGTTAAATGATTATTTAATATCAAAAACAAACTTATAAATATGCTAGAAGAACATTCGGCGTTTAAAGGGTCATAAACCCTAACAAGATAACTGAAGTTGTCTGGTCATTCACGCTGTATCAATGATTTGAGATCACTGATCAAAATCAAATAAGTGAAGTTGTCTGTTTTTTCACGATAGAAGATTAGTTGAAATAATGACAGGAGTATGTATGTTCGTATAATTATCAGCTTATTTACGTAAATATGTTTCTTGAGACCCCATGATTAACCCAGAATATGCTTAACATGGGCAAATATTACTTGAATGTAAGCGGAGTGTGTTTATCTGTGTGAATATTTTAACTTTTTGACACAAAGTACACTTTTTGACACTTCGAATGGAAGAAGATTGATTGAACTGTGTAAACAACATGAACTTATAATTAGAAACGGTCACTTCCAACATAATGATAAACAAATGTTCACTTGGGAAGATAAGAGGAAGGAGATCTGTGATCGATTACGTAATCACTAGACAGTATTTAACTGAAAAAGTAGTGGACGTCAGGGTACATAGAGGCTCGGAATGTAGATCCTAACATTATCTAGTGAAGGCCAAAATTGTTTCCACCCATAAGACAGAAAGAAATGGAGATCAGAGAACATAAGGGAGACAAAAATGAAAATAGTAAAGCTAGGAAATACTAGTGGTGCTACAGAATGGCACATATTTCCCGTATTTGTTTTCTATTTTCTTGGGTCTTCGCTAGCTATTCGGAATTGCCACATACTCTTTCTTGCCAGCTACCATCTATCATCGCCAAAAGTACATTTTTTTGTCATTTTCTTAATTTTTCGGTTTCCTATTGGTAGAACGCAAACAATAATTTTAGAATATTAAAAAACACAAAAACCTAGCCATAAATGGCCATTTTCTTTTAAAAATTATGTGCCGTTTAAGAGAAAATGGCGTTTTAGCACTTCTAAAAATGCGAAATTTGAAGCTCATTTTCACAGAAAATTTTTGAGTTTTCAAAATACTTTATTTGAAAGTTATTTGAAGCACTTACACTCCCAAATATGATAATGTTTACAAATGGCTGGTAAAGTGCATATTAAAGATGTGAGAGATCTTTCAAAAAAATTACAATTATGTAATTTTTGAAAAAACAAAAAAACTCAAAATAAACTTTTTGCTATACTAAAAAGTGTAATTAGCACTATCCGTTACAAAAGTTTCAAGAAAAAAATTGCAGCCATACATTAGAAAATGGCGTTTGAGCATTTCTGAAAATGCGAAATTTTGAGCTACTATTCACAGAAAACGGTTGTGTTTTCGAGAAACTTTACTTCACATTATTTAAAGCACATGTACTGGTAAATATAATCATGTCAACAATTTGCGGCTAATGAAAATATTATCGACGTGAGAAACATGTGAAAAATTTTACATTTTTGTAATTTTTGAAAAAAACAACCGATAGACCCAAATGGCTTTTATGTCATTAATAGAGTACATTTACCACTATCCCTACCAAAAGTTTAAAGAAAAAATTTGGAGCCGTTTTTGAGAAAATCTTGTTTTTGTAATTTTTTAAAATTGCACATATTGCACGCAATATTGCACGAAAACTACCAAAATTTTGAAAAACATTTACATGACCTTTATTAAAGAACTCAATATGTAGAACAAATTTTATTTGAAGAAAAAGTCTCATTCATCTTCATTTTTGTAGTTGGAGAAAGACGCCGAAAAAAATTCAAACTTTCACAATTGTCGAAAATTCAGAGCTATACGTGAAAATCGGACCTGTGGCATGTTAATAGGTGTATTTTACTCTATTCATACAAGAAATTTAAAGAAAAAATTTGGAGCCGTTTTTGAGAAAATGTTGAAAATCTCCGGAGGGCTTCATATAAAGTACCCCTAAATTTTGAAGAATCTTTTTCAAAATTTCAAAGCTTTGACTAGAATCAGATCGACCGGGGAATATCCATTTTGGAAGAAATCGTACGTATGGTTTAGGCGCTAGCAGTCACAGACCGACAGACGGACGGACGGACGACGGACAGACGGACGTTTTCCTTTCAATTGGGTTTTCGGTATCAAGGACCTAGAAAAAAGGGTTTCTGGCTACACCACGTGTTAGGGGATTTTTTTTTCTTAATTTAGCAACTGGTTTTATCCACTTATTCGTTTTCACGGCCCGGCAATTAATTTTTTCCGCCGAAAATTGGCCATTTTTTCGCGCAGCATTACATAACTTTCCCTATACTACGTATATCACTCCGTGTATACGTACGTATACGGGAAAGTAATAATGTAGAGGGTCTATCACAACCAAGTATAAAATATTTATTTCAAAATAGATTGGATAATTTACTTAATGAAAACGTAGTTGGATCAAATAAGGAGATATATGAACACCTCAAAGATAGTCTGCATCAAGCGGCTAAAGAAGCACTTGGAGAAATACCTTTAAATAAGAAAAGGAGAGGGAGGAACTATTGGATAACTGAAGATCTGGAGCAGGAAATAGAGGAGAAAAAGAGACTGTATGAAAAATGGTTGAGTATCAAGAAAGCGGAAAACAGGGAGAAATATAACATCCAACGAAATAGAGTTAGAAACATGGTAAGAAAATAAAAACAACAATCATGGGAGGGTAAATGTCAAGAAGTAGAAATGTACATAGGTGGGACAAAAACATGCGAGATTTGGAAGTTCATAAAACAGATCAAATCTCCCCAAATGGAAAAAGTCCGCATACAAAGTATATCTGTAAGTAAATGGGAAGAATATTTTAGAACATTATTGAATGAAGGAAGATCAGATTTTCTTGGAACTACAGAAAGGGATAAGATATCTCCGGCCAGAGAAATTACAGTAACAGAAGAGAGGGTCAAGAGATGTATCAAAGAAATGAAAGGTGGTAAGGCTCCGGGTCCAGGAGAAATCCCAAGCGAATTGATAAAGAATGGAACACCAAAGCTAGTACGGATGATGACGAAGCTAATTAATAGCTGTATCAATAAAGGCGATATACCCGAAGACTGGAAAATGGCTTATATAACACCAATATATAAGAAAGGAAGGAAATATAAATGTGAAAATTATAGAGGGATAGCAGTGACAAACACGTTCAGTAAGGTATACGGAAGAATGTTAAGAGAATTAATAGAAGAGGGATACAAGGTGTACGAAGAAGAAGAACAAAGTGGTTTTAGAGCAGGTCGTTCTTGCATAGATAACCTGTTTTGTTTGTCCCAGGTGATGCAAAAGAAATGGCAAACAGGGGGAGAACTCCATATAGGTCTTCCTTGATTTAGCAAAGGCCTATGATAGTGTGCCAGTCATAAAGTTATGGGAAGTTATGAATGAAAGTAATGTACATAAAATTTTAATAAATGCGGTGAAGGAATTGTACATAGATCAAAAAAGAAAGGTGAAAGTTGGAAAACAGATGACCAAAGATTTTCCTATATCAAAAGGACTACAGCAAGGATGTTGTCTGTCACCTATCCTCTTTAAAATATATGTTAATGCGGTGTTACAGGTATGGAAAAGAAAATGCGCTGGGATGGCAATACCACTTGACGATAATATAACACTTTATACCCTACAATTCGCTGATGATCAGGTACTGATTGCGCAAGACCAGGAAGATATAGAATATATGACTAGGAAGATAAAACAACATTATGAGAAATGGGGACTAAGCCTCAATCTAGAGAAAACAGTGTACTGGACACTAGGCAGTACACATGATGTATTGACTATGGAAACTGGAGAAATAATAAGAACAGCAGAGGACATAAAGTACTTGGGAACAACAATAAGGAAACAGGTTTTTATGAAAAGTAATGTGAAACTCGAATAATTGAATAAAGGAAAATTTTAGGAACCCTGAATCCAGTGATCTGGGATCCAAATATAAGCAGAAAAACGAAATTTAGAATATATAAAAGTATGATTGATGTGTTGCATTATATGGAGCAGAAATATAGCAACTTCCAGAACAACAGAAAAGAAAATTGAGAGCCCTGGAAATGGATTTCCTCAGACGAGCTGCAGCAATATCTAGAATGGAAAAAATTAGAAATAGTTAGAAAATTAGAAAAAAATTAGAAAATTAGAAATTAGGAATAGTAGTGTTAAGGAAATAATGAATTTGCATCACGATATGAGAGAGGACATTGAAAAGAAACAACTCACTTGGTTTGGATATGTACAGCAAATGGAGGAGAAAAGACTCCCCAAAAGATCATTAGAATGGAAACCAAGTGAAAGGAGAAAACGAGGAAGACCAAGACCAGGGGGGAACGACCAGATCAGAAAGACAATCGAGAAGTGGAAATTACCTCCTGATGCCTGGAAGAACAGAGAAGGCTGGAGAAGAAGATTAGGCGCCGGAAGACCGAAGTAGCGGTTAAGAAAACGGCAAGAAGAGACACAAAGTGGCCAACAGTGAGAAGACAAACATTGTAAGTTAAGAAGTGGGTTTTATATTACGACCAAGAGAAAGGAGATTCCGACCGAGAGATCCAAATTCTGCGAATTGATTAGATGAGGATAAAAATGCCGATCATGACAACGGAAAACGAAGATAACCTCTTGTACCACACTGCAGATCAGACACTTGGAGAGGTCGTACTTAACCCTCCGGCGGGCGCGTCCCATTATTTCCCTCCAGCAGGCGCGTGCGGCACTCCGTGCCGCATTTATCATCTTCGTTCTTCGCGTCAATAGTTACTACTCTCTCAGAAATTTCTGCATTACTTTTAATGTAAAAGTACGTCAAAGTAAGTATCATCTACAATTAAATATAATTTACGTACATGATATTTACTTTAATGTTAACAAAAAATTAATTAATATTTTATTTATTTTAATTTAATTAAACTTAAATTAACATAAATGTAACATTACATTTACTGTTCGTGTGCGTGAAATTTACTCTACACGTACATTAACTTCAATATTTAAAACTCCAAAGAATTGTCACCCCGACCGGATTTCGAACCTGGGTCTAACCAGTTGCTCTAACCCCTATCCTGTCGAGACTACCAATCCTTTCAACAGGTTCTTAGGCTTGATGTATTGCCTGTTGGGATATATGCAATTGTCACTACCTTGTCACCTTTTTGAACGCGTTGGAAATATGTGCCGCAGACGTAAATAATACTAAGTTCTGACCTTGTTACTGAGTAACAAATGTATTTTAATATTTAAATTTGTTCAGGGAATAGTCGCCCCGACCGCGATTCAAACCCGGGACTCGTTTGACGAACAGTTGCTCTAACCACTGAGCTATAGCGACATCCAGTTGTTTGAGGAGGTTCTTAGGCTTGATATATTGCCCGCTGTGATATATAATATTTTCTTTACGTCTACGGAACATATTTCTTTGGATGTAATATATATTGAATATACATTAAGTCTACGGAATTACATATATATTATACGGAATTAAATGTCACTACTTCGTCATCGGTTTTGGACCCATTTACGCTCGGAAATATGTTTCGGAGCCGTAATGAATACTAAATTCTGACCTTGTTACAGTGACAATTCTTAGAAAAATTTTAAATTTTTCCGATGAATTTGAAAAAATTGTCAACTATAAGAATTACCGTGCTATGTTCTTATACGTGTTGAAAATCTATTTTAAATTTATTATGCGTAAGTTCAAATAGCGGAAGAAAATATTTCAAAGTTTTTAAACAGTATCTATGTTCCATACATTCCATAATTATTTATCAAATCTCCGTGAATTTTAATTTAAACATTAAATTTAATGTCGAATTATATAAATATCTCTTTAAGGTAGAGAAAGGTATATTAAGTTTTATGTACTGATGTAAATTAAATCTACATTGATTTCATTTAAACAGTAAATTTAATGTTCATCACATTAATTTCGGTTTAATTTTTCAAGATGCATTAAGTTTAATGCGGTCCTAGACTAAATCTACATTGATTTTAATTTTAACATTAGTTTTAAATTACATATTAACATTAATTTTAACATTAAATATACATGGATTTACACATTAAATGTAATGTACGTGTACATTAATATCCTTATAATGCACACAGTACATTATATTTAATGTAAAATAGTGCATTAAACTACATTAAATTTAATGTAATTTCTGACAGTGTACTTTTGTTATTGAATGTGAAGGGGATATTCTTTATATATTTATGATTTTATACATTTGAATTCAAAATAACTAACTAAATAGCATACGAAATAACAATATTAATAAGAATCTGATACATCACTCGCTTCCTCCGTGTCTTGGTACGTGTTACATGAAGGGGAATGAATACGGTGAAAACGTGTCATCTAACGTTTCTTTGGAAACAACGCATTTAAATTTGAATTAGTAGTTAGTACTCCTAAATCTGTGTCATAAAACTGTATAAGAAAACAGCAGTAAGGATTCTAATGGATAAAATACACAAATATTATATTTACATGACAAAGCGCTTGCGGTACGAAGTGCCGCAACCGTTGCAGAGTTTGAATTACTAATGAATAACGGTCGATCGGCAGTGTCTAAAATCGTGATTAGAGTGTCATCAGTTTGAAAATATAATAAACGGAGAATAACTACGAGCTCGATAGTGCGACACCAATTATTTACACGAAATCAACAAAAATGTAAGAATGCGTCACTGAGTGCCGCTACGCGCTCGCCGGATGGTTAAGAAAATGCACCATTAAAATTCAGTGTGTGACCCTTTCGAACGCGGGGCCATAGGCAACCGCCAATCTCGTAAGAGAGTTTTTGCACACCAGAGTTTTTGCACATCGATCGACTGGAATCTCGATCTTCTGCGCATGCGTAGAGGAACAAAAGTGATGCAAATTGCGCAGAAGATCGATAGTACTGTCGATTGCTTTAAAGTTCGAGGGTGCAAAAACTCTCTATTTATAGGAAATTAACTTTCGCTACGAATCCATATGGACTCGCGTGACTGTCATCGTGTTGGCGCCAAAATACTTTGGTTGATGAAGCTTCCGTGAATTAGTGGTGTCTGGTGCCTCAACAAAATGGGGATTGCAGCTCCAGTGAATGATGGAAATGTAATTTCCAATATTCAGAACACTATAATAAACATAAGCAATTCATTCTGTAAATTAATGAAAACCACGTGGAATAAAAGTCTATATTTGAAGCATTACTTTCACAATATTATGCATAGTGTCCGTATCAGTAACATTCACCTCGCGGTTCTGGCTTTGTTTGGGCATTCGAGTTTTTGTATTAGTTATGAGTTGAGAGAATTGAAGTACTATTGTTTGGATACGTTTTTCACAAATAAAATTATTTTATTTCAAACATTTCACCACCCTGGTATACACTGCAATAAGGAAAGATTTTTTCCACATACACTCGTATTCACAAGATGCAAACACCGTTAGAGACAGAAAGAGGCTTCCTTCCAGAAAGCCAGCTTTGGAGAAATGACTCAGTAAACGTACATTTTGACCCAACGAACTTCTCATGAGATACAACTAAATTCTCCAAACATCATAAATAACGTATTCAATACAGTCCATAATTGACTGACCTTATGTTATTTAAAAAAAACACGGAAAATCCATACAATTAAATTGCAGCTAGTGCCAGACGGAAACAGAAAATAGGTATTCCCCTCGGACGCTGCGCTACGTGCCTAGACCCCCACCCCCACCCATGGAAGAAGACTAGTTGCTGCACCAAAAGCCGTATGTTGAAAACAGTTAAAGATTAATGCAGAAAAAACAGCTGTCAAAGAGTAAATATAGAAATAGAGCCTTAATCGTAGGAAGTGGTGTGGCATTTACGATGCTATCATTGAAATCAATATTTGATGTATTACGATGAGGAGCCTACATCAAATATGATTTCAGAGCCTTAATCGGGACATGACGCTGTCTTGGGGGAGCTCAAATGCCATGAGTGCGGTCATTGGACTAAAAAGAGGTTTTACAGAAAAGGGGGGAAATTGAATTAAACTTTTGCAATTAATGGTTCCAATTCTTCATGCTTTTACAAAAAAGCTATCAACAGTAAACAATCAAAGTATAGATCCAGATTTAGTGAAAATTGATCCTAATGAACAATATCAGTGTTCTACGTGAGTGCACTCTTATGTAACAATTCTTTTGACGTTCATTTGTGTGTTGTTTATGGACCTATCAATATGATTCTTTTGTCACACCGAATTAAAAGTGTTCTCATATTCAGAATTTTCTTATTTAATGAAACAGTTATACTTATTTTGAACGGAATATTAAAAAAAACTTTAAAGTTATAGGAAACGTGTCACTCTTCACGTTCTATTCTATGTTAATAACGAGATTAAATTGTCTTTTCCAAGTTTTGCGTGAATAACCGAATAACTCTATTTAAAAGGTACATGTGCTTATTTCGACAATTGATCGTATGCTAAATGAAAGAGCTGTAAAAATACAGTAATTGTGTTAAGTGTGTGTTAAATTTCGTTGGAATATCAATAATCCATGATTCACAGCTTCAGTTGAAAGTTGTCTTTTGCTCTCCTGTAAAATTAAGTTTTCAAGGCTTTTCATCTTATTCACCGGGATCAAAAATTTATGATTACATACTACCATGGAAAATAGGCGCTTGTAGAGCGCATGTAGGATTCAGCAACTCTGGTGCAGAAACCACTGGTCGCCGCCGAAACGCCTCTCCAGTTGAGATGGACGGCATCGTGGCCAAGGGCGCTCTCCGAGGTCCATGAAGATGATCCCGCGCTTCCCTGCCATCCAGTCCATGTCGCGATTTACCCTAACGTCCTTACGGGACCAAACATCCCGGCGGCGGCGGATAATACCACTTATCACTATACGGGCGGCTGGAAAGCGCCTTTTTTGCTGTCACATCATGATTGTAAATGTCGCCCATCAAGTGGTCAAATGAGCGACATCTTCTTAAAATGCTGGAGCCTCTGTGAATGATGACTGTTTCGGGGCCTTCCAGATATGAAGAAATGTTTTTATTTAAATTCATGTATTACGTAGCTTCATTTCGTCTCAATTCTTCTTCTAGGTTTTGTAGACAAATTGCAATAAAAACATCGTTTGCCGTTTTTGAGTTCATTTTTGGACTAAAATTGCGATGGAAATTGACGCATAAAGGCTCTAACCGAATAAGGGGGCTTTTCGGCCTTAGTTTGCAATTCGACTAAGAGATGTAGACGTAAGACTTCCCAGATGTAGAAAATATTATTATTTTCTAAATATGTGACTAAAATATCCACATAATAATTATACATACAGAAAAAAAAGTTCTTTCGTTTTTAAATTAAGAAAATAATCATTTCATGGCATTTCTTCGCTTCTTATATGAACTTTGCCGTAATAATTCGTTAAAAATGACTTTCAAGAGTAATAAATTGATTGAAATAATTTTTCTATAAAATGTCAACCAAAAATTTCTTTTTTAAATAAAAGTTTACATAGTTCACAAAGTTCCCGAAGGAGTTTCAGACAGTGATACTGATGTAATATAGAAAAATTCATGCTTTTGAGAGCTCAAACGTAAATCAAGGATTTGATTTATGACCTGGTGAGTCGATTTTGTAACCATGCTCTTTTAATTTCATGTTTTAATAATAAATAATCTTAAAAATATCATATGTTTTAATAAGTTTATAAACTATGTAATGTCAAAATTATCAAATATGTAATATTGTCAAAATTGATAAAAAATTATATAAAATATCTTAGTATTGTTGGAAATCTTTATTATATATCGAATCATATTTTGTATTCAAAATAAAAATGCTTTATATATCACACAATAATCAAATAAATCACGAGCAAATTGGTCAATTCTCTTTGTCAGAAGAACATTTATTTGCAGTTACTGGATTAAACTGGAAACAAATTCAAGAATTGCAACAAAAGTTAACTTCTATTAGAAATATTAATAAGAAAACTTCTTAAACGTTAATCGTTTTTATTTAAACTAAAAACAGGAAATTAGAATAATGTTTTAGGATCAATGTTATTATTACGGAAAAGTTCATATCAGAGGAAAAGAAATAAAATAATAGCCATAAAATGATTATTTTCTTAATTTAAACACACAAAACACTTTTTTTCGCTGTAAGTACTTACCATGTGGACATTTTATCCTCATATTTTGAAAATACTAATATTTTCTACATCCAAACATTTGGAAAAAATCGGAGTTGAATTGCAAACTAACGTCGGAAACCCCCTTATTCGGTTAGACCCTTTGCGCTGAATACTACACACTGGGGAAAATATTTGTTCGTAGCCAATGGTTTCCTATACAGGCAATTTACTGAAGCAACTGCACACAGAATCTACTTAATCAGGAATAACTTCAATCTAATATTTTCTTTTTTTGTACAAATACGTTCATTCAAACCATGGTAACATTGTTGTATGTTATACGTTTTCTTCTCGGTGTAGTAAAACGAGCAATTTAAAGAATGTGATTTTTTCTGATGAAGTTTTATTTTCCTCGATCGTGGGTTAGGCGTGCTCGGATCGCATTTTGATGTGACCTGCGTAGACGCATCGCATCGCCATCGCGAACGCTCTTTGCTCTTCTGCTACCGCGTGCTATGCCCTTTAAGCGCCCATTCTCCCTGCGCCTGCGAGTTTCCTGGGACGGTCGCTCGCCGCCCGCGCAAAGTGCGTGTGTGCGTGCTCGAAACGAGAGGTGTTTGTATGTGGCTCGGTCTTTCCGTTAGTGCTCGGTGGAATTACGACAAATCCGGAAACACTTTTTTCTTCTCCTGCCCCCTCCCTCCTTTTCTCTCCCTCTTACATTTCTTCATTCTTCCTCATTTCCTCTCCTTTCCTACCCCTTTCTCTCTTTTGCTTCTTCCCACCATCATCGTCATCCCGCTGAAAGAAATTAATATTATTTCTCCTTCTTACATGATTTTGCCTTCGCAGGTAGTCTGTAGAACTTCAAGGGCAATTCTGAGAACACTTTGTTTTCCCTCCCTCCCTCCTTCCGTCCTTTATTATCTTCCTCTCTCCCTCATTTCTTTCTTCTCTTCCTTTCTCGTTTCCTCTCTCCCCCCTTTCCTCCCTCCTTCCTTGCCAGCCTTCTTCCCTCCTTCCTTCTCAACGTCCTTCCCACCCCCAATTAATATTCCTTTCCCTGCCTCTGCCATCATGGGTGGTTAGCGGAAGTACAAGGGCAATTCCGAGAACACTTCATTTCCTTTCTCTCTATCCCTCCCTGCCTCTTTCTCTCCATTTCTCTCTCTCTCCTCTACTTTCTCCTCTTCCTTTTTTCGTTCTTCCTGTTCTTCCCTCCTTTCCCCACTCCTTTCCTCCCTCATTCCTACCCACCCTTCTCCCCTCTCGTCCGACTCGCCTTCCCCTCCACTCCTGCCCCGCCGGTGCTTCCGAGATCATCCGCTGGGAACGCTCGCACGCCTTCCGTGCGCCACATCACAGCCCCGAGCCGAAATTAAGTCGAGGTAGCAGCCATTCATGGACGGAGATTATGGTAACGACTCCAGGCACTTGGAAGACCTGCGCAAGAGTATGAGAGCAAACGTAGAGAGCGGACTCGAGCGAGTACGCCTGAGTAAGTCTTAAGTAATAAAACAAAAAATGAGGCTGAAGTTTTCGTGGGAAGGTTGTTGCAGCAAATTGAGAAATATTGCAAGAGCATTTCGTACACCATTGTTCATTTTTGTGATTTCAGCCACTCTTCATTTTACTGGAAGATCTATTGCCATCAGACTTATTTTGTCGGCTAGTATCATGAAGTGAATTCCGGAGACCAGTAAGGAACTTCTTATGCAACCCGCAGTACCACTGTGTTATTGAGCCATTCCACGTCCAATCGCACAAAAAGACCAACATTTCACCTTCATATTTTAAATTATTTTATATTTTTTCTATTATGTTGATCAAATATGTTAATATGTGTATTTTTATTTTTTCTAACATTATTATTTTTGGAAATATTGCTTAATTGAAATTTGCTAGAAATGATGTGCATATTTAACTTTGAAGTATCACATATTTGAATACACTAACTATAGATACTCCGTTCAAATTCTATTAGAAACTTTTTAAAAATGTTATTTTTTAAGATTTTTCTAAATATTTCTTTTCCTGAATTTTCAATTTAAACAAAATTTTGAAAATTGAAAATTTTTGTAAATAATTTAGATAAGATAAAGTTTTTTAAAAATATTTATAAATGCATTGGAGTATAGTTCAATATTCTAGAAAAAAACAATGTGGGATATCAGTAATAGGAAAAAATATGAATTTTTTCAACGAATCAATGCTAAATTGCTGCAGCAGACGCATTTCTTGCGTTACTGACAGCTCCTTTGGATGATGGAGTAAAGTAATTTTATACGTGTTTTGGCGGTTTCCATGAAATATCATATTACCGGTTATTAACAATAAAATATTTTTTCCATCAAAATTTCCAAAATCATTGGAATGAAAGCGTTGAAAACCTTTTTGAAGCAAAATAACTATTACCTGAGAGAATATGTGTATTTTCTTCAATAAGTTACAAGTACATTCAAATCCATCAGGTATCAACACAAAGAGAATTTTATAGGTTAAGCACTAGAGCAAACAGAAGGTGCACAAAAAATACTGAGAGCCGTAGCCCCTAAGAACTAGCTTTAGCTTGTCCAATATCCCAAATTTATTTAAAAAGGAATAAATTAACTGTTATTTACCCAGGTACAGCAATAACAGTTATTTCAGTAATTTATTCAACAAAGCCAAAACAATGTACAGTAAACAGTGCCGAGTTCCAAATATCCAGAAGATGAACCAAAAGGTAGCAAAGTCGTCCAAATGTTCCAGGAGAAAATACAAGTGTCACTAGCACGTCAATCACAGCCCAGACACAAACACCACAACTCCTAGCACAGCACAGTTTTTTTTATTTTATTGCAGAATGCGGTGATTGTACAACGCTCAGCCATAAGGCTTTTCAGTTGTTAGGAGCGAGCATTTACAGACGAAAAATATACGAAGGGAGGTAGCTACGGCGATCTCCCTGTAACATTATAATGGTTCAGTACGAGTATTTGAGTGGAAGGATACGTATTGTTGACTGGTATTGGAAGGAGTATTTATTTCATTACCTTATCAGCCAGATTACGGAGGAAGATGTGAAAGGGGAGTCGGTTTCTTAGACGAGGTATTATGGGATGCTCTTTACCTAGATTGAAATGAGATGCACCGGTAACTGAGGATAGATTTTGGAAGAATGTATGAGAACGTTTAGTGATGTATGTTAGAACGGGTTCTATGGCTAGGTCTTTGTGGAGATTTGTAAGGCTTGTATATCAAGGGGCGTTAACTACAATTCTGTACACAGCACAGTCAACACCAAAATACGCTCTGCCGTACTTTTTTTTCAGCGTAGCTGAAGGTCAGTGTGAATTTGATCGTTGGATCGTTTTGCAGAGCGCACGCATATTGCGTTGTACTGCTGAGTGTAAATGTAGTATATGGCCGGCAATTCGAAATTGCCGCGGCAAAGAGCGCCGGCGGCGTGCACAGAGCGTCGGCAGCAGGAGCGCCGAGTTTCGCCGAACGCGCCAAAAAGCGCGCTCAGAACAGCAATGACTACTCCTTGGACTTCAAGCACCATCAAGCGAGCCAATTAGGAGAAGCCGCGGGAAGCCATACGCGGGAGCTGGCCGACATAAAAAGGCGCCGGCGGCAGATCTCAGGAGACAGAGTGCGCGCTGCGTAGTGTAAGCCGGACGGCAGAATGTTTTACTAGAGTTTTGTTGCATCTGTACATGGCGGCCGAGTGGGCCAAGATTTTGTGTATAATAAATCTCCTTTTAAGAAAGCACGTGTTTCTGAGACACAACAGTAAATAGAGTAGGTTCGCGACGGACCTTAGTCATTTGCCACTTTGGCGATTGTTAGTCACTGTTGTCATTTAAGCGGTTATGCTCACTCTACGTCCTCAATACATCCGTGGGGAGAGCTTGTCTTCGTCCCACATGTCGTTGGAATTGTTTTAACGTTGCCGGAGATTCGTTTGATTGAAAGGCTTGATAGGCTTCAATGAATGATAGCCGTTTCAAGCATTGAGTTAAGGACTCGATATCAAGTTCCTTCTTCAGTACTTTCAGTCGTTTCCGAAACGGAGGGCATGCAATGAGCCGCAGGACTCTATTCTGGACTAACACCTTGTACTTCTTGTGTCCTAGTACTTCTGTGCTGTAGTCCACCATGTCGTCGCGGAGTAGGCCGGCAACACATTTTATAGTGACAGACAAAGATCCAAGGGAAGTGAAGGTTCCTTTAAAATAGGTTTTACGAGGTGGACTCTTTGCTGAAGTTTTGATCGGATTCGCCTGGCATGGAAGTCCCAGCGCATCCTCCGATCAAATGTGACACCCAGGTAAATTGCCTTAGGCGCCAATTGGAGTTTTTGTGTTCCGATGGTAATCTGCTTGGGCGGCGTAAACCGCTTCGTGTGTTTGTGCATGCGGCGAGAGTAGCAGATTGCCTGAGACTTTTCCGCTGAGAAAGTCAAGTGGTTTTGTTCTGCCCACTTGAGGGTCAGGTACATCTATTTTTGTAGTATTTGGAGTTTATGATCTAGGCTCATTCCTCTTGCTAGGACGGCTATGTCGTATGCGTAGAAGAATAACCGTATTCGTGGTATCTGTGGTATGTCATTGACATACAGCGAGATCAGTAGCGAGGAGTGCACGGAGCTTTGAGGGACTCCGGCGAAAATCCCGCGCTTTGAGGATCTCGCTTTCCCCACTTCGGCCACGTGCGGTTTTCGAGGAAAGAGGTAGTCATGTCCGTTACTTCTTGTGGGAGGCAGCGCCTAAGTTTGGAGATCAGTGTTCTGTGTGGCACTTTGTCGAAGGCTTGTACTATGTCGAGGTACATCCTGTGATCCTGTATGAAGTCAGCGGAGATCTGCTGGGCCATGAATAAAGCCTGTAATGAGGCTGAATGAATAAGGCAAATTGTTCATCTCTTATGAGGTTTTGCAAGATGACAGCTGGTTGGATTCGCGCGGGGATTAAGGGGACACATGACTGAATTTTGCAACTTTCTAACTAGCAGTTGAATTATCATAAAATTTCTACCATACAACTATTCTATTGCTAAGTAATACCAAACAAAATATTTTTAAATTTACTCCGTTAGTTTTTGACATAATAATTATTAATATTTTTGACATTTGTTACAAAATGTCTCTTGCGGAACAATTTTCACTTCTTTAAGTTGGTTTCTTTAAATTAGGTTTATCATGGGCTGTTTTATCAAAATCATGCCGCTTTCTATTGTCATTCATGTAATTAAGTTACTTGATTTTTTTAAAATTTGATCAAATGAAAAATTCCATTCTGAAAGGTATTTTCATTTTTAAACCAAAAATGATGGACTTGTTTTTTATCTACATCAAAAGCCAGCATGATTTTACATTGTTACATCTTTTTACACTTGTAAATAAAATTTCAATACAATAGGATGAAAATAGTTACGCAACGAACATTTTATACCTAGAAAAATGGTGAAAAAAAGAAATGCGAGAAAACTTCTAGAAAGCCGTTTCTCCGTTATTCTTGATCTTCGTGGAGGTTAGTAAATTGTGATAACGGAGAAACACAAATTTGTAAGTAACGCGATGCTAGGATTTAACACACGTATAATCGGGATATAATATATCCAAAATAATCAGAAAACTACTAAAAATGAACTTCTAATCAGGAGAATTCTTTCAAAAAATGTATTGTTTGTTTCTATCAAATTATTTCCAGTCAATCGATAAATTGTTACTTTTCAACAAATTAATCGTTTAATTGAAATTGTACTTTCTTTCGATTACAATGAATTGAGTGCAAAAACAATTGATGAAAATTATTTTAGATTTTATTTTTGTTCTGTTTTATTGATATTGCTAAAAAATTGATTTTAAATTACTTTTTGCACGTTTCTTTGCTTTTAATTATTTCAAAAATTGTATTATTTTCTCTCTAAAGTTATTTGCAATTAATCGAGTGATTGCTACTTTTCAACCAATTAATAAGTAAATTGAAATTGTATTTTATTGCGATTATAATTAATCAATGACAATTAAATAAAAGAGTTCTGCCAATACACTACGTGACGACCTTAAATCCCGCAGTTGCGTCGAGCTGCCGAACAGCCGAGCCTGCGCCGAGCGCCCGGCGGCGGCCGCTTCTGCCGAAACCGGCCGTTACTGACAACATGAATGAGAATGGAGCCGAGAATGGAGCGGTTCCGATAATTTCGATTCTCGAGTGAGTACTACGTGTAGTTTTCGACAGGCAGATAAAGAGCGCGCGCGCGACCGAGGCTCCGAGACTGAGAAAGCAAAGCCGGCGAGAACGATCGATAATAGAATGCGTTTTGCCCGGCTCTACCACCACCCCCAACGCAAAACAAAGCCAAGAAAGCGTACGACCTCCAAAAATATGATTTCCAGCACTCGTGTAGATCCAATTGCCCTAACAGTGACATCGTGATAGTGAGCCGATGCGCGAACAACGCAAGAAGTATAGTCTACTGCCTCCCATTCTGCTAGAGCGCCTGTGAACAAGCGGTCGTGTGCCGGCAGGAGGCGTGGCGCTGCGCGGCGCGGGACGTGGTGCTCTGGGCGAGGTGCGGGGAGTCTTCAATCTAGCCGTAAAGTGGTTGCATAGCCCCGCGCGTGGGCTGCGTCGCCGGGCACTGTGCAGATATGCCGCGCGGGGCGCTGCTTCTGACGGCGCCGCTCAGTGGACGCAACGCCATCATTTTTGCCCGAGTTTGCCGAGTTTGCCCACCTGGCGCTTGTGTGGCGTATGAGTGCCGACAAGTTAAATTTGAGGATCTGATTTCGTGTCTCGGAGCGGAAAAAATTGTTGATTGAAAACACTTTTGCTTATTTATATAGTAGTATAATTGCGTAACATTTAAAAACAATGCGAGAAAGTATTGTTTGGTACCACCACTAGTTTGCTTGTTTTCAGAGCTTTCGACAAACTTCCGAATATGAGCATATTCGAATTGTTCCGATGTGCGTTCATTTGGGATAATTGAAGTTCTACTATGCATTCGAATAATGTTGCCATGCCCATTATAGGGGAAAATTCGTTAACCGTGTTTGATAAACGTGTAGTATTGCGTTCTACATGGGGACACAGACTTGTTCAACAGTTTCCCGCAGCGAAAACAGCTTCGCAACGGAAGACGCGCCGCTGGGTTAATAGAGGTACGTCGTAAAGTCAGCCACCCTTCAGTGAGAGCTGAAGAACGGTGGCGCCACTACTGCGCGGGAGCAGAGCGAAGGCTCATAAACCGGTTATGACATAGCCTGCTTTGCTTGCTCTGAATAAAGGCGTGGCACTTGGAAAGGGCACAATATCGTTATTAGCTCTTATTACTTTCTCGTATAGGTATATCGTATATACAGAGAAAGCAACGTATCGTATATACAGAGAAAGCAACGTAATACTACTGCAAAAACGGCTATTTTTCGACACAAAAACTCGTATTTGCCGGCCCTTATAGAGAAAAACTAACTCCTGTTGTAATATATAGTAAATTACTCCCTCTAACAAGTTATGTATTGTATGTATGTATGTATGTACAGAAATTGTGGGTCCTTGATACAAAAGGTATTCTTTTTTTCAAGCCGACCGTCAATCGTCTGTGCGCAAGAGGCGGCGCCCAGATGCGCCCAGAGGCGGCACGTGCTTAGGATGCACAACCCCTGGATAATCGAAAAAGATCTCGTAATATCATAAAACATACATTTTTCTTTAAATGACATTCAAATTTCCAAGATACTGCAGCAATATCGATGTATATGAAATCATTTCGAAACCAAAGAGCGTCTAACTGGCTCTCTCTCCGATGTCTGGTGCCTTGCCGGTATTGAACCATGCTCTTGGACTCTTCGCTGTATTACCAGGTTTAACCGTATTACGGGAGGGATTTTGGTGGCATAACCAGCTGGTGGCGATATCTAGCGCTGCGTGGCGGCCGAGGTAGTCTTAGGGGAATCCTACTATTCTGTCTTCGTCTGACTTGCTGCAATGTAGTTTTATGAATTTCGCTTGTTATTGAAAGTACAAAAGTTCAGTCAATTATTGATAATATTCAATACATTGTTTATGATATTTGGAGAATTTGTTTTCATTTCATATTGGGTTTCGTGATTGGAAACGTACATTTGATGAGTTCTATGTGTATTCCAAGGTGGGCCATTCTGGATGGAAGTACCTTAGTCTCCCGAGGAGACTCCTGTGCGCTTGCAGCTGGCTAGCAGTTTGCGAGCGTTCTTGTGAATACGAATGTGTGTCGAATCTTTCATTATTGCCATATATACCAGGGTAGTGAAGTTTTCGAAATAAAATAATTTTATTTCTGTGAAACGTGTCGAAGGAATAGTGATTGTTGCAATGTGCTGGAGTCGAACTGAAGTTCCCAGTGGAAGTCCACGCCAGGACTACGTGCGCGTGAGGTGCAATACCTCACGCGGACACGACGCATAAAATTATGTAATGTTTCAATATAGACTTTTATTTTACTTAGTATTAATTAATTTGAATTGCTTACATTTTTGTTATATATTCGTATTGAATTTTGGAAATTACATTTCCGTCATACGATGGACATACAATCTTCAGTATGTTGGGGCACCAGCCGATACGTCTAGCGCCTACACTATTCGTATGACGTTTTTCAAAATAGATATTTCCCTGACGATCCAGCTCGACTCAAAGCTCGGCAGTTTTGAAAAACAATGTTGTAATTTTGGGGGGGTAATTGATGCCCTTGGAACACTTCCAAAATTTTCTCAAAAAGACTATACATATTTTCTTTAAATTTTTTGGAACGCATAGAGTTCTTACTCTGAATTTTCGAAAATTGCAAAAGTTTGAATTTTTTAGGGGTCTTCTACAACTATGAAATTTTTTTCTTCAAATGCAAATTGTTCTCTAAAATGACAAGGCAGTAATGCCGCGCGATGCATATGTCCACGTGTTATACGGTTATTTCAGCCAAACCACGATAGTACAGTCACTAATTGCGGTTCTGTTTCTCCCTCGACGCTCTCACCGCCTACTTTCATTCATCTATCCATGACATTCTATAACTCGATGGCGTCGGATTTTCCCAGCTTCAATTTGGACTGTGCTTATCGCCATTTCCCTCGTCGCTACTACTGGAAGCCACTGCCACTTCTCCCTCGCGTTCGCTCGTTGTCCTTCGTTCGTCTCTAACTCGTTCACTCAAGTCGTAGATTGTTCTCCTAATGGCCCCGCGCGATTTAACTGTTGGGTATACAGGAATGCCTTGCGTTTCAACGCGTTGCGTGTATGTATATATGCACACACACACAGATATATATATATATATATATATATATATATATATATGCACGTACAGGTTGTCCCATTTAACTTGACAAATCAAAATAACTCGAAAAATATGCGACGTACTAAAAAATGTCAAAGGCAAAACATTAACATCCCCAAGGGAAAACTAAAATCAAACTTCCCTGGTCGCCCCTTGAGGGTGAAGCTGGAGCCAACTTCATAATCCTAAATGGAAACTCCCACTTGTTATTGCAGATTCGGATTCTACACTAAAAATTACGTAAGTTTATTCTAAAACATTTTTTGATCGAGAGACGATCTGATTATTTGTATTCATGTACGTCCAGCGGTTTCAAATCGCCAGCACTGATATAACCATGTTTCATCAAATTCTTTAATAAAAAAATGAGGAAAAATTTCCATTTAATATATCAGAATCTGCCTCCCCCACCCCTGAGGAGCAGGGCAGTGAGTTTTGATTTTAGGTCTGGCAGATTTTCCCATTGGAGATATTAATGTATTGTCTGGAATATGTCTGGATCGTGTCTCTCGATCAAAAACTGTTTTAGACCAAACTCATGTATTTTTACTTTCCCGTATACGTACGTATACACGGAGTGATATACGTAGTATAGGGAAAGTTATGTAATGCTGCGCGAAAAAAATGGCCAATTTTCGGCGGAAAAAAATAATTGCCGGGCCGTGAAAACGAATAAGTGGATAAAACCAGTTGCTAAATTAAGAAAAATAATCCTCTATCTCGTGGGGTGGTCAAAATCCATGATTTGTTGCTTCTTTATACTTAAAAATCGATTGACGGCATTCCGTCCGTCTGTCCGTCTGTGGTCAACGCTAGCGCCTAAACCGTTCGGTCGATTTTCTTCAAAATTGATATTCCCCAGTCGATCTGATTCTAGTCGAAGCTTTGTGATTTTGAAAAAGATTCTTTGAAATTTGGGGGTACTTTATATGAAGCCCCCCGGGGATTTTCCACATTTTCTCAAAAACGGCTCCAAATTTTTTCTTTAAATTTCTTGTATGAATAGAGGAAAATACACTTTTTTAACATGGCATAGGTCCGATTTTCACGTACAGCTCTGAATTTTCGAAAATTGTGAAAGTTTGAATTTTTTTCGGCGTCTTTCTCCAACTACAAAATTGAAGATAGAGATTTTTTCTTCAAATAAAATTTGTTCTGCGTATTGAGTTCTTTAATAAAGGTCATGTAAATCTTTTTCACAATTTTGGTAGTTTTCGTGCAATATTGCGTGCAATATGTGCAATTTTAAAAAATTACAAAAACAAAATTTTCTCAAAAACGGCTCCAAATTTTTTCTTTAAACTTTTGGTAGGCATAGTGGTAAATGTACTCTATCATAACATAACATACTCATTACATAAAAGCCATTTTGGTCTATCGGTTGGTTTTTTCAAAATACAAAAATGTAAATTTTTTAACTTGTCTCTCACGTCGTTAATATTTACACTATCGGCGATTTTTTTTGCATTATTATATTTACGAGTATGTATGCTTTAAATAATGTCAAGTAAAGTTTCTCGAAAACACTACCGTTTTCTGTGAAAAGTAGCTCAAATTTCGGCATTTTCAGAAATGCTCAAAAGTCATTTTCTCGTATATGGCTGCAATTTTTTTCTTGAAACTTTTGTAACGGATAGTGCTAATTACACTCATTAGTATAGCGTGAAGTTTATTTCGAGTTTTTTTTTCAAAAATTATATAAATGTAACTTTTTGAAAGATCTCTCACATCTTTAATATGCACATTATCCGCAATTTGTAAAGATGATTATATTTGTGAGTGTTAGTGCTTCAAATAACTTCAAATAAAGTATTTTGAAAACTCAAAAATTTTCTGTGAAAATGAGCTTCAAATTTCGCATTTTTAGTAGTGCTAAAACGCCATTTTCTCTTAAACGGCACATAATTTTTAAAAGAAAATTGCCATTTACGGCTAGGTTTTTGTGTTCTTTAATATTCTAGAATTAATGTTTCTGTTCCACCAATAGGAAACCGAAAAATTAAGAAAATGACAAAAAAATGTACTTTTGGCGATGATAGATGGTAGCTGGCAAGAAAGAGTATGTGGCAATTCCGAATAGCTAGCGAAGACCCAGGAAAATAGAAAACTAATACGGGAAAGTCTGTGCCATTCTGTTTCTGTTTTTTGACAAATAAATAAATAAAATAAATACGGTCATGCTTAATTTTTTCAAAATACGAGTAGTTTTTCTTTAATTTTGTGACAAACGTAATAGGCCGCTGTAAATTTACTGCGCTTCGGACAGCTGGATGCGTCGTAAATTAGAATGTGCAATTTTGTATATTATTTCTTTCTTCGTTTCTTACATTCGAACTTTGTTATAGACTTACACATTAATATTTTAGAAATTGTTTATTTTGAAATATTTGAAATAAGTAAAAAGAATTAATAGCTCTCAGAATAGCGACAATGCAGGGTCTGCAACAATGGAATTCACTTTGCGCTCGCGAATATCTGTGAATTAGTGTCATTGTTGTGACCTAATGGAGCCGTATGAAAGAGAGTTATAATTGTCTAATTTATGTTAATATTTGCAGGCAAATATTTAGTTTTGCACCAAATGCTGTACCATTTGTAGTGAGTAGAGAATTTGTTGCATGGTTTTAAAATACTCTTCCCTAATCATGGCCCAATGGAAGGCATTTCTATATTTCCAGGGTATCAGCCTTCTTTTTCCAATACAGGATTACAAAACTTTTGCATTCTATTTTTGTAAAGTTGTAGAATTCACATAGTTCTGACAACACTGCAATGGAAATAATGAGTTCCAAGCGAAGATGTTAGTAGCGCATAAAGTGCAATATTACAGTACTACTTAGCTGTTTCCTCTAATACGGGAAAGTAAGTGCTGTTGTAGCACCACTAGTTTAGTGTAAAATGCGAATCTGCAATAAAAAGTGGGGATTCCCATTTAAGATTGCAAAGATGGTTACCGTCAATGGGCAAACGGGGAAGTTTGATTTTAGGTCTGACAGATGTCCCCTCGGAGATAGTAAATTTTTGCTTTTGACATTTTTTGGTACGTTGCATATTTTTCGAGTTATTTTGATTTTTCAAGTTAAATGGGACAACCTGTATACATGTATATGTGTGTGTGTGTGTATATATATATATATATATATATATATATCATATACATATATACATATATACATATATATATACATATATATATACATATATATATATATATATATATACATATATAAAAGTATTACACTTTCACGTTTGTAGGCCCAATATTTACTGCGCTACACGGCCACAGACTCTACATGTTAGTTTGGCGTAAGGTCGTCATTGGCAAATACGCACGTCCAGACGTTGTGGCATGGAGTTGTAGAGGTCTCTAATGGAGTCAAGTGCTAGTCCATGCCATGCTGCCGGCACCTGAGCGCGCAGTTCTTGCAGATTGGTGGGTAGGGGTGGGGTCCTGTTCTCACGCTCTGTAGCACCCCCAATATTCTCGATGGCGGAAAGGCTTGGCAATGCGGATGGCCATGGCATAGTATCCACGGCTGCAAGGCATGCTCGGGAGATGGCTGCGGTATGCGGACGCGCGTATCTTCCTGTTCATATAGAGCATGAGCGTGGGCGTTCACGAACTGCAGAGCCACCGGGTGGAGGATCTCCTGTACATACCGTGCAGTTGTTACGGTGCCCTTGAGGAACACTGACGGTGATGGGGCACCATAGGATATCGCGCCCCACACCATCACACCAGCAGAGTCTGTAGCAATGTTGTTGGGGAGCGAGGGGCATGCGTCGTAACGGGCGGCGTACGGCAAGCCCAGCGTTGTGCAACCCCCTTCCAATGGTACTGGCACTACAGGATACGAAAGGGCAGCCTGCACAGCCCGCTGAATCACCGCTAATGTACCTATCAGTGCCGTTGGATCTGTTCGCCCGTGGCGGACCATCCGCCCGTCCTCCCTCCTCGTGGTGGGTGGCGGACGTCCAGATCCTGCATGTCGTGTGTGCATGCCTTCCTCAATCCATTGCCGCCAACAGCGGGCGATGGTGATGTACGTACAACAGGTGTGGCGCGCAATACGGCGACAGGACCAACCACCCTCCCGCAGAACCACGATGAGGCCCCTCGAACGCGTCGCCTAGACATAGCATATGTGTAGATGACGCTCTGGCGGCGTTACCCGATGCCCAGTGGCCGGCGCGTCCGTTTGGGGCCCTCTTATCTCGCCCGGAGGGCGCGACGTCACGCTCCCACCCCCGACCATCCAGTGCGCGGCCGACCGTGGAAACGAAATCATGGGCTTAGCTGATGGTGTGTAACATACCCACCGAGTTTGCAGCGGATCAGTAGGGTCCTTCGGGGTGCAGCATTTTTTATGATGATGAATGTGTGTATATCTCCGTGTGATGTCACTTACGTCCCCAGGGGTAAGACACATATGTTTATATTTTCCCCCATTCCGGGCAAGAAGGGGATCCAGGTCTTCCTGCCGAAAGCTACCTTTTTTTAAAGAAATGATCACAAACATTTATTGTCCCTTAATCAACTACAAACCAAAAATAACAATAAAACAAGTGAACAAAACAATTCATGAGAAGACCGAAGTCCCCTTCGCCCAGGCTCGTGCGCGGGTGCTGGCCCAAGGGCGAGCACGGCCAAGGGCCCGGTGACACGGACAGCGTCTGTGTGAGCCCTGGCGAAGGCGCAGGCCAAGGGCAGGTGCGGGCCAAGGGCGCGTCAGTGTGACACGGTGGCGGTCACGGCGGTAGGCGCAGTGGCGGTGGCGGCGGCAGCAGCGGCAGGCGTGGCTGCGAAGCAGGCACCGAGTCTACGTCTTCTCGCTTCAGGCTTGCGACGGCTAGGCGAGCGCGTGCACGACTCGTAGGCTTGGCCGAGGGCGCGTCTTTGGCCGACGGAACGGCGTGGCATCGCCTCGCTTTGGGTCTGCAGCTGCTTGGCGGGCGCGGGCAGCGCTTCGACCGTCGTGCCGGTGCGCATCTTGAATTCTCACTTCCCAACTTCTTCTCTTCCTCGCTCCTCAATCAACTGACCTGTCTGAACAACGCTCTGTCAACTGTTTTCTCGCCTCCCGGCTCCCCTCCCCGCTCAATCCCTCCACTGCCCACTCCCCGTCTCCCTTCCCCACTACGCTGCCCCGCGTTGCCTCCCCGCCGTCGTTCCTGTGCCTGCACACAGGGTACTTAGGCCGTGACGTTGACCATTCAAGGCGTGGCGGTTGACGTGGATCGCCCTCTGAGCCAGGGCGGCAGGGATGGCGGTGGGGCCGGGGCAGGCGGGTGTGGTGGGGGGCCGGTGGTGCGCAGGCAGTGGGCGATTGCCGAGGCACTTCTTTGCGGAGGCGCGCTGCACGCGAGGAGCGGTGGCGAACGCACGGATCGATCACGTCACGCATCGACCGCCCGCGCCGCCGCCGCCGCCTCCGCCCCCGCCGCCACAGCTTGCCTCGCTGCGCTGCGCTGGGGGCCCCGCCGAGAGCCCTCTGAGTTGCTCGGAGGACGGACTTGTTTTGACTTAGGGCGCGACGATTTTACTGTGCACTGATGTTACGAAACTATGCGAGGGTGAGTATTATGTCCAATAGTGGGGAGCTCAGAATAAGAGTGTATTGATAAGTGTAATTGATTACCGTGGTATTAATTATCGTCAAACCAGAAATAATGTTAGCTCATCGCGCTGTCTTCTCAGGCATTTTGAAAACTCAAAACTTTTCTGTGAAAATGAGCTTCAAATTTCGCATTTTTAGTAGCGCTAAAACACCATTTTCTCTTGAACGACACATCTTTTTAAATAGAAAATAGCCATTTATGACTAGTTTTTTGTGTTTTTTAATATTCAAAAATTAATGTTTCCGTTCTACCAATAGGAAACCGAAAAATTAAGAAAATTACAAAAAAATGTACTTTGGCGGTGATAGATGACAATTGGCAAAAAGAGTTTGTGGCAATTCCAAATAGCTAGCGAAGACCCAAGGAAATAGAAAACTAATACGGGAAAGTCTGTGCCATTCTGTAGCACCACTAGTTTCGCGCAGCATTACATAACTTTCCCTATACTACGTATATCACTCCGTGTATACGTACGTATACGGGAAAGTAAAAAATAAAGTAAATGCCATAAAATTATTATTTTTTAATTTAAACATGAAAAAAAACTGTTTTGTTTTCGCTATAAGTACTTACCATTTACGGTTATTTGCGATATCGACCGTGTGTCATTCAATACTTTTCGTCGCATTACTTTCTTATAAGAAAAAGGTTTATAAAGAAAAAATTTCTTGGACTATTGAAATGTTCTTGTAATGTTCATCTACCATCCTTACTAACAATTTATTTGTTTCCATTGTTCTTAAAGAATTCATAAAGAACAGCCATTGAACGTAAAGAAGGCCAATTCGTTCCTGTTTGGGTGCATTACCAAAAATACATGAAGTGCCCAAAAAACAATGCCCGGAGTCGTGAGTTTGGGGGGTGGTACAGGTGGTGGCAAAGGCTTCTCCGTCGCTGCAGCAGCCGGTGGCGCCCCGTGAGTGAAAATCGAAAATCAATATGGCGGCGGAGGCGGCCGGGCCCGCGCCCGCAAATCCGGGACGCGCCCGCCTGCCGCCTCACCCGCCGCCAGCTGTTCGTCCCGCGCAACATCAGGGCCCCGGGGCGCACAAGCGAGCGACGTGCCAGCTCACCGTCCGGTGCGACAGAGCGTCATGTAGTGAGTGACTCGCTTAGGCACGTAGAGTTCAGATGTACACCAAATTATTACTGTTTATAATACGTTGCCGTAGTTGTTTGCAATACTCTTTTACTTTCCCGTATGCTATACGTACGTCGAAAATCAAGATATTAAAATGACATAGGTTGAAGTTTTCCCCAGAAAAGAAGAAAATTAACCCGGGAGTGGTCACGCCTTCCCACGTGTTGTATTTCCCATGTTGGCTACCCTGACCATTGCTTTAGTACTTTTCTCTTTTTGTATCATGATAGTGTGCTCTCAGTTTGCCACTTTAGCGAGTTTTGTCCTATTGTTTTGTTTGGGGTGCCCAGAGATCCCCGCGTTACCTTCTGCGTTATCAAAGTTGTCTTCAGTCTTGTACATTCTATTAGTTTGGGAACGTATTGCATGCTGTATTTTTACGTTAGGATTCCCCTGCAAAATTAATTCTAAAGTACTACGAACATTTTAGGTAACTTTATATGTTAAGAAAGGAATGGAAGAATACGCCAACTTTTGCTGAAAGCGGGAACAGAATATCACCGCCCTGGAAAAAGCAGTCTGCACGCAATTCCAAAATACCAAGATAATGTTTTCCTTGTTTATTGATTTGAATATGATTGAGAGGTTGAAAGAATCCACCAACATCAAAAATGAAATTGATTTAGAGAGGAATAAAAATGATAAAGAAGGATAATGATAAAGGAGAGGAATAAAAATGTGTTACAACTGTAGCACAAATTGGGTCATGCGTTTCGCATAAAAAATACTTTTAAGAATTTCAAATTCTTGCCTTCCGATGTTTATCAACACCCAGAACCATGATATTTTCAATTGAAACACAACAAGGCCCACTTCTATTCACCACCGTAGCACTACAAATAGACAATAACACAATCATAACTCTGTGTGAGAAAAGCCCTACATAAGCAGAAATTAAGATATTCTACCTGTCACCAGATGTCATGAAAAGTTACAAGAATAACATAAGGCTTTTCTCAAAAGTAAATTATTCTTCTTCATAAATTCATAGTCAAAGCAATTTTACAATGAATGATTTGCACATATCCAATAGCATTTTGAAATTTAAGTACAGGCAAATGAATGTTAATAATGATAATTCTGCAATAAATGTGAAATGTATATATAAGTTACTTAGGTAACATTTATGTACATTAATATATTTAGAAAATTAAGAATGTATGTAAACTGTATATATGTATACTTTTTGTAAGTAGGTTACATGATTTTGAGAATTGTAAGTCATAAAATTGTGATTATTTCAGAAAATAATATGTGCAAATTGAATGTTATTAATATTGAAATAAAGAATTGAGTTGAATTATAATAAACTACATTTTCTTAGTTTGTAAAATATTACTAGAAAATTATAATTGACACTGAAATTGATTTTCAATGAGGGTCAGTGATGAATATACTGTTGCAAAAAACAAACCAGTTGACTGCCGAGCAACATGAATGTCAAATGAATAGTAAATCACTGTTTAAGTGATTTCCGTAAATGTAATCCCTATTGTTTTTTGTTGTTATAACTCCAACTCCTGTTTTTAAATGGAAATCCTCACTCTCTGGTACTTAAATCATATAACTGCAAATATGCATAGCTCTCGCTACAAAACATTTTTAAAAAAATAACACCCCTGTCAGCCTGTATAATAGGTCTTAAAAGATCCCGATTCATTTGCAGTAGCGGTTCTATGATTACGTGTATTCTGTTACCGGTATACCTTCCTTGAAACGAAAACACCAGAAAATACTAAACGCGCGAAACGCCATCATCAATGCCCAATCCGATCGTGCGGATAAGCGAGGAACTAGCCTCAAACTGGCTTCAAAAAGTTTGCCCAAAAGGCGGCTATGTGACGTATGCAGGCCGACTATGACCATATACGACAGCCATCTTGCTTTAGTTTATGCTATCATTGTGTTAGAGTGTCATTCTGCGCCGCAATTATCGACAACTTCATATTTAAATTATTACTGTACATAAAATCCCGAATATGGATTTGTAATGGTGTTATCCAAATGACGGGGAAATAATGACTCGAAACGGGAAACCGAATATCAGTGTTTTCGTTTCTGGCTATGAAAGAAATGGATATGCGCCAAAAGAAGACGAAAGTTTCTACGAAATCATTCCAAGGTAGGCAAACGTTTCTAACTGATTTGAGAGCAATAATGTGGAATTTAAAATAAATGACTAGGCGTTGAAAATTCTAGTACACAAATCTCAATATGAATTCTAAACAGCAAAAGACATTCTTTTCAATCGAATAAGTTTCGTTCAGTTTCTCTTCTCTTACTGAGCAAATGCTGATAGATAGATATTGTTTATTTAGCCTTCTCGGCTATTTTTACATAAAATACATATTTACATACATTGCTTACATCAATAAGTATACTCTATTAACTATTTACAAAATGAATTTTCTACTTTTGTGTTTTATAATTTTTCTTTTAAATTCTTTAATTTGTTCACAGTTTTTTATTTCTAATCGTAATTTATTATATAATTCAATTTCTTTCTCAAATAGTCAATTTTTGCCTGTTCAGGTTCACTAAAATTAATTACTAAATGTTGTGCTTGTTTTGTTTCCCTTGTTATTTTATCTTTCACTCGTTGGATTTGTTTACTAAATCTCCTGTTATTTGGTTTTTAATTAATTTAAAAATAAAAATTAGTGTCTTGTACTGAATTACTGTCTCTTTTATTGACATAAATTTGAGAGTGTCTAGCATGTCTACCACTGGAGTGTATCTATTGCATTGAATTATTACCCTGATGGCTCTATTTTGTTGTATCTGAAGTTTTTTAATTTCACTTTTTTGGGCTCCAACTAGTATTGTTGCACAGTAATCAAAATGTGGTGCAATTATGGATTTATATATCAAACATCTTGTACAGCCATTTATATATTGCCCAATTCTGTTTAACATATTAATCTTTTCCCAGTTTTCTTTACTATATATTCTATATAATCTTTAAAATTTAATTTACTATCCATAATTACTCCCAAATATTTCATTCTGTATACCCGTTGTATTTCCTTTAAATCAGTTGGGAATAATTCTATTTCTCTTTCTTCTATTTTTCTTCCACTATGTAAAATTATAAGTTTAGTCTTTTCTACATTCATTATTAATTTATTTACCCTCAACCATTCTTGAACTGCAATAAATACACTCTGCAGTTTAAATTCAATTTCCGCTTCTGTTTCTCCAATTGCATACAATAACGTGTCATCAGTAAATAACTGAATTTTACATTCATTTGCAAATAATTTTATCATATACTTGATTAAGTCGTTTATGTACATTATAAACAATATTGGTCCCAAAACTGACCCTTGCGGAACACCTAAATCTACGCTAATTTCCTCTGATATAATATTATATTTTACTTTTTGCTTTCTATTTACAAGATACGAAATAAACCACTTTTGAACGTCACCTTTGATACCGCATTTGTACATTTTCTCAATCAGCCTTGACCTGTCAACCGTTTCGAATGCCCTCTTGAGATCCTAGAAGATAATTCCTACTTTCTTTCCTGTATCAATATTAATTTTCCATTCGTCTAAGACTGCTTGTATCGCAGTTTCACAGGATTGTTTTACTCTGAATCCTGATTCTTCATTTCTTATAATTTTGTTTGTTTCAATAAATTAATTCAGTTGTTTCTTTACTATTTCTTCTAATATTTTTTCATAGGTGGGTAGTTTATTTATTGGCCTAAATTCAGCTGTTCTCTTTGTGTTTGCCACTTTTGGAATTGGTATTACGGTGGAAGTTTTCCATGATTCAAGAAAGATCCCTTTTTTTAATGCATTATTTATTATTTTCAAAAATACTTCTAATATTTCATAATTTTCTTTTAACATTTTTGTTGTAATACCCTCGTCGGTTCCTTTTTTGTTTGTTAGCCCAAAGATAATTTTACGCAGTTCTTCCTTTCTGATCAATTTAAATTTATTAAATTCACTGTCACACCATTTTTCATTTTGCTTGTAAACATTCTGATTCCCTGCATTAGCATTTTGTACTAAAATATTAATGCTTCTTACGAAATAGTTATTGAATTTGTTAGCTATATTGTCTTTACTACTTTCATCAAATACAATATCTGTAGTCATTATATCACAGTTTTTACCTCCAGTTAATTTCTTAATTACCTTCCATAATTCTTTACTATTATTTTTGTGTTCTTCAATAGTTTTATTATAATATTCTACGTTCTTTTTCTTAATTAATTTAACAACATGATTTCTTAACTTCTTGTTCTCTTTCTACTTGTCTGGTTCTCTCGTTATTTTAGCTGTTTTGTATACTTCATCTCTCTTGTTGCACAGCATTTTTATTTCTTCGCAATACCATTTTCTTTCATTCCTTTTGTAAGCACCTTCAGCGTTTTAAATGGTGCCACCTTATCTAAGGCTTTTACGACTGCTTTTACAAATTCCTCGCCTAACTCGTCTTCATTGTCATGTTTTAATTGTTTAATATTACATTATAATATTTCTCTAAATTGATCATCTTTAAAATTTCTATAGTCTCTTTTATGTATTTTAATCCTTTCTCTTCGATTTGTACCTTTAACTTTTACATTTGACTTCACTATTACCCAGGCATGGTCGACAACTTTTGGTGTGTCTTGTACTTCTACATGTATGTTTACATTTGAGAATACTAGATCAATGATTGTCTATTACTATCCACTCTTGTTGGCTCTTTTACCAATTGGTTTAGTCCCAATGCTTTAAAACTATTTACTAACTTCTTCTTGACGTAACTTTCTCTGAGTACATTTATATTAAAATCCCCCATTATTATGCAATTATTAATTGTTAATATTTCTTCCACTTTGTTTGTAATACAGTCAATAAATTCGCTATCACATGCATTTGGAGAGTGATGGACAGCAACTACCGATCCTTTGTATTCTTTACACAAAATATCTAACTTAACCATCCAACAGTTACTTTCTATATAGTCTACTTTAACATTTTCTATTTTAATATCTGTTCTCACGAATACTATTACTCCCCCCGTTCTTCGATTCTGTGTGTTACATCTGATACATCTATAGCCTTGTATTCTAATTCCCTCATCCTCTATATCTTCAATTACTCGTGTCTCAGTGAACGCCATTAAGGTAGGTTTATTTTGGGATTCATTTATGTATTTACTGCCAAAAGACTTTGTGCATTTAGCGTTATGAATGCATTTTGTATATTTAATGATTTCTACTCAGAAGTATAATCAATTCTTTTCCTCTTTTCATTTATTATTCTTAAGTAAGTTGGACAATCTTTGTCTGTTGCTTCATGATCAGTCGAAATGTCCGTTAATTTTAGTCTTCTAACCTTGTCTTCACAATTCACGCATTTTTTATTTAAGCTGCATCGTCTACTGTCATGATAACATACTTAACAATTTTCATTACACATACTTAACAATTTTCATTATTTCTAACGTACTTTAATTTTTTATAGGTTTGTGAAGCACATTTTCGTCCAGAAGATATCCAACAAATTCCTGAGTACTATCACGAGAACGCAAAGTAACAACAAACATCACTAGGAAAATCGAAATGAAAATATAGTACAATGCTATCAATATTTCCGAATTGTTCTAAATATTTATCTTCAGTAGCAACATCAAGAGAGAGTGTTTTAAGTATCAAAATCTGCAATTAATGACGGCCTTTCATTGAAAGCGAATGCAAGAACAAATTTTGTCTTGAAAATTTTCAGAATGTGATCAGTGTGTGACATTGTGACAATTCATTGCATTGAAGAGTAAAGTGCCACATTTTGATTAATGTTACAAGAAAAATAAATTTTATACTGTAAATTATTGTTTGTTTTAAATAAATAAGAAACTGGTGAAACTACTGCTTGAGTTTTCTATGGCATAGCATAGGAGCCGCGTAGACGACCCCGGCAGCGGGCGGCGCGGCGGTGCCGCTGGGCGGCGGAGAGTGGCCCGGCGCGCTGCCGGCAGGCATCGGGAGGAGCGGCGACCGCTCCCGCCGCGCCCGGCATTATGCGTATTGCGGGATTCCGCCGCCAGGGAGCAGGTCGGCAGCAGCGACACAGGCGCAGCGGGGCGTAGCGAAGGGCAGCCAATAGGAGACCGCCCCGATTTTGGAACGGTCTTAGGTTCGGGAGGGCTTCTAGACTCGCTCTTAGAGCTGAGAACTATAAAGCAGCGCGCCCGCTCGGCAGCGGGCAGAAAAGTGTGATCTCGAGTGAGTAATAGTGAGCGGACAGTGACTGTTGCAAGTGCTGCGGAGTGTCTCGGAAGGTGGTGGAACTGTGCGTGTTTAAGGCGGTGCTCTCCTGGAAGTTAGAACTGACCACACTACGAATAAGGACATCTTCTGGACAACGGAATTACTGCATTGTACTTGGCTATTCTCTTGGATTTTGGTTGTTGACGAATAAATAAATGTTAACTGTATTAACTGTTGTATTTATCAACCTGTTTACCTCTAAATACACAACAGAATTCCTTGTGGTTGTGTTGTAGTTTATTCCTTAATATGTTTCCATATCTCTTTTTCAATACACACATTTGAATATTTATATTACATTAGGAAGGATATATTAATTTAACTTTCTTAATTCTGGAATTTGTAGGTTGGTAATACTCATGCAGTAATCATTTTAATAAGTAATGGCATGCACATTTGAACACCCAATCCTTGCTGGCTTTCGCTCCCTCAAACACAGAATGTATTGGTACAGAAAGAAATGCTATTTATATGCAAGTATTTATTTTATTGCTTTTCTTTTATTAGGAGAAAACGAACTTGTGTAAATTCGGGATGAAAACTAGCTATTCTGGACAAGGTTTTTATATATTAGAAACGATGCCAAACAACACAACTGAACACGATCACAGGTAAACAAGCAACAGAGCACATACAAGCAACAGAGCACTCACGCAGTTTGTTTAGGCAACAAGCTTTCTGGGCACAGCAATATGGCGGAGATGGCTTCAAGTTTATGAAGTTAGGCCATCTCCCATGTATTCTTAGCTCCATGATACAAAGCCTGGCGACGGGCAGCCATGGAGTTGGCCGTGGCCAACGAGAGCCAACGAACCTTTCCTGTTGGCCACGGAGAAGGCCCACCAGCCCGCCGCGGGCCTACGATCTGTGATGAAGTTAATAGCAAGAGCATTTCACAATATATTTTTCCCTGGCACTTCATTTTTCAGAATTTCTCATTTTTCTTTTTTTTTTAAATATGTCGCTTTTATTTCAGAAAAATGTTTCTTTTAAACGATAAAAATAAAACTTTTTCCTACAACTACTAACAAAATTAGAATCAGAAGTTAATAAAAATTAACTTTAAGAATAGTAATTTATTTTGAAGAAAATCATATAACAATTTACATATATTCCTCAATACATATTTTGTATAACAAAACAAAAATATTTAAGCAGTTTCTCAATACATATGCATACATATTCCTACATTAATACACACAAACATTGTTTTTACTGAAAAGGCGATTTAAAATATTTTCGAAAAGATATGTACAGAAGCATAATCATGCTGCAGGCTAGATTTTGAGCTGAAATTTCACGTATCAATTATGTATATATTAAAACACATAAGACATCCTACATTACTTAATATTTGAAGCTCTGAACGAAAAACGTGATAAGGAAAATTCATTTAAAATACCGAATGAGGAGATCCTGCTAGTAATTAGATTATTGTTGAATAACAAATTCTTCAATGTGTTACCTCTTTTCTGAACTGGTTATGTAGCAGACACAGTGAAAACGAAGTAATATTTTATGCTACATGTGTGGATGATACTATCTTAATTTTTGATGAGGCAAAGATTCAATCCATTTTTCAACAACTCAATAACTATCACCAAATCAATCACTATCACCAATGTTTGCAAGTTTAAAGTATTTTTTAAATACCTACCCTTATTAAGTTATTGTTGGGTATGTAAGTTTTCTCTCTACTAATACAGCTCTGATACACGCACTCCTCGGCTGTTTCTCTATGGGAAAGCCGAACACACTAACAGCAGGACCGTTTCGGTAGTTGCCTTTACAATTGAGCACACAACTTGAAAGGCTTTATTGTGATGAGCTATAAATGAAACAATGAGGGCTTGAATAGTTCCGAATGTTTTAACATATGTTTACTGAGTAATCACGTAAATCCTAATCACTGTATGATCAATGTGTACAATAACCTAGAAGCCTCGTAACAGGTTTTTACAAATTGAAGCACGAATATATCATTTGCTTATATTTGCCTTAATTTTAGATCTAAGACGTCAAGTGAACTTAATCAGAAACTACTGTTAATAAGTTGTACTTACCAAGTTCGAATTTCCGTAATTAAAAATAATCAAATTGCTGAAAAATCGCAATTAACACAACATAGCGACACGCATAATACTTGAAGAGTATCCGGTCGGAGAGTCTTCGTGGGCCTACTCTTGCTTACGTCGCAAAATCGTCGTCAAGCTTTGTATTCCAGAGGGCTCTGTTTAACCTTGCCCATCTGCTACATGCATTTGGCCATGGTAGAACTAGCAAAATATGAATGGTAACTGAAGAAAGTAAATTAATATAACATTAATATTTGGCACATTCTGGAACTCTGTTGGAGTAATTTCATTCGTGGAATAGTCCTATTATAGACGACTCGTGCTTTGGAAATTCTCAGATAAATTCCAAAGCACTCTTGGTAATACCTATGATAATACCTCTTATTGCATGAACATTTTCGGGAGAAAAGTTTGAGAAATGCCTTTTGAGGGAAATTAAGAGAAACCTCTTTTGAATAATAATGCAATGGATTAATCATCGTCATTAATCAGATTAAGTCATTAAATAGTTGATGACATATGAGCACTCTCTACCAACTTCTAGGGAGTCAACGCAATATTTCTGCAACCCAGCAGAAAATAAAATACTGCTCACGTCTTGAAATAAGGGAAAATGAAGATGCCTGTGCGCGCATGACGGGAAGCGAGCTCAGCATGAAGAGATGAAGTTATGCATGTGCGTAGAGGAGTTTACTTGCAGAAAGCGAGTCCAGGTCACGTCATTATCCTGAAAAATTGCACCGGGCATATTTTTTCGGAAACTGTAAAGCGGTTTTAAAGAGAGATCTCAGGACTGACAAGAAGCCGGAAGCGTGAGTGAGTGGGAGGGGGTTTGGGGTGGTTGGCCGCAGAGTTGGTAGGTAACGACAGAGGATGAAGTGGGTGGCGAGGCGGGCGCGGTTGGCGCGGCAGGCATGGGGCGAGACATGAGAGGAACTAGGTAATGAGAAAAGGCAGGTGGTAAAGCGGAGAAAACCAGGGGCAGAAGTCTAAGCAGAGAGACGGACGGAGAAACGGGCAAAGGATTGGGTGATGGGTGAACAGAGAGACGAGCAAAGGATGTCTAGGAAGAGACACGCAAATGGCCAGGAGGTGGCTGCCTCTGTCTTGGATCGATTGCCCCAGGCAGAGCGAAACGTTCAATGTAGCCAGGTGAATGAGCTGAGCACAATGTCTGAAGAAAGGGCTGGAAGATAACGCTAAATTACGCACAACTATAGAATGCAATGGATTACAGAGTGGAATGCAATAATCAAGACGAAATCAATGAACATAATGCATGCAAATCTTATGGGGAGAATCCACAGATGAAAATGGAAAGGAAGAAAAATGAAAAAAAAAAGGTTCAAATAATAAAATTTATTCAAATTTATCGGGTTAATTATAGAGAAAAATTTTGAAAATGTCCAGGGGGCTTCACACAAAATACCCCCATGTTTGAAGCAAGTTTTTCAAAATCTCAAAGCTTGTACTGGAGACTGATCGACAGAAGTTTCTCCAATTGGAAAAAATCCAATGTATCGTTTTGGCGCTAGTGGTGTTCACACACGGACGGACGGATAGACGGACGTTTTGCTTTCAATCGGTTTTTTGGTATCAAGGACTCACAAACCAGGAATTCAGCATACACCACGTGTTGGAAGATTTTTTCTTAATTTAGCAACTGGATTTATCCACTTTTTACTTTCCCGTACGTATACAAAGGAGTAGTATATAAAACAGGGCTTTTGGGCCACATTTTTCAAACCCCTCATTTATTTATATTAAAATATGCCCATTTTTTTCATAAAAAATCGTATTAAAGTACTCACATTTTTAATATTTTCATTGAATTATCCCAAAACATCCTCATTTTTACAGGTTTTTCAGGTGTTGAAATTTATTGAAATGTCTGAAGCAGATTTTGAATCCTTCAAATTGTATATATTTAGATATTCATTAAAATCATATTAAAATACACAAATTTATTAATATTTATTCAATTTTTTAAAATTAAAATACTTAAATATTTGAACCAGATTTTCTGAACCTAATTTAAATATCTGAACCAGATTTTAAGACCATACAATTTCAATTAATCGTGTAAAAAACTTAATTCAATAATATTATTCTAAAATATTTTCATTTTTACGCGTTTCAGATACTTACAGCGTTGAAGCACATACATTGATAGCAATAAATTTGCAGGGGTATTCGTCCTTCGTATAAAGAATTAAATATTATTTTTTCTTATATATAAGCATATATTTTAAAGCTATTGCTTTAAAATAATGCTTAAGAGCCACAACGATCATGTTATTTTCTTTAAAAACTAGTGGTGCTTCCAACGCACGTACTTTCTCGCTCTGCTTCTATACGGTCGTTATTGCTATTCCACTACTCCAGCAAAAGTGTACTATACCAGCAAACCATTTCGGTACCAAGACCCGACAAACGAAACTCAAATTCAACGAACCTCCACTTATACCACTACGTAACACCAACACCACCTCTGTCGAACAGAGCCATAAAAGAATAGAACCGACCGAAATGCTCATACTTTTACTTAAATCGGTTCATACAGATATATACTAGACAACTGTTCATTTGACATGTCATACTCTTCAGATATCGAATAACAGAGTTGACAAATTGTTTACAAAACGCAGTTAGGGAAAACACAGACAAGTTCTGTCTATTTATCTATATTGAATCCATTCGTAAGTAGAAGTACTTCAAACGATTTTCAATAAAGTATCTACACTCTTCAATGTTTTTTTCCTGCAACATCACATTCATCAAATTAAAATTCCCCTCGGGGGATCGAACTCGGTACCTTCCGTATTGAAGAGCTCAACCCGAAGTTGCATTAACCAACCGCTGCTACGAAACCGACTTCCAGGTCAACTGCTAATATTTCAGTCAAAACGTACTTGTATCAGTTCTACCATTACGATGCCGGTAATTGTCAACACGCGAAAAACTTGTCTTTCAAAAAACATGACCAAGAAAGGCAGCGGTGAACTGTTTACTCCACATAATTTATCGGATGATCGGCATTTGGAAAATAACTACTGCGAGAAAGTATGTGCCATTCTATAGCACCACTAGTTTAATTGTACATTTACCTTCCCTTCTTACACACGTGCAGAAAATTTAAAGAAAAAATTTGGAGCGGTTTTTGAGATAAATTTTTTTTGTAAATTTGAATCGCAATTTACGCAAAAACTATTCGTTTTTTCCAAAAAATGGTACATGACCTTATATGAAGTGCTTATTTTGTACAACCGACTTTGTGTGAGGCGAAAATTATCTTCAATTTTGCCGTTTTTAAACAGTTTTTTGCAATTTTCGAAAAATAGGGCCTATCAACGAAAATGATGCCTACGTCACTCCCTTCAACGTTCTTCGCGCTATTCAACAACAAAATATAATCAAAAAATTTGGAGCCATTTTTTTTAATTCATAAAATCTCAAAATGTGCTTCATGTAAAGTATCCTCAAATACTAAGATATCGGTTTTCAAATTCAAGAGGCCTTGCGACGAGTCAAAACCATCGGGGAATATCAATTTTGAAGAAAATCGACCAACGGTTTAGGCGCTAGCGTTGACCACAGACGGACAGACGGACGGAATGCCGTCAATCGATTTTGAAGTATGAAGAAGCAACAAATCATGGATTTTGGCTACACCACGAGATAGAGGATTTTTTTTCTTAATTTAGCAACAGATTTTATCTACTTTTCTGTCACCAGACCCCTGCTATAAGAGATTTTTTGGCGAAAATTCTCCGTTTTCCGCCGCACGATTACATAACTTTCTCTTCTTACGAAGAATTCGTAAGGCGAGAAAGTAAAAATAAAAAATGAAAATACATACTGAGGCGGATACAAAGGTGGATATACAGCAGTGCACAGAACGTTTTGAAATATTTGAAATGAAAAGTAAGACTAGTGGTGCTACAGAATGGCACAGACTTTCCCTTATTAGTTTTCTATTTCCTTGGGTCTTCGCTAGCTATTTGGAATTGCCACATACTCTTTCTTGCCAGCTACCATCTATCATCGCCAAAAGTACATTTTTTTGTCATTTTCTTAATTTTTCGTTTTCCTATTGGTGGAACAGAAACATTAATTCTAGAATATTAAAGAACACAAAAAACTAGCCGTAAATGGCAATTTTCTTTTAAAAATTATGTGCCGTTTAAGAGAAAATGGCGTTTTAGCACTTCTAAAACTGCGAAATTTCAAGCTCATTTTCACAGAAAAGTTTTGAGTTTTCAAAATACTTTATTTGAAGTTATTTGAAGCACTTACACACACAAAAATATAATAATCTTTACAAATTGCGGATAATGTGCATATTAAAGATGTGAGAGATCTTTCAAAAAATTTACATTTATATAATTTTTGAAAAAACAAAAAAATAACTCAAAATAAACTTTCCGCTATACTAAAGAGTGTAATTAGCACTATCCGTTACAAAAGTTTCAAGAAACAAATTGCAGTTATATATGAGAAAATGGCGTTTGAGCGTTCCTGAAAATGCGAAATTTTGAGCTAGTTTTCACAGAAAACGGTTGTGTTTTCGAGAAACTTTACTTGACACTATTTAAAGCACATGTACTCGTAAATATAATAATGTAAAAAAATCGCCGATAATGTAAATATTAACGACGTGAGAGACAAGTAAAAAAATTTACATTATTGTAATTTTTGAAAAAACCAACCGAAAGACCAAAATGGTTTTTATGTCATTGATAGAGCACATTTACCACTGTCCCTAACAAAAGTTTAAAGAAAAAATTTGGCGCCGTTTTTGAGAAAATTTTGAAAATCCCCGGGGGCCTTCATATAAAGTACCCCCAAATTTTAAAGAATCTTTTTCAAAATCTCAAAGCTTTGACTAGAATCCGATCGACCGGGGAATATTCATTTTGGAAGAAATCGTACTAATGGCTTAGGCGCTAGCAGTGTTCACAGACGGACAGACGGACGTTTTCCTTTTAATTGGGTTTTCGGTATCAAGGACCTAGAAAACAGGGTTTCTGGTTACACCACGTGTTAGGGGATTTTTTTTCTTAATTTAGCAACTGGTTTTATCCACTTGTTCGTTTTCACGGCCCGGCAATTAATTTTTTTCCGCCGAAAATTGGCCATTTTTTCGCGCAGCATTACATAACTTTCCCTATACTACGTATATCACTCCGTGTATACGTACGTATAAGGGAAAGTAAAAAGTAATAGCTCTCAGAATAGCGATAATGTAGGGTGTCCAACAATGGAATTCACTTTGCGCTCGCGAATATCTGTGACTTACGTGTGATTGTTGTGACCTGACGGAACTGTATGAAAAGGAGTTATAATTGTCTACTTTATGTTGATATTTGCATGAAAATATTTAGTTTTCGCACCAAATGCTGTACCATTTGTAGTGAGTTGGGTGTTTGTTGCATGGGGCATTTGTTTAGAATACACCTCTCTAATCATGGCCATATGGAGTGCATTTCTATATTTTCCAGGATATTAGGCTTCTTTATCCAATACTGGTTTACAAAACTTTTGTATTCTATTTTTGTGCAGTTGTAGAATTCAAATAATTCTGTTCGTAGCTGTTTCCAATAATACGGAAACGTATGTGCTGTTTAGCACCACTGGTTCCTGTATGAAACACTATGGTGTGTTTGATGGATTTTTTTCCCACGTAAAATGAAGGAAGAAAATCGGCTGAACGGTTTAGGCGCTGGCGTTGACCACAGGCGGACCGACGGACAGATAGACAATCGATTTTTCGGTTTTATGAACCAAGAATTTTTCGGTATTAAGAATAAGATCCAAGAATTCGCAGGTTTTAGCAACTTAAAATTGACAAATACCTTTTTCCGTAAGAAACTAATTCACAAGTTTACTTGGGGCGATGGAAACTGCAGATCATTAATAGATTATATAATTGCTAACCAGAGAATATCAAAACAAGTAATGGATACAAATGGTTTGAGAGGTTATGACATCTACTCAAACCATTATCTAGTAATATCTCGCATCAAGATGTATCCAAGATGGCGAAAAGCAAAGAAAACTCTCCAGATGATAATGCAGAGAAAGTTTTCAAAGTACATGTTCTAGAAGAGCAAAGCACAAGGGTATTATACCAATATAGACTGAAGGAACACATATATCTAAATCCTTTAAGCAACAATGTAGAAGAAATGTGGGTTAATTTGAAAATGTCTCTGACAAAGGCTGCTAATGAAGCCCTGGGGATGAAAAAGAAAATGAGAAGTAAAAGAAGATTAAAAATCTGGTCGACAGAAATAGAAGAATTAGTTAAAATAAAGAAAAAATGTTATAATAAATATCTAAGCAACCCAACAGACATTAATAAACAAGAGTACCACATCGCAAGAAATCAAGCAAAAAATGCAATAAATAAAGCCCACAATGCATCTTGGGAAAGATTTTTTGCAAATATTGAACACGATGTACATGGAAGGCAGTCTTTAGCGTACAAAGTCATAAAGTCCCTAAATAGATTTATTAAAGAGGATGTAAATGTTAAAAGCATAGAAACAGATAAATGGGCAGAACACTATCGATCTCTGTGGTACGATGAAAAAGAAAACTCTGTAGTTAATCACAGAGAAAAGTATCCGGGAGTTGATGACACCACATGGGAAGAGCTAACAATCGCTTTATAAGGATTAAAAAAATAGAAAAGCATCCGGACCAAATGGAATCAACAGTGAATTACTGAAGTATGGAGGTCAAGCATTGCATTACACCTTTTAAAGCTGTTCAATGTGAGCTGGAGGCAGCTTGAGACTCCTCAAGAATGGTTACAGGCGAAAGTGGTACCTCTGTACAAGAAAGGTGATCGAACTAACACCCAGAACTATCGAGGAATATGTCTGCTAGACACTACCTACAAAGTATATTCTGAATTGACGACTGAAGACAATTGCAGAAGCACTTCTCTCAGAAGAGCAAACGGGATTCAGAAAAGGTCGTTCATGTGCAGGTGCAATATTTATCTTAAAGTGATTGATAGAAGAACGAAGAGAGCATAACAAAGAAACGCATCTTGCATTTATAGATCTTGAAAAGGCTTTTGACAATGTTCGACGCAAACTTCTATGGGAAATATTAGAACGAAGAGGTTACCCAAGACACCTTATTGAAGCTATAAAGAGTGTATACAGAGAAACTTCGATCATATTAGGAAATTGTAAACCTAATATAACTGTCCCTACAAATAAAGGAGTAAGACAAGGCTGTTCAATATCACCAACCTTTTTTAATATATATTTGGACGACATATAAAGAGTATGGAAAAATAAAGTCGATAGAGGTGTGCAATTAAAAGGTTCTTTTTACATTAGTTCAATTTTATACGCTGATGACAAAGTGGTGATACAAGAGACTGAAAATAAGCTCCAAATGTCCATTTTCATCTTGAAAAATATCCTTGAAGAATATGGACTGAAAATTTCTGCTCAAAAATCAAAAGTCATGGCATTTCGTGGCAAATATCCAGTAAGATCTAAAATAGCAATAGGAAACTACAATCTAGAACAAATTAGCAACTTCAGGTACTTAGGCTGTGATATATCGTTTAATATAGATCGTGACGTGGAAAACAAGCTAGTTAAATTTCGAAATGTATGTGGAACTACACACAAGTATCTGAGAAACCGAACACGAAAGGAGATACGGCTTAAGTTTTATAAGACAATTGCAGTCCCCATACTCATGTATGCCAAAGAAACATGGTGAACACGAAAAAGATCAAAAATAAAATACAAACGGCGGAAATGAAAGTTCTGCGAAACACACTAGGGTGCTCGCTACTCGACTAGAAACGGAACTCTGAGATAAGAGATATTTTAAAAGTCAAAGAACTGTACGAGAATATTCTCGAAAACAAAGTTAAAATGGTACAAACATGTATCAAGAATGCCAATGAACAGATTTCCAGTCATAGCTATGAACTACAAAACAGAAGGAAGAAGGGACATTGGTAGACCGAGAAGAAAAATGGGTGACGGAACAGGTCACATGACCTAAACCCTGTTGGGAAGAAGAAGAAGAACCAAGAAAGTATGCATTTTGGCCATACCACGTGGTAGAGAATTTTTTCCTAAAATTTAGCAACAGGATTTATTCCCTGTTTCATCACATGTACCCGCCAATAAGATTTTTCTGGCAAAAAGTCCTCGTTTTCCGGCACAGGATTAACTTACATAACTTTCTCTTCTAGGGGAGAACTTCGGAATGTGAGAAAGTAAAAATTTATTTTATAAAGTAACAAATATCTTCATAATACATTACAAGAAAATACGTTAATCCATTGCGATAATTGACAGAAACTGTAAATATTATATTCATTAATATTTTCTGTAACGTTACAACTTTTAAGGTCATTTTTAATCATTGAACGGGAAGAACAGTATTTTTAGTGCCAAAGAAACGCTTAAACATTTTTTTCTACTCCCATTGTATAATGCTGTCATTTGATGGCTGCAACCAGTTGCATAATGATACATTACGATACAGTTTTCATTATGATACAGTTTTTTTTACCAATCACAGGGAAGTTTACAAATCAAGTATTAATCGTTGTGAATAGTTGTAGTAAATGTTTCGTTCGATTGTGTGCATTGAAATTGCATTTGATATTATATTATGGTTGCCAGTTTTAATTTCGTTTATTATTACTATTTTTGGTGGAATATTATTTAAAATAAATTGTATCATACTCGTAATTTCACTTTCATCCTATTTGACTAGCGTAGTACTCCCTCGCAGGCGGACAGGTAACCAGAGCCACACATCATTAACAGCCATATTAATACATCATCGTTTCATAATGTACTATTGTTATGTCAACGAATAACGTTGAAAATTATTGAAAGAAATAGTTTCATTCTTGCTAGGCACATTATTTATCATCTACGCTACTGTAGACTGTGAATGTTTTGGATAAGTTGGTTTCAGGGTGATAACGTTGATGCGTTTCAAACAATGAAATGAAAATATGTTTACCCACGGTAGCTATTAGTGGTAGATAATTATTTTTTCATCAACATTTTACGTAACGTTGCATGAGAAAGTTTGACCCATTTACGCCACTACTTTAATTATTTACTGACGAATAAAAGGAATTTACATACTTCCATGAAACAATGCAGGAAACAATTCAATTTTACTTGAATATTCCATTGTCATTAACCTCATTTCCTTTCTTTGAATTTCCTTGCGCAAGAGGTTAATATCTCTTTCTAAATGTCAGAGGTCATCGACCTGTAATATACTCTCCACCGGTCGTTGGGTTTTGCAACGCATGCGTTTCCTTGACGTTGACCCAGAAATGTCAAGAAACAAAAACGTAGTCATGATTAAATACTCGCACATTATCGATCGCAGAAAGTGCCACCTGCTGACAAAAGGTCGAGTCAAAAGGGGAGGAAAGCTGGAATGGCTAGTGTCCACAGCAAGACTGATCCAATTACAAAATATCAAATACAGAGTGGTCATTTTATGGGAACCACCAAAAATAGATTCTGGCTACACCACGTGTTAGAGAATTGTGCCCTAAATTCAGCTACAGGATTCATAGTTTTTCTTTACTAGAGCCCGGCAAAACAGTTTTCTGCCGAAAATTCGGAATTTTCCGGCGCACGGTTACGAAACTTTCTCTTCTTACGAAGAACTTCGTATGTCGAGAAAGTAATACATTAACACAAAATACAATATATTAATTAAAATAAATTCAAATAATTCAAAAACAATAAGACAAGATACAAAATAATTAAATAACGATAATAATAGATAGCAGAACATACCAACATTCCTGTACCAAATGAGGCTTGACGCTTTACAGGTACTAATAATTCCAACATTGGAGTTATTGTAGAAATTATCTTGAATCTATTAATTTGTTGTAAATGCTCGTAATTTCAGCATTGATGAAATAAAAATGCACAGAGTTTTTTATCCTTCCGAGTTTAGTTCAATCAAACAATTGGGAAAGAATAATACATCATTGTGCTACGGTCCTCTAAGCCCATTATAAAGTGAATAGTTGCATAAAATTTGTTTATTTTCATTAGTGATCATATTACATAGTGCCCAGATTGAATTTTGTGTGTATTTTGTGCCACATATTTCTACAGTTGATGTTGATTTATAACATTGTAACATCCTGATTTGAGCTGAGTTAACTTTATAACATCCTCCTACTCTAGTAATAGGAGTGAGGAGAACTAAAATTAGAAATATTTGTTTCTGTAGACTGCAAATTCCTAATTCTTCGATATATTGTGCAGAATGATGAATTGATCATTCTATGCGAACCGTCCACTGAGGGTTTACTTACAATGGCTGCAACAATTGAGGGAATAATATTTCTGGTTATATTCAGATTTTGTGGCTGCGTCATTAAGATATGAAAGATCAAATAACCTTTGTCCTAATGACTCTCAAGACTAATGTTCTTAGTTATATATTTAATTAACTTTTTCAAAGAGACATGTTTAAATTATTAAAAAATCAAAAATTCATTGAATCTCTACATTAGGTATTATTTACATTTCATTAAATTACGCATCAATGTAACAGAAACTTCATGTACCATATTTTCTTCTACAGCGTTTTTTTAGTGAAATGTGGAGCAATTAGGTACGTTTCGCCATGAAACGAGAACTTTCACAACCTCTATGAACGATTGGTTGATTAATGATTCCAGGCGCGTTGTCATTATGTGAAGTGTATGAGTAGGAAGTATGTGCAGATGCGGTATGTAAAATGAACGTTTTTCACGCGCCAAACTACCTGTCGGTTTGTAGGGTTTTCCCTAATCAAGTATCTCCTAGCAGCGGAACAAGATCTCACCCGTGACAAGCTCTAAGCTCACGACTTATTTCCCAGCATATAAGGTAGTGTATGTGAATGTGTGTATAAGAAAGGGGAGAGAATATAACAAGGAAGAGGAAGGAATGATCGCACGCAGTCTGTAGTCCATTTGTTAGGGTACTGTTCCGACATTCGCGTGGTATTGATCGGAGAAACCACGCAAAACTACCGATCAGAGAAGCCGGCCGCTAGAATTCTCCTCCTGGCTGCAACTGAATTCGACCTAGCTATTGTCGAAATTCCTACCACAGACGGCACTGGAACCTAGGACGTCCCGGGCAGAGGCATCTGATCAGGTTTTTCGTCCAGTTTCCCTGATTCTTTGAGCAAATGCTGAGATAGGCCCTTGTTTTGCTTCTGGACATAAATGTAACTTCATTATTTGTGCACGTCTTCTAAATTTCAGTGGGAAATATAGTTATTCAAATTATTGTTTTCCATATTGTCGCGGGAAAAACTATTATTGTTATGAAGAACATGATGATGGTTAAGGGCACAAATTCATAGCTAATTTACCTTTGAAAATAGATTTTATTATATAGGAGCGAATATTTCATGTGAACAAAACTTGAAAAAAACGGTCTTTTTCTCTATTCAAAATTCGACTGGAATATGGCTTAGAATAGAGATTACAGAATTATGAAAACGTGCACAAATGTAACTTCTTCCCATAGCTCATCACACACAGTGTTTAACTGTTTTTGACGCAAATAAATAAATAATAATAAATAAATAAGGCATTGCAGTGATATCAGTTGATGCCCTGAGCCACTTCTTCCGGTCTCTTTAAAAAACTTGGAAGTTTTTGTGTAAATTAATATTCTCACACACCGAAATGTGTGCCGCCATCAGTAGTTGCATTTTCGATAATTATGGATTCAGTACCTTTTGTTCCTGAATTAAGGGGCTTCCTAAAGAACCAAACAAGTTCAAAAGTCCATATTTTGAGATATGTCGCCAAGGAGGATATTAAATGGAGGCAGATACTCTATTCTCTATCTGGACTCTAGATAAGAAGGGGTCCGGCCGAGCCCTCCTCCCTCGTCCATAGTTTGGAGGACGACGGTCCAAACACGTGGAAAATCTCTTTCTTTTAGAAAAGCCCTTCCGCGCTGCCGCAAGGGATGACGTCAAAACGCGCGCCGGTCGAACGGACCACCCTACGTCCCGCTTCGCTGGACGAGTATTTATGGCGTCGTTTCATCTCGCGTAAAAATTTACGCGGAAACTCCTTTTCCGGAGTAAATTCGTTTTTGTGTGGCGCCGTCACTTTTCAGAAGGTTTCGTACGCTACGCCACCGCCGCTCGTTTCCGTAGTAGCAGGTCCCTACCTGTTGCGATCATCAGCTTTCATAATCCCTGTCTTTCTCACCCTCTTTTTCTCCCTCTCTCCTACTTTTCTCTATCCCTCTTTGTCTTTTATCTCCACCTTTGTGTCTCCACTCTCTCCATCTTTGACCCCGCTGTCTCTCTTCTACTCTTCTCCCTCTGTCTTTGTCTTCCCTCTCTGTATCTCCCGTTTTGATTCCTCTCTCCCTCACCTCTTCTTCTTCGACTCCTCTTGTTGGCTTCTCTCTTACCCTTTTCGTCACTTCTCTCTGTCGTTGACTTCTCTCTCCCTTTTCGACCCCCTATATTCCTCTTCGACTTCTCTCTTTCTCTCTCGTCCGTTGATTTCTCACTCTTTCATTTCGTATCCTCTCTCGTCCTCTGTTTCCTCTCTTTCTCTGTCACTTCTTTATTGCCTCATCTCCCACACTCTCTCACGTACTTCCACGTTCTTCAGTGATATCTCGGCCTACAATATTGTTAGCTGATCAACACATTGTATTGATCGACGGTTGTATTGATAAGTTTTCAAGGAATTGTTTCGGATCATGAGAGAGCAGGAAAGATATGTGAAGTCTGAACGAGTACATTACTGGTCCCTGAAATCTTATTATTCGGAAGGCCTCGAGTGCCAAAAAACAATTTTGCCGCTAGTGAAATGTAATATTTTTCATGAATATAAATATAGAATACACAGAAATGAATTGAGACAAAAACATACAATTTGCGATCTAAAGCTAAAAATAAAGTTAACATGGAGATGAAATACATTCATGAAATAAGGAATACAAATTATTTACATTCGGAATACCTTTCCTAAGGGAAAAGGGAACATAGGAATTGGAATCCTGCAACATGAGGCTTTGTTTTTGCCCATTCTTTGTCACAATCATTCATTCATATCCCGTAATTTCTATTTACAAGTGCCAACAGAGGTTGTAATTATAGAGAACAGAGAATTCCCCTCGACGATTCAGGGGTTTGATAAGGAAAACTGTCTGGCTAGAGCCAAGAGTCACTTTATTGGATGGGTCGGAGTTGGCCGAAGGCGAAAAGTAATGAATAAATTTGACCAAAGATTAGACATCAGGTCCGCATATAAACACTTCTATTATGTTTCTGTACTGGAACTCACGTGCTTCATACTGTGACGTTTGATAGACATCACACATTCCAGAAACGCCCACGCAACTTGTGCGACGCACACAGAACGTATTTTCCAGGAGCGAGCGCGGCGATGGTCGCAGAACGCGACCCCGGCAGCAGCTGACAGAAGCTCACAGCTGGTTAGGAAAGGGGGGGGCTGTGACGCCACCAGGTCCGTCGGGGAGGGAGGTGACGTAGACCTACCCCTACTTCGGGAGAAAATTGCATAACTACCGCGGACCTCGGAATGCGTACCTTCTTGCCTTTCGGCTCTTATCTCTCAGCTCTCGTCTCTCTCCTGTCGCATCTCGTGTCTTCGATTGCTTGAACAGCCGCCTGAGTTACCAGTCTCTTCGACGAATGTTAGTTAAGAGTTTCTTTTTAATAGTGCCGCGAGAAGACAAAGTATTCAAAAGTGCGTGAGTTGAACATTAATCACTAAAATCTTATCCAGTAAGGCTGCTTCAATTATTCAGTTAGTGCACATTGATCTGTGTTGCCGCAATAACTACATTCACATATGTACAGCAGGACTGATCGCTCTGCTCTATACTGAGAGCGCGGCACAGTACGCCAGGAAATTTTAAGAACACGTTCTTAGGGTTGCATCGTGCACTGTAAATGCACGAAGGCGTACCGAACGTGCTCAAGAAAGAAGAAGACGAGACGGGCCATCATTCGAAAAAAAAAAAAAAAGACCGATCAAGACGAGGGAGACGATGGAGATGACACAGGAGCCGCCTGCGAGACGATTGCACAAACGACCGTCCACCGCCGCCGCGTCGCCACGGCGCCACCTAGAGCTCCGCTGAGGTCCGGTGCAGAGGGGAAAAGGCAAGGGCGAGGAGTTGCCGTAGGTCAGGACTTTGTGCGGCGCGCACTCAAGACTCCATCACGTTGCCACTTCACTAAGAAATTAGGCGATTTGGGAACGTTGGAAAAGGAACTTAAGCAGCAGTAAAATTCTATTACCCAATTTTGCTATGCCTTGAGAATTAATAATTGTGTTTGATATAAGTGAAATTAACAGAGCAAGGAAGCGTAATTGAAATGTTGAGGTTCATGCAATAACACACGAAATTAAGGTATCACGATTCGAAACTTCGCTTGCTTGAAAATTTCGAACGCGGCAAGATGAGTTCAAAAGTAATTGAAGTTGCCAAAACTGTGCACAAGTCAATAGTATTGTTATAAGTTTGAGTAAACAAAACGGAAAGAACAGGAAGATTTCGTTCATCATCCGCAATTCGGATGAATTCATTCAAAGACTAAACAGTCATTTTATTTGCGTTTTGACATTGTACAGTGTCTGCTTTATTTTTATTAAATTCATGTCTTTTGTTCTATTGAATTCTTCTGTGTGTTTGGACAACTTCTTTACGCCTAGAAAGATCCCATTGCCCTGAGGTAAATTGAAAGCTCGTCAGCAAGCATGCGTCTGCGTCCCTCCAATTATGCGAGACTACGCATAAGGGAGAAACGTCAGAATGCATTTCATGAATTAGCAGAGAGTAATTCGTGCTGCCGAACTAGTTCATTTCAGTCAGAAGATAGGAATAATTAAATTAAGGAATGCCCGCGCTGTTGCTGGAATCGAGTAATCGTAGAGAGGTACAGCACCCAAAGTAAGAGGCTATTTTCAGTTCTGGTTACGAGGACAGTTAGAAATAACACGGTCGCCACACCGCATTTTGTACGTTGCCAAGTTTGAGAAAAGGGACCGGAAATGTCTCTTTTTCCCGTAGGAAAGGTGTTACGAATGAAAATAGTGAACCCGCTTTCAAATACGGCCATCTAAATTAATTTGTAATTAAATTTGGACAAACTGAACGTTGATGGCTGACACTACAGCCGTATAAATATATGTAAACACTGTATTGCTTGGGATTTAGTGCTTTATATATTATTGGCTTTTAATAAACCGTCGTTGAAGTAATACGTCGCTGGCCGGAATCTAATGCTTGCCCAATGAAATACCATGTTCTTACGTCCCCGAAGTGCAATGGAAGCCATGGCTGGACACATCTGGATTGTAAAGGAAGGAGAAATAAATTATTTTGTCTGATGATTAAAATTGCAGACATTTCTTTACTCTCCAAGGTATTCTTAAACCCAATAACGCTTTTTTTCTCCTGAAAGCTATCGACTCTATACCTTCTGCCGACCTTATCTAAGCTGCTCCAAAAATAATTCACTTCCGATTGCTGAAATTCCGCAAAGAGATAAATGAAATTCTCGCATTTTAATTTGGATTCACCCCAAGTTTATCTGCACATCATCTCTTAGTGCGACACTCAGAACACATCACATCCTGCTTTCACAAACGTCAACACATCGTGGTAGTATTTCTTGATCTATCTGGAGCGACTGACTGTATTTGACACGCAAGACTCCTGTATAAATTAAGCATTTAGGTTTTCCACAATATCTATACTTCACATTATGCAGGTTTTTAAACATCAGACCTTTCTCACAGCAAATAAACAACTGACATCCCACCTTTACCCATCAAAGCATGAGTGCCACAAGGTAGCGTATTAGGACCACTTCTGTTCAGTATGTATCTCTACGGCATACTTCTACCCTTCTTTTCTGAAATATACCTATTTGCTGACGATTCTCAGTTCGTTTCACATCCGCGTACGATTTCATCATCGCAATTGCAAACTATCAATACAATTTCTCAGTCCTCGACCTCAGAAACACAGAATGGTGAAAGTACCTAAACTCAGTTCAAACTTTCGCATCAGCATTCACATTTCGTAATCCGGAACGACCTCTTTTCTCACTCTCTCAAACTCTCGCATTCCATGGCAGCCGCTTACATAGCCAATGAAGTATCTTGGAGTGTTCTTCGACAGCCGGCCAACATGGAAGTATCGCAGCAACTCTGCTATAAAGGAGGCTAATGGAAAGTAAATCCGACTATATATATTACTCATTAGATCACCACTTAAACTCAAAAACGACTTTCTGTTATAGAAAACTATTGTTCGCCTCACTTTAACGCAAGCTATCTCATTATGGTTTGCAGCACCCCATACTAATCTCAATTGCTTTCAAACATTTCAAAATAAATTTCTCCCAACATCTCAACCACCCCAAGGTTCGTCCGATATAACCAATAACTATTCCATTATCGAGCAAGAGATAAATAAGCAATTTCCGTCACGTTTGCTCTACTCTTTTTTAGGATGCGCATTACAAAGTGAAGAGATCTCCAGGCTTTCCCTACAACAAAATCTACGTGTTTTTTCCAACTTAATTTACTATCGAAATGGATTCCTAGGTACTTGCACGAGGAAAATCTCGGAATAATGTCGTTATTTAAACGGTAATTTGTTTCACTGTAATTATGACCCATGTCAGAAGTGATGGATTTACTTTTAGAACTATTTATGAACATTCCATTATTTTCCTCCCAGTGATATAACGCATCAAAATCCCGTTGCAGAATTTATTCATCTCTTTCCGTAATTAATACTACTATATATGATGCAATCGTCTGCAAATTGCCGAACAGTTGAGATTAATTGCGCTGGCAGATCATTGACGAAAGCTAGAAATAGAAGGGGTCCAATGACACTCCCCTGCGGTATTCCTGACGTAACGCTTGCCCCGGAAGATAACTCTTGCCCAATTCGGACTTTCTGTTTTCTATCTCGCAGAAACTCGCTAATCGACGCCACCACCCTGGGATCTATGCCTGAATTCATTAATTTCTGTACAAGCCGATCGTGTGGAACGACATCAAACGCTTTGGCAAAATCTATAACTACTGTGTCTACTCTCCCGCCCGCATCAATTTCACCTGCTAGATCCTGAAATTAGCGTGACTACCTGACTTTCGCATGAGTAACCACTCCTGAACCCATGTTGCCCATCGCAAAGTCATTTTTTAATTTCCCATTTTTTCTTAATGTAAATCCCAACTAGATGCTCCATAAGCTTGCGAACCACTGACGTAAGACTTACAGGCCTATAATTGCATAATTTAGTTTTGTCACCATTTTTAAAAATTGGTACGACAGAAGCTAATTTACAATCTTCAGATACTTTTGAATTATTCAAAAACACGTGAAAAATTCTAATTAGGTGCGGTAATATTGCCTCTTCTCCTAGTTTAATTAAATCCGTAGAAATGTCGTCTGAACCACTTGACTTACCACTGTTCATAGACTTTACTTTATCCCATAGAACGTTTACTTCAATATGAAACTGATTCGCAACCAAAGACCCTTGAATAAGTGGATGGTCCGTACTGCTTTTGAAAACCGAACTGAAATACTTATTAAATGCATCCGCTTTTGCCCGATTGTCAGTAATTAGCGTGTTTCCATTTTCGCGAATAACTGAGATATCCTCTTTATTTCATTTCCTTCTATGAACATATTTATAAAATCCTGTCCAGTTATTTCCCTTCCCTTCCAGAATATTCTTTCAATATACCTCCTGAGCAATTTGCTTTTCGCGCTCCAATTCTTTTGAACGATTTTGAAAAATATTCTTATGCTCGCTACTGCGTTTTCTCCTCTTAAATGCCTTTCTCGTTATCCTCTTCATTCGCATAATTTTTGCATTGTAGTATTCTGGATCCGGATTATTTTTTAGAATTTTGCACGGAACAAACTTTTACAAAGCTTTCATACACTCATCGCCATAAAAAAAGCTGCTCCCCGAAGGACCCTAGTGATCTGCTCCAAATTCGGTGGGTATTTTGCACACCATTCGCTATGCCAATGATTTCGTTTTCACGGTCGGCCGCGCACGGGGGGGGGGTCGGTGGTAGATGCGTGACGTCGCGCCCACAGATCTAGATAAGAGGGATTCAAACGCTCACGCCAGCCATTGTGACATCGGGTAGCGCCACCAGAGCTTCACCTGCACGTACTATGCCTAGGGGACGCGTTCGACAGCCAGTTGTCCAGGTAGACGCTTTCGAGAGGGGCCACATCGTGGGTGTGCGGGAGGCTGGTTGTTTCTGTTGCCGTATTGCGCGCCACACCGGTCGTACGGGCATCACTATCGCCCCCTGTTGGCGGCAATGGATTGAGGAAGACATGCACAATCGAAATGCAGGATCTGGACGTCCGCCACGCACCACGAGGAGGGAGGACCGACGGATTGTCGGCCTCGTGCGAACAGTTCCAATGGCAATGAATGGTGCTATTCAGCGGGCTGTGCAGCCTGCACTGTCACATCCTGTAAGTGCCAGCACCATTGGCAGGTGATTGCACAACGCAGGGATCGCCGAACGCCGACCGTTACGACGCCTGCCACTCACACCCCAGCAACGTCGCTACAGACTCGCCTGGTGTCTGGAACGACGGACCTGGGGCCATGCAGACTGGCAACGGGTCTTCAGCGACAAGTCCTGCTTCTGCCTTGATGGCGACAACCACCGGGTCTGTGTATGGAGGCGTAGTGGAGAGCGCCACGACGAACGGTTTGTGGTGTTCCATCGCACGTGCCGCACGCCTGATGATGGTGTGGGGGCGCGATGCCCATTTACCGTTAGTGTTCCATGGAGGCACCGTGACGGCCGCACGGTACATTCATAAGATTCTGCGACTGATGGCTCTGCCATTCGTGAACGCCCACGCCCATGTCCTATTTCATCAGGACAACGCGCGTCCGCACATCTCAGTCATGCATGCCTTGCGGTCGTGGATACTCTGCCATGGCCTGCTGCATCGCCAGACCACTCCTCGATCGATAATGTTTTTGGTGCAATGGAGTGTGCGATCAGGATCCTCTACCCACTAATCTGCAAGAACTGTCACTCAAGTGCAAGCTTCGTGAGATGGACTAGCACAGGTCTCCATTCGAGACCTGTACAACTCCATGCCGCGACGTCTGGACGCGTGCGTTCTCCAGTGGCGGCCCAGTGACATGTACCGTCAGAAATAGCAGCGGCGGAGACGAGGGCGCTAAGGGCCCGCGATAACATTCGCCGCTCTCCACAAAAATCTCGCTGGCATGCGTGCGAACGCCAGCTCCCTTCGGGAAGACCACTCGCCTCTCGCTCCGATCAGGAGCAGCAACACGCACCGAATGAATCTCCGGCCGCGGCGATCCCACGTCCAGACCTCGCGACAGTAGTAGTCCCTCATCCCTGCGGCATGCGGCAGATTCCCAGTCGTGGATGGGCGCCGGTGGCGGCGCATTCGGTGACGCACCTCCCGGCCGTTTGGAGAGATTGACTGGCCCATACCAATTAAAAATGAAATAATCCCGATACAGGAAAATTGGATGTGCGCCAACCGCGTGTCTGGTTAGTCTCAAAACTCCAATTCCAATGCGCGACCTCCTACAACAACAACAGAAGGACCTCTGTCGTCGCCTGGCGCCGTGCACGCCCCCCTTTCCTTCGCCTAGCAGGTCCCCCGCAACCCCTGGCCTGCGCCGGGTGCGGCGGCGGCGGTGGCGGCGAGCCGCGGTGGCGGTCCGTGAGACACGGACCCGACGGTTCGGACAGATTGACTGGCCACACCGATTAAGCTGACAGAAGCCAGGCACGACAACATTGGATTTTCCCAGAGGCTGGAGTTTTCACGGCCGCACGTGTGCGTTTGTGCTCTGGATAGTTTCAAAACTCGAATTCGGGAAATAATTGAATTTCGTGGTAACGAAGCTCGTCCCCTCGCCTTCAACACAAAGAACCCAATGTGTCCTCTTGAGCGGGCCCGCACGGTCCTGCTCCAAGCTGAGGGTCGAGGCGTCGTGAGCGGTCAGTCTCCTACTGTTGGTCGGTGAAATAAACGACCGACAGTAACCCCCCAAACCTCATTGTAGGCCCACTATAATATACATCAAATACTATGGACTGGTCTCCCGATGTGTGTGGTAGTGTCGTGAAAGTGTTTGCGTGTGCAAGGGGAGGGGGTAAAGATTAAAAAGGAAATATCGCGCGCGTTCTGTGTCTCGGTTGATAAAGTACTGCTCCGGCACTCACCTAGTGTTGATGAGAGAAAACACGAACAACTGCCGACCTGAGCAGCCGCTAAAAATCCTCCAGACAGGCTGAAATCGATTGCTTGCGATTTAACAAAGTAGTATTGAATATTTATCACCGTCGGATCCCGAACACTATCAGAGGCGCTGCAATAGCAACGATAGTTATCCCTGAACCATTTCAGCCGGTACTCTTGGGTATAAGTTGTTATTTTTACTTTCCCGTATACTATACATACGTACAGTGTAGGGAAAGTTATGTAATGCTGCGCAAAAAAGAACGGCGGAATTTCGGTAGAAAATTTCTTATTACAGGGCCCGAAAACGTGGATAAATCCAGTTGCTAAATTAAGAAGAAATCTTTTAACACGTGGTACAGCCAGAATCCCTATTTTGTGGGTCCTTGCTACCGAAAACCCAATTGAAAGCAAAACGTCTGTTTGTCCGTCCGTGCGTCCGTCTGCCTGTGAACAACGCTAGCGACGAAACCACTCAGCCGATTTTCTCCAACATTGAAAATCCCCGATCGATCTGGCTGATCTCGTAGCCCCTTGAATTTGAAACCGATATTTTAATTTTTGGGGGTACTGGAAGTCCCCGGAACATTTTCGAAATTTTCTCAAAAACGGCTCCAATTTTTTATTAGTGTAATTTGAGTGTAATTTTATCACGTATTAACATAATTTTATCAAAACGTTTTTTGTTAAAAATGGTGAAGTGTATGCGTTTATTTATTTTTTCAATTAATTTACGTTCTTATTCATAAAATTGTTTCATTCCATGTATTTTTTCTGAAAATATTTCCACATCTGAACTAGGGACATCCATTTCCTACTTGGCTGCGGCGGTTTGTGAGGCTCCGCCTGCGACGTATCGTCATGACAAGGGCTGCCCATGCCGTGCGAAAGCGGAACTTAGCCGCAGACGGCCGCGATCAATTTTTGTTTTCAGAACGGTACATTTGCTTGGCGGCTAATATCAATTCTTTGCCAAAGCGCTAATTTCCATCTATATTCAGATTTCAGCTCGTTTATTGGTTAGTTATAGTATATCATACAAAGTTGATTCATAACTCTAATATTAATAAGCTAATTAAATTACTAATATTCTACAATGTGTAATATTAAGTTAATTTATTACATTTTATACAGGGTAGACCACCTAAGTTGGCCACAGCAATTATCTTAAAACGACTATAGGTATCGAGTTGCTATTAGCACCATGTTGTTTAGTGGCAAAGAACATATAAACATATGAGGCAAATAACATATTTTGTTTTCTTGTTTGTACCGTATGTAATTTTAGAGATATTGACACAACTTTGTTTTTATAAATTGAAGTATATATTTTTTCTAAATCAGTCTAAAGTTCTTTAAAAATGAGATGCAATGATATAAATAATGTTAATATTCGAAAAGTATTTTTTACGACAGCAGTGAAATTATGACTTTGTTGGCATTGTCATAAAAAATGATTCATATTTGGCGCCGTGGCGGAAGATTGTTTTTTAATAACAATCTTTGGCCTTTATTACTAGCTCAGAATTTGCATTTTAAACGTACCACGTCGGACCGCGTGCTGGCTGCGAAAAGAGCGGGTATATAAAGTTTCTTCGTCTGTTTTGCATTCTCGACGTCTTGCATTCGATCTCCTTTGTTAGTTTCATCTGCCTTCGTCAGGGGGCAGCTTCTACCGATTTCCGTAGCCGAGCACTCTGGTACAGAGATTATTTAGACACACTAGATCTCCGTTTTTAACCTATGACAGCACTGTCGCCAAATGCAAAACGCCGAAACCGGCACTTCACAGTAGTTGCTCCGCCCAGGGAACGAGCTTCAGTGAGCTCGCATTAACGATCCATGAGAACAAGTTAAGCTATCAAAGTTGGCACTACTGCCGTCGCTCCAAATGTTTTCAAGGAATAACCGCTTTTCCGCGGGAACCACGCCAAAGGCACGAGTGAAAATTTGTGGAATACAGATTAAGAGAAGGCTTTGCTTTTCTTGTGAGAATGAGGTAAAAAGGTGAACGATTTATTCTATGACTGCTTATTTCTTTATATTATCATGTAATAAGAGGGGTAGATTGTGTCTTTCCAGAGATCGATCGAGCGAGCATTTCATAACGTTCGTCTCGCCGTAACCCAACTGATGCGCACTCCCAATCTGAATATTAACCTAAAATCTGAATCTGAATAAGAAGCCATATTTGCAGCGTTAACAGACTTGGTAAATCCCATTCCGCGCAAGGATATCTGACTTTGCTGACATCTGAGAGTTCATGATTCGACGCACCTTCTTGGAAAATGAGAAAGTACGCCGATTACAGGACTTCCTATGCTCTTACTGGTAATGCTCCTGACCTCGGTTTGGACTTTCACAAGTGGTACATGCACAAGAAGGGGCGTTTGAAATCACATTGATCTCAGCGGAGATGTGTATCTAAATACCTTTATGACATTTACATTTGGGGAGCCTATCATATTTCAGGGAAAAAGAAAAAAACCCGTGTACGTGAGGAGACATGACAGTACATTTATTTCCTTTTATTTGATCATTTTGTAACAGTTTTGTTGCAAAGTTGCAAGTTGAAATAATTCAAAACAGAAGAAAACGTTAATGAATATATTGGTAACGAACAAAATTTAAAAAATGAGATATTGAAAAGTAATGAGAATACCAACACTTAAAATAACACACTTAAATTAAACGCGTTTTGAAAAATGGCAGTGCGCAAGAAATTCACTATTCTCAGGAAATGTGCTTATGTGTTTCCTGTCGATCCCGATGCACATTTGTAGACAGCGCGTTAGGTTTTCAAGATATTTGCTGTGGTCAGCTTAGGTGGTCCACTCTATATTGACACCGCCTCAAACGAAGCGCAGGAAAATACTTTAAAGGAAAATAAAATCTTTGTTCTTCAAGACGGTAAAAAACAATTTTGCCTCTATGGGCCCAATTTCTGAATAAAAATGTTTAAATTAGTACAGGCTCTTGTGGAAAAACTTTCAGGTGCATAGTTTTCTTTAAGTTATTGAAAAAGTTGTGCGGTTAATGTACTTTATCCTTTTATTCAATAAGCAATCATTTTTTTAGGGAGCGGATGAGATTAAATTGTGTATAACATACCAGGCATTCTGAGGAATACGTTATAAAAAACTGCGGCAAAATTCATCGCAAACTAGCTCTCGGCCTAGGAGTTTCACCAACACAAGCTAGACTAAACAAAACAGCTGTACCTTATCACCGCCACTATCTCAAGGTCTAGCAACAACGAGATTGTCAAATATGGATGCGGCATTTTTTAGGAAATTTCATTTAGCTTTGTGGATTGATTAAAAAGAAATACATCAATACACAGAGAATACACATCGGGTAAAAAGTAAAAGTGCGAGAATTTAAAAATAGGATTAATATTGGCATTTTCAATTGTAAACTATAATTCAATTTAAATTAATTATTTTTCATATCATTCATTCATTTTTCCTCGTAGCTCGTAGTTGGTGTAAAACCTGAATATATTTTTAATTTAGAGCAGAAATTACGCAAAAACTACATGTTTTTTCAAAAAATTGTACATGAAGGGCTAATTTTATACAACAGTCTTTGTCTGAGGCAAAAATCTCAATTTTCAATATTATAGTTTTGAAATTTCTTTTGCAATTATCGAAAAATCGAACAACACCCGAAAATGGGACTAGCACTATATTTTTTACTGTTCCGTATTACATATGTGCAGAAAATTTAAAGAAAAAATTTCAAGCGTTTTTTTTAGGGGAAAAAAGTCATTACATTTCAAGCGCAAATTACGCAAAAACTACGTTTTTTTCAAAACATTGTACCTGGTCTTTTTTAAAGAGCTAATTTTGTACACAGACTGTGTCTGAGGCAAACATCTCTATCTTCAATTGTGTAGTTTTAAATATTTTTTGCAATTTTCGAAAAATCGGAGATTTAATTGAAAATGAGATCTGCACCATTCTATTAAACGTACTATTCAACAACAAAATTTAGTAAAAAAATTTGGAACAATTTTTTTGGAAATTTTGCATATGTACGAGTCTTCATGTAATAACATGTGTCTTGTTATGTAATAACATGTGTCTGAGTCTTCATGTAAGTCTTCATGTAACCCCCAAAATTAAAATATCGGTTTCAAATTCCAGCGGCCGCGACATCTGCCAGACCGATTGGGGAATATCAATCTTGGAGAAAATTGGCTGAACGGTTTAGGCGTTAGCGTTAACATCAGACGGACAGACGTTTTGTCGTCAATCGATTTTTCAGTGTTCAGAACAAACAAAACATGAATTCTGGCTGTACCACGTTCTATATTTTGCAACTGGGTTTATCTACTTTTTCGTTACCGAGGCCCGCTAATACGATTTTTGGAGAAATTCGCCGTTTTCTGGCGCACGATTGTGTAACATTCTCTTCTTAAGACGTTCCTACTGAAGGAAAATTTTAAATGAGTAATTCATGTTTCTGAGCTTCCTTCACTCTGTCACAAAATTATATTCATTTATATGTTCCTCTAATTGATACATATATCTTAATTTTCATTTACACTAATTTCAATCTCTACTTTTATAATCCTGCTTTAATTATGGAACAATATCTGGAGATTTAACAGCAAGGAAACAAATAAGAATATGTATACTGGGCGCTGAAGACAGCAGAAATTCCGTTTTTAATTCATCCCCGCCAGGATGATTACAATGAGTCCGTCACACATTCATTCCCGTAAATAAAGAAACCCAGAGTATGTCTGTTTGCAAATTCCAATCCACTCGCCCTCCATACAAAGACGCAGACAGCGGAACACGAAGGGTGAATGGAAGGGAGCCCACCCCAATGGACGAAATAAATGAATGAATGAAAACAACTATAACGCATCAGTAGGCCTTTGTTCGCTCTCGCCGCTTTTATACGCCGGCTCCCCGCGACAGCCTGTTGCCTCCTCGCTCCGCCCTGGCCCGCCCTCGACCCTACCGCGTGCGGTCGATGGAATACACCGATGTTTCAGAGGAGGGTGATGAGAAGGGAGGGGATGAAAAGCCACGGAACATACGTAGAAGTGCTAAATTGCCCAGAAACTGCTGGTCGAAGCCACGCTGAGGTCTGAAACCCAACAGAAAGACGTAAAAAGATCCAAATACTATTGTCTCTCATTCTACTTTTGAACTCTTCATTGAGCGGAAAATGTCAACGCGTTTTAAATTATTGTTACTTTCTCGTATAAGTAAGTCTCGTGTACAGAGTAATGTAGAGAAAGTTTGTAATGCTGTGGAAAATCGATTTCGAGATTTCAACCGAAATATACGTTTTGGGATCCCCTGATACAGAAAAGGTGCTCTTTTTCGAAACGACCGTCCGTCCGTCTGTCTACCTGGCGACCTGCCCGGTATCTGTGAACAAAACTAGCGCCTAAACCATAGGAAGAAATTTTTCCAAATTCAAGAATTCCTTGTCCATCAGGCTTCAGTTGAAGCTCTGCGTTTTTGAAAAACATTAATTACAATTTGGGTTTCGGGGTACATTACAAGAAGTCCCCCGGGCATTTTCAAATTGTTTTCAATAATGACTCCATTTCACTTTCCCGTATACATATGTATATACGGGGTAATATACGTACTTTAGGGAAAATTATGTAATGCTGCGCGAAAAAAACGAATTTTCGGCAGAAAAAATTCATTCCCGGGCCCTGGTAACGAAAAAGTGGGTAAAACCAGTTGCTACATTACAGAGAAGAAATCCCCTAACACGTGGTGTAACTACAATCCCTGTTTTGTGGGTCTTTGATCCCGAAAAAACAATTGAAAGCAAAACATCCGCCTGTCTGTCCGTCCGTCTGTCCGTCAGTCCGTCTGTCCGTCTGTGAACACCACTAGCACCTAAACCACTCGTAGGATTTTTTTCAAAATGAAGAAACTCCTGTCCATCTGGCTCTAGTCGAAGCTTTGAGATTTTGAAAAAGTTCTTCAAAATTTGGGAGTACATTAAATAAAGTCACCCGGACATTTTCAAAATTTTCTCTAAAATGGCTTCAAATTTTTTCTTTTAAATAATTGTAAGAATAGAGTAAGTACACTTATCAAGGTGGCTTAGGCCCGCTTTTAGCTGTTAACTCTGAATTTTCTGAAATTGGAAAATATTGAATTATTTTCGGCATCTTCCTCCAACTACAAAATTGAAGATAGAGATTTTTCCTTCAAATAAAATTTGTTCTCTTAAGTGGTAAAAAGTTCCCCTCAACCAAATTACATATGAGCGTATGTTCTCTTTCTTTAAGGTGACGTACATTTTTTTGAAAATTTTAATAGTCTTCATGCAATATTGCGTGCAGAATGTGCAAATTAAGAAAACAAGTTTTTCTCAAAGACGGCCCTAAATTTGTTGTTTAAACTTTTGCTAAGGGTTGTGCCTAATGTACTCTACGATGTGACATAAACGTCATATTGCTCTATTCTTTCGTTTTTTTCAAAAATTACAGAAATTAAATTTTTTTGATTTGTATCTCACGTTGTTAATATTTACATTAGCAGCAATTTGTTCACATTAATATATATAATATGTATAATTATATTATATTATATACATATTAATATGACCCCTGGGGACGGACGCGCGGTCGGGTTTATGATTCGGGTTTATGACGAGGGCTAAGAAACCTTTCAAAAATATTATTTTTATGTTAGAATTATAGTGTAACCACTCATATGTAATTTGGTTGAGGGGAACTTTTTACCATCTTATCGAGGGGGACCCTTTAAGTTACACGGCCAACGCACGGATCGCCTAGCAATAAAGAAAACAACAACTACGACTACAAACAATGCGTGTTGCTGACGCAACAGTTCATTACACTCCGTTTAGATGTCCTTGGAATGGGCAGGTAAGCTGGCAACCCTCTCGCCCTGGCCCGCAATGTTGGTGACCGCACAAAGGCTGCGGCGGTGGCGGCCGCGGTGGCGTCGACGACAGCGGCAGTTCTCCGCCGGCCAAGTTTACGGGGGCGGCTATTGACCGCTGGCTGATTATCAGATGAATCTGCTACGGTAAATGCGGGCGATTGGTGCCTACGCAACCATCTGTCACCATACGACACCAGTCGGATTTTAACTGCCGGCAGATTGTCAAAAGCTCGGGCAAATGCTGGCCGATTGGCATTCACGGAACCATCCATACCGATACGTCTCCAGCAGACTTAAAATGTGGAGAGCGGAACATTACTGCTTGCTCCACTACACTACGACGAAATCAAGTACAGGTCTCGCACTTCGCGAAATGCGGCGAATACCACGCTACCCTTCAAGAGCCAGAGAGGCAGCGTCAGCAAAATTTGTCGGAATCCGAATTTGAAACGAAGCTCCACTCACCATCAAACGTCTGTCACGCACCATCCACCTACGAGGTCATTCTCTTATTCGTTATTTTAAACGAAAGGTGTGGAAGTGAGGCCTCATTTTAGCCAATAGAAATATAAGCGCATGTCCGTTGAAAATAACATCTGGGGATGTGAGAATTCTAGAAATAAGTTTTCCTTAATGTCTTTCTGCGAAGCGCAAATCTCCAACGTCCGGCAACGGCTGCGTTACGTGGCCTATTCCGTTTATGGGCGCTAGCCTTTGAAAGTAATGAAAGGTCCAAGAGGGCGACAAAGGAATCTCGAGAGTGGGCGCGGGATCGAGCGCGGGCGCCGGTGGCGGTAGTGGCGAAGGGCGGCTCTTTCACGATCAGCTCATATCACGTATACCGGTTTGATATGGTGGGGATCGATGTACTGTTAGAATATATATATACATATATATATATATACTATATATATACATATATATACATATATATACTATATATATATATATATATATATATATATATATATATATAGTGTGTGTGTGTGTGTGTACATGTGCTTTAAATAATATCAAGAAAAGTTTTTCGGAAATACAACAGTTTCCTGGGAAAACAAGCAAATTTCCGCATTTTCAAAAACGCTCAAACACCATTTTCTCATAAATAGTTCCAATTTTCTTTTCAAACTTTTCGAGGTAATGCTAATTGCACTCTTTAACCCATTACAGCCCATCGTATGATATATCATACCTTACTTCTGATCAACTTAAATTTGCCTCTTTTGCAGTACTCTGTGAAATTTATTTCTTCAGTAAATATAGACATCCTAAACGAAACATAGAAGCAAGTTTTTTCAAACGGTGGTTGGTCCGCATGGAAGTTGACGGGGTTTAAGTTTCAACGGTTTTGCTGCTTCTTACAGAAAAAAATACTCGATAACCACCGTTTGGGCGCTTCGGGAGCGCTCTATTAGTATAATTTAGCAATATAACAATTGCATAGCGCTAAAAGTTGCAAAAACATGCCAGCAGAGGTCTCCAACGTCTCTTGTGCGCGCAAGAATGCGAAAATGGGCGAGCGTTATGCGATCAAAATCATTTTGGGCTGTTGTTCACGCAACCAATAATATAGCCGTAACCAATATGTCTGATACATCTGACAGCCTGACTAGCAGCTGTACAAACTATATCAGACTGTGTTATGCAGGATCAGTAAAGGTATTTAAAAGCGATCCTGGTGGCTGAGATCCACACTATGTGAGCTCAGCCTTACATCTGCAAGCTACCCACAATGCACTTTGGCCTCCCTCTTGCAGAGTAGACGCTGCCGCGTCCACTTTCACTTTGTTGTTGATCGTTGGCAGCCATGCAGGTCCATTGCGCTGCTAGCGAGGTTCCTTCTTTTTACTTTCCCGTATACGTACGTATACACGGAGTGATATACGTTGTATAGGGAAAGTTATGTAATGCTGCACGAAAAAATGGCCAATTTTCGGCGGAAAAAATTAATTGCTGGGTGGTGAAAACGAATAAGTGGATAAAACCAGTTGCTAAATTAAGAAAAAAAATCCCCTAACACGTGGTGTAGCCAGAAACCCTGTTTTCCAGGTCCTTGACACCGAAAACTCAATTGAAAGGAAAACGTCCGTCTGTCCGTCCGTCTGTCTGTCCGTCTGTGAACACTGCTAGCGCCTAAACTATACGTACGATTTCATCCAAAATGGATATTCCCTAGTCAATCTGATTCTAGTCAAAGCTTTGAGATTTTGAAAAAGATTCTTTAAAATTTGGGGGTACTTTATATGAAGCCCCCCGGGGATTTTCAACATTTTCTCAAAAACGGCTCCAAATTTTTTCTTTAAATTTCTTGTATGAATAGAGTAAAATACACTTTTTAACATGGCATAGGTCCGATTTTCACGTACAGCTCTGAATTTTCGAAAATTGTGAAAGTTTGAATTTTTTTTGGCGTCTTTCTCCAACTACAAAATTGAAGATAGAGATTTTTTCTTCAAGTAAAATTTGTTCTGCATATTGACTTCTTTAATAAAGGTCATGTAAATGTTTTTCAAAATTTTGGTAGTTTTCACGCAATATTGCGTGCAATATGTGCAATTTTAAAAAATTACAAAAACAAAATTTTCTCAAAAACGTCTCCAAATTTTTTCTTTAAACTTTTGGTAGGGATAGTGGTAAATGTACTCTATCATAACATAACATACTCATTACATAAAAGCCATTTTGGTCTATCGGTTGGTTTTTTCAAAAATACAAAAATGTATTTTTTTACTTGTCTCTTGATGATTATATTTGTGAGTGTAAGTGCTTCAAATAACTTCAAATAAAGTATTTTGAAAACTCAAAAATGTTCTGTGAAAATGAGCTTCAAATTTCGCATTTTTAGTAGTGCTAAAACGCCATTTTAAGAATACTGCCATTTACGGCTAGGTTTTTGTGTTCTTTAATATTCTAAAATTAATGTTTCCGTTCTACCAATAGGAAACCGAAAAATTAAGTAAATGACAAAAAAAATGTACTTTTGGCGATGATAGATGGTAGCTGGCAAGAAAGAGTATGTGGCAATTCCGAATAGCTAGCGAAGACCCAAGAAAATAGAAAACTGATACGGGAAAGTCTGTGCCATTCTGTAGCACCACTAGTTTTTCTTTGAGATGTTTGGAGAACGCCGCCATGTGGTCGCGTGGTGTGATGGGTTCGTGCAACTTAGTTGTGATTGCACCACTGCGATTTGCCGTCTGAGCATGCCAGCTGGTGTGAAGTGATTGTTCCCTTTTAATAGCGGATGACTGTGGACAGGCACCACGTGTGTACAGCATGTTTTTGGTGTGGTGAATGTGAGGCCAGGGTTGAGGTCTGTCCAGTGATTGAAGTACTGTTTGTTCATTGCTGTGTTTAATTTTAGTTGTCTTTAAGGGATGTAAGAATTGTTGAAATGTTACCTTCTTCACTTCCATGAATTGTAATTTTAAGATAATTGCACGTACTCTACAATGTGTTTGAACATTCTTTTATATTCCCTTGTTTTCCTGGTATAAGAACTCCTAGTAGTTTAGTGTCCTGAGTATCGTAGGTTTGTTGAGGGTTCGCTACTTTAATTTTTTGTCCACTGCTCATTAGTGACCCCCAACAGCTGTAATGGGTTAATATGCCATAATGTTAATTTTGGGGCATTTATTTGTTTTTTCAAATATTACACAAATGTAATTTTTTGAAAAATCTCTCACATTCTCAATATCCACGTTTCCCAGAATTTGTAAACATTATTGGATTTGTGAGCTAAAGTGCTGTACTTCAAAAACGTTTTTCAAAAATACAAAAGATTCCTGTGAATAAGAGCTTCAAATTCGCATTTATAGTAGCGCTTAAACCGTATTCTCTGGTACACGGTTTAAATTTTTTCAATGACAATTGCCATTTAAAAGAAGGTTTCACTGTTCTTTAATATTCTTAAAATAATATTTCCGTTCTACTATTAAGAAACCGAAAAATTAAGAAAATGTTAAAAAACGAAATTTGGGGGGTGATGGCAGATAGCAAGAGTACATGGCACGTCCGAATAGCTGCTGACACTAAACGAAATAGAAAACTAACACGGGTAAATCTGTGCCATTCTGTAGCACCACTAGTTTCAAAATATTCCTTGTAAGAATAAAGTAAAACTATCTGAATTCGTGCGAAAACATCACAAAGAAGGAGAGCTGTAGAAATTTTACCTCCGAAAATACATTTTGAGAAATTAGACCGTTTTTTACTTTCTTGTATACTATACGTATAATAAAGGGTAAGTTATGTAATGCTCCTCGAAAAAAGGGCGGATTTTCGGGACAAATTCTTACTGCAGGGCCCTGGTAACGAAAAAGTGGATAAATCCAGTTGCTACTGCTATGGCATAGCATAGGTAACCGCAAAAGCGGCCTCGACAGCGGCGGCGGTGCCGCGGGACGGTGTGGGAGCGGCCCGGCGCGGCGGCGCGGCAAGCATCGAGAGGGGCATCGGCAGGCATCGGCAGGCTGCGCCCGGCATTATGAGTATTGCGGGAGTCCGCCGCCAGGGAGCAGGTCGGCAGCAGCGACACAGGCGCAGCGGGGCGTAGCGAAGGGCGGCCTATTGGCCGGAATAGGAGACCGCCCCGATTTTGGAACGGTCTTAGGTTGATATTTCAGGAGGCTACAAGACCCACTCCGAGGGCTCGTGGAAGCTCCGTAAAGTTAGAATCGCAAAGTTGTCAAAAAAAATTGAAATTAATCTCCAAATGTGTCACTTTTTTGTCGCTAATTTGTTACGCAAACAAAAATTTGTCGCTCTTCATTTGACACTGCTATAACAAATGCTGCCAACTTGATATCAAGTTAGCATCGCAAAAACAAGAAAACCAAGAAACTACACAAATAAATTAAAAATTAATTACATGGGAATTTGTCGCCTTTTTGTCGCTCAAAACGTACATATAACACAAATTTTGTTACTCTTCAAACAAAACCAGAAATGTAATTTCCCAAAAACGCTGTTTTCTGCAATGTTCCATACTGTCAGGAACTGCAATGTCAGGAAAACCAAGAAATAACAATAATAAACAAATAATAATTACAGGGGAATTTGTCGCTTTTTTGTCACTCGAAACCTACCGTAAAAGAAATTTTGTTACTCTTTAAACAATATACTAGAAATGGAATTTTTCGCAAAGGGGGGTCTAATGTGTCGTCAAGTTAGAATCGCAATCTCAAGAAAACCGATAAATAACCTAAATACACAAAATCTCTTTGTATGGAATTTTGTCGCTTTATTGTTGCTCTCGACTTACCATCAAATTAATTTTGTTACTCATTAAACAATATGCTAGAAATGAAACTTCTCCCAAACGCGATTCTAAGTTGATATCAACTTAGAATCGCAATCTCCAGAAAACCAACAAATAACAATAATAAGTAAAAAATAATTACATGGGAATTTGTCGCTCGAAACCTACCGTTACAGAAATTTTGTTACTATTTAAACAATATGGTAGAAATGGAATTTTCTCAAACGCGATTCTAAGTTGATATCAACTTAGAACCGCAATCTCAAGAAAACCAGGAAATAACAATAATAAGCAAACTAGTGGTGCTACAGAATGGCACAGACTTTCCCATATTATTTTTCCTTCGGTCTGAGCTAGGTATTCAGAATTGCCATATACTCTTTCCACCTGCCATCTACCGCCGCACAAACTACATTCTTTTGACATTTTCTTAATTTTTTCGGTTTCCTAATGGTAGAACGGAAATATTCATTTTAGAATATGAAGGAACACAAAATCCTAGTCTTAAATAGCAATCTTGTATTAAAAATTTTGTGTCGTTTTTAGGAAAATGAAAGTTTTGTGCTACTAAAATTTCGAAATTTGGAGCTCTTTTTTACAGAAAATTTTTGAGTTTTCAAAATACTTCATTTGAAGTCATTTGAAACACTTAAACTCACAAATATATTAATATTTAGACATTTCTGGTGATGTGCATATTAAAGATATGAGAGGACTTTCAAGAAAATTACATTTATATAATTTTTGAAAAAACAAAACAAAATTCTCATAACATTTGCGTCATATTGAAAAGTGTAATTAGCACTATCCGTTACCAAAGTTTCAAGAAAGTCTGCAGACATATATGAAAAATTGGCGTTTGAGCGTTTCTGAAAATACGGACTTTTGAGCTATATTTCACTAAAAACGGTTATGTTTACCAGAAACTTTACTTGACATCATTTAAAGCGCACGTACTCGTAAATATATTAATGTAAAAAAATCGCCGGTAATGTAAATATTAACGACGCGAGAGAAAAGTCAAAATAATTACATTTTTCCAATTTTTGAAAAAACAAAAGAATAGAGCAATATGGGGTTTTTGTAATGTCATAAAATACATTAGGCGCTATACCTACCAAAAATTTAAAGAAAAAATTTGGAACCGTTTTTGAGAAAATCCAGTTTTTGTAATTATTAAAAATTGCACATATTTTACGCGATATTGCGCGAAAACTACTAAACTTTTCAAAGAAATGTATATGACCTTAATGAAAGAACTCACATTGGACAACTAATTTCATTTTAAAGAAAAATCTCTGTCTGCAATTTTGCAGTTGGAGGGCGACGCCGAATAAAATTCATACATTCCCAATTTTCGAAAATTCAGTTATCCCTGAAAATAGGACCTATGCCACCTTAATAAGTGTATTTTACTTTATTCCTACAAGAAATATGAAGAAAAAATTTGGGGCCGTGATTGAGAAAATTTTGAAAATGTCCAGGGGGCTTTATGTAAAGTACCCCAAAATTTTACATAACCTTTTTCAAAATCTCAAAGCATCGACTAAAACCAGATCAATTTTGGTCAAATCAAAGAATATCCATTTTGCAAGAAATCGTACGTATGGTACGTAGGCGCTAGCAGTGTTCTCAGACGGACGGACGAACGAACGGAGAGACGGACGTTTTCCTTTCAATTGGCTTTTCGGTATCAAGGACCCATAGAAGAGAGATTCTGGCTACACGACGTGTTAGGGTTATTTTTTCTTAATTTAGCAACTGGTTTTATACACTTTTTCGTTATCAGCGTCCGGCAATGAATTTTTTTCCCCCGAAAATTCGCGCAATTTTTTCGCGCAACATTACATATCATATCATTTCTAGCATATTGTTTAAAGAGTAACAAAGTTAGTTTTATGGTCAGTTGAGAGTCACAAAAAAAGACAAATTCCATGTAATTATTTATAAAATAATTTCTTGGTTTCCTGTCATTGTGGTGTAGAACCGCTACATCCGGAAATTAAACATTCCTGGTTTTGTTTAAAAAGTAACAAAACTTGTTTTATGATACGTTTTGTGCGACAAAAAGCGACAAATTCCCATGTAAAAAGTTTTTGTGTATTTAGGTTATTTCTCGGTTTTCTTGAGATTGCGATTCTAACTTGACAACACATTAGACCCTCTTTTGTGAAAAATTCCATTTCTAGTGTATTGTTTAAATAGTAACAAAATTTATTTTACGGTAGGTTTCGAGTGACAAAAAAGCGACAAATTCCCATGTAATTATTTTTTACTTATTGTTATTTCTTGGTTTTCTGGAGATTGCGATTCTAAGTTGATATCAACTTGGAATCGCGTTTGATAAAAGTTCCATTTCTAGCATATTGTTTAAATAGTAACATGATTTCTATTACGGTAGGTTTCGAGCGACAAAAAAGCGACAAATTCCCATGTAATTAATTTTTAATTTATCTGTATAGTTTCATGGTTTTCTTGTTTTTGCGATGCATTTGTTATAGCAGTGTCAAATGAAGAGCGACAAATTTTTATTTTGCGTAACAAATTAGCGACAAAAAAGCAACAAATTTGGAGATTAATTTCAATTTTTTTGACAACTTTGCGATTCTAACTTTATGGAGCTGCTCGAGGACTAGAAAGCAGCAAGCCCGCTCGGCAGCGAGCAAAAAGTGTGCGTTCTCGAGTGAGTAATAGTAAGCGGACAGTGACCGTTGCAAGTGGTACGGTGTGTCCGGGAAGGTGAAGTGGAATTGTGCGTGGTTAAGGCGGTGCTGTCCTGGAAAGTTAGGTCTGACCACGCTACGAATAGGGACATCTACTGGGCAACGGAATTATCGCTTTGTACTTGAATATTATTCTGGATTTTGGTTGTGGACGAATAAATAGAAGTTAAGTGTATTGACTGTTGTATTTATCAACCTGTTTGCTCCTAAATACACAATAGCTACATTAAGAAAAAAGTATCATAACACGTGGTGCAGCCAGAATTCCTCTTTTGTGGGCCCTTGATACCTAAAAACAATTGAAAGCAAAACGCCTGTCCGTCTTTCTGTCTGTCTGTGAACAACGCTAGCGACCAAACCGTCCAGTCGATTTGCTCCAAAATTGATACTCCCCGATCGATATGAATGATCTCACGGCCCCTTGAATTTGAAATCGATATTTTAAATTTGCGGGGTACTTTACATTAAGCCCCTGGGACATTTTGAAAATTTTCAAAAAAATTCCGTCAACAATTGGGACTACATTTTGTTATTGGATAGTCTGAAGGTCATTTAAGAGAATGGCGTAGGTCTCATGTTGTCTTATGTAGGTCTCAAAAACTCTGATTTTTCGAAAACTCAAAATTTTTTTTCAGCATCTTCTTACAACTACAATTATGAAGATACATTATTTCTTAATGAAATGTGTTCATAAAATAACAGGTCTTCAAATTAGGTCATGTTCAATTTTTTCAAAAACATAAGTATTTTATCCTAAAATTAATGTCAAACAATGTTGGCACATAGGTACCAATCAATGATTCAAATTTGGCGCCATGCCGGGAGATCAGTTATTAAGAACAATCTTTGGCCTTAATTACTAACTCAGAATTTACATTTCGAACGCCCCGCGTTGGACTCTTTCCTCAAATTGGCGTGGAGTGTTATTGCCTTCTTGAGAAGGGGCGAAAACGCTTACTGCCACGGAACGCCTGCAGGGGGCTCGTCGCAGCTGCGCGGGCTTCGTAGGTGAAGAACTTTCAAATTCTTCCGCCAGATGGGAGTACCTATTGCGCCACTGGCAAGAAGGACTGGATTCATTATTAAACCGTAAGTGGAGTTGTGGGGTCTTATTTGATACCAGTCAACCTGTGCACCCCTGGCGTTTATTTGAAAACCATTTCTTTCGTAATCCCTTCTATACAGCTTTCACTTTTTTGTCCTTGATTCACAGACTACGTCACGAACTGGGAGGAATAATTTTTGTTGCCATTGCTGAAGGCGGAAGTGGTATCCTAAAAGACACTACGACTCGTGTGTTCTTGCAGCCGTTGTCAATATTACCTGCGCCATGCCTGTTAACCTTTTCAGGTGATGAACTTTATACATCATTTAAGAAGTATAGCCCTATTGAACGCTTCAAATTTTTGAAAACTCTAGCAAGGCAGCTTTCAGAACCATATATGAACGAAAGGCTAGCAAATAGCCGTCTTCCAAAGGAACTCAGGATGCCAATTTCCCGGATTTTGAAGAAATCTCTACCAGAAAAGGAAAGGGTCCACCGAGAGTAGAAAAGAATGCTATTTTTATTGTGTCCTCGTTCAAATGAAAAAAAGATAATCCAGAATGAGTGCTTTTGTTGTGATCGCCCAGTTTGTCTGGCATGTCGATGTTCAAAGAATGTGGTGATTAGAAACTTTTAAATTAAATTAATTTTAATAGCCAGATGATCAATTTGTTAACAAATGTATAATTATTCATATGTGATGTATGATTGTGATTAGTATTATTAAGTATTACCATTGAGTATTATTAATTACATTATTAAATAACTCAATATTGTAACCGCCACCTACCGGTCACATCTGAAACTGCGACCAACAGACGCAACGCGATGTGTCGAAATAAGAAATTGACGAAGTTTCGACGAACCCACAGATATGACGCCACGGCATGTTAGAACGAGTATCGCATTTCCACAGTAAATGAGCACAGCCAATCAGGAAATTTCTTCAAATATTGCGGATTTTCGCCGAGATCTGGAAGAAACCTGACATTTTAGATCAAGGCGCCGACGTGGAAACTTGAAGAGCGAAGTCCAAAGCTGCGTGGATTTGGCGTATATCAGTATTATAAAAGCTCAATAAAGGTAACAAATTCTTTATCATGAAGTTATTACTATTGGAAATAGTCTAGAACAAATGCTAATATGTATTAATATTATATTGATCATACGAGCATGTGGGGAAATGATTGATTGTGCTAATTCAGACCTGCACAGCATTTTGCACTTTCACTGACCTCAGGAGCTGCGTGCGGGCAACTCGGGTGCAAACGAGAAAATCGATGAAGGGTGGGGATGAGACCCAATCTAGGAGTGGGGACCACCAATCAGAATGCGCAATTATAAAGATAGCGCGTAAATTTAAAGAGCAATCGGCAAGAACATGACGGTCATATACAGTTCAAGTAATATTGTCTTTTGTATTATATTGCAAATGTTTGTTCTCGGTATATGACAGGGCGAAATATGAAACTACAACGAATTATACATATTAGATTTCGACACCAAGTATTATAATTGCTTGTAGGGCTGATAATGTAATTCGATTTGCTACGATGTCATCACAAATTTAGTGTTGTGCTAAACACAAAATTTTGATACTGAATTGTTTTTGTTTGATGATGACAGCAATAAGCTATTTTTTATTAACTATGTTTAATTGAATAAGACAAAACAAACAAAAACAAACTCTCAAAGCAAAAACATATAGTTCTTAAAAAATCATGATTATTTTCTGTTCTAATTTCTGACAAGATAGTAGAGTCGTATACGAGATCTAATAAAAATATAAAGCCCTTTGCATTCTATTTAACCTATACCCATGATTATCTTATGATTGTCCGTAACATATGGTCACAAATGTTTGCTCGTTGACCTCTTGTATTCAGTTTCGTGGGGAAAAATGGTCACAAATGTGCTATTAAACATTACCCTTCTTGGAATTGCCACATATTTTATTTTATGTCAATCTTGATGTGAGAGATTGCTCTCATGATTTTGTTCATTTTTCTATGATTTGGAGATTATAACATCCCTGGTGAACAATCAATTATTAAATTTCAATTTTGTGTTAGATAGAATTAAATAATATTTTTTTCTTATATATATATATATATATATATATATATCTTTAAAAATATTAGAAAATGAAAATACATACAGTGATGGATACAAAGGTGGATATACAGTAGTGCACAGAACGTAAACAGTGAATTATGACCCTGGTAACTTGAAATACTAGACATAATCCATTTAAACAAACGGGCATTTAATTTTGAAGCATGGATCATTATTAGACGCCCAGGCATTCAATCTACGCGCCGCGTCGTGCTACGTCAGACTTCTCCCCTCCCCGCAAACCTTCTTACTCCCCACTACTTGCACTTTCGGCGCTGCCACGGGCAGACGACCGGCTCCCAAGTGCAGAATGCCCGCAGGAGCAGGCGTTGTGCAGGTCTGTGCTAATTCATTGAGAAATCATACGGATTGCTAACATGTAATCGAAAGGAACCGCATGTGAATATTATGCGATTTCTAATAGGGCAAATTCAACCCAACAGCTTTTATTTTATACTTGGATGAAGTAACTTCAATGCAGAGGACACCGGCCGGAAGATAGCTGACCTTGCGGCGAGCCACCTGGAGGGCGCAGCATATTGCAGACACCGCTGGGGCGAGCTGGTGAACTTCAAGAGAAAAGACCTTGAAGGAATTTGTGAGTCATCGTGAGCTTTCAAACGGTTCCGTTATATTGAGGAAGAACCAATTTGCAAAAGTTGTAGCTTTGAAGTAAATGAGAGTAATTTATATCTGATAATAGGAAGTTACATGCAACTCAAATGCATGGTGCTTTGTAGAATTCATTCTATTATTTAAAACAGACTGTCGTTAATTGAAAATAAGAATATTTTAGTGAACTTTGAATATTTTAGTGCTTAGGACAGCGGTTATGAAGCTTCTGGAGACACTAAAAATCTACCTGGAACCCACCTTAGATGAGAACGTGAGGTACTAATTTGGCGATTCAGTGAGATTGAAAGATCGGCATCATTTACTGAAGTAGAGTAATTTTGGATCTGGACACCACAATGAGTGCATTCAAGAGAATAACACTGGTCAACATATATTTTCTTGCGAAAACAATTTAAAGCCATTTCAGGATATGTTTGATGCACAGATTTCAAATATGGCATTGGTTTTGGTAGATTGACTGTAGTTTCTGAGATAATAAAAATCGCATCAAAAAATATTATTTTATTTTACTGAGTACAGGCTATTCGTAAATTGCACAAACCTTAAACAAAATGTAACTTGATATGCCTATTTTTATAAAATGAAACTCTTGAAATACGTAATATTAATCTATTAATATTTAGAGCCCTAAACGAATCACAATTATTTGTTTGAAAAACTTTGTTTGTAAGATATCCTTTTATGCGGGAAGTTAGGACAATCATGTCGAAAGCTCCAGTAGTAGTCTGCCGTTGTGTGTCCATCCCATCTGATTTGATATCTATCTTCCATTTCCTTTATTTCTTGATGGAACCCCTCGCTTTGTGCCTCACAAATATTGCCAAGAATTTTCTGGAAATTTGTGTAGATGGCTATGGAGATAGTGTACTTTAATGGTCTTAGTTGCAACCAAATTCTGAAAGTTTAAAAGAAAGTCTCGAACCAGTTCTTCATAATTTTCTGCTTTATGATTACCCAAAAAGGTCTTGACAACAATAACAAAGCTGAACCAGTAACCAGTAAAGTATCTTTTTCAATTCCTATGTCAGACATTTTTCTTTGCTAAATGTCTTGTCTGGATGCTAAAAGTTCAGCTGCTTGGTTTGGGAAACTGAGGTCACATTTTAAACCACTAAGCTCATCTTAGGAAAAGTGCTCTTTTGTTACAACACTTCCATTATTCCCTGCAACTGCTAACTTCTGCATTTCACCATAGAATCTGTGTATCCTCACTATCTGATACAGGAATTCCAGGGAGTGTGGTGAACACTAGTATCGGGACATCAGCTCCACATGGCACAGGTCTCCTTGCTTATTCCAAATCAGTGTACTCGCAGTTCTTTTTCTTGTAATAATTGGATTCTTTTACTTTCGCAGAATAAAAATAACAATCATCATGATTATTTTAGGGCTCTAGCCATATCATCGGTACTCCAAATTTTAAACTCTTCATATTCCAGTTTTCCACTGACGGAGACACTCCACACAAGTTTTCCATACCATATAGGGATCCCACGGCTTTTCTTGATCACCCAGTTTTATACCAAAATATGTGTCATATATTTTTTCTATAAAGTTTATAATATTTCTTTTCTGTTTTTGTTGTGTAAATTCCCCACAAACTTACTAAAATACATACTTAGAGTCGTTCAGACAATGTCTGCCTGAAGAATCATTGTTTTCCAACAAAAGAAGATGTATTAATAAAACTAACTCCCTAACTACGCTCAATTAAAGTATCCCGAAAATAATGCGATAGTCTATGTTTAAAATGAAAAAAGTACAGTGTTTGTCTAAAGATAGATATTGGAATTAAATACTGTGAGTTTTGTGATAGCATCATTCATTACAACATTCGTAGCGCAAAACTTAGAGCCAATTCAATAAAACTAATGACATATCTGGATTCAGCATACCCAATTTACTGTAAATTCGTTGAAAAATCCTGGGCAAGTGAAAAAAAGTTGTTTTTTTGTTGAGCAGTGTAGTCTCTTTACGCGTGTCTGTTTCCAACGAAAAAAGAACAAAAATTGGGGAAAATTGACATAAATCCTGAATTTACAAATTTTTACATCACGACTGACATATCTATAGTTCCAAATGACCCAGTATTGTTTTTATCTATTTTTTTATTATATTTGGGGCATTCTTATAAAAATGAATGTATTGTAGGCTCATCAGAATGGTGATTACACATTTATACTTTCTTCTCAGGAAGTAAAATGTTTCGTTTGAATTTTGATTTTGTCAGGATACAATATTCTACCAAAATGAAGAAAGTTTTGGGAAACAGACTCATAATGAGATTCATAGTGAAGTTGTCAGTACAGCAATACAGAGCGTCATTGCGCAGAAAATGACCTAAAACCAAGTGACATTTTCAAAACTAATATCTCTCTTTTTCTTACCAGACAAACGATATGCAAAAAAAACTGCATTTACAAACAACCTTGGCTATAGACGGGAGCATGGTACAGTATTATGGAAGGCATGGACCCAAGCATCTCATTCGCGATAAACCGCGGTAAGTTGCCATAATATAGGGCTTTCAAGCGAGAAAAAGCAAATTCCGAGTGTATAACGTAATACAGTAGGAAAATATAATACTCTCATGGGAGGTGTTTGTAGAATGGGCAAAAATTTCGAGTGCTGTAGACTTGAAATCAGATCGAAAAATTGTTGGTGGCCTGAATTTATGTTCTCTGCAGTGATACCACTATTCACAATGTCTGCTAGTTATTTAACGACTAGCTAAAGACAGAGCAAGGTCAAAATATGGATCACTTTTTTTTCAAAAGATCAATTGTTCAAAATTATCTTAAACAGTATAAAATTTTACTCTCAGGTGAAAGACCTAAATCTAGCAAATTACTGATATCTCGCATACAAACTTATATGAGATTTGTTAGTACAGGACATTGGATGTCACCATTGCCAAAATAGGGAAGATGTGCAATGCATAAATGGAACACAACCAATCAATGTAACAAAGTTGCTTGAAAATTATTTCATACTCCATCCTAATTATTTAGGTTTTATTTAGATGTAGAAAATAAGTAAATTGTAGTGTTTTTTGCGTTTAAATGAAGAAAAAATAATATAGATGCATAGATATGGCCTTACTGAAAAAACACTGGACCCATTCGTGCCTGGTGTTCCAATATTGGGAATGTAAAAAAAATAAACTCCGGCAAAAACGGGTTAAAGAGCTAGCAATTTTTATTTCAAAATTTCTTTTCAATAAATTTATTTTAAAATAAATAATTTTTAAAAATATTAATGCGTAAATGTATAACAAAAGGTCGAATGTGAGAAACGAACAAAGAATTATTATAAAATATTGCAAATTGTAATTTACGACGCATCCGGCTGTCTGAAGCGCAGTAAATTTCCAGTGGACTATTATGTTTGTCATAAAAGTATAAAAACACTACTCGTATTTTCAAAAAAAATTAATTTTGAGCTTATTTGATCACGAGTTTTGAGAAATGCATTTCATTGAGAAAATCAGCTCCCATCTATCGCCAATGAAAGTACCTTTTTTTGACATTTTCTCAATTTTTCGGTTTCCTAATAGTATAACGAAAATATTAATTTTAGAATATTAAAACACAGTGAAATCTCGTCCTAAATGGCAATTTTCTTTTAAAAATTTGTAACCGTTTTTAAGAAAAACGGGGTTTAATTACTACTAAAAATGCGAAATTTGAAGCTCTTTTTCACAGAAAACGTTTTTGTTTTCGAAAAACGTCACATGAGTCATTCGGTGCACTTCACAAATATAATAATGTTTACAAATTGCTGGTAATGTGCTTATTAAATATGTGAGAGATCTTTAAAAAATTACATTTGTGTAATTTTTGAAAAAACAAAAAAATACCTCTAAATAAACTTTACGTCGACTTAAAGAGTACGATTAGCATTATCCGTTTCAAAAGTTCGAGAGAAATTAGACATAAACAATGTAGTCTAATCAAATCAATTGGTATAATTGTAATATATTGTCCAAACTAAACGAAAATTGAGTACAAGATTACTAGTGCATAAAAGAAATATTGAAGACCTGCAATGTAGACAAAAGTGTTTAACACAACATAGAATTGCAACTTCTCATCACGTAAATTTCGAAGAAATAAAAATTTTAGCTCGCGAAACTTTATCGTATCCTAGATTGATATTGTGGCGTCATGGCCGGGGCCATTACAAAAATACACAGACGTGAACGGTTGTAAAATATTGAATATTTATTCACAATGTGCACCGACACCTGAAATCCCTATTTACAAATTTTACAATGGATATTAAAACCGACCGTTACTAGAGGGAACTTTACCCACGTCACCACGACCGCTAGCCTCACGTCATGACGCACGGGCACCGGCTTCGTCCCGTTGCCTCCGTAGCCAGCACATCGACGTGCCACGAGCCGCACCACCCACGACGACCTACGGACTAGCCCAAGAAACAGAAGATGGAGTTTTCGTCCGGGACCGTCTTATATACCTTCTAGCCTGGCTCCGGAAATGTGTCATGTTGCTGCTTCCGCCAGCCGCATTTCGGGGTTCACAAGCCTGCCCCCGTGGCAGCGCACGTCGGGATGTTTCCTCGTCGCCCAAAAATATCCGTTTGTTTTGCGAAGCGTCCCTTCAGCACGCGCCGGCAACTATTTCCCATGTGCATTTCAAGTCTCTGAAATGCACGTAACTAATTTTGTTCAAGGCGACTGTTATGACGCCAGAATAATAGAAACACTGCACATCAAAACATCTTGTTTAAATACACAGGTAAAATCCAATAAATTTGCCAAAATATATGATGGATTTTTTAATGGAAACATCTTTTCTCAAAATTAAGATATATTTCTCTGATTGTTATTTTTAACTTCTTTCTGTCTGGTTTTGCAATGTCTCTCTCTCGCTAGCAACTTCCTTTCATACCGTTAGATGATACCATACTGTTAGCACATTTTGGTCGGCGCGGACAAGTTCCTGCGACTTCCGCCAACCTGGGCACTCTTTGTGGTACTCCCGCCAAATTATGGGAGTTCCATGCTACACCAGTGTGTTACGGGGGCGTCAACTCTAAAGTTCGCGCGTCCCACTTAAAAAAATTAATTAGTTAATTAATGAATGAATTAAGACATTAATTAATCATTGTTTCCCCGCGCCTCTACGCATGGGGCGGTTTCTACCGCCGCCCGGCCAGGTTGCAACCAGCTACCCTCGCCGCCGACACCGATGACGTCACGTCGACATCACCACCACCACCGTCGCCGCCGCCGCTGCCACCACCACCGCCACCGTCGCCGCCGCCCATATCTCCCTCCCCCTCCGTCCGTCCGCCCCACCCCCTCCCCCGGCAGGCCGGCTAACCGCCCTCTGGCATTTTCGCCCGGTGTCACTCTCGGGGCGGCGGTGTCAGAGCTGGGCTGGTTAGCGGGGGAGAATGCCGGGGGTAGTGCTGGTGGAGTTCGGACAGGACGGAACGGGCAGCTGATCGCTCCACAAGGGAGTGCGCTGGACTTGGGCGTGAAGCATTCCCGTCGGCGAAAGGCATCTTTTCCTATCTGCATTGAGACCCTCTACTAGACAGCTGTGTAAATAGGAGGTGCTGTGGTACTAGGAGAGTAGTCTGCTTTAAAAAATCTAGGCATGTGTGCCTTGTAACCTTCAATACATTCTGCAATGTTTACATTTATTTAATTTTTCTTATTGTAATTAGTCAGGTAGCATCGCTTAGTCAGTGTGTACCTTTGATTTTGTGTTTTCATAGCATTGCAAGAGTTTTGTGAAATTGTTAAAGTTTTTTGTATTCTTTGACACATACTAAAATTTTCTGAAGTTTTTAACAAGGCGCATTCCGTTGTGACTTGTGTACATTAGTATTATGTAATTCTTCTGTTTGTATAAAACCATTGTTTAAAACTATTATATTTACTTGTTTTGACGTCTGAAGATGGAAATAAGTAATTTCCGAAACGTGGCGAATATTATGTATATCTTTTAATATTTTTATAAAACATTTATCTCAAGACTTGTTCTGTCTTTAAATAATTAAATAATTAATTTAAATAATTCTGTCTTTAAATAATAATTTAAATAATTAATCTTTAAATAATTAAATAATATTATCCTTTTTTTATGACTTCATCCCTGACTTTTCATATGAGTATTTAAACTTGTATGAAAGTTGAATTTCCATAACAGCGAGATAGCAGTGAGAAAGGGGTCGCGAGGGCGGGAAGGTCGAAGACTAGGCAAAGGCGAGAGCGAGAATGATGGACGGCAGCGTTGAGATGGGGAAGGGGTGGAAGGGGGAGCCGATGTGGTGAGTGAGGGGAGGTGGCGAGGACGATGGGGCGAGAGCGATGGGCCGAGGGCGATGGCGAGGGCGGTGGCGAGGGCGAGGGCGAGAAACGATGGAGTGTGTGCGAGGCGGGGCGGAACGAAAGTGTGTGCGCGCGTGCGCCGTTACGCGGAGAGGACGAGGGGTCTATAAATACACACGAGCCGCCCCCGTACATCGGGCGTGTCGGATAAAGCGCCTCTCCACGGCCCCACCCCCGGCCCGCCCCGCCCGGCTCGCGCCAAGATGCCGTGCCTTGTGAGCCCGCCTCGCCCTCTCCGTATTGGCGACACTCGCCGTCACATAAAAGTCATATTTCAAGGTATATACTCTTACCCAGTAAACGGCCAAGGAAGAAATTTTGTCTCTTTTCTTCTTTCTTACAGCATGGAAGTGCTACGTTAATAATAATAATAATAATAATAATAATAATAATAAGGCAGGGCAAGATCGAAAGCCACAATGAACCAATTAGAGACATTAAGGAACTTCCACCTGATGAGATTTACAAATATTTGGGCGTGGTCCAAGCTACCGAATAGACCATTCTAGCATGAAGAAAGTTCTGACCGATAAGTACAGATGAAGAGTTACAAAAATCCTGAACACTACATTAAACGGGAAAAAACAAATCATAGCAATTAACTCATAGGCAATTCCTACTCTTTCCTATTCAATCGGAATTCTCAAGTGGTCAAGTGCAGACCTTGCTGAATTAAATAGATTGACTACAAGGCTACTTACTAAATTCAAGTGTCTTCACACCAACTCATCAATTAAAAGACTATATCTACTCCGAAGAGAAGGAGGGAGGGGACTACTAAACATTGAAAATCTCTGCAGAACCCAAGAAAGAAAAATTAAGCAAAAGTTACTCTCTTAATTTTGAAGCCATAGGCCACAGGCCTCAAAGAAGTGTTTCTCACACCGTAATCCACATGACGAAATAGTTTTGAACATAGTATTACATTTTTGCTGGCCCGGCGCATTTCAATATTACTCACTTACTCAAAGACGTGTGGAATCTTCAACCAAATGTGAATGAGAAGGACAGTGGGAAACACACAGAGACAGTCAAACAGACTGAGGCAGGAACAGAGAGGTGGATGGATAGAAACGGAGAGAGAGAGAGAGAGAGAGATGGAGAGAAAAAGGTAGAGGGATGGGGAAAGAGGGAGATAAAGAGCAGAGGAACGTTTGCCGCGCTCTGCTAGTTATTAAAAAATTGAAAGATAAATTGAATGTAATTAAGGCAAGCTTCTGAAAAATTATCCTTGCTTGACTTTATAATGTACTGCTTATCTGTAACGAGATATTTTTGCATTTGCATATTTGCACCGCAGGCGCTTTGTTTGAATTAGTTTGGACTTTTTAAGTTATTGCTAAAGTGTTAGGCAGAAATTGCAATGTTGTAATATTATAACTATTGGCAATAAAGCGATTAACCATGTGCTGTGATTTCAACACTAGGTTTCCTTTTATTCCAATTCGTTTATCATTCAGGTAGTACATATTTTCAAAATGTCTCTGCACAAGAACAAACTTATTTTACTTTATTTCCTGTTTCATACTATCGGTAAAGTAATCAAAATATGCTAAATTTAAATACTCACATATTGTAAAATGTATTTGTTACAGATTCCCTGCTTACCTGAAACAAAATTCCAAAACAATGTTACTTGATACTCCTATAGCATACAGGGTGAGTCACGAAACGTCAGCACTTCCTGCAGTTTTTGAACGGTTGAAGTTATTGCAACGCAGTTTTCACGAAAGTTCATGAGGGAGTAGGGCCAAATGATATATGTGTTAATTTCTGTTATCACTTGTATTCTACGAGATACTGAAGTCACTTTGTTTTCAAATGGAACAATACATATTTTTGACCATTATGTCCAGCGTAAAGAGCCGAATCCAATTATATACATATTGTCATGTTAGATAAGTACTTTTTTAGTATTTTTTTGCCACTCGTGTTTAACAAATATTTTGAATGCATAACAGTCCGCCACACAAGGTCACGCAGTGATCCCCCTGCGAACGCGCGCTCGAGCACAAAAAAAACAAAATTACTCAAAAAAATTGCTTATCCAACATGTGGCAATATTGATATAATTAGATTTGTTATTTTACGCTCGCCATGATAGACTAAACAAGTGTATAGTTTCATTTGGAAACAAAAACAAATTTACCTCATTTCTCGTAAAATATATAAGATCAAATGGAAATGAATACATGTATCAATTAGCTTCATTCCCACAGGAGGTTTCATGAAAATTGCATTGCAATAACTTCAACTGTTCAAAACCTGCAGGATGTGTTAAAAGTTACGTGACTCACCTTGTATAATTAGTTTTGCATGAATATAAACTGAAATATTTTTCTTCAGTGACTTAAAAGGATAATATTTGGGATGTTTCGCTCAAAGTATTCTTCTTGAATTGAATTTAAATTGAAGTAATTCTATATGAAAACGTATACTTATTAGTAAATAATCAAATTGTACAAATATTGTGAAAGTTCTTTCAAATCATCATATTTCATTCATAAAAGAATTGTACTGAGAAGATACAAAAAGATAGATATAGCTATAGACAATATTTTTATGAATTCGTGTTCATTGCTATCAGTGCTAATACCATACCGCAGGAGAATATTTTTGTATTAAAATTTGCAAAATGTGGATAAAAATATTCGCTGTAACTTAACGCAAAAACTGTTAATATTTTAAATATAAACATATGAAGGAAGGAAGAACATATGCCAATAATGTTTTAATGAAAAAAAGTATAATATCTCGTTTCCACTGCTAGCCCACAAGAACAAAGGTGTAGAAAAAATATTTGACTAAAGACAATGTTACGTCACGACTGAAGCAAGATTAAACATACTTTGCATTAAATTACACAGATTAGTAGATGTTGAAGAACAGTCAAAAGCAGCACGATGAAAATGGACTATTCAAAAGAAGAAAAATCGGGAAAAAAGACAGGAGGTGTTAAGAAGAAGATAAAAAAGAACAAGCGGTACTGGCTGATGAAGTGATCAAACGCGTGTAATGGAAACTCCAGATTTTTTTTTTTAATTTGTTGGTTTAAAAATGACAGAAATGTTCAGTAAGTTGTCAAATACGCAGCCACTGCGTAATTAATGAATGGTAGCAAAAAGTATTGTATATGTATATCAAAATTTAAGTGTAAGTAGTGAAATGACGGACTTTGCATTTACAACACCAAGATTGCAGAAGCCGTTCAACTAAAGAACGGAAAATGTATGAAGAATAAATACGGTAATAGTGTAATTCTGGAATTTAACGAAAGAAGTTTAGTAAATTTTTAAACAAGTCATACAAAGCGAAAGTGGAGGTAAAAACGTAGACTCGTGTTAAAAATAATTTAAAAGGATAATTGTTTATTAAGCAACTGTATATACGAGCTTTTAATTTCCATATTATTATTATTATTATTATTCCATTACATCACGACTAAAGATCTTATGAGTCGGCTGAATATAAAATCTACTCCAGGTTGCAACCAGCTACCTAAGGAGCAGATTCGGTGACTATGAGTGCCTCTACAATACTTTACGCAAAATGTGTGCTGTTCCAAATAAAGCAATTTCTTGCACTTCCCAGTCTTTTGAATTACCTGGGAGTTTAGACAAGTTCTACTCAAATTTTGCGGAACAAATCCCAGAGCTCCGATAACTATCGGGACGACCTGTGCTTTTACGCCCCACATTCGGCTGATCTCGATTTCCAAACTCTTGTATTTAAGACGTTTCTCTGCCTCCTTGGTAACGACGTTTTGATCGCAAGGTACAGCAACATCGATAAGTAAACACGATTTTTTCTCAAAATCCCGGATAACTATATCCGGTTTGTTTGCCGCTATCGTGCGATCAGTTTGAATTTGTTGGTCGTACAAGATATTACACAATCCAACAGACGTCACCGGTTTCGGTGAGTGTTCGTACCTCTTGGGGCATGTGGAACTTCGAGGGCGGTACAGATCTGCCAGTGGAGGTAGCTACACACCCTATCATGTCTTTTAAGGTATTCTGTCTTTGCTAGGATTGGACAAGCTGAGACAATATGATCAATGGTTTCTACTTGTTCCAGGCAAATGCGGCATTTGTCATCTTGGGAAATTTTGAGAACCGCTTTATCATAATGTCGTGTTCTCAAGGCCTGATCTTGGGCAGCTATTACAAGTGCTTCCGATTCTGGCTTCATCCTTCCCCTTTTAAGCCACATAAATGATTGATCTATATTGATCTGAACCTTGTCCATTCGTTTCAAGTATTGTCCGTGGAGTGGTCTCTCCACGATTTCTTTAACAATTTTTGTGTCTCACACTTCATGTTTAGCAGCATCAGAAGTTCTGTGTCTGTGTTATTCGACGTGTCTTGCCTAGTTTTCTTCGCAATGTTTCTTGCTACACTAACAATGCCTCTGTTTCCCATTCTTCGGTCAGATTTCATGACCTGCCTCATTAGAGGGTCGTCTTGATGGCTGACTACATACTTCCCCAACCCGACTATTGCGTTGTGCCAGGAGGCCTCAATTTGTCTGAGGCCTCTTCCTCCTTCCTTACGTGCCACATAAAGTCTATGTATATCAGCTCGAGGGTGGAAAACATGATGCATTGTTAGCATTTTTCTGGTTTTTCGATCCATGGTGCGAATTTCTTGCTCAGTCCAGTCCACTAGTCCAAAACTGTATTCGGCTACAGGTACCGCCAAACTACCTATTGCAGATATTTAATTCCTGGAATTCAGAGCGGACTGCAGGACCAGTCTCACTCTCCTGTAATACTCCCTACGAATTCTCTCTTTCATTCTGTCATTCGAGATGGTTTCACATTCTTCAATGCCCAGATATTTGTAAGTTTACCTGGCTCAAGATCTTGAATCACAGTGTGCGTATCAATTTCAATGTTCTCAGACGTTGTGAGTTTCCCTCTTTTTAAATTGCTTTTTGCACACTTGTCAAGACCAAACTTCATGCAGATGTCATTTCTAAAGTCACTCACGACAGACAGCATTTGGAAGAGAATCGCTTCATTCTTAGCAAACACTTTCAGATCATCCATGTAAAACAAATGTGATACTGGCCTTTCATCATCCATGGAGCTTAAAACCAAAGTCAGCTTGCGACAACTGTCTCGATAGTGGGATCAAACTAATGGAAAACAGCAGAGGGGATAGTGAATCTCCTTGAAAAATACCCCTGTTAATCTGAATACTTCTGGTTTCTACTGCTTCCTTTCCGCTGTGTATTAGTAACCTGGTACTCCAGGACTTCATACTATCCTTGCAAAATTCAATAAGTCTAGGGTGAAATCGATAGATCTCCTGGGTCTTCAAAATCCAATCGTGTGGTACACTATCAAAGGCCTTTTGGTAGTCAATCCAATCCATGCTCAAATTACGTTTGCGTTTCTTTACATCATTCAGGATGACTTTATTCAGTAGCAAGATTTCCTTACAGCCATAAGAGCCTTTACGACATCCTTTTTGTTCAGCTGGCATTAGATGATTCTTCTCTAGATGTCTATACATTTTGTTATAGATTAGTTTATTGAATGTCTTGTATATTGTGGTATGGTTTTTGTGTTGTAGAAACGAATGTATCCATCATTGGAAGTAACTATGTACGAGGACTTTCACTTTTTTCTGGAGTTCCTAACCAGATGAATAAATGCCATGTGTTGAATTGGACGTCTGCGTATTATTCAAATATTATCCGTAATTGGTACGAATACCTAAGACAACGAGTAAGAATCTGGTAGCAGAGCGTGGTTGCCTCTTCGTTTGACAAAATCATCGCAAGAATCATGACTGATGTAATGGCTTCATCGTTTGCAAGGATCGAGTTGCTGACGGATCAAAACTACGACTTGTGGAAAATAAAGGTCAGTGCTTTAATTAAGTCTAAACATCTGTTCGATGAAGTAATAGTTCGAGACGAACCACGAAAGGTTGAAGGTAACGAAGAAAGTGTTAAAAATTGGGAAACTTGGTCGAAGAAAAATGATGAAGTAATGGGCATTATAATTTTGACTCTCTCTAATGAACAAATTTGGCTAGTAGAGGAGTCAATAATGCAAAAGAACTGTGGGATTTGTTAAAACGTCGTCATGAAGGAATTAATAAAAACAGATTAGTTAATTTAAAAAATTAAATTAGCTAAATTGGAACTAATGACAAAGAGTCAATAGACGATTTTTTTAACAAGAGCGAGAGGTATAATATGTGAATTACATGAATTGGGTGCTAAAATAGAAGAAGAAGAATTGATTCAATATGTTCTTAATGGGTTTACCAAGAAATTATAATGAGGTAGCAACGGCATTATTGGCGAATCAACATCTCACGTATGAACACATGCGCGAGAATCTTCTGCGTGTTCGAAAGGAGGCAAAACTTATTTAATAGCGAAAAAGAAAATAACGCCTATAAAGTTAGGGAAACGAAAAAGTTGGCGTGCTACTTCTGCGGCAAATTAGGTCATATAGCTCGAAACTGCTGGCATAAAAAGGGAAATAGAGACAATGTACTTACCGCAAGAATGATTCAAAAAACGAATTTAATAAGACAGATAAAAACTTACAGATGTCGATAACTGTAATGATTTAAAATCTCGAAAATTGAATTCTAAAAGGTATTGGGAAAAAGAACGGGTGTTAGTGGCCAATGAAACAAGAATTGAAGATGATGATAGACGAAAGAAAGTGTGGTATCTTGATTCGGGTTGCACGACACACATGACGTCAGAAATTGATTTACTTCGGGATCCGATACGTGCGAAGATCGAAATTGAAACGGCAGAATCTGGGAGAAAAATATATTCAGATTTTGTTGGAAAAGTTAAGGGATATTGTGATAATGAATTGGGGAATATATCTGAAATCGTCATGGAAAGGGTTTTGCATGTTCCACATTTGAATACTAATCTACTGTCGGCGGCAAGTATGGTAAAAAGAAACAAGAAAATCGTACTTGACAATAAGGGTGTGAGAATATATGATACTTACAATGATCTCGTAGCGAATGGAACGTTTGATGGGAACAATTTTATATTTGAGATGACTGTAGAAACTGGAAATAACATTAATGAAAATAACATAGGAGATAATGGTTCGAAATCTGCTGATGTATTATGTTTCAAATGTGAAAATGTCGTAAATCTGTGGCACAGGCGGTTTTTGCCATATGAATCGCAGTTATCTGGAAGAATTATGGAAGAAACAAATGGTTAGGGGCTTGAGTGACTTTGATGTCGAAAAAAGATGATTTGTGAAGCTTGTATACTTGGTAAATTTACTCGCGCTTCACATAAGAGTATTCATGGGGAAACCACGAAACAAATATTAGAGAGATTGCATGTAGACTTGCTTGGCCCAATGCCTGTTAAGACAATTGGAGGGAACAGATATATTTTGACTATTGTGGATGAGTACAGCAGACGATATTTTATTGAATTATTGAAGCATAAATCTGATTGTACTGAAAAAATTAAAGAATTTGTGACAAGAAGGGAAACTGAAACAGGTCTCAAAGTGAAAAACATAAGATCTGACAACAGGGGGCGAATTCACAGGATCGGAATTAATTGATTTCTACGCAAAAAAGGGTATAAAGCACGAAAGAACAACACCCTACAGTCCTCAAAGCAACGGGATTGCTGAAAGAGCAAATCGCACTATTTTAGATATGACCAGAACGATTTTGATCGATTCGGGGCTACCAGCTAATTTTTGGGAGAAGCGGCACAAACAGCAGTATACGTTCGTAATATTACGCCGAATTCACAAGACAAAGAGAAAGTTCCAATGGAAATTTGGTCAGAGCGAAAACCAAACGTACAACATTTGCGAATATTTGGTGCAAAGGCTTTTTACGGAAACGTTGATGTTGGAAAAAATAAACTGAGTCCAAGAAGTAAGCCCGGTATCTTCGTGGGATACGCAAAAAACAGAAGAGCCTATAGGATTTTCGACCCAAAGCGAAGTTGTATTATTGAAACGAGAGATGTTCACTTCTTGGAACATGTTATGGGTAGTAAAGACATGCAACGGATAAATAAAGATAAATTGCGTGAATTCGATTATGATCGCATAACAAGTTATCAAATAAATGAAGATGAAGTTGATTCCAATAGCGATGCTTTTGTACCGTGGAAATTGGAAAAACATCTATAAATTCCGTTGGAAATGAAATAGGCGAAAGAGAACAATTGTACAATCATTTGACAGTTGAACCTGAAATTCAAAATTTACGAAATGAAGTGAATACTAATGAATTACGAAGGTCTTCCAGGTTGAGAACTCCCGTCATCAGATATCAAGCGGCTGCCAGAATTGCTGGTGGTGAATTGGAGGAAAATTTACCTAAAACGTTCTATGAAGCTATGAATTGCATGGACAATTCTAATTGGAAGAGAGCAATCGAAAAGGAACTCGAATGTTTACAACGTTAGAAACGTGGGATTTAGTAGATCGTGATCAGATAGGAAACATGAAGATATTTGAGAAGCAAATGGATTTTCAAGAAAAAAATCGACCAAGAGAATATTAAATACAAAGCGCGTTTAGTAGTTGATGGATCAAATCAAGAAATGTGGTGTTGACTATGAAAGTGCTCTACAGTCCAGTCATGAAATATGAAACGCTGAGAGTACTTTTATCTATTGCGGCTACTAATAACTTTGTAATAAAATACGTAGATGTCGAAACGGCGTACCTCAAACGGATATTGGAAAGAGATGTATATATGTCAATTACCACAAGGATTACAGAATGCGAAAAATAAAGTACTAAAATTGAAGAAAAGTTTGTATGGGCTCCCGGAGGCAGGCAGATACTGGTATATTAAGTTGTGTAATATATTGAAAAGATTGCGGTATGATGCCGTGTAAGTGCGATCCATGTGTTTTTAAAAGGGGAAGAGATGAAGATTTCTTGATAATTACCTTTTACGTCGACGACTGTTTAATTATTGGCAAGAATGTGAATCTGGTCAACGAATTAATTAATCAGTTGAAACATTATATCACCATTAAAGAAATAAGTGATCAGGATAAAGTGACATTTCTAGGGATTCGAATAATAAAAGACGAGGAGGGTTTTACACTCGATCAAGAAGATTTCGTAAAGGAAGTGTTAAATAAATTCAAAATGATTGATTGTCATCCTGTGGGCACTCCAGGAGTTGCAAGTGTGAATCTCTATGATTTTGAAAATATAGAAAAGACCAACCCGAAAATTTATCAAGAAATGTTAGGCAATGTAGGGTACTTGGTCACTGCGACCAGACCGGATCTTGCATTCACATATAGTAAACTTTCTCAATTTTCAACCGACCCACGAATCAATCACTTCCAAGCACTTAAGCGCGTTTTTAGATATCTACAAGGTACGAAAAATGTCAAACTGAGGATTAATAAGGACAATGGTTATTTAAGAATATTCACAGACGCAAGTTGGTGTGTGACCAAAGACAGCAGGTCTTTCGCAGGGTATAATGTTAAAATCGGAAACAATCTGATAAGTTGGAAAAGCAAGAAAGAAAAATTGGTAGCGCTCTCATCGATGGAAGCAGAATTTATAGCATTATGTGAATCTGTTTGTGAAGGAAGGTGGTTAAAGAAGCTAATTAGAGAAATTGGTTTCGATAAGATTATCAAAAAGCCGACTATAGTATACACTGACAGCAAGTCAATTATTGATTGGAGCAAAGAATTTAAGATAACAGCGAGAAATAAACATATGATGCGAAAAATTAATTTTATAAGAGAGGATATAGAATCTCAAGAAACAGAGTTGGTTTATTGCAAATCACAAAACTTAGACGCTGATATGTTGACGAAGGATGTGGATAAGAGTACGTTAATTAAACATATGATGTCTATGGGAATAACGTGATTAGAAATTTCGTGTTCACAGGGTACTCCCGTGTCACACGAAAGGGGGGAATTGTTATAGATTAGTTTATTGAATGTCTTGTATACATTTGTGGTATGGTTTTTGTGTTGTAGAAACGAATGTATCCATCATTGGGAGTAACTATGTACGAGGACTTTCACTTTTTTCTGGAGTTCCTAACCAGATGAATAAATGCCATGTGTTGAATTGGACGTCTGCGTATTATTCAAATATTATCCGTAATTGGTACGAATACCTAAGACAACGAGTAAGACATTTTGTCAGCTATGGCTGAAGTATTAAGTTTGTACAGTACTGGCAGACAAGTAATTTGCCTGTAGTTCTTCGCCAAAGAGCTGTCTCCCGCTTTGGGTAGCAAATACGTGATGCCCCGTGTGAGCCATCCGGGATTTCCTTTGGGTTTTCAAAAATTTTATTAACAGCCTTTGCTAGATGAGAATGTATTGCTGTTAATTTCTTAATCCAATAAATCTGGATCTTATCAATCCCGGGGGACTTCCAGTTTCCCATGTTCTTAATTGCTTGGAAGAGGTCCTCTTCCGAGAATTGGTGAACATCTTCCACTGTTTTACAAGTTCATCGGCAGCATCAACTTCAGATTGAAGCCAAGATGCGTCTTTGTTGTAGGATCTGCTCTCTTCCCAGATTCCTGCCCAAAATGCTTCGACGTCATCTTTTAAAGGAGTAACAGCTTTGCCATTCGGTTTTTGAGTCAGATTGCGATAGAATCTCTTCGCGTCTGTTTCAAACAACCGGTTCTGTACACGGAAATCTATTCTACGTTTGTACCTTCTTATTCGTTGAGCCCATGCTTGAATTTTCTCTTTTAGCTTCTCAACTACCATTAGCCTGCTGGTGTCATTTTCAATTTGGTATTTTTGTTCAACATTGAATATTTTCGTTGAACATTAGAGGTGTGCGTTGATTTAGAAGATGCCTCAGCTAAGAGTGATATTTCACGCCGGGTGTCGGCTATCCGTTTCATAATTCTGTTCATCCATGGGGGTACAGAGCTGTTTATCCAGTTGCATATATGATGTGATTGATTTCAGTAATATCTAGATCTCTGCCTGGGGTCTCCACCACCTCATTTAAGACAGAATTCACTGTTTCTATCACTCTTTAGCTTTGGCAGTTTCGTATATTCTCCTCAACGGTTCACGAGATTCAAACGGAAGTTGACTAACTCTTTCTATCTCGCGCCGAAGGAGATTTCGCATCATGTCCTTATCGTGTAATTCATTGCCAGATGAGTTTTCACCACTGACGTGTGTTTTCACTGGAAAGCGATGAACCTTCCACGGGATCATCATTTTCAAGTTCTACATGTTCGTCATGTGGATTGTTCGAGCAAAGTACGTACTCCGCATTTCTCTCAATGTCAGCAAGTTGTTCTGCTGTGAATTTTCCACTGCTGAGTATGTATCGTCGTTGACTGGCAAGCTTCTTTGAGTCTAGGGTAGGTCTCATCATATCTGGGTTCCGCTCTCTCCATACCTTGAAAACTTCTATTTCTGAGCCCCCATTTTTCGCTTTTGCATAGTAAAAGCACCACATCGCCTCCTTTAATTCCTCCCGTGTTCATCTCTGACGATGGCTTCGAGCTACTGCCGGCTCTGGGTCCCTGGGACTAACACCCGTGGGATGGCCAGACGTCGACAAGGTGACATTAGCTCGGTTTCTGAGCAGGTATGGGACATTGGTAGAACAAGGCACGTTAAGATTCATTACATTGCTTGTTCTATCCATTTTGCTCATTGGTTTGAATTGAGGATTCGCAGGACGCAAGTTCGAATTCACAGATCACACTTAACCCTCGGGTTGTTTCCTGCCATCCGTTACTGTGACCCACCCGGGGCATCCCCCCGCAGGGCCCAGCAAGGGGTCCCTCCGATCGCCAGTCGTCATTACTAAACCCTACGGGATTTTCACTGACTGCTGAAGGCAGCCTCCTTCGCTGGCTAATGCAAGGTTCGGTCCTCCACTCTAATCAGTGGCCTGGTGTGCCAACCCAGTTTCTCCCCTGTACCCTCTATGGGCCGACAACAGGAAGTCCAAAGGTTCATGACCCTTCTCTCTACTCACTTCCCACTCTCCTCAAAATGGAGTACTTCTTCGTCTGAACCCTCACCTTCAACCTATTCAGCAAGGGATGCCCTACCGGTAGCTAGGCTACCACTGACATAGCTTTAAGGCTCATGGGGGTACTCAAGCTCCACCACCAACTCCAAGGTCGTGTACTCCCTAGGTGGAGTTATTATTATTATTATTATTATTATTATTATTATATATTATTATTATTATTATTATTATTACCACCTGCCTTGTCGTTGGTGGCGAAGCTTGAGTATCCCCATGACCCCCAGAGCTATGCCGGCGGTAGCGTAGCTACTGGTAGGGCCTCCCTTGCCGGATAGTTCGAAAGGTAGGGACCTGACTAAGAAGTACCTCCAGAAGAGGACCCTCAACGGCGGCTTTCAAGAAAGAAGAGGCAGAAGAGGAACTCTAGACGGGCGAGAGACCTCGAAGGCCATGGAGACGGCAATCTCTCTAGACAAGGGAAGTCCGAAATAAAACCTCCCCCTCCTCGGGACAGAGGTTGTGCGGAGAGGGCTAGTAACCCACCCACGTAAAAAATGATTTACTAACAGTGTCCAAAATAATGGCCTCGGAATGAAAACTATGACGACTAAGGCAATAAAAATGGGAGTACGAAAACGGATATCGGAATATTTTAAAACAGCTACCTGGAATGTAAAAGGTATATCAAGGAAAGAAAATGATCTGGCTAAAATTTTTGAAAAGATCAAACCTAGCTGTAGTAACAGAAACAAAAAAAGAAATTAAAAGGATCAAAAATATGTAGAAAATTATGCCAAATTTTATAGTGGAATAGACCAACAAGAGAGAGCTGCAAAAGGAGTAGCCATATTTGTAGACAGAAAGTGGAAATCAAGAATTAAGGAGGTTCAATACGTAAATTACAGGATAATTTTGCTAAAATTAAAACACGAAAGAGGACATCTTGTCGTTATTGGTGTGTATGCCCCGGAGGAAGTAAAGAGGGATAAAACAGAGGAATTCTACAGAACCATGCAGATACTGTTGGACAAGTGCAATTCAACATATGAAGTCCTTCTTGTAGGGGATCTAAATGCAATGTGGGAGATATGAGAGTATACGAAAGACTGTAGGAAAGGGGGAAGGAAGTGTAAAAAAAGACAATGGAGAAAAATTGAGGGAATTCGCAGCTTTCAATGAATTGTATATTGGTAAATACATTTAACTAATGGTGCTTCCAACGCACATACTTTCTCGCTCTGCTTCTATATGGTCCTAAATGCTGTTCCACTTCTTTATAAACCAGCAAAAGTGTTTTCTACCAGAAAACTTTTCCGTGCCGAGACCCGAAATCCGATACTCGAAAGTAACGAACCGGCACTTATACCACTACGCCACACTAGCACCGCATGGTTCGAACAGAGCCATGAAAGAATCGAACCGACCTATAAAATGTTAAATGCATGATAAAGGAAACAATTGATACGATGGTACATACGCTTTACAAAACCAAGAAGAGACGTACAAATTGTTAAAAGTTTCAAATTTGAACAAATCGCGACCTTAAAGTAAAAATGTTCTATCTAACATTTTTTTCCAAAAATGATTTATATTTGTAATGGTAGCGATGAGACTTACATAACCTCTAAGTTACATTGATCTGCGAAGCTTAGTTTCTGAGATACAGATAAGGTAAATTGGTTCTATCTGCAAAACGTATGTTCAAGTTCGGGAAAAAAGGTTTCTATCTGCTTCACCGCGCAAACCAATCTGGTTACATGTATGTGGACATTATCTTGTTGGCTGCGCAAAGTGTCCAGGTATTGTAAGATCTTTTGGAAGCAGATTTAATTGCAATGATGTGTGAAAGTAAAATTGAAGATGGTGTTTTAGAGCATTCTTGTTCTGAATACGATCATAATGCGGCAAGCAGTACTGAAGAAGACTAGACACGAGGCCAAAACAGTGCTGTAAGCACTGTTTGTGTTAAAGCAAAACAGTTCTGCAAGAAGGTAACAGATTTTTTTATAAACATCGAACTATTTATTCTCTATCGGGTTTAATTGGTAACCAACCAGAATATATAATAGTTCGGCAAAATTGGGCATTTGGATATTCCTTACGACGCCTGATGAATGTCGTGCTAAATCAACGAATTTATAGGTTATGCGACACAAACTATTTGTATTCCACTTCACATGTTGATATAATATTATAAAATTGGTTACCTGTAAATCCTGTTCACACACCCGGATTATTACGATTTTACTTCTTTTCGGTTAATACGTAAATGTATTGTTAAACCCTTCGTTAGGAGCGCATGTATCTAGTAGGCCCAATCCGTTTTAAGAACTCAATATCTCGCTGTGTTGTGGCTGTGTTTAAGTTTTTCGGCATGGTGGCATCGTGTAATAAGAAGGATTGAAAAAAGTGCAAGGGTCGAAGAAACATCAAGCTGACTTAGAACATTACATTACAGAGGCAAGGTCATCAAGCTTAACAATTTAACAAAACTACAAGTTGTGGAAATTTTTGTCGTCAAAACTGCACTCTAAATGTCACTCCAGAAGAGCAAGAGAGATTATTTATTTCGTTTTACAAATGGGAAACTTATCTCAAAAGGTCAGCTACATACTGAGGACATCAGATCCTTTCCAGAAAAAAAGAAATCCAACAGAAAATATTCTAAACCTTCGAAAGAAGAATACATTCGTTTACAAGTTTTGTGTTTCAAATGAAGAAAATTATTGTGTGTAAGAAGTTCTACCTCAACACACTTTCTATAAGCCAGACGATGATAAATAATGCACATTTACACAAAGATAAAATAACAGGAACACCAGAATTGGAACGATCGAGGTGGCAAAAACTAAGTATAAAAATAAGACGTGAAAGGCAGAGTGAGGGCACACATTAAATCTTTCCCTAAAACAAAGAGTCACTATTGTAGACCTAGTACTACTAAGGAGTGCCTAGCCTCCAACTTAAATATCAACGAAAACGTACGACAAGGAATGTTGTGTAAGCGAAAGATGTCACTTTGTAAAATTATCTATATATGGAATATTTTAATGAAGAATTTAATTTGGATTTCTTTCAGCCAAAAAGCGGACAGATGCGAAAACAGAATTAATGAGTTGGAAAATAATATTTCTAATGATCTAAAATTAAAATGCCCTGAAAAGGTAGATAATAAGGAAAAAACAGGAGAAAGGAAAGAGAGGAAGATGATAAGATCAAAGATGAACATACAATTGTTACTTAGTTAGTTAATGCCTTATTTTACGTGGCGAGACTCGGGCCATCAGGCCCGCTCTTCCGTCTGACCACGCAAATTTCGCTACGCTGCTTTCACTAGCGGAGAAAGAAGGTATTATCTCGGGCGACGAAACAGGCGATTTTGAATTTAGCTCAGAGGCGTCATTTAGGCTAGAGGATCTTTTACATGCAAGTAAATCTACTAACATGGGCAGCCGGCTTTACTCCCCATCCGCGGAAGGCGTAACGAAGGATTTTTTCGCCCTTTAAAAATCAACGGCTTCGATCGGGTTTGAACGTCCGGCACGCTAACCGTCACACCATCGAATCTCAGATTATAAGACAGGTAACCGAGGAGATCCAGACAATTACAGAGGAATAAGTCAATTGGATACAACATACAAGATCTACGCGAGAATAATAAATGAAAGATTAAAAATAATAGCAGACCTTATATCAGAAGAACAAATGGAATTTTGAAAAGGCAGATCGACTGCCGATGCCATATTAAAAGAATAATAGAAGAAAGACGTGAACACAACTGTGAAAACACACCTAAAATTCGTGGATATAGTAAAAGCTTTTGATAATGTCAATAGAAGCCTTCTGTGGAACATAATGGAAAGAAGGGGGTATCCAAAACACTTGATAGAGGTGATAAAAGGACCATATGAAACAACAAGCATTAAGCTGGTTATAAAAGGGAAATTGACAGAAGAGATTCAACACCAACAAAGGTGTAAGACTAGACTAGACTAGTTTTACTGTTGCATATCACCGAACTTTTTACTTTCCCGTATACGTACGTACACACGGAGTGACATACGTAGTATAGGGAAAGTTATGTAATGCTACGCGAAAAAATGGCCAATTTTCGCCAGGAAAAAAATCGTTGCGGGGCGCTGATAACGAAAAAGTGGATAAAACCAGTTGCTAAATAAGAAAAAAAAAATCCCGTTAACACGTGGTGTACTCAGAATCTCTCTTGTATAGGTCCTTGATACCGAAAAACCATTGAAAGGAAAAACGTCCGTCTGTCTGTCCGTCCGTCTGTGAACACTGCTAGCGCCCTAAACCCATACGTACGATTTTTTCCAAAATGGATATTCCCGGTCAGGTCACACACGCACGCACTTCCACATGACACTAAGTACATTATTCATACGCACTGTTCACCACGGTGCCGACTTTGCTCAAAGAGTCCGTGGCGGCTAGGCACTATGCGCCCTTGTTGCGGTAGCTGATGGATCCGCGGCCCCGCATCGTGACCGGACAGCCGCACCGGTCCCGCACGGGGGCCTCGCGCCGTGCTCTGTGAGAAGCGGCTGCGGTAGCACCCGGAACGTGTAGGGCACTTGCTTGGACCTTCTTGGGACAAAGTAGGTTCGGTGGACCTCGCAGTTCCTCAACCGACCGTTTTCGCAAGAGCCACGGAGTTTGCGGGTCCAGCGCCCGCGTAGTGCGCCGTGCGTGCCCTCCGGCGGATCTCATCACGGCAGCTGGTGGTTTACACCCAATACCCCAGAGATTACATTGTTCCTTGGATGGCGGATGGGGGGAGGGGAGAGGGAAAGGTGCGGCTGCGTTGCGGTGCGTACGCTCGGTTCTCGGCCACCCAAATCGGGCATAAAGTCGAGGCCGGCGCTGCCGCGAAGGTTTCGCCAGCATACGTCCAGAAGTACGTATGCAGGCGGTGAAGAGACGATTCTGTGAGGAGAAGCAGTTCCGGGGAGCTGAGGAGTGGGACGTAAAAGGGATGTCCTTGCAGAATTCTGGGGCCAAGGTCCTTGGCGTGCTTGTGCCAGTAGAAGCCACGATCTAGTCACCCAAGGTACTTTCGCGCTTGGGGACCAGGGGAGATGCGCGCCCGCCAGCAGCACCGTTTCCTCGGGGTCTGCCCTTTGACGGGGTAAACTTGACGGCCACGCACATTGTAGGGTTTAGAAGCCAGGCGTTTCTTTGGCGAAGCCAGTGGGGAAGGGCGGCGAGGAATTCGTTCAGATATATCCACTGCTTGCCTGCTGGCCGCCGATTTCGCGTAATACACAAAGTCGTCCGCGAACATCAGCAGCCCGCAACGCTGGATTCCCGTTCTCCTTCTGCTAGCATCGGCGCATCATTGACATCCAGTCCGAAGCGAGCGGGGAAAGCCGCTTCCCTGTCGCGCCCACGTGCCGCGCCCGCGTGGCCGTCCCCGCCTTTCTCAACCAGCGATTCCCGTGGGAAACATACCCAAACATTACTAATGGCATGCAGCCATCGCAGGCACCTCAGGTGTTGCCGCGAAAATCATGCTACCTTCTGTCGCCCGCTTCCAATTTACGCAGTTGGATGCCTCATAACTTAGAAATGTGACATTATTTCATATTTTATTATTATAATTATATTTATATTATATTCATGTTATTTAATTCTAAGCTGCGTCCTTTAATGTGTGTAAATGTGAAAACGAATAGATTAGTTATCATTATTGGTTGTTGTAATCCGTTGTTGTAACGCCGCACTGATAACATAATGACGGTTGCTTGTTCGCGGTAATATAAACTCCTTTTTTATATCTGCAGAATATTACAATACCATATTGTTTAATAATTACTATTATGTATTTTCGATCTATTTGCATTTGTTTTGCTACGCTATCAGTGTCGTATTATTTACTAACTTTTAGTTATTTTTCTGTTCGCACACTGCTTATTTTTCACACCAAATTTTCTACGATTTCAAATGAGTTTTACAAAAAATATGACTGAGATGTGTTAATCGGAGAGAAATATATTTATAAATAGTATTACACAACCATTACTAATGGCAAAAAAGTACCTGCTGTTTTAGCACCACAAGTTTGGACTGGGCTAGCTTTACAGTCTTGCTCCATCGTCTTGCCAGCTGCCACCTATCGCCCTCCAAAACATTTTTTTAAAAGTTTCCTTAATTTATCGGTTTTCTAATTGTAAAAAGGAAATATTACTTTAAAAATATTAAAGAAGAGTAAAACCTCGCCCCCATAAGGTGAAAATCGGACCTATGCCACCTTTATAAATATATTTTACTTTACTCTTACAAGAAATTTAAAGAAAAAATGTTAGAGCCGTTTATCAGGAAAATTTGAAACTGTTCGGGGCACTAATGTAAAGTACTCCCAAATTTTGAAAAATATTTTTCAAAATCTCAAAGTTTCGACTCGAGATAGATGGACAGGGGTTTCTTAAATTTGGAAAAAAATCTACGCATGGTTTAGGCGCTAATGGTGTTCGCAGACGGACGGACAGAAGAACTCTTTGAAAAAGCAACACGTTTTTGGTTCGGGGGACCCAAAAAACGTGTATTTCCATTGAAATATCGTAATCAATTTCCGCAGTATTACAGAACTTTTCTATATTACTATATTACTCCGTATATACGTTCGTAATACGAGAAAGTATAAATACTTAAAGTGCAATCAGCTCCTATTTCTTGCATTGATCATAGAACACAACTGTGTTATTGATTTGATTAAATAAAACTGGCAGTATTATGTTGCCAATTATATCACACTTTTAACTATAGTTAAGCCCCCCTTTTCACTTTAAAAATTAGGAAGAAATATACTTGAATGAAAAGTAGATATGCAAAACAACGCATACCTGTATTAAAAATGAATTATTACTGATTTAGTTATATCA